>WWNC01000030.1:6277500-6877500 GCA_011125475.1 Melanerpes aurifrons | reverse complement strand
AATCATGTCCCTGTCCTTCATGTGCCTTAGCTTAGCTTCTAGGAGGATCTGTTCCATGACTTTCCCAGCCACAAAGGTGGGGGTGACAGATCAGTAGTTCCTGGGGTCCTCCTTTCTACTTTTTTAAAAATGGGTGCAATGTCTTCTAGTCACCAGGGACTTCACCTGACTGCCAGGACTTTTCGAGTATCATGGGGAGTGGCTTGGCAACTACATCAGCCAATTCCCTCAGGACTCTGGGATGCCCCTGGTCAGGTTCCATAGACTGGTTTATGTTCAGGTTCCTCAGGTGGTCACAAACTTTATGCTCATTTACAGTGGGAGAGACTTTGTCTCCTTGGTCCTCATCTTATGGTCCTTCAACTCAGGAGGTGAGAGGAGAGAGGTTACTGATGAAGAATTTGATTGTAGGCTTAAGGAAGATCTCATAACCATGTACAAGTACATGAAGGGTGGCTATCATGAGGAAGGAGACTCCCTTTTCACAAAGAGTCACATGGTAAAGACAAGGGGTAATGGGCACAAGTTGCTACTGGAGAGATTCAGACTGGATGCCAGAAAAAAATTTTCCCCATTCAAGCTATTAAACATTAGAATAGACTGCCAAGGGAAGTGGTGGATTCCCCTACATTTGACAGTTTCAAGGTTCAGCTTAACAGGTTGCTAGGCCATCTCATTTAAACTATATTCTTACCCTGAAAAGTTGGCTTAGATGATCCTTGAGGTCCCTTCCAACCTGGTACTCTATGAATCTATGTATCTAAGAATCTTTTAGTTCTTCCCTGCCTCCAGCACACGGAAGCACTGTGCACAAAATCAGGTATGAAAAAACAGCTATGCAGCAAACTGCTAATAATTTTATTCAAGTGCCCCCTCCTGTGGATATAGAGCTACATGCAGTCAGGTACAGTAAGAGGCAATGCATGTTCCTTGAAGTTAATCTACTGAAGATGAAGTATCAGAAATATTTTTAGCAGAGTAACTTGAATTTGATCCTGTGAATTGCTAAGATTAAGATGGTTTACACTAGGACTTTGGCTTTGAAAATATGTTTCATTTTCAGAAACGTGTTAGTGTTTACTCTTCTATGTATTCTATATAGGCAGACCACTTTTGAAAATCATGGTTTGCAAAAATGGTTCTGCAAATTCAGTCCAGCTCTCCACAGAGTCAATGAGAAGAGGATCAGTGACAAACAGTGATTATATCTGGACATGATTAAATGGACAAAGGTACAAAAGAAAGGCATTTTTCAGGGGGAGAATAATCACAGATAAGCTGCTATTTCTACTGTAGATATCTAGAAACAGATGTCTTGTCATGATACCATATAGTGGGACAACAGAGACTTAACAGGAGGATATTCATACTCTTCCAGCCCATGTGCAGTGTCTAGTCAGTAAGAGATACTGATGGTATCTCCTTATCATGACCTTGGTCACAAAAACTATTAGCTCACAAGTTTCCCCAGAGCTGGGCAGCATGCGATTCTCAGGGCATTAGTTGACAACCCACTGCTGTAAACAGGTGAGAACCATCCATATTTATTTGCTTCCCCTCATGCTCTCAGAAAGAGACCACCATCATAGACTGTTTCTGGGCAGGGAGACACAGGAATATGGGCTAGCATTAAAAAGAGAATCAAGGACCCGCTGATACTGTCCATCATTGCAGGCCTGTGGCCTCCTGTGGCTCGAGTGGCACCTGGCATGAGCTGTAAGAATACCAAGCCCATGCTTTTGATCAAGTGTTTTTCCAAAGTGCACCAAGGAAGGGTTCAGGAGGATAGTATGGCCACACCCTCCCATCTGCTGGCCAGCGGAATGCTCAAGAGAGAGCAGTAGGCTGCCACTGGCAGGTAAGAGGCGAGCCTCTCTTGCCACACTGCCCCGACTGGTTGCCCGTCAGGTATGGTCAAGAGGCACAAAATCCCTGGGTGCTGCCAGCAGTCCAACCTGTCACCACAGACCTCATGACTAAACCGTGGCACCAAGTGCCACATCCAATCCCCTCTTGAACACCTCCAGGGACGGTGACTCCACCACCTCCCTGGGCAGCCCATTCCAACAGCTAACAACTCACTCTGTGAAGAACTCCTCACCTCGAGCCTAAACTTCCCCAGGTGCAGCTTGAGATTGTGTCCTCTTGTTCTGGTGCTGGTTGCCTGGGAGAAAAGACCAACCCCCTCCTCACTACAACTACCCTTCAGGTAGTTGTAGAGAGCAATGAGGTCTCCCCTGAGCCTCCTCTTCTCCAGGCTAAACAATCCCAGCTCCCTCAGTCTCTCCTCATAGGGCTTGTGCTCAAGGCCTCTCCCTAGCCTTGTCGCCCTTCGCTGGACCACGTTCAGGAGTCTCAATGTCTTTATTAAATTGAGGGGTCCAGAACTGGACACAAGACTCAAGGTGTGGCCTAACCAGTGCTGAGTACAGGGGCAGGACTTCCCTGCTCCTGCTGGCCACACTGTTCTTGATGCAGGCCAGGATGCCACTGGCCTTTTTGGCCACCTGGGCACACTGCTGGCTCATGTTCAGCCAGCTGTCAATCAGTACCCCCAGGTCCCTTTCTGTCTGTCTGCTCTCCAGCCACTCCGACCTCAGCCTGTAGCACTGCATGGGGTTGTTGAGACCAAAGTGCAGCACCCAGCACTTGGACTTGTTAAATGCCATCATCTTGGACTCTGCCCATCTGTCTAGCCTGTCAAGGTCCCTCTGCAGAGTTCGTACCCTCTAATAGATCAACACCTGCTCCCAACTTGGTGTCATCTGCAAATTTACTGATGACTGACTCAATCCCTGTCATCTAGTTCAGTGTGCCTTGGTACCCATTTCAAAACTCCATCCCTCAAAATACTCCTTTTTTATCATTGGCAGCTATAACGTCCCTTATTACCTGTGTACAACAATACAAAAGGTGCCCCAAAGAGCATGCAGCAAACAGAACAAATCCTATGACAGTCATGTTATCTTCCAGAAATCACCTATTCAACTTCATACAGATCAGTACAGTAAAAGCTCATAGCAGTGTTTCTATCAAATTTCTTTCTTACTGGAAAAGGTGAACATTGGTAACTCTTAAAAAAGCCCAAAACTCTAAAAAAAAACCATAAAAAATAAGAGATTCAAGAGCATCCCATTAGGTTTTCTTGCAGCAGTCTTATTCTATAAAGCCATCCTAAATGATTCATTTTCTTCAGAGTGGTCTATTTTCTTCATGTTTGGCAGCCCAGCAAGACAAATTTTCATTCAGGATGGCCCATCATGATGTCCCCAGGCAATGGACATGGATGTGACCTAGTGATGGACTATGATGTCCCTGAGTGGTGGACTGTGACCCCTCCCGTCCCTCACAACCCTGAGGACCCCTAGTGTCCCCCAAGAAGTCATCAGGCTGTCAGGCCTCTCTGTCTTCTCTCCACAGTCTTTTGAAGTGTGTGTGTGGGATTCGCTGGAATAAAATCCAGTTTATTCTTATCTTCAGTTTTGAAAAGCAATGTTTGAAGCCATAAAGGAAATGTTGGGGGGCTTTTTATGACCTGGCAGGAAAACAGCTGCAGAGTTCACAGCCAGCAAGGAGTCCAGTAAGCTCTCAGTAGCAGTCTAAGTCTGATTTTTAGACAGCACAAGAAAACAAAGGACTTAAGACTACAGAAAAACATTCTCAGCTTTACTAATAATATTAAATGTTAACACTAGTGAGTTCTACTTGCTGGTATTAAGATTTCCCTGACATTTGGGTATGATTTGCTAACATGAATTCAGCTCTAGCTCTTTCTCTTCATCATCTTTTTCCTTCAGGATTGAAATTAGCATTGAGATTTGATTAGCATCCACCCTGCTTCCGTTCTGTGACGTTTTTGCACATTCTCCCACATACTGCATGCTGTAGGAGCCTGGGTTGTCTTTGCTGCACAGTACATCTCTGCTTCTGCAAGTAACATTGCACACTGACAAGGTAACACCCCTCACCTGAACATAGCTGTACGGCACTGCTGACATGCTCCACATCTTTTTACTGCAACTTTGCAGCTCATCCTTTCTGTTGTGGCACCCCAGCTGCTGGGCATAGTGGGGTGCTGTCTAGAGGGCAGCATGGAGATGTCATCTGCCCCTTCCCAGCTCAGCCATTTTGGATGACTTAGTTTATTGTTTGAGGTGGTGTCCCAATGCACTAAGATTGGGAAAGTTTGTCTCCATCCTGAATTTTGCCTACAAGAGTGCTTTAAGCATTTTTCCACCTACACCTCACAAGTCTATTTTCAGAAGTATCTGTTTGCAGGTTCAGAGCATAAGGAATCTCAGTGTGCATATGCTAAATACAGCTGAACAAGCAGGGAAGAACCAAGAAGATGTGAGAACATGTCAGCTGAACTGCTTAGAACGAAACACTAACATTTCCCATGTAGACATCAGTCGCTTTTCAGGCAGAACTTAATCAATATCTACTGCAGGTTCACAATAGAGTCAATGCACCACCACCCACAGAAACACACACCCTCACACCTTGTGAATCTTCTACTGATTAAAAGCAGCGTGTTTATTCCTTAGAGAAATATACAGATTCACAGGCTGCATTGGGTTTGAAGGGACCATTAAAAGACATTTTCTCCAACCCTGCTTCAGTAAGCAGGGCCACCACCATCTAGATCAGGCTGCCCAATGCTATATCAGGTCTGATCCTGAATGCCTCCAGGGACAGAGCCTCAACCACATCCCAGGGCAACCAGTATTTCACCACTCTGTAAAAAATTTCTTCCTTAAGTCTAACCTAAATCTACCCTGCCCCACTTTAAAACCATTGCCCCTCATCTTATCATTACAAGAACTTCTAAACAGTCCTTCCCCAGACTTCCTGTAGGTCCCTTTCATATATTGAAATGTAGCTACAAAGTCCCTACAGAGCCTTCTCTTCTCCAGGCTGAACAGCCCCAAATCTTTCAGCCTGTATTTATAGGAGAGGTTCCCCAGCCCTCTGATCATCTTTGGGGGTCTCCTCTGGACCCGCTCCATCAAATCCATGTCTCTCCTGTGTTGGACGTCACATAGCTGGACACAGTACACCAAGTGAGGTCTCACCAGAGCAGACCATGCATAGTTTTGTTCTAGACTGCTTTCAAACTTAAGCAGACACCAGAGCCCTAAAACATATCCACACAACCCTGAAATAAGAAATTTAACCCTCTTCAAATTTTGCAGAACAAAGGAGATTTCTGACAGTACAACAGATCTTTTGAATGAAGCATTAAAGAGGAACACACTGTAGCTAAGTCACACTTGTTTCATCAAATGCCTCCCCTTTTGTATACATATATACAGGTGGCTTTGTTAAAAGAGCCAAATAACTACACCCTTTGTCCCAACAGGTCACATTAAATAATTTGAAAATGCCATTACTGAAACTGCAATTAAAGCATAGTCATATACACCCTCAAAATAAGCATTATTAATGCAGACTTACAGAATAGAAGAGCCATACTAATATTTACCACAAAGTGTTTAGCCTCAATTCCCTAGATCCAGGCATCATCATAAAACACAGCTTACTCCCTCTTGGTTTTGGAAAAGGCATAAAGAGCAAAAAAATTGCACAAGGTGTGTGTTCAGGGCAGGGGCAAGTGTCTGCAGCTTTCAAAATTTCAGAAGAGTTGTAAAGACCTGTTTGCAGTTTGCAAAATTGTGTGGCATTGTCCCAACAAAGCAGCTTAGAAAACAGCACGTGTAAGAGTGAACTTCCATGTGTTGACTTATATTGTCTCTTGCTCAAAGTAGAGGAGAACCAGAGATCTCTGAACCCTGCCACTGAGATGTCTTTTTGTTTGTTTTGGATTCAAAGGAAAGGGTGAGTCCCTGATCAGCTTCTTGGTAGCTCTGAGGCCAGAAATAGTGGATATTAAAGCAGAGTTACCATAAGGGTTGGGTTTTGGGTTTTGGTTTTGCGTTTGGTTTTTTTTTCCCTAGGTTCTCCAACTTCTCTTCAAACTTTACCTGCATGAATAGCTTTCCCTGCTGTGCTTTGAAATACAAGGACTTCAAGATCTGGTAAGACAGTCAGGGCTTCCACCACAAGATCTGATTTTATATTTTCCTGATCAGAATCCCTGGCTGAGTCGGATTCTGAGGACAAGGGAGAGCTGAGAAATTGGAAAGGGAAAAAAAGAAAAGATATGTCTAGTTACCCAATTGACTAAGTGCTCTTTATTGCTCTACTCCAGTCCAAGGTATCTCCTCCCTCTGGCAATGAAGTCATGCTGTTCTCCAGCTTTCAGATCAGGCTCTTCACTGGAGCACTTTCAGAGGACCAGCCGCATCTGTATTTCTCCATATCTTACTAACTGTCTCCCTTAGAACTAACTATCATTTTACCCAGAACAAAAAAAACAATTCAGAGGGAAACAGGTCTTAAAACTACAACATGGCTATTCCCAGGTCTCGCTTTCTTAGCTGAGGTCTCAGTCTTCCACAGAGGGAGCCTCTTAAGCCTATGCATCCTATAGATTTCTCAGGTTTAGGTTATACTTCTGTTTCACCCACTTCTAAATACAGTTGACAGTTGCTCTTTGGGAAATAGTCCTTGCATCCACCTCTGACATTTTGTCTGCCTTTGTGTAGGATAAGCAGCTTTATAAGTGCTCACATTGATTTGATCAGTTAATTCACAGCACCAAAAAATAACTACGTATTAAATCTGTAAAGAAATGAATGGGCCTAGGAACTTCTGAGTTTTATCTGGTACATTCTGAAAACCTCCCCAGCATTTATTGTTTTTAATGTAAAACATGATAGTATGATATTTACAAGCATGGTTTCAGTGTCCAGTAAAGAGGTTTCTGGCATCCCTGCTTTGCATATCCAGCCACCATTTCACCATGCCAAGCAGTATGGCTGGGGAAAAGGGAGCTATAACAACAGGCAATTGTCAACAAGGATGTAGGAAAGGAATCTGGGTTTGTTTCTTGTACTTTGCCAACAAGCTTTGGAATATGAGTGCCATTTAGCCTCTAAGTAGAAACCAAGTTGTGTTTATCTGCTACATTAGTGTATTACCTGGTTTCCAGGGAAGCTGAGGTTTTCTGTTTCAGGTCCTTTCAATAACATCATAACTTATATGTGGAAGACCTGTTACTCTGAGAATATAAAAGGATCATACTTCTTTCAGAATGACTCATAGTCCAATCTGTTCCTTTCTGCAGGGAAACAGCTTACAGAGTTGTGTCTCATCATGATATAAAGCACTGCTTCCTCCTACTGATACAGCAAACTCCTAATTTCAAGGCTCTTCCACCCTTCTATTCAATTAACCAGCCAATGCTTGTTTTCATCTCTCCTCTTGGGAACAGAGGGTCACACCAAGTCCTTCAATGAGATTCTTCAGAAAGACTAAGCAGATTCCAAATGGGACATAAATGTGAGAAATTTCTAGACTTGAAGGGTTTACAAGAAGTTTTGTTGTCTGTCTCTGGGAAAAAAGCGGCTCATCAGAGTTCTGAAGACTCCAAATGTTGTCTGAATTGCATGTGGCATGTGAGGGTGTAGCATTTATCAGAACTGCTCCTCAGTTCTGGTAGACTTGGAGCATGCTACACCTGCTGTGTTTATGTTGGAGGTTGTACCATGCTAAGTGAGACAGATAATCAGAAGCTGAGCACCTGATGAACTACACATCAGTGGTGCTCTATGTGAGGCATACTCTCCATACTGCATCATTCCACCCTTGACCTCCAAATCCACAGAAAAGACCATTTTGGCTGTAATGAGGAAAGTCCTTTGAATCTAAGAGTGGATCCACTGGCCTCTGTTTATCTGTGCCTCAGCAGGACTGTCTAACATGGTTTTGGCTCTCCTGTCAAAGAGAAGAAACTTAAAGCAGAGCATCACTTAATGAAAGCAAAGGCATACACTAGTTAATGAAAAAGACATCACTGTTTTGCAGAAATTCTTTATACCAGCAACACTGACTTGAGAAACACACCTGAATAAAGAGGTTTTTCATTAAAGAAATTCTAGCAGAAGTGGCAGCAGGGTGGAGAATGCTGGGGAAGTTTAAGGTGCCTGTGTTTTGAATTGTTGATGTTGGTAGTACAGTACAAGCTATCCAAATCACTATTACATCCCTGCATGTTGAACAGCATTGTTTGCCACTGTGCAGAATACTCAAATGGTGCTAGTATGCCAAGCCATAAAACTTAACACAACAAGAAACACTCTTCTCCAACGAAAAGCTTCAATTCTGAATGTAGCAGGTATTAACAGGCTTTGTTTTGCTCTTTCAGTCAAGAAATCTAAACTGGGGTCAAAGTTTAGGCAGCAACTGCCTTGCTGTCCAGGTTTCAGATGAATCAGCTAATGGGTATCTGATACTATGCTGACATCATGCCTGCTGTACAAAGGTAAAGGTCTGGCCTGGGCAAAGGATCATGGGACTTGGAGTTCAGACTGTCTTGCGATGCTTTCTGTTTCCTGCTTTTCTTGGCTTTTCTTCCAATTTTGGCTTGGGTGCTACCCTTTTCTGCACACTGGATAGTGGCTTGGCATTGTTTTCTCATTTGCTTGCTACAATATTTTCTTGTATTATTCTATTAAACTCCTCTTATGTGAACCCACAGGGCTTTCTGTTATTCTTTGGTTGCTGAATCCTCCCTTCTGCCCCACCCAGGGAGGGGGAGCCTCATGAGAGCAACTATTTTAGAACTCAGTCACCAGCTGGGTCAAAAGCACAACAGTCTATTTTGGTGCCCAACATGGCGTATGCATGGGTTGAGACAACGAGAAAGTTCAACAATAATTTTGTATACCTTTCTCTTTTTTTCATTAGTATGTTCACTGCACTGATGCATTTGCATTCCTGGTTATCTTACATAAAACCTTATGTACTTACATTGTATGTTCTTCCTGTTTATCACCTCAGGGAAATGAATTAGAACTATCACTTTGCTGTACTGGGGTTACTGGGTGCTGTTAAATTATGAGATGATTATTCCTCTGGTCACTCAGTTAAGATGGTATTTGTATGTGTTGTCATCATTTATTAGTAATCTCACCCAAGTGATGCACGGAACAGCAGAGAACACTTTCTCATCTTTTCAGAACTTCAAGTGTCCTTCCAACATGCATACCATCCTGCTTCTGTTGTTATGCTTCCTAAATGTGTCCCAGGTCTTGCAAACCACAACACTTGCAAAGCCAGACCCATGGAGTCAATTTGATTTGTAACAAAATATATATTAAAAAAACACAGATCCTTTTCTTCAATGCTGCAGGCCATTTTATTGTTCAGTGTTCAGAGACAGAGGTTCTCCTATGTTATGCTGCTCCCAGAGTAGCTGTATTTTCACTCCAATAGACCATTTGGACTGTCAGCTTCCCAGACAAGTATGAATCCAGATTGGAGGTTTGGTCACAGAAACAAGCCAGTAGCTCTTACACGCATTTTCATTGCCGAGATGACCTCTCAGTCTGATAGTTATGCCTCAGACTTTTAGCCACTGTCAGCAGCCATATGGTGTCTTAACTGAGAGACATGTTTGTGTGACAGAAGAAACAGATATTTTGTATGGAGCTTTATCTGTGGGAAACTGGGGGCAGTGGGACAGCTGTGGGCAGAGCTGAGTTTTGCCTCACCAGTGAGTCTGAGACAAGTTATCTAGGTCTTGCATAGGGGCAGTGAGACAACTTCAACTTAGCTGTCTTCTTCCTACCACACGTTGTGACCTGTGCAAATAAACCCCAAACAGCCAATCTGACCTCCCATGGACTCCAGTCTGAGCAGCTCATATGTATAGAAATTCAGTGTTCAAACAACCCCTTCCAAACTCAGGTTCCTGGGGTAAATGGAAGGCAAAGGAATGAGAAGAAACCCTTTAAATAGCCAAAAAAACCTGTTAACAAATCTTAACAAAAAGCATAAGCACGTCTTAGCACAAAAAAGTAGACCACTGCCTTGTGATTCCAGATAAGTGTATCCTTTAGACACAGCTGGTGTTGGTGCTTTGCAGGACTGGCATCCCCGATGCATTTAGAAGTGGAAAGAAATGTTGTGCAAAGAGGCATTTGCACTCAACATTTACTCATGTCAGAAACTGTCAGACCAGTACAGCTATGGGACCTGCATACCATTTGGCCTTATGCTCTTGTGTATGCTGTCTTTCTTTGTCTGTTCCATATGATATTAAAATTGCAGAATAACTTACTTATGTGCTAATTTATGTCCTTGGACTATCTTCTCTTTGCCTCCTAGCTTTTCACCAGTACGCACTCTAAGCTTTTTTCCTCTGGATTGTTTGTCACCTGCTAGAGAGTCAAAGGAAGATGAGTGGTCTCCCTTGGAGGTATAAGAACTCAAAAACCTGAGCAGTATCTCAGTCGCAGAGAAAACATGGTTTTTTAGCAGACAGTAACAGGTCTGCAGAAAGCTTCTTGCCTCTTGTCACCAGATGGTGCTCCAGTGCCGGACAAGCGATGCCTCAGTCACCTGTTGGAAGTAGTAGGTTCTGAAGCTTTGGGCAGCCTGTTTTCTTAGTAAATCAATTTCATCAATCTCATTTGCAGTTCTAATTGCCTCTGTCTTGGGCCCTTCTTTGGCAAGGATTAGTGAGCTCTCAGCCTGCTTCTCAGGAGCACTTTTCTCATTGAATTTGTTAGCTCATAGGATTTCTCCAGAACCATGGGTGATGTGGCTGTCACCTCTTCTACTGCTCCCACAAGAGGCATTTCTAGTTGAACCTGGCCATGTTTCAGGCCTCTTCTGCTCATCAAATCTCTTTCTGGACCATGTCATGTTCCTGTCATGAATAATTGTTTCTTCACCAATGTACCAAAGCCTTCTCTTGACCTGGAGTTTTGTTCAAACAATTCCAGACACTTGGTATTCTCCCGGTTATCTCATGCTGCACATCCTGGAGAAGGAAGGTGTTGCCTTCAGAATACAAAGTGCTAGTTATCTAGGTTCTCCCAGTTATATGGAAGAACTTCTACCTTGGACGGATGGTTCCTGGTATTTAGCATTTGGAGCTCGGTGGGCAGGCTGCCTTCATCCTGAAGCTGGAAGATTCACTGACTTTTTTGCTTAGGATAAGTGCAATTTCCTTTTGCTCTCTGGGTTTCAAGTGAGTCTGGTGAATTTTTTGTAGGAAGGAAGTCACCTCACTTGTGGCTGGCAGAATTATCTCTGCAGGACAATGTGCTTTCTCAGTAGCCATTGGGAATAGAGTTTGTGTCTTTCTGTCATGGCTGTTTCTCCTCTGACTGCTGAAATCTCCTTTCTCACCCAGACAGGCTGCAACAGCTCCCTGGGGACAGACAGATGCTGCTTCCATTTTGAAGGCTTTGTAGTCTACATGGAAGAATTAAACATTTTTTTATACCCTCCAGCTGTACGACATGATTAGCTTTGTGGTTGCCTTAACAGGTTATTTGGAGATGCTTTCCCTACCATTTTGATGGGACTAGCTTGTGTATCCACAGGAGTGCTAACTGTGGCCAGGCACATAACGCCTAAAGGTTCCTCTGCAAAGAGAAGAGAAGAGAAGAGAAGAGAAGAGAAGAGAAGAGAAGAGAAGAGAAGAGAAGAGAAGAGAAGAGAAGAGAAGAGAAGAGAAGAGAAGAGAAGAGAAGAGAAGAGAAGAGAAGAGAAGAGAAGAGAAGAGAAGAGAAGAGAAGAGAAGAGAAGAGAAGAGAAGAGAAGAGAAGAGAAGAGAAGAGAAGAGAAGAGAAGAGAAGAGAAGAGAAGAGAAGAGAAGAGAAGAGAAGAGAAGAGAAGAGAAGAGACAAGACGAGACGAGACGAGACCAGGTTGGAAAAGGCCTTCAAGATCATAGTATCATAGTATCAGTCAGGGTTGGAAGGGACCACAAGGATCATCTAGTTCCAACCCCCCTGCCATGGGTAGGGACACCCCACACTAGATCAGGCTGGACAGAGCCTCATCCATCCTGGGCTTAAACACCTCCAGGGATGGGGCCTCAACCACCTCCCTGGACAACCCATTCCAGGGCTTTACCACTCGCATGGTGAAGAACCTCCTCCTCACATCCAGTCTGAATCTCCCCACCTCCAGCTTCATTCCATTCCCCCTAGTCCTATCACTACCTGACATCCTGAGAAGTCCTTCCCCAGCCTTCCTGTAGGCCCCCTTCAGATACTGGAAGGCCACAATTAGGTCACCTCAGAGCCTTCTCTTCTGCAGACTAAACAGCCCCAACTCCTTCAGTCTGTCCTCATAGGAGAGGTGCTCCAGCCCTCTGATCACCCTCGTGGCCCTTCTCTGGACACGCTCCAGAACATCCACATCCCTCTTGTAATAGGGGCTCCAGAATTGGATGCAGTACTCCAGGTGGGGTCTCACCAGAGCTGAGTAGAGGGGGAGAATCACCTCCCTTGACCTGCTAGCCACACTTCTCCTGATGCAGCCCAGGATCTGATTGGCTTTGTGGGCTGCAAGTGCACACTGAGAGCTCCTGTTGAGCTTCTTGTCCACCAGCACCCCCAAGTCTCTCTCCTCAGGGCTGCTTTCCAGCCAGTCACTGCCCAGCCTGGATTTGTGTCTGGGATTGCCTTGACCCAGATGCAGGACCCTGCACTTGGTCTTGTTGAACCTCATGAGGTTGGCTTGTGCCCACCCGTCCAGCCTGTCAAGGTCCCTCTGGATGGCCTCCCTTCCCTCCAGCGTGTCTGCTGCACCACACAGCTTGGTGTCATCAGCAAACTTGCTGAGGGTGCACTCAATGCCACTGTCCATGGCACCCACAAAGATGTTGAACAAGACAGGTCCCAGGACTGATCCCAGAGGGACTCCACTTGTCACTGGCCTCCACTGGGACATGGACCCATTGACAGCCACTCTTTGGGTGTGGCCATCAAGCCAGTTCCTTATCCATCTAGTGGTCCACCCATCAAACCCATGTGTCACCAGTTTGGAGACCAGGATGTGGTGTGGGACAGTGTCGAAGGCTTTGCTCAGCTCCAGGTAAACGACATCAGTTGCTTGCCCTCATCTATTAATTTTGTCACCTGCTCATAGAAGGCAACCAGGTTGGTCAGGCAGGATTTGCCCTTGGCAAAACCATGCTGACTGTTCCCAATCACCTCTTCACTATTCTTCTGAGCCTGTAGTGCCTCCTGGAGGATCTTCTCCAAGGATCATGAAGTCCAACCTATCACCCCACACCATCTTGTCAATTAAACCATGGCACCAAGTGCCTGGTCCAGTCTCTTCTTAAACACTTGCAGTGATGGTGACTCCACCACCTCCCTGGGCAGCCCATTCCAATGACCAATCACTCTTTATGTGAAGAACTTCTTCCTAACATCCAGCCTAAATATCCCATGGTGCAACCTGAGACTGTGTCCTCTTGTTCTGGTGCTGGTTGCCTGGAAGAAGAGACCAAGCCCCACCTGGCTACAATCTCCCTTCAGGTAGCTGTAGACAGCAACAAGGTCTTCTCTGAGCCTCCTCTTCTCCAGGGTAAGCAACCCCAGCTCCCTCAGCCTCTCCTCAGAAGGCTTGTGTTCCAAAGCCCGCATCAGCTTTGTTGCCCTTCTCTGGACACCCTCCAGCAACTCAATGCCTCTCTTAAACTGGACATCCACAGGCAGGTTAGAGATTGGGGCAGTTATTCCAGAGATATTTGCTGTAAGACTTGAAGTCACTGTGCTTTTAGCAGGCAGCTTGCTCATGCTCTGGGGATCAGCCTCACGCTTTGGGGTGATTGTCTCTGGGTGCTTCCCAGAACTGAGGGTACTGGCTGTGGTTAAGGTAATGGTACAGCTGGAAGCATTTGTAGCAGGATCTGCCACAGGGGGTTCTGCTGGTTCTGCTCCTGGAACTCATTTCTTAGGCTTGAGTAGAACCCATTCATTTTCAATCTTTTCCTCAGAATAATATGGGGGTCTTTGAAAGACATACACAAAACAAAGGTTCTGGTGAGAGAAAGAAAAGAAAACAAGGCGTTTGTAATCAGGCATCACAGAGCTGTTACACTTTTTCTCACTGCTTCTTTTGAATTCATGTTTCAGACTTCTCATAGCTACAAATGACTGTAACTTTCCAGGCCAGAGGTTCTGCATAGCCATGAGACTTGGGAAGGGGCTTGAGGGAGACTGTGCACCTGGCATCTGTTGTCATAGCTGTGGATAAATCAAGGAGCTGCTGTGAGCACACAGAGCCAGAGTTGGACAAGTACTGCAGGGAGGGATAGGTAGGTATTTGGGTCCTGGGAAGCAAAATAAACAGGGTGTCTGTTTATAGAGTGTTGTATGCCAAATAACCCAGCTCCTGAGTTGGAAGCATGAAGTGATGTCAAAACTACAGCCTGTCAAGTCAGAGCCACTACTAGTGCAGCCAGGCTGCTTGTAAGGCTTCAGAGGAAATCCTGATAGGCAACCAAGTTGTGCCCCATAAGCACAGCAACTGATTGAGAGAGTGCTGTTTTGAGCAAACAGCAACTGACTAAAGCATCACATCTGAGAACAACAGAAACTCACTCCACTCTACTTGGGAACTGCAAAGAAAGTTCCATGACCCAGCTTTGTCCAGTAGAAGGGAAATCTCCACACATGCTGAGAGCAATGCAAGAAGCCTGGTCTCAAAGACCTTTGGAAAATCTGTCTTTTAAGCTCAAATACCTCAGTAAATCACATTGTCAGAGTTTCAGCACCTGGATTTGGTTTTGTCCATGTCTGGTGATATGACTAGACTATAGTATGAGACAGCTTTTCTGTCTGACTACTCTTAAATTTCAAAACCTACAGCTTAAAACATCTCCCATATTGTGATGACATTGTGATGTTTTCTGTTCTTTAGGAAAAAAAGGAAGGAGCCTTTGTCTTCAGGTGACCAGCATCCAGTCATTTCAGAGATGTCATGTTGTGGTTCCTTGGACTGCATTAGAATAAGCAGTGATCTGAAATCTATCTTCCAAAACCAATTATTTCAATATCTCAAACCCTTGAGCCAGGAATTCCTCCTCAAGACTAAATGTGTTTCCCACAGAACTTTTTGGTGAACAACTGGAAACTTATCAGGAAAGATTTCTAGTAAAAATACACTACTTTAGAAATTTCAAATTCAAGATCAGCCCTACTCATGTGCCATGCCACTTCCAAGTCACATCCTTTTACAACTAAAGACCCTGATTGTGTCCTTTAAGACAAACATCACAGATGATTTCTTAAAGGCAGTTTACTTTGAGATTTGTGCTGCAGGTAGATAAATACCATGAAGCCTATATTAGCTTTTCCCAGGTGTTTGTCTCAGGCCTTGTTTTTCAAAAGGTCTGTTACTCCAATCTAGTAACCTTAGATCATCAATAAAGTGTGTCTCTGGACTCTGAGGCTGCCTAGGACAGTGCTGTTTGTCCTCAGACAAAGGAAGAATATTCCATAAAGACGCAAAGGACCCATAGTGGCCTTGTGCACAGGCAAACCGTTGTGGTCGGTCTCAACAAGCACCATTTCTAACTAGAAACTGCAGGATGGGCTATTGCCTCATGTGCCATATTGATTAACAGCTGATGTTTCTCTGCTAGTAGTGCAAATTCTCAATCAGAAATTATGGGACCTATAGCAAGAAAAAGGTTTTTAGACTTTGCAATGATTTGGGACAGGAAATAGACTGCACAGGTGGTAGAAGTGTGGAGGCCTGGTCAGTGTGAAAAAAAGGAAGAATAAAAAGAAGGACAAGACAAATTTCTTAATAACAGTGATCCCAGGAAAGAATGCTGACCAAATTGTGCATCACCTGTGAAGAAATAGACTACCATTGCTTCATTGATAATTGAGATTTCTGCATACTGAATATCAACCAACACCAGTTTATAATTTCCACAGGCAAATAGAAGCGGCTTCCAGGTCCACAGGCAAATAGAAGCGGCTTCCAGGTCACAAGCCCTGGTCCTCATGGGTGATTTCAACCACCCGGACATCTGCTGGAGGGACAACACAGCAAGGCACCAGCAATCCAGGATGTTCCTGGACTGCATAGAAGACAACTTCCTCCTCCAAATGGTAGAGGAACCAACAAGAAAAGGTGCTATGCTGGACCTTGTTCTCACCAACAGGGAAGGGCTGGTAAGCAATGTGAGGCTCAGAGACAGCCTTGGCTGCAGTGACGATGAAGCAGTTGAATTTAATATCCTCAGGGCAATCAGGAGGAAGTATTCCAAGCTTATGACCCTAGACTTTAGGCATGCAGACTTTGATCGCTTCAGGGATCTGCTAGCCAAAGTGTCGTGGGACAAAGCCCTGGAGGGAAGAGGGACCCAGGACAGCTGGTCAGTATTCAAGGACCACCTCCTCTGTGTCCAGGAGCTCTGTATACCAACAAAGAGAAAAGCAGGTAAGAATGCTAGGAGGCCTGCCTGGATGGGCAAGGAGCTACTGGGCACACTATTACTTAAAAGGAAACTCTACAGGAAGTGGAGAGAAGGACAACTAGAACAGGGGGTATATGAGGAAGCTGCCCGAGCAGCAAGAGTCCTGGTTAGGAAAGCCAAAGCAGAGTTTGAATTGAATCTAGCCAGGGAGATTAAAGGGAACACTAAGAACTTCTACAGGTATATTAATGGGAAGAAGAAGACTAGGGAAGGTGTGGGCCCCCTTAGAAAGGAAAATGGAGACATGGTCACAAGTGATGAGTAAAAGGCTGAGGTACTTAATCACTTCTGTACCTCACTGCAAGGGCCTCTAGCCACACTCCTGATGTTATGGAAGACAATGCCAGGGACGGGGAGGAAGAACTGTCCATTGTAAGTGCAGATCAGGTTTGTGATCACCTGAAGAACCTGAAAGTGTTCAAGTCCATGGGACCCGACGGGATACACCCACGGGTACTGAGAGAACTGGCAGATGAGGTTGCTAAATCCCTCTCTATTATATTTCAAAAGTCATGGCAATCTGGTGAAGTCCCCACAGACTGGAAAAGGGGAAACATTGCCCCCATCTTCAAAAAGGGTAAGAAGGAGGAACCAGGGAACTCCAGGCCAGTCAGTCTCACCTCTCTGCCTGGAAAGATCATGGAGCAGATCCTCCTGGAGTCACTACTCGCTCAGAAGAATAGTGAAGAGGTGATTGGGAACAGTCAGCATGGTTTTGCCAAGGGCAAATCCTGCCTGACCAACCTGGTGGCCTTCTATGAGCAGGTGATGAAATTAATAGATGAGGGGCGGGCAACTGATGTCGTTTACCTGGAGCTGAGCAAAGCCTTCGACACTGTCCCGCACCACATCCTGGTCTCCAAAGTGGTGACACATGGGTTTGATGGGTGGACCACTAGATGGATAAGGAACTGGCTTGATGGCCACACCCAAAGAGTGGCTGTCAATGGGTCCATGTCCCAGTGGAGGCCAGTGACAAGTGGAGTCCCTCAGAGATCAGTCCTGGGACCTGTCTTGTTCAACATCTTTGTGGGTGCCATGGACAGTGGCATTGAGTACACCCTCAGCAAGTTTGCTGATGATACCAAGCTGTGTGGCGCAGCAGACACGCTGGAGGGAAGGGAGGCCATCCAGAGGGACCTTGACAGGCTGGACGGGTGGGCACAAGCCAACCTCATGAGGTTCAACAAGACCAAGTGCAGGGTCCTGCATCTGGGTCAAGGCACAAATCCAGGCTGGGCAGTGACTGGCTGGAAAGCAGCCCTGAGGAGAGAGACTTGGGGGTGCTGGTGGACAAGAAGCTCAACAGGAGCTCTCAGTGTGCACTTGCAGCCCACAAAGCCAATCAGATCCTGGGCTGCATCAGGAGAAGTGTGGCTAGCAGGTCAAGGGAGGTGATTCTCCCCCTCTACTCAGCTCTGGTGAGACCCCACCTGGAGTACTGCATCCAATTCTGGAGCCCCTATTACAAGAGGGATGTGGAGGTGCTGGAGCGTGTCCAGAGAAGGGCCACAAGGGTGATCAGAGGGCTGGAGCACCTCTCCTATGAGGACAGACTGAAGGAGTTGGGGCTGTTTAGTCTGCAGAAGAGAAGGTTCCGAGGTGACCTAATTGTGGCCTTCCAGTATCTGAAGGGGGCCTACAGGAAGGCTGGGGAGGGACTGCTCAGGATGTCAGGTAGTGATAGGACTAGGGGGAATGGAATGAAACTGGAGGTGGGGAGATTCAGACTGGATGTGAGGAGGAGATTCTTCACCATGCGAGTGGGGAAACCCTGGAATGGGTTGTCCAGGGAGGTGGTTGAGGCCCCATCCCTGGAGGTGTTTAAGCCCAGGATGGATGAGGCTTTGGCCAGCCTGATCTAGTGTGAGGTGTCCCTACCCATGGCAGGGGGGTTGGAACTAGATGATCCTTGTGGTCCCTTCCAACCCTGACTGATACTATGATACTATGATATTAAAGACAATTTGTCTCATTACTTCAGCCTGGAGAGCACCACTTGTGACTGGCCACCAAATGAATTTAATCTGTTCACCACAACACTTTGGGCTCAGCCATTCAGCTAATATTTTTTACCCAGCAAGTATGCACCCATCCAAGCCATGAGCAGCAGGTTTCACCAGGAGACTGCTGGGGGAAATTATGCCAAAACCTGTATTTAGGTCCACGTAGACAACATAAACAACCTTTCAGGGATGAGAGTCCTCATCTCTAATGCCACAAACTCCACATCAGAATAATTTCTTCCATACTCAATGGCAAAGCTTTTACCCATACAGCTGCAATTCAGCATGGAGGAGGCACACTTTGCGTGATAGGTTGGATGTGATGATCTTGAAGGTCTCTTCCAACCTGGTTTATTCCATTCTATTTTATTCTAAACCTACAGGACAATGGGCACACTGGGCACACTGGGCACACTGGGCACAGTAGGTTCAGCCTACTATGAACCAGTACCTCCAGGTCCCTTTCTGCCTGGCTGCTCTCCAGCCATTCTGACCCCAGCCTGTAGCACTGCATGGGTATTTGTTGTAGCCAATATGTAGAACCCGGCATTGGACTCTGCCCATCTGTCCATCCTGCCAAGGTCCCTCTGCAGAGCTCTCCTACCCTCTAACAGGTCAACACCTGCCCCCAGCTTGGTGTCATCTGCAAGTTTACTGATGATGAACTCAGTCCCCACATCCAGATCATCAATAAATATATGAAAGAGTATGGGGCCCAGCACTGATCCCCGGGGCACACCATTAGTGGCTGGCTGCCAACTGGATGTGGCACCATTCACCACCACTCTCTGGTCTCGGGGATCCAGCCAGTTCCTAACCCATTGCAGTGTGCTCCCATCCAAGCCATGGGCTGACAGCTTGGCCAGGAGTTTGCTGTGGGGAACAGTGTCAAAGGCCTTGCTGAAGTCCAGGTAGACTACATCCACAGCCTTCCCCACATCCACCAGGCAGTCACTTGATCATAGAAGGAGATCAGGTTGGTGAGGCAGGACCTGCCCTTCCTAAATCCATGCTGGCTGGGCCTGATCCCTTGGCCATCCTGGAAGTGCTGTGTGATTGCACTCAAGATGACCTGTTCCATAATCTTGCCTGGCACTGAGGTCAGACTGACAGGTCTCTAATTCCCTGATTCCTCCTTCTAGCCCTTCTTGTGCATGGACATCATGTTGGCCAGCTTCCAGCCATACAGGAACTCTCCAATGAGCCAGAACTGGTGGAAAATGATGGAGAGCAGCTTGGCCAGCTAGTTTATCTGCTAGCTCTCTCAGCACCCTAGGATGGATCTCATCTGGTCCCATGGATCTGTGGGGATCCAAGTGGCTAAGGAGGTCTCTAACTTCTTCCTCCTGGATCACAGGGGAACTATACTGCTCCCTGACTCCATCTGCCAGCTCAGGAGGCCAGCTGTCTGGAAGGCAACCTGTCCTGCTATTAAAATTTGAGGGAAAGAAGGTGTTAAGTACCTCTGCTTTTTCATCATCCTTTGTTACAATATTCCCCTGTGTGTGCACTAAGGAGTGGAGGTTGTCCTTGCCCCACCTCTTGCCACTAATATATTAGTAGAAGGATTTTTTATTGTCCTTCACAGCAGTGTCCAGCCTAAGCTCTAAATAGGCTTTTGCCTCTCTAATTTTTTTCCTAAATGACCTAGCAACATCCATAAACATTTCATGGGTAACCTCTCCTTCCTTCCAAAGATGATGCACCCTCTTTTTTCCCCTTAATTCCTTTAGAAGTTCATTGCCCATCCAGGCTGCCCGTCTGCCCCAGCAGCTCATCTTCACATCCTGGTCCTGTGCCTTCAAGATTTCTTTCTTGAAGTAGGTCCAGCCCTCCTGGACCCCTTTGTTGTTAAGAGCTGTTTCCCAAGGTACCTTCTGAGTTAGTTCCTTAAGTAACCTGAAATCCACCTTCCAGAAGTCCAGAGTGGAGGTTTTGTTGCTGCCCCTCTTAGCTTGACTGTATATTGAAAACTCAATTATCTCATGGTCACTGGACCCCAGACAGCCTCCAACCACCACATCTCCCACCAGCCCTTCTCTGTTTCTAAAAAGAACACCAAGCAAAGCCTTACCCCTGTTAGGCTCACACAGTAGCTGGGATAAGAAGCCATCCTCCATACACTCTAAGAAACTTCTAGACTGCCTCCTCTCCGCTGTGTTAAGTTCCCAGCAGATATCAGGCAGGTTAAAATCACCCATAAGAACAAGGTCTGGTAATCTTGAGACAGCCTCTAGCTGCCTATAAAGTAATTCATCAACCTCTGCATCCTGGTTGAGTGGTCTATAACAGACTCCAACCAGGATGTCAATGCTGTTGGCCTTCCTTCTAGTTCTCACACACAGACACTCAATTTGATCATCCTTGATCTCTAGTTCCATGGTGTCTAGAGCCTCCTGATGTACAGGGCCACCCCCTCTACTCCCTCTCCCTCGCCTGTCTCTCCTGAAGAGCCTGTAGCCATCAATTACAGTGCTCCAGTTATGTGAGTCATCCCACCACATTTCTGTGACGGCAACTACATCGTAACTTTCCTGCTGTAACAACTCCCTTCCTAGAACCCCTTTCCCTCTGTGGGATAGGCTGTTCCCTTGTGCTAGGATTTTTCTCTCCCTCTGGAACAGATGTACTCCATCTGTTGCTAGAGGACCTGGTGCCATAGAAAGTTCCCCAAGATTGAAAACCCCAAAATTCTGTTGGTGGCACCAGCCTCTGAGCCACTTGTTAATTGTTCCTGCTTTTCTGTTCCTTTCAGTATTCCTTCCTGCAACTAAGGGTATTGAAGAAAAATTTACCTGTGCTCCTAACCCTTCAACCAATTTTCCCAGAGCCTTGAAGTTCTTTTTGATTGCCTTTGAACTGCTGGTTTCATGGGCTCATAAAGATGAAGTGCTCACAGTCTCTGGGAAGGCTGTTCTTGACCCACTGCCCAAACTAAAATATAACACTGCCCTAAAGGTATAGTGCTGCTGATGAGAAGCAAGGTCCAATATCTGAGAAAGGAGAAAGGAGAAAACCTGTTCAGTGAATGTGAAACAGAGTCTGGGCTGAGGGGCGGGCATTTGTGCTACAAGACAAATTTACAGATCTAGCATATTGTTGTGCAAAGCCAACAGCTGAGATTACAGCAAACTGCAGCATTACCAGGGACTGCGGCATGTTCCAGCAGATACTTTGAAACCTCTCCTGCCAGCAAATTCAAGGCAACAAGTGGCAAGGAAAATGTAAGGAAATGCTTAACACGTCAGGGAGCAGCAATGAAGAAGATTTCAGAGTGTATCTGGTAGCAGGTGGCAAGGAGCAAATCAGTGCTCTGAAGTGCAGAGTGGTACTGTGTATGTCTTTACAGCTGCCCTAATAAGCTTTCTTGATTTACACCACACTTTGGCCAGAGCACTAACGACATGGGGCATTAATTTGAATGCTTTTTAAGCGCTGTGTATGTCCTCTGCTACTCTCTTCTTTCTGAAAAGCCTTTTACTGTTGGCCGTTTTCCTCTTCTGTCAAATTTCATGCTCTCTACTCTGTCCATAAGAAATGTTTTGCTGGGCCTTTCAGTTAGCTCCTCTCTGGGAAGATTTCAGTGCAATAAAAAAGCAAAAATAAATTCAACACTCCTCATCTCCTTCCCCAGATCTGTTGGACATTCCTAATTACAGACGAGCCCTAACAAAGCAAGGGTTGTCAATAGATCTTAACTTCTTAAACCACTATACACCTTGTTGGACTAGGCTTCTGGAAGCATGAAAAATTTCCATATTCCATCTACAATTTCTCCTAGTGGCTCTTCTTTTCTGTGGAATCAGATAGGCAAAGGTAATTATGTACTGGAAATATGATCCTCCTTTCCAAATGTTGTGGTCTATAAAAGGATAAATTAATGTTCAATAAACGGGGCAATTAATAAAAAAAAAAATTAATAATTTTATTAATCACACAAAAAAAATCCCACAAAAACACTAATCAAAACCTATTTACAGATTTGAGGGGTTCGGTTGTGGAACAGATACCTCACCGGCAGGAACAAGTAACAATTTAAACAATATGTACAAAAATCCAGAAACAACAAACAGCACTTTAAAGAAAAGCAACCTCGGCAATGAAGCCGGTGATTGCCCACAACGGGGGGGGGCGGGGGGGGATGGGGGAACTCTAGAATTCCCTAAGGCAATGGACCTTCAATAGATGCTTATAAAAATCAGATATTGTAATTACTCACTGATCTTGATACCTTGTGGCACACGTTAAGATCTAGACAAACCAAAATGGCCCCGACCACATGGGAGCTGCAGGAGCACCGTTTCACTTTCTGTTGGTGCTTGCAGCTTATTACCGAGGCAGGATTTGTTCCCAAAGGATTTGTAGCTGAAAGCTTTGTAGAGAGAAGGTTTCTCGGCTGTAATCCTTTTGTGGCAGCGCTCGCTCCTTTCTCCAGTCAAACAAAACTGTCCCGGGGACTCAGCTCCTCTGGGGTTTCGCCTCTCGACCCGGCAAGACGCGTGTCTGTCCTCTGGGCTTTACAACACTGAAAATAGCGAGGATTCCTTGCTATCTTGTCTGGGTAAACTGAAACACAGTTCAGCTTCCAAGCAAAGCTCGTGGTTCCTTCCAGAGCATGGACAATTGCAAGACAAGGCTCTGGCTCTTTGGGCTGATACTTATAGATTTCCCGAGGCAATAATGGCCAGTAGCAACACAGATCTAGGAATAAAACCCTGGTATTGCAACCTATAGAAAACCTTCTTTCCAAACGTGGCCAAAAGCACGCCCACATGGCTCATTCAGGCTCTGAAATATGTTCAAGCAAGCCTAAAGAACCAGATCTACTAACTTCTGCCTCATTGTCTGATTCAGAGTAATTTTGAGGCTTTTTTGTCCATCCAGGACACCAAACCATGGCCAAAGGTAATTAGGACATCTGTTGTAGGTTAAACCCTGGAGTTCACAACCTTATTTCTTTTAATTTTCCTTGCTTCTTCTTACTTAACTGGAAACACTTGAGCAAGGCCCTTTCAGCCAGTCTTCCAAAAGGCCAAGAAGGAAGGCCCAGGAAACTATAGGCCAGTGAGCCTCACCTCCATCCCAGGAAAGCGAATGGAAGAGCTTGTTCTGGACATCATCTCAAAGTATGTGGAGGAAAATAAGGTTATCAGAAGTAGTCAGCTTGGATTCACCAAAGGGAAGTTAAGTCTGACTACTCTTGATAGCCTTCTACGAGGTCATGACTAGATGGATAAATGAGGGGAGGGTGGTGGTTGTTGTCTACCTTGACTTCAGCAAGGCTTTCAACACCTCATGGGCAAGCTTAGGAAATGTGGGTTAGATGAATAAACAGTGAGGTGAATTGAAAACTGGCTGAAAGATAGAGCTGAGAAGGTTGTGGTCAATGGCTCAGAGCCTAGTTGGTGGCAAGTGGTGCCTCCCATAAGTCAGTATTGGGTCCAGTCCTGTTGAATGTATTCATCGATGACCTGGATGAAGGGATAGAGTGTGCCCTCAGCAAGTTTGTCCATGACACAAAACTGGGAGGGGAGGCTGAGAGACAACAAGGTTGTGCTGCCATCCAGAGTGACGTAGACAGGCTGGAGAGTTGAGAATAGAGTAACTTTATGAAATTCAACAAGAGCAAGTGTAGCTACTGCACCCAGTAAGGAGTAAACCCATGTATCAGTACAGGTTACATGCAGGTGGAAAGCATCTCTATGGGAAAAGAACTGGCAATCCTGACAGACAAGAGAATGATCATAAGCCAGCAATGTGTCCTTGTGGCCAAGAAGGCCAGTGGTATCCTGGGATGCATCAAGAAGAGTGTGGCAAGTAGATCAAGGGAGGTTTTCCTCCCCATCTGCTCTGCCCTAGGGAGGCCTCATCTGGAGTACTATGCCTGGCCTGGGCTCCCCAGTTCAAGAGGAGGGTACAGCAAAGGGCTTCAAAGATTAGGGGACAAGAATGTCACAGTATCGCAGTACCACAGTATCACCAAGGTTGGAAGAGACCTCAAAGATCATCAAGTCCAACCTTTCACCACAGACCTCATGACTAGACCATGGCGCCAAGTGCCACGTCCAATCCCCTCTTGAACCCATCCAGGGATGGTGACTCCACCACCTCCCTGGGCAGCCCATTCCAATGGCAAACGACTCTCTCAGTGAAGCACTTCCTCCTCACCTCGAGCCTAAACTTACCCTGGTGCAGCTTGAGACTGTGTCCTCTTGTTCTGGTGCTGGTTGTCTGGGAGAAGAGACCAACTCCCTCCTGGCTACAACTACCCTTCAGGTAGTTGCAGAGAGCAATAAGGTCTCCCCTGAGCCTCCTCTTCTCCAGGCTAAACAATCCCAGCTCCCTCAGTCTCTCCTCACAGGGCTTGTGCTCAAGGCCTCTGTCTGTCTTATAAAGGAAGGCTGAGGGACTTTTTAGCCTAGAGAGAAGACCAAGGCTCCCCTCAGTCTTATCAATGCTTATAAATAATTAAAAGATGGGTGTCAGGAGGATGGGACTGGTCTTTTTTCAGTGGTGCTCAGAGACAGGACAAGACGTAATGGACACAAGCTAGAAGATAAGAAGTTCTGTATAAACGTGAGGAGGAACTTCTTCACATTGAGGGTGATGGAGCACTGGGACATGCTTCCCAGAGTGGTGGTGGAGTCTCCACGTCTGGAGTCATTCAAAGGCCACCTGGGCACCATCTTGTATAACCTGCTTTAGGTGTATCTGCTTTGGCAGGGGAATTTGGACAACATGATATCCAGTAATGTGACAGAGATAGCAGCTATCAGTCACAGAAGTGATCTGTGAAGCTGGGATTCTAATCTGTTGTCCCTAGATGAAAATACATGTTGCTAGTGTTTCTTCCTAATCTGGCATTTCCATATCATAAGTGCTCTGACTCTACCTCATTTCAGTTCTGATGCAAACTGCTCTCAAGGGATGCAATAAATGTAATAGGTTAAAGCTCACACTAACATTACTGCTGAAGTTGCTCTCTCCCTCTGTGCTTGAAAATAGATGTGGTAGAAGCCTTGTGCTGCCATACTGACATGTAGCATGTATGCACATTAAGATGCATCAGGCCCTCAGCCTGGACAGACTTCTGGCACACTAGAGATGAAAAGTCTGGTATAGATCTCTTTATCTGAAGACTATGCTAAAGATCCAGCTGTTTGGGTTTAAAAGTCAAGGCAGTGTTCTTGGATATCCGAAACAGCATCTCATATCTTCCACCTGCTGTCCTCACATTTAGGATTTGAAGTAGTTTCATTCTGCTTGGTTTGTGATGTTTCTTTGTTGGTTTGGGGCTGGTTTGTTTGTTTGTTTGAGTTTTGGGTTTGGTTTTGTTTCCAGATTTTCCAGCAACAGAATACATGGTGGAATAAATCTTTATTACTAAAGAACTGCTTTTTTCCCAGATACATCTCACCGACACAGGAAGACTTTTTCCCAGTGTGAAAGAATGTCACAAAAGTATGTATTGTTTACCATGTATTTCTGCTTGCTACCAAGGATATATTTAGCAGGAAAAGTTGAGTACATAGAGTAGAACCCCTGGTAGAGGGGTCAGGTGCACAAATAATTTTTTCATCAATACCCTTAGTGCAGGAGGGAATACCATAAGGAACAGGTCAGCAGCTATAGTTAACAAGTGGCTTAGAGGCTGGTGCAGTCAAAAGAATTTTGGGTTTTTTGATATTGGGAAACTTTCTACTGCACCAGGCCAGCTGGCAACAGGTAGAGTACATCTGTCCCAGAGAAGGGGAAAGGTCACAGTATATGAGAATGGCCTGTCCCCCAAAGGTAAAAAGATCCTGGGAAGGGAATTGACAGGTCTCATCGACAGGGCTTTAAACTAGTTTCGAAGGGGGAAGGGGCTGAAACTAGTCCCCTCAGGCAAGAGTCTGGGGGTGACAAGCTAGAGTCGGAGGTGAAACCAGCAGCCCAGCTGCAGTGCATGTACACTAATGCACGAAGCATGGGTAACAAACAAGAGGAGCTGGAAGCCTTGTTGCAGCAGGAAAGTTACGATGTAGTTGCCATCACAGAGACGTGGTGGGACGACTCACATGACTGGAGAGCTGCAATTGATGGCTACAAGCTCTTCAGGAGAGACAGGCAAGGAAGAAGGGGTGGAGGGGTGGCCCTGTGCATCAGGAAGGCACTAGATGCCGTTGAGACGGAGATTAGGGACGATAGGGTTGAATGCTTGTGGATAATAATTAGAGGGAAGACCAGCAGGGCAGACATCCTGGTTGGAGTCTGTTATAGACCACCCAATCAGGAGGAAGATGTTGATGAAGCATTCTATAGGCAGCTTAAGGCTGTCTCAAGATCTCTGGAGCTGGCAGAGGAGCTGGCCAAGCCACTCTCCATAATTTTTCAGCAGTCCTGGCTCACTGGAGACATTCCAGAGGTCTGGAAGCTGGCCAACGTGGTGCCCATCCACAAGAAGGGCCGGTTGGAATAGCCAGGGAATTATAGGCCTGTCAGCCTGACCTCAGTGCCAGGAAAGATTATGGAACAGGTCATCTTGAGTGCAATCACACAGCACTTCCAGGATGACCAAGGGATCAGGCCCAGCCAGCATGGATTTAGGAAGGGCAGGTCCTGCCTCACCAACCTGATCTCCTTCTATGAGCAGGTGACCTGCCTGGCGGATGTGGGGAAGGCTGTGGATGTAGTCTACCTGGACTTTGACACTGTCCCCCACAGCAAACTCCTGGCCACGCTGTCAGCCCATGGCTTGGATGGGAGCACACTGCAATGGGTTAGGAACTGGCTGGAGGGCTGAGCCCAGGGAGTGGTGGTGAATGGTGCCACATCCAGCTGGCAGCCAGTCACTAGTGGACTCCCCCAAGGATCAGTGCTAGGCCCCATGCTCTTTAACATCTTTATTGAAGAACTGGATGAGGGCATTGAGTCCATCATCAGTAAATCTGCGGACACCAAGCTGGGGACAGGTGTTGATCTGCTGGAGGGTAGAGAGACTTTGCAGAGGGACCTCGACAGGCTGGACAGATGGGCAGAATTCAACGGCATGAGATTTAACATTGGTTGCATGGTTTAGTTGGTTGGGTGGTGTTGGGTGATAGGTTGGATGCAATGATCTTGAAAGTCTATTCCAACCTGGTCTATTCTATTCTATTCTATTCTATTCTATTCTATTCTATTCTATTCTATTCTATTCTATTCTTTATTTAGAATAAAATCTTTATTTAGAATAAACCAAACCGGGTTGGAAGAGACCTTCAAGATCATCGTGTCCAACCCATCAACCAATCCAACCCGCCCAAACAACTAACCCATGGCACCAAGCACCCCATCAAGTCTCCTCCTGAACACCTCCAATGACAGTGACTCCACCACCTCCTTGGGCAGCCCATTCCATTTCTGTATAGAACTTCTTTCTCACATTCAACCTGAACCTCCCCTGGCGCAGCCTGAGACTGTGTCCCCTTGTTCTGGTACTGGCTGCCTAGGAGAAGAGACCATCATCCACCTGTCTACAACCTCCCTTCAGGTAGTTGTAGAGAGTGATAAGGTCACCCCTGAGTCTCCTCTTCTCCAGGCTAAGCAGCCCCAGCTCCCTCAGTCTCTCCTCATAGGGCTTGTGTTCCAAGCCCCTCACCAACTTCGTTGCCCTTCTCTGGACTCGTTCCAGCAAGTCAACATCCTTCCTAAACTGAGAGGCCCAGAACTGGACACAGTACTCAAGGTGTGGCCTAACCAGTGCAGTGTACAGGGGCAGAATGACCTCCCTGCTCCTGCTGGCCACACTGTTCTTAATGCAGGCCAGGATACCATTGGCCCTCTTGGCTGCCTGGGCACACTGCAGGCTCATGTTCATCCTACCATCGACCAGTACCCCCAGGTCCTTCTCTGCCTGGCCATTCTCCAGCCACTCTGACCCCAGCCTGTAGCACTGCATGGGGTTGTTGTGGCCAATGTGCAGAACCCGGCACTTGGATGTGTTAAATCTTATGCCGTTGGATTCTGCCCATCTGTCCAGCCTGTCGAGGTCTCTCTGCAAAGCCTCTCAACCCTCCAGCAGATCAACTCCTGCCCCCAGCTTGGTGTCGTCCACAAATTTACTGATGATGGACTCAATGCCCTCATCCAGTTCTTCAATAAAGATGTTAAAGAGCATGGGGCTCAGCACTGATCCTTGGGGCACACCACTAGTGACTGGCTGCCAGCTGGATGAGGCACCATTCACCACCACTCTCTGGGTTCGGCCATCCAGCCAGTTCCTCACCCAGCTCAGAGTGCTGCTGTCCAAGCCATGGGCTGACAGCTTAGCCAGGAGTTTGCTGTGGGGGACAGTGCCAAAGGCCTTGCTGAAGTCCAGGTAGACTACATCCACAGGCCTCCCCACATCCACCAGGTGGGTCACCTGCTCATAGAAGGAGATCAGGTTGGTGAGGCAGGACCTGCCCTTCCTAAATCCATGCTGGCTGGGCCTGATCCCTTGGCCATCCTGGAAGTGCTGTGTGATTGCACTCAAGATGACCTGTTCCATGATCTTACCTGGCACTGAGGTCAGGCTGACAGGTCTATAATTCCCTGGCTATTCCAACCGGCCCTTCTTGTGGCTGGGCACAATGCTGGCCAGCTTCCAGTCTTCTGGGACCTCTCCAATGAGCCAGGACTGCTGAAAAATGATGGATAGTGGCTTGGCCAGCTCTTCTGACAGCTCTCTCAGCACCCTGGGATGAATCCCATCTGGTCCCATGGACTTGTGGGGTTCCAAGCGGCTGAGCAGATCACCAACTACCCCATTCTGAAACAGAGGAAAACTATGCTGCTCCCTGACTCCTTCTGCCAGCTCTGCAGGCCAGCTGTCTGGAAGACATTCTGTCCTGCTAGTAAAAATTGAGGCAAAGAAGGTGTTAAGTATCTCTGCCTTTTCCTCATCCCTTATCACAATGTTCCCCTCTGTGTCCCCCAAGGAGTGGAGGTTGTCCTTGCCCTTCCTCTTGCTGTTAATATATTTATAGAAGGACTTTTTGTTGTCCTTCACAGTAGAGGCCAGTTTAAGCTCCAAATGTGCCTTTGCCTCCCTAATTTTCTTCCTACATGATTTCGCAACATCCTTAAACATTCTGTGGGTTGCCTCCCCTCTCTTCCAAAGGTGATACACCCTCTTTTTTCCCTTAGCTCTATTAGAAGTTCATTAACCATCCAGGCTGGCGGTCTGCCCCGGCAGCTCATCTTCTGGCACATTGGCACAGCCTGTCCCTGAGCCTTCAACAATTCTTCCTTGAAGCAGATCCAGCTCTCCTGGACCCCTTTATTATTAAGGGCTTTATCCCAAGGAACCTTCTGAGTTAGTTCCTTGAGTAACCTGAAGTCTGCCCTCCAGAAGTCCAGAGTGGAGGTCTTCTTGATACCCCTCTTAGCTTGACCGAATACTGAAAATTCAATTATCTCGTGGTCACTGGACCCTAAACACCCTCCGACCACCACATCACCCACCAGCCCTTCCCTGTTGGTGAAGAGGAGATCAAGCATAGCCTTGCCCTGGTAGGCTCTCGCAGCACCTGGGATAAGAAGCTGTCCTCCATGCATTCTAAGAACCTCCTAGACTGTCTCCTCTCTGCTGTGTTGAGATCCCAGCAGATATCAGGTAGGTTGAAGTCACCCATGAGAACAAGGTCAGACGATCTTGGGACAGCCTTAAGCTGCCTATAGAATGACTCATCAACCTCTGCATCCTGGTTGAGTGGTCTATAACAGACTCCAACCAGGATGTCAGCCCTGTTGGCCTTCCCTATAATTCTAATAAAATTCTAATTCTAATAAAATTTAGTGTTAATAATTTTTTCCCCTCTCAAAAGGAGGCTAGAGGGAAACAATTGTCATCTGAGTATGGCTTTTAAAGCCATATTTAAAGAATACTGTGAATACAAAGAACAGTTTCAGTGAAGTTTGCATTCAGAAAGCCCATGCAGTGCTACAGGCTGGGGTCAGAGTGGCTGGGAGAGCAGCCAGGTAGAAAGGGACCTGGGGGTACTGATTGACAGATGGCTGAACATGAGCCAGCAGTGTGCCCAAAGGCAAAGAAGGCCAATGGCATCCTGGCCTGCATTAGGAATAGCGTGGCCAGCAGTAGCAGGGAAGCCCTTCTGCCCGTGTACTCAGCACTGGTTAGGCCACACCTTGAGTACTGTGTCCAGTTCTGTGCCCCTCAATTTAAGAAGGACATTGAGACACTTGAACGTGCCCAGAGAAGGGCAACAAAGCTGGGGAGAGGCCTTGAGCACAAGCCCTATGAGGAGAGGTTGAGGGAGCTGGGGTTGCTTAGCCTGTAGAAGAGGAGGCTCAGGGGAGACCTTATTGCTCTCTACAACTACCTGAAGGGAGGTTGTAGACAGGTGGGGGTTGGTCTCTTCTCCCAGGCAACAAGCACCAGAACAAGAGGACACAGTCTCAAGCTGCACCAGGGGAAGTTTAGACTCGAAGTGAGGAGAAAGTTCTTCACAGAGTGAGTTGTTAGCTGTTGAAATGTGCTGCCCAGGGAGGTGATGGAGTCACCATCACTGGAGGTGTTTAGGAGGAGACTGGATGAGGCACTTGGTGCTATTGTTTAGTTGATTAGATAGTGTTGGGTGATAGGTTGGACTTGATGATCTCGAAGGTCTTTTCCAACCTGGTTAATTCTATTCTATTCTATTCTATTCTATTCTATTCTATTCTATTCTATTCTATTCTATTCTATTCTATTCTATTCTATTCTATTCTATTCTATTCTATTCTATTTTCATAGCATGGCCAGTATGATTTTGGAAAGCCATTTAACCCATCTAGCTGCACTTTATTTTTCATACCTGTGGTACCCACAGGACCATGAGACATGCTTCTGTACTTCCCTCTTATTCAGACTATGTCTCCAGAGTCACCTGTGGCTCAGAGAAGAGAAGGTTGTTCTGAGACTACCTCTTTTTCCCTTGAGGGTCAGGTTTGTCAGCGATAAGGACAAGTTTGCTGACAGAAGCAGCAAATCCCAAGGATGGAACTTCCAGTCAATTCCACATGTCACCTAATATACTTAGGGTACAGCTGAATAATGAAAACGTTCAAAACCAGCCTAACAGAGTGTGTTGAAAAAAATACACTAAAGTGGGCAATAATGTTTCAGCATTGCTGAAAACTGATGTTGGGAAGCTGGGTGGTTGTGATGGGTTACGCCCATCCTGAAGGGGTTGGGGGAGGGCTTGTGAGCACTTTGCCCTTCCTGGAGGGGGTTTTCCCCCTGGGAAACTGAGTTAGTCTGTTGCACTCCCCCTCCCTGTCCAGCAAGCCTATAACAAGGAAGATAATGCAGCTATTAGCACTTTTTTGGCTCCTGCCTTGACTGGATGAGGACTGCTGCTGGCTTCCTGCTTCTCTGCCACATAGTCAAGCCTGGTCCTCCTCCCTGCTACATCCACACTTCTTCAAAGGACTGGTTTTGTATACATATTTTCACTATCCGTCCTTGTTCCTTACCCTTGTAAACCCTTCCTGCTATTGTTTTATGTACATATATATTGTTTAAAGAAAATTTTTTTCACTTCTCTACTTCCAAGCCGACTCCAAATTATTTCTCAGTAGATTTTCTCCTTCCCTTTTTTTTCTCTCAATTGGGAAAGAGGAGGGGGGAGCAGGGGAGGGATTCTCAGCATTGCCCCCATCTGAGCTCTTACATCCCAGCTAAGGCTCAAACCGCCACAGTGGTCCAGGTGTGTAGATAGGATGTTGAGGCAAGAGTGCCTGCTCTGCCATGGAGCATTGTAAATCATTTAGCCATCTTAAAATGAATTGACACCTTTAGTAAGTAAGCATCCAGACATGGAACCCAGGTTTTCTATACAGAATAGTGATTGTCAGAGCACTTGAGCTTATGTCTTGCCGGTCATCATGCTGGAGAGATGTGCCTCTCACCTGGACAGTGCTGAGACTGTGAATGCCCTGCATTGTTTATCTGACATGTGGCAGCAGGATGCAAGTAGCATGGAAAACATTCTGTAGGACTAGATTTGATTGTACAGACTGCGGAAGGAGCAGACAAACATCTGGGCACTGTATCATTTCAGGCAGGACAGGGCACATTACTTTCCTTATCTATGATTTTTCATTCTAGTATGGCAATATTACTATCATCTTAGCAGCAGAAAGACAATAACTTTTTTTAAAAAAACAACACATTTTAGTAACAGTATTGTCTCTTTTCCTTGCAGTATGAATACACAACAACTGTCTGTCTTCCACCACTGCCATCCCAGAAGGTACAACATCAATTCCAGCAACCTAGGCTGAGAGCACAAACCCCATTGCTGGAGCCCACACTGCAGCCTGCCAAGTGAGCTCCTGCCCAGCACAATGAAGAGCAGCAGGTAGACCTCCAGGAGCAGCAGCTATGGCACCAAGAAGTGTCAGGGGCCAAGCAACAGCTGCCAGCTGCCAGAAGTTAACAGCAGGTTGTTTTCATGTATGTGGTCCCACTGAACTAGGTCCTTTATTTTGGCTTCACAAGTCTTTGGACAGGTTCTGGACTATGGATAATTTTCCAGACTTGCAAAAGTAAGAAAGTGTTTATTTCCACTGGGAATGGTAGTGATTAAATTCTTACCACAGCTGGGAATGATAGGATGGTATTAGCACTTATCTTGTACATCCCTACTTTTTATCGTGGCAGCTGTCTGAAGAAAGTGGAATGAACATTGATGGACATAAGGAAATACTTTTGCTGGTGATGATCATCATGGAAGTCAGGACAGAATGTATCCTGTGGATAATCAGAGTATCTTACAGTCTGTGTAGGTCTGGTTCTTGCTCGGTTAAAAGTTGACCTGAAATACCCCTTTCCCTGTGAACTCTCAGATTTTTCTCTACAGAGGATGGTGCTTCATACATGATGTTTTTGTGCTATTATCCTTGAAATAAACTCTGTTACCACATGGGTTTATTCTAGGAAATAAAATAGTGCAAGTGCTAAAAGAAGATCTAATGTGATTGAAAGCTTGTATATTTTTCCATATTTATCAATTGCATTAGGAAAATATATTACCTTTATTTTTCCTACTGATCATGCCTTATTTTTATTTTCTTATTTTTGTTGTTATTGAAAATGTACAAAGAAAAGCAGGAGCTTATTTGAGGGTAGATTAGGTGTGAAAGTGCTCATGTCATGTGGATACGTTCTTTAGCCAGGCAAAACACATCCCGCTGAGGCAGTATGTCATTTAATATTACTTCTCTTTTGCTGTCTGTTAGCTGATTTGGTCTCTTCAGGAAGGCTTAATCTTTTTTAAGCATGTACACTACTGCTTTTTTCCTGAACTAAGGGAGTTACAGTATAAAAGTATTCAGAACATTTGGGCCCCAAGGTAAATATAGAAGATACACCCAAATGCATGTAGTCTAGCAAGGGGAAATGCAAGAACCCCATGACAACAGTAACAGCTGTTATTTATTTCCCACACCTTTCTCTTGAGCTCTTTCTGCTTTTACTCAGCTGCATCAGCTTAATTCTCTAATTTGTTTGTTTGTTTTTATCTAGCTTTACCCTCACCTGTCTCTTCTGTCCTAGGCAGCAAGCTAAGGGGTAAGTTTATTTCCATTTTTCTCAATCTCAGACAACTATCTTTTCAGTGGATATTGCCACAGGTAAGATTCACCCTGAACTGAAAGGCACAGACCTTTAAGTACTCCCCTTGTTCAATGATGGCCACTGGGCTTCTGTATCTAGCAAAATTGGTTTTAAAAATGGTTTCAAAGTTTCTACAAGAATGCTTTTTTAATTGTTTTCTCCAGAAACATAGTTTTGTCCAGTGGTGTAACACTTTCCTTGCCTGACTTTGTTTTTATCAGGGTGTCAGTGTAAGACTTGACATAGAGAGCTCTGAAGAAATGCAGGCAAGTCATATCTGAGTCTATTCCATTAGAGAGGATCTGGTTCTAAGAGACCATAAGGACCTTTGGGTCCTTATGACCTGGCTCCTCCTTCTGTCCCTTTTTGTGAATGGGCAACACATCGGCCAGCTGGAACATTAATTACCACCTAGTACCCTGCACCCTTCTGTATTATCAATATGATAGTATCAGAACACCTCATGGAAAAAGTCTGAAAAATTGTCCCTCATGTGACTCAAATATGAAGGCAGAGTTGGTCTGAAGTCATACTGAATATCCTCGTCAAGTCAGCAGAGGAAGCTTGAGTTCAAGTAGGATTTTCAACCATCTGAATCATGGTTCAGATTCTTTACACATAGGTAGATTTTTATTACAGGGCTTGCTTTCTTAATGTCTGCTATGCAAAACACAGAACTGTTTTGGGTTTGGGTTTTTGGGGTTATTTTCTGAACACCCAAAGACATTATATTATGTACATGATTCTATCAAGACGTGAGGTGGTATTTTGCATGATCTGTTTTCAGTAATGTCTGTCATCAGCCACATCAGCAACTAAGCTGTGCTACCTATTCTGTTAGGCATTATTAAAAAGAAATATCTAGCATATTCCCACAGAAATACTTTTTTTTTAAATCTATGTGTTATCACATACATAGGTTTTTTTAATATATATAAATATATGCATACAGAAAACAATGTGTTGTTTGAAAATGGAGGAGTAATTGCCTGTGGAAGCATTTGTATTCTGTCATCTACATTGTTGCACATCTTGAGAAACAACAAAAATTATTATAAATTACTTGTTCCTTTCATTAACCTCATTCCTCTACTGTAGCACCTTCACTATTCATTTAAATGTAAATACTCTCATCTGATTTTGGCTCTTTACAAGCCTACTTTGCTTCAAAAACAAGTGGGATTTTTCAATCCACTTCCTGAGTTTCATCTTAGCACAGCTCACCATCATGCAAATAATGTTGGAGATCTTCTCATACAGTGGATTATGCAGACTTGTCACATCTGGAAGACTCAAGGGGAGGAAAAGCTTGTCAAATATTAAAGAGAAAATATTTATCTTGATGGAGGGATAAAATGGAGGGTTTTTTTTTTGAAGAAAAGATTTGCCTGAAAGATTTCTTACTGAAGCTTGAGATTTGTACACAAACATAACAAAAATAAATCAAAGCAGTTTAGCATGCCCTTATCTTTCCACCATCTTTGATCTATATTATTACTGCTTTCATTCTGGCAATTCATGGATCATGGGCTAAAAAAATATGCTTGTCAGTTGTTCATGATGTTTGCCTTATGAATAAATCGGTTTAAAATATTGTGACACTTTGCAACAGCTCTTACATATGTGACATTAGAATCAACCAGAGTGTGTACTTTTTGTGTGTTTTGCTTTTTGTGGCAATCAGGAGTTTCTTTATTGTATGGCTGCTATTTTGAGTGGCTTGATTGACCCTTCTGAGCTCACATTGAACTGAGTAGCAATGCCACTAGAAAACTTGGTTTGTTTAGGAATACATTGTTGTAGTATGGGTGTTAGGTGTTCGATCACTCTGAACACAGCTTCCAGGCCAAGCCGTTAGCAGGCAAAGATGTTTATTATGTTACACAGCAAGGTTATATACTCTTTTAGAAAGTACATGTCTCACATCTTAATCAGTTATTTTTCACTGGCATGCATGTAATAAAGGCATACAGTAGGTTAAAATAACAAAACAATATTTTAACACATCCAACCAAATTCTGCCCAGTTTCTTCCTTCAGTTCCAAGATGTTTACATTCTTTTCTAAGTCAAACACCAAACATAACCTTCCAAAACTATCTAAAAATAACCCTTCTCCTACAATACACTGTGACAGCTCTACATACATGTTTCCATTAATGGAGGTGGAAGCTGACGCTGATACAAAAACTGCAGCCAAAACAACGGCTGCGAGGAAACTAAGGATAAAACTAGCACTCCACATTACCCATCTACCATCTGTTAAGACTGGGATATCTTCAAAACAGAGTGTTATTGGCAACCTCTCTGCCTGTCACTGTGGCTATTATTAGCTACTTACACTTTAACTGGGCAGGTGGGGAAGTTAAGATGGCAAGACTGGACTGCTTTTCAAAAACTGTTTCTTTCTGGTTTCTCTTATTAAAAAGTTTAAATACCATATGTGGTTCTGGTGATTTTTTTTTTTCCTTCTTATACCCTTGCATGCCATCACATGACTCAATGTTTAAGATGAAAGTCTGTGTCACTGTGTAGTACTGTTAGTATTACCTTAATGATCCATATATGCCAGAGCAAAGCCCAGCAGACATGAGCTAATTCTCCTTTCCAGACCTACAGACATTAAGCTTTTCCTAAAGGGTTGCCAGGTAATTCAGCCAGAACCAAATAGTCTGTTTTAAATGAAGGCTAGTGTGAGTAGAAGCAATATAAAACCAGCAAAAGACAGAAACAACACACTTCACAGGGGAAATGCAAATCTAACCTTCTTCAAATTTTGAAGCTACACTTCAGTTTAGAAATTCTTTTCCCCCAGGTGAGTTGCATTTTGGATTACAGTTTGTTAAGAGGAAAGTGTTGCCCTGCTGTTCTTCATACATTTTTCTGACAGTTAAAGATGTTTTAAAATAGTTAAATAGTTGCCAAGTTTCTGACTGGCCCCATTTCTGAGGTTTGCTCTCCATTTATAAATGACTACATCTAGTCATGTGATAGTAGAGAGGTGGTAAGTCACAGTAGGGGAGATATTATCTCCTACAATACTTTTTTTCATTTGCAGCTGTCACCTTATTATTCAATAGGTGATCATGCATAGCTGAAATAGGAGGATACTCACCTTAAGGCTTGTACATACCATTCCCTGTCTGTAATTATCTATCATGCTGAGGCTGCATGCTAGCATGCTGCAAACAGAACAAATATCAGAGCATGATCCCTATAAACACATGGATGAAGCGGGCTCAGGGAAACGAAGTACAGCCTAGGGTTATCATATAAACTGATACACTACTAACTTCAATATACTGTCAAGAACTCTAATTTGTTCTCTTTTCCCCTGCATTTCCTTGATAAGAACCTGAAGGTATGAAAGGAGGCCTGCTGCTGTCATGGCACGAACCATGCCTGGTGTATAGATTTCTTAGGGTTTATTGATCTCTCTTGGTGGCATCAACTTTGAATGGACACGACAGTTACAGCAGTACTGTGGTCAGTGGAAGTCAGTTCCAGTAGCCAATCTGTGGGAAATCAAGTCTCTGTTTTAAAAGAAACTAAGATTTCTGCTTCATTGACAAAATCTAGAGGCACATGATCACTTGGTTTGATAGAAGGGATGAGATGAAGAAGTGGAAATGGAGTGATTACTAACACTTCCTTCAGCAGCAGCTCATTATTAGATGAGCTTGAGTGAAGTACAATGCCATGTTTTTCAAATCTGGGTAAAAACCCTCTCCCTGCACAAACAAAAATGTAACTAACTAGTCTTGCCTTGCTGACCAGAACGTTGACATTAACCACTGAAGTTACATATTCAGTTCTCTTATGTCTATGGTGCAAAGTCAGTATCTACTGATAGGGGTGATTGATTAATACTTGCTCAAGACAGCAGTGTGTTTCCTTACCTTCCAGGAAACTTGGCTGTGCTGAAATCTCCTGCTGATTCTTGCACCAGCATACTTTAGCTGTGTTTTTCTTTTTAATATATGAACAGTAAGTACTTCTCAATGAAATTAATCCTGAATATTTTCTTTCTCAGACTGTTAACTGAGCTCAGCTTGGCTAACTTGGTGGATGCAAAGACAACTTACCTTCTCCTACACCAGTAGGCTGAGAGGGGACATTAGGTATATTGGTAGAGGTTATTATAGAATGTGACCTGAGCTGGAACAGACCATAAAGATTATCTAGCTCCAAAATCCTACCATGGGCAGGGACATCTTCCACTATACCAGCTTGCTCAAAGCCTCATCCAGTCTGGTCTTAAACATTTACAGGAATGAGGCAACCTGTTCTGGTTTCTCATCACCCTCATACTACAAAAGTTCCTCCTAATGTCCAATCTAAATCTACCCTACTCTAATTTAAAGCCATTGCTCCTTGTCCTGTCACCACAGACCCTTACAAACAGCTCTTCTCCAGCTTTTCTGTAGGCCTCCTTCAGGTACTAGAAGGCGACTATAAGGTCTCCCTGGAGCTTTCTCTTGTCCAGGCTGAACAGACCCAGTTCCTTTAGCCTGTTCTCATAGGAGAGGTTCTCCAGCCCTCTGATCATCTTTGTGGCCCTCCTCTGGACTCTCACCAACAGATTCATGCCTTTCTTGTGTTTGAGACTCCAGAGCTGGACACACTACTCCAAGTGAGTCTCACAAGAGCAGATTAGAGGGACAGGAACATTTCACCCCCTGGACACAAAGGAACAAGAGAAAGAGCAGAGAATTATTTTAGACACTCAGCCACAACAAAGAACACAGCCAAGGTCAGCAAAGCCAAGCAGAAACAAATTAGTGTCTCCCAGAGCGAGGAAGCTGAAATACAGAAAGACAGCTTACATTACCAGCCTTATGTTTATTATCTATACAATGGGATTGTTTAGAGGTTGTCATTATTTGTCTTTTTACACCCAATAGTGATTTATTTACATTCTACCACTTTCTGTTCAATATCTGTGGGAAATTTTAAAGGTACAACCTAAAACTACCACACTAGAGCACTTAAGGAGCTAGCAGATGTTAGGACAGGAGTCATCTTGATCATCTGCCAAGGATTATGGGAATTTGAGGAGGTCCATGTTGACTGGAAGCTGATCCATCTTGTTCACATGTACAAGAAGAGAAGAGCCAGTGAACCACAGACCTTTTTAGTTCTTGGAGAGAACCTGGAGAAAATTATGCTAGCTTCTATCACAGCATTATTGAAGCTGAAATAGACCTCTGAGATCATCAAGTCCAGCCTATGACCTAACACCACCACAATGACTAGACCACGTCACTAAGTGCCACATCCCATCTTTCCTTAAACATCTCCAGGGGCAGAGACTCCACCACCTCCTTGGGCAGTGTATTTCAGCATGTAATTACCCTTTCCATGAGAAAGTGCTTCCTGACATCCAACCTAAACCTGCCTGGAACAGCATCAGACCATGCCCTCTCATCTTGCCTGTATTGAAAGGCATTTAAAGAATAATGTCATCATCAGGCACAGTGAACAAGAGTTCATGAAAGGAAAGTCCTGTTTAATTAATTTCATATCCTTCTGTGATAAGGTCACCCACCTAGTGAACAAAAGGGAATATTGTGGATGTAGTTTTTTCTGGGGTTTTAGTAAAGCTTTTCATACTGTCCTTCACAACATCTTTCTGGACAGGTTGTCCATCTAGGGAATGAGCAAGGTTATGGTAGAGTGTGGGAAGGAATGTCTGAAGGGCAGAACAAAAGGGCTAGTAGCGAGTGGGGTTACATCTGGCTGGTGGCAGGTCACTGGCAGTGTTTCTTGGCTCAATGTTAGGGCCAGTTCTGTTCAATATATTTATCTGCAATCTGTGTACAGGAGTTGAATGCACCATTAGCAAGTTTCTTGGTGATGTCAAATTAGGAGGTGCTGTTGACTCTTTGGAGGGATAAGTGATCTTGCAAAGCACCCTAAATAAAGAATTGCACAATGATTATGGGATGAAATAAAACCAGTCCAAATACTGGACTTTGTACCTGGGACAGAGGAATGCTGCACACAAGTATAACATTAGAGAGAAGTGGCTAGAAAGTAGTCCTGTAGAAAGGGATCTGGGGCTGATGGTTGACATTAAACTCACTATGTCTCAGAAGAATGTCCTGGCATGCCCTGGCAGCCATGAGGGCAAACTGCACCTGGGATGTAACCAGCCAGTCAGATGTGGTGATTTTTCCACTGTATTTAGTGTTGCTCCCACCTCACCTTGAATATTTGGAGCAGTTCTGGACCCCACAGTTTGAGAATGTTGAAGTCCTTGAATACATCTGAGGAGGTCAACAAGGGTGATGAGGAATTAGTTCGGGACCTGCTGAACCACTTGGATATTCACAAGTCCATGGGACTGGATGGGATCCATCCTAGGGTGCTGAGAGAGCTGGCAGATGAGATGGCCAAGCCACTCTCCATCATTTTTCTCCAGTCCTGGCTCACAGGTGAGGTCCCAGATGACTGGAAACTGGCCAGTGTGGTCCCCATCCACAAGAAGGGTCAGATGGAGGAACCTGGAAACTACAGGCCGGTCAGCCTGACCTCACTGCCAGGGAAAGTGATGGAGCAGATTATCCTGGCGGCAATAACTGCGCACCTGAAGGATGGCCAAGGGCTCAGGTCCAGCCAACATGGATTTGGGCAGGGCAGATCCTGCCTCTCCAACCTGATCTCTTTCTGTGATCAGGTGACCCGTCTGGTGGATGTGGGGAGGCCTGTGGATGTGGTCTACCTGGACTTCAGCAAGGCCTTTGACACCGTCCCCCACAGCAAACTGCTGACTAAGCTGTCAGCCCGTGGATTGGACCATTACACTCTGTGCTGGGTTAGGAACTGGCTGGAGGGCCGGGCCCAGAGAGTGGTAGTGAACGGTGCCACATCCAGCTGGAGGCCAGTCACCAGTGGTGTCCCCCAGGGATCAGTGCTGGGCCCTGTCCTCTTCAACATATTCATCGATGATCTGGATGAAGGGGTCGAGTCAGTCATCAGCAAGTTTGCAGATGACACAAAGTTAGGGGCAGATGTTAGTCAGTTAGAGGGTAGAAAGGCTCTGCAGAGGGACCTCGACCGACTGGACAGATGGGCAGAGTCCAATGCGATGGCATTCAACAAGTCCAAGTGCCAAGTGCTGCACTTTGGCTACGGCAATCCCATGCAGAGCTACAGGCTGGGGTCGGAGTGGCTGGAGAGCTCCCAAACAGAGAGGGACCTGGGTGTGCTGATCGACAGCCACCTGAATATGAGCCAGCAGTGTGCCCAGGTGGCCAGGAGGGCCAATAGCATCCTGGCCTGCATTAGGAATGGTGTGGCCAGCAGGAGCAGGGAGGTCATAGTGCCCCTGTACTCTGCTTTGGTTAGGCCACACCTTGAGTACTGTGTCCAGTTCTGGGCCCCTCAGTTTAAGAAGGACATTGAAACACTTGAATGTGTCCAGAGAAGGGCAACAAGGCTGGTGAGAGGCCTTGAACACAAGCCCTATGAGGAGAGGCTGAGGGAGCTGGGATTGTTTAGCCTGGAGAAGAGGAGGCTCAGGGGTGACCTCATTGCCCTCTACAACCACCTGAGGGGTGGTTGTGGCCGGGAAGGGGTTGGTCTCTTCTCCCAGGCAACCAGCACCAGAACAAGGGGACACAGTCTCAAGCTGTGCCAGGGGAGGTTTAGACTCGAGGTGAGGAGGAAGTTCTTCACTGAGCGAGTAATTTGTCATTGGAACGGGTTGCCCAGGGAGGTGGTTGAGTCATCGACCCTGGAGGTGTTCAAGGGGAGATTGGACGTGGCACTTGGTGCCATGGTCTAGTCATGGGGTCTGTGTTGATAGGTTGGACTCGATGATCCTGGAGGTCCTTTCCAACCTAAGTGATACTGTGATACTGTGATACTGTGAAAAGGGCTGGAAGGACTATTGTATGAGGAGTAGCTAAGGAATTTTGCATTTGTCTAGTTTGAAGAAAAGGAAGCTAAGGGGCAATGTTGCTGCTTTCTTCTGCTTCCTGAGGTGGAGGTTCAAAGTTACACCAGGGAAGGTTTAGGCTAGATATTAGGAAGGATTTCCTTATGAGTGTGGTCAAGCACTGGAATAGGTGATCAATGCCCCAAGCCTGACAGCATTTCAGAAGCATTTGGGCAATGCCCTTAATAACATGTTTTAACTTCTGGTCAGCCCTGAATTGGTCAGCCTATTGGATGAGATGACCACTGCAGCTCTATTCCAACTGCAAATATTCTATTCTAACTGAGGTCTCTTCTTCATGTTGACAATCCTTTATCATTTTCACTGGAAGGGGAGCAGCAGGGAGTTCCAAACTACACTGTTATGAAGAACAAGAAAGTGTCTTTGCTACCAAAACCATGAAGTTGTTCAATCCACTTTCAGCTGATAAACATAAGAAATTACAATTTGGTCCTTTTAGCAGCACCAAGAGGACTGAGAAGGGATCTTATAAAAGCATATAAATGTCTAAAGGGGAGAGTTCACAAGGATGGGGCTGGGCTTTTCTCAATGTTGGCCAGTGATAGGACAAGGTCATTAACAGTGTTGTTGGACTAGATAATCTCCAGAGGTCCCTTCCACCCCCTATCATTCTATGATTTTATGACACACTTCATTTAAAGGATATGATACTCAAGGAGCACCAGGATTACACTTTCTGAGAGTCTAACTTCTGCTTGGCTCACCAGATTATGTTGGTATCACAACAAAAGTTTAGGGCAAGAATATCTTCTAGGTCTGTGCATTGCTATGAAGTTCTGCAGTCTTAAAGTTCTCTGAAGGAATAAATCTGCTCTGTATAACAAAACTGGCTGTGAAAATTGGTCTTAATGTTACCCTGAGTAAATTATTTTTCTTCAGACTCAATAAACATCCTAATCACTAGATCTTTTTGTGGATTCTCCACGCCAGTAATTTCTTTTAAAAAGGAAAACAGGATTTCCTCCAGCCATAGGAGGAGGAACTTTCTAATGTTTCTAGTCACATCAGAGGATGATATAAAAAAAAATAAATTAGAAGTCCATGCCTATTGTTATCCCCTCTTTGGAAGCTAAATAGGTTGAAAAGAGTCTCTCGGTTTTTCTTGGGCTTGGCTACTTGCGAAATACAAGAGGAATATGCCTGGGAATTAAGTGATTGTGATCACTTCTGTTCCTGCCCCAGCTAAAGAAGAATTCGTGAATTTGAAACAAATAAATAGATATCAGGCAAACAGTCATTTACAAATGTAATGCAGTCTTTCATTCAGGAGAAAACCTAGTCCTGAGCTACTTCACATTTTATCAATTTCTGTTGATCTAACAGTGTTTTCTCCAACCTAAAGAGAGAAATACGTATATACTTTGTGAAAAATGAGGCAGAAAACCCATAAAGACTTTGGAATCTCTGGATAATTTCATGGGGTAAATCTTAAGTCCTGTTGTTGGGACCGGCTTTTCCTCCTCCCCCCATGCCAGGCTTCATAGCATACGAGTGGCCAGTCACCGCTGCTGGCTTTTCCCTTAGATGCCCTGCCCCCGCGGGCTGCGACTTTGGCCATGAGGGGAACCCCCATGAAGAGGGTCCGGTGCTGGTAACTCTCTGCCCCTCACCGGGCTCTCTCTCGCCGTGCCTGGACGGGCTGCTTTCCCTTCTCAGTGGGACCGACGCCGGCACCACTTCTCCTCGGCTTTTTCTGCCCGTGCCCCACCGGGCAAACCTCGCTTCGGGTTGGGGGTTCCACATTTCGGCAGCGGCCGGCGCCAGCCACCTTTCAAAGTTTTTCTTTCCCTTCTTTGCCGAACCCGGGCTGGGCTCCGGCTCACATACAGGCTAGCCCCGTCCAACACCGCTGCAGGTGCACCAGCGGCCACTCCAAACTGCCGCGCCTTTGTTGTCCCACCAAGTTTCTGAGATGGCGCCTATATCATAGTTGCCCTGATTGATCAGGACCTCGAGGTCCTCTTGCTTATTGCCCAGGCTGCGTGCATTGGTGTACATGCATCGCAGCTGGGTTCCTGACTTCTCAATTGACCCTACCTTGTGGCCTACTCTTTCCTCTGCAGAGGGACCGATATCCTCACCCACCCCATTCAGACCTAGTTTAAAGCCCTCCTAATGAGCCCTGCCAACTCCAGTGCTAGGACTCTCTTACCCCTTCTAGATAAATGCACCCCATCAGGACCCAGCAGGTCAGGTGCAGTGAAAGTTGTCCCATGACCAAAGAAACCAGAGTTCTGCCTCTGGCACCATCCCCTGAGCCAATTGTTGATGGTATGGGTTCTCCCATTCCTCTTAGTGTACACCCCTGACACTGAGGGAACTGAGCAGAACACCACTTGAGCTCCTGCCCCATCAATCAATTGTCCAAGGGCCCTGAACTCCTTCTTAATCGTCCTGGTGCCCTTCTATTGTCAATTTCATCACTCCCAGCCTGTATTACCATCAGAGGGTAATAGTCAGTGGGCTGGATTAATTTAGGGAGTCTCCTTGCAATGTCCCTAACCCGCACCCAGTGTAGGGAGCAGACGTCCCTGTGGGATGGGTCGGGACGACATATGGGTCCCTCAGTACACCCCAGTACACCTCAGTACACCCCAGTACACTATAACCCTTCTCCTTTTCTTTGTGGAGCTGGTCGTTATAGCTGGTGGGGACCACTTGGCCTTAGGCTCCCCTCTGGATGGCTGCTCCTCAGCCTCAGCCCTCTCATCCCCACTGCCCTCAGCCTGCAGGGCCTCATACTTATTATACAAGGGCAGCGGAGGAGGAGGAGAGGGCCGGGGTGGATTTCTCTTGCCACCCCGGCAGGGACCTGTATCCATCCCTCTCCGTTTCCAGGGACCCTTCCCTCAGCACGGGAGATCTGCAGAGCCTTCTCCCACAAATCTAACTCCCTTTCACTTTCCCTTATTGTCCTTAGCCTAGCTACCTCCTCCTTCAGCTCGGCCACTTCGTCCTTCAGCTCTGCCACCAGGCTGAGGAGAAAGTTCACCTGGTGACATCTGACACAGGTGTCCTCTCCCTCCCCTTCTATTCCAAGTGCCAGGCTGAAGCACTCTCTGCAGCTGGCAGCCTGGACTCCAGCATGCTGGTGAAACAACTCTGTCTGGGTGTCTCGGTCCGGAGAGGGAAAGAGACTCAGTTTTTATGAATATTCCCGTGTTGTGAAATTAGAGGCACAAATGAGGCCAAAATATCAATAGCTAGACTATTTATTGCATAAATAAAGTAGACATAAGAAGGGGAGAGGGAGAAAATAGAGAGGGAGAGAGAGAAGAAAGAGAGAAGAAGAAAGGAATTATATTACCACACCCCTTCCCCCCCCAAGACAGTTTGAGTCTGTGGAGGAAAGGTGCTGCAGGAGATGTTGGGTTGGTACAGGAACGGTGTTGAGGCTCTGGCTGGAGAAGAGCTGTGATCCTCTGGGCAGCCTGGGTCTGTAGAGAAAGGGTGCTGAAGCTTTTGCTGGAGAAGAGATGTGGTCCTCTGGGCAGCTCCACGACCTCTTTTCTTTCAAAGTGGCATGGTCCGTCTTTTCCTTCTGACAAGCCAGTAGTTGCTCAAGTCTTTTATATAGTTTTTAGTCCTTAGGTATGTATCCAAGTATTGTCCCTCAGGAATTCCAGGAGCCAGGAAATCATCCTTAGGTAAATGTCCCGGTATCGTTCCCCCGGAAATCTTTCTGTGTATTTCTGTGTGTTTGGGCAAGGTTCTGGATGGAGCAGGAGGAGGGCCTCCGCCTCCTCTGTCTCCATCCAGATAAGCCCCCACACTCCTTACACATCAGGAAACAGGTGGTGAATCCATTGTGTCACCCTTCCCAGGGTACTTGATGGGTGGAGATTATGTTGCCCTAAAGGCGTGATGGCTGGGTCCTTGGGTCCATTGTTGTAGTCTAGTGTTATCATGATGCAATCACAAACTGATTTGCATCCAGGATTGGTCTTTGCACCTTCCTTCCAGTGGCTCTGCCCAACACATATCAACAATTGTCTGGGCAAGCAGTAAGTGATTTTATCTTTGTTGAGTCACACCAAGAGAAACAAACTTTTAGTCTCTCACACTGGGTAGATGCTGCTTTTCTACCCTTCATCCAAGTGACAACCATGGTGCAACCTTTGAATGATGTGATGAATTCGAGATGATCTGCTTTGTAACCTTCCCTGGAACCAAGGCCCAGCTGACATGCCTGTAATTTACCAGATCCACCTTCTATCCCTTTTTATAGATGAGAGTTCCCTTTTCTAACCCCGAGTCAACTGGGGCCTCCCCAGTTATCTAGGACTACTGAAAAATGATGGAAAGTGTCTTGGTGTGCATGTCTACCAGCTTCCTCATTATCTTTTGGTGGACCCCATTTGGTCCCACAGACATGTGTGTCTAAGTGAAGCATCAGGTCATTAATCATTTCCTCTTGGATTATAGAGACTTTGATCCATTGTCCACCCACCCCTCTCCTCACCTTCCCACCCTCCCCCACCAAAAAAAAAAAAAAAAGACTAAAAAGAGCGGATTTTTTAAAAATTAAAACTTAAAGAGAAAATAAAGCTTATGTGTGGGTTCCAACTCAAGTAATATACTGGAACTGCTTTGCTTGCAATACTGCTTTTAGCTTACAAAGGCATCATAAGGACAACATCACCACTTGCTTGCTCTCCCCAGGTTGTAACGTCCAGAAAGACACTATGCCTTGATCCAATTTCAGCAACAACTCATTATAGAAATATAAATCTTGGTATTCTGTATCATCCTGCTCTCTTGAAAATAATAATCATTTTAAAAGCTGTCTATAGCTGAGAAGGAAACCAAGAGCTATGTGAAAGAGCTTGTAATTGATAGCAAACATCTTGCCAAACCAAAGGAGCCTGATTTCAGCTTAGAATAAGAAATGCGTGTGTGAGAAACGAAATCACCGCTGAAAATTTATAACCAGTTTATTATAAAATAAAGGCAACACAGTGCTGGGCGCATAGCGAGTTTGCTAGAGGTGCACCCTAACAACACGAGGTGAACTTATATAGATGGCTGTGACCGTTTGAGGCTGCCCCTTAAGAAAGAGAATATGGTAGTTGGATGTTTGTAAATGAAAGACGGATCTAAACTAATTTCAGTGGTAGAGTGGGAGGAAGCACCTTCTGAACTGGGAGTGCAGCAGGGTATCATGGGCATTCCTGCACTTTTCTGGTCAGTCTGTCTTCCCTCCTTCGGTGGCTTTGCAGCTCACAGCGTTCTGGGCTTTCGGCCAAGGCCTGGCCTTGAAACTGATAAACTACAAGGCCTGTACTAACTGCTTTCCAATTAACACATAACTGCTTCTAACTTTTTTCTCTTTTCTCCCTTTCTAACCCTCTTTGGGGAAAGGGGGAGAGAAGGGGGAGCAGAGGTGGGGAACCCCCTCAGTAGAGCGGGGGGAACTCTCATTTCTGTGCTACTTTATTGTATATTTTTGTATATATTGTAAATATTGTAAATTTTGTATATTCCCCTGCATATCCTATGTTGCTTTGTAAATATACAGCACCCACTGTTTTGTTAATTCAGCTGTGAGTTTTTTTTTCCTTTCCCTTCAATTTTCTTCCCTCTATTCACAGTGGGGGGAGGGAGGGCCTGGCTTTTCCCCCAACCCTACAACAACGGCATACATACATATTAATATACATATTCATATATTCCCCAACACACTCCCACCCCTCTCCATCAGGACTGAGACAAAACCTGCACTTTTGACCTGGCCAGTCTTTAGACCTGTTGGTGCCTCACCTTTCTTTCCCAATACCCCACACAATACAGACCATCAGCCCAACGATCCAGCCCAATGATCGAGCCCCATGGTCCCCAGTAATTCCCCTTGTGAAAGCCAAATATTATAACCAGTTTCTCACAATCTCTCCCCTTCTTTCTACTACATTTGGCTTGAGCCATAGTAACCTAACTTGGCAAGAATTCTACAACAAGCAAAAGGATAATAACAACTGATGTTCCATGCCTGAAAATATTTCCTCTTTTACTCTAATAGGTATCATACACAGTGAGTGGCTATGGTATATACAAATATCTGGGTGACAACTTTCTTCCTCCAAGTGGCTAATCCTGGGAATTAGGGGTCTGGTTTGACTTGCAACTCCCCTCACATGGCCTATGGGGTTGCTACCCACAGCCATGGTTCTAGATCTTCTTCGTGGCAATTACAGAGGTCTACCCAGTCTTGCCTCCTTCAAACCCCACAAACGCTCTGCTCGGACCGTGTCTCCTTCCCTTGTTTTCAGGCAAGGACCATTACCACTCCTAGTCTGATACTGGAACTCAAATCATGACCATCTTTATGTCCTCCATTTGGGATACCACAGTCCATTCAGTGGATGGATCCACCAGTCCTTTCTGTATTGCAGTCTCTCTGGTCCCACTAGCTGAACACAGTTTTTGGTACTTTAACACAAAGAACACAGATGAATCCTCTGTCCTAATCACTTCAAATTATAACTACAACAGATACATTTATAACCACACACACTCTCAGCACATCATTACAGTGCAGCAGAAAAATTTACCATCACTTCTAAATAACCAGTTTACCATTACTCTTACACTTTACTCATCCCCAATTGCATCAAGTCCCAGGATCTTTCATACACAGAATGAAATCCTTGGTATTTTCTTGCAGTGTAGATTCGATGTCACACAATGTCAGATGTTTCAAAAGGTGACTTTGTCTTGCTGGTTCCAGAGCCTTCAGATAGAGGTGTTCCTGAAGTGGTCCTTTTACTCACAAAGCATGTGTCCACCCTTGTTTTGCAGTACGGACAGCTGGATCTGGTGCTAATAAAAACAAGAAAAGATCCTTCCCAGGGGGAAATTAGTGACTCTTCTTTCCAAGTTGTTATTAACACTTTAGCCCTAGCTTCAATCCCATACATATCAGGAATCCCAAAGGTGGGATCTGAGACCACAACAAAACAAAAAGTTGCTTTCTGGGCCTCCTCTACTAATAAAGGCCACTGACAAGCAAATTGGTCCTCACCTACTTACAGAATCTAACAACTTGGAACAATGCCCTACGGGATTTTCACCTCCACTCCAGTCCTGGGTCAGCACCCCATATAGATGTACAAAAAGATCAAATGATTTGTCCATGTCAGACAAATTTAAAACAGAGCATCAATCAACATTCTTTTTATTTATCCAATCACTCATCATCTTCTGGACTCCATTTAATATTACTATTGAGGGCTAATTTATCATATAAGACTTTTACCGTTTTTTTTTTCCTCTCTATCCATAATCAACAGAACCCTTATAGCAGTTACCAACATTCTAGCTTTTGCCTTCTGTTTCTCTTCATCCCTCCTGACAAACACCTTCTGAGCTTCACGTAGTAATTCCTCTAAACCTCTGTCTTGCCAATCCTCAATCTTTTCCAATTTCTAATATCTGCCCATGGTTTTGCCACAAACTGCATCCTGAGAAGTATCACCCCAGCTGCAGAACTGGGATCTATTCCAGAATAGAGCTGCAAACTTCTCTTTAATTTTACCATCCACTCCACAGGAGACTTCCTCTGATGCTCACTATAGGCTTTATCAAAATTTTTGGGCACAGTTTCTTCAATTCTTTGTATTACCTCCCGTGTTCTGTCTCCCTTGAAGCCGTTGAAGGTCCCACTGAGGATCTTGATTAGGCCACTTCTGATTTCTTGGTGGCTCCCCCACTCTGATTTTACCTCTCCCGTATTCTCATGCCAGCCTGTCTGCCTTTTCCTTGTCTTTGTCCTCAAATATGAGAACAGGAGTAGGGCGTGAAGCCCTAATCCAAACGGCAGCATATTCAGCTTCTTCCCTACTAAAACACTTTTTCAAAGCTTGGCAAATCCAATCATCAAAAGATAAACCATTTTTTCTTTGATTTTCCTTTTCTCAACTCATCATCCCAATACTATAACATGATCCCTAACGCGCTCTCTGAGATGGGAATGGGAGGGAGTTCTGATGACTTGCTTTTGTCCCATTCTCCTGATCACTAATCACTGCCCAGGGGTCAAAACCGAGCGGCAGTGGTTGAAACGCCAGCTCCGAGCCACTAGCCTGCTCCCTGCGAACGACCGACCCACCCCCACTGTGCCGATCCCCTGCAAAGTCAAACCGCAAAAAAAACCCCTCACCCGCCGCAGCCCAGGTCCCTGCCCTCCTGCGGAAGCCTGAAACCACAGAAAAAAACCTTCACGAAGCAGGTCGCTCAAACCGAGGTCCCCCCCTAAAAACCGGGACGTCAGACCCGCGAGCGTGACCGTGCCACGGGCCCCCACAGTTCAAGCCCCCCTAAGGAACCGACCGCAGGATACGGAAAACTCCTGAACCCGGGTCCCTCACCACCAGAACACCGGGAACCAGGACGTCAAACCCATGACCGCCACCACGACGCGGGCCCCCACGGCCCAGGCCCCTCCAGAAACCGGACCGCAGGATACCAAAACCTCAAAACCGAGCCCCTCACCACTGGGACGTGGGATGCCGGACACCGGGACACAGCACTGGTCGCCCTATCCCTACGGATGACCAGTCTCCACAGCCCCTAGACCGTAGAAACAACGCTGCCCCTTCACAGCCCGAATTCTCCAGGGCTGTGAAGACCACCTGACTACCATCCAGAATCCTGGAATCCTCACCCACAGTGAAATTCCGGGACCCCGTAGCCAGGACCCCTACCCAGGCAAAACTCACCGAACGGCCTGAATCCTATGCATCCTGATTGACAGGAATTATAGTTCCATACATCACACCCATCAATTCTTCAGTAAAAAAACGACTATCAACAAGTTATCTACATCTCATCTGCTCCTCTTCCAGAACTACCCTTATGTCAAACTGAACTATCTCTCCCTAGTAAATTACATCTTGCACTTGGTACTACACTAAGATATACCCCAGCCCAATTCTAGCTTCAATTTAACATCCTTAGCTACCGGGACTTTCAAACTTTCCCCTTTTGCCCCTAAAACTCACTCTCCACACCCCCTCTAGGAACCTTGGTAACACGAGTAACCCTCCTTCTCCAACCTGAGCCTGGCCAACTCCTGGGCCTGATCCTTTACCAGTCCCTGGTGGGCACGGCTCAACCACTGCAGCTCTACCCGCAACAGCTCCTGCTCCGCCCACCGCACTACCGCAGGTGCTGGTGCAAACACTGACACTGGCCTTGCAGCTCCGGCTGCCCTACGCGCAGCCCCTACCCTAATGGCCCTGGCTCCAGGCCCACCCGGAGCCGATCCAACTAAGCTTCTCTTCTCCTTGGGCACTCTCATTTCAAATGCCCAACCTTCCCACAATCTACTTTTTTCTCTAGGCCCTTCCTCCATTTCTTTTTGCCTTATCCTTATCCTGCGTATTGTGCCTCCAACACGCAACCCCAGAGGACTGTCCAGGGGTATATCCCTGGGTACCCTTGTTGCTCCCATGTTTCCCGGGGCTGGTCTACACCTGACCCTTGCCCCATTTCCTGAGGTCCACGCTTTCCATCACCAACCGCTTTGTCCCTTCACTGGCCAAGTCCCTCGCAGGATATTGGAAATGCAGTTAGAAGGACTCCGCACTCACTTCGTGGATCCAGACTGTCCAGCCCACGTCTCACGCATGCACACGCTCTCACTGACCTCAATACCCACCCAACCGGACAATACTTGCAGTCCTTTTCTTGCCCAGGTCTTTGTGCACTAGAATTATAGGCTAGTTCTGGGAGCTCCTTCCCTTGCCTTTATCTTATAATATTGGCTGGATCATCTACCCGTGTTCCAAGAGGCTTCCAGGGTCCTCCTTCTGGGCCACCGAAATTGATGGGGGCGCCCCCCCCCTTCTGAAGGGTCCCGAAAGCCGCTGCAGACAGAGTAATCACGTACGGGTCACCAAATTGTGAGAAACAAACTCACTGCTGAAAATTTATAACTAGTTTATTATAAAATAATGGCAACACAGTGCTGGGCGCATAGCGAGCTTGCTAGAGGCGCACCCTAATAACACAAGGTGAACTTATATAGATGGCATACATACATATTAATATACGTATTCATATATTCCCCAACACACTCCCACCCCTCTCCATCAGGACTGAGACAAAACCTGCACTTTTGACCTGGCCAGTCTTTAGACCTGTTGGTGCCTCACTTTTCTTTCCCAGTACCCCACACAATACAGACCATCAGCCCAACGATCCAGCCCAATGATCGAGCCCCATGGTCCCCAGTAATTCCCCTTGCAAAAGCCAAATATTATAACCAGTTTCTCACACACGTATCTGAAATGAATTTGCCCAGTTTAAGACCAGGCAATAAGCAAGGAAAATACAAAGGGACAGTGCTACCTGCAGTTAGTGGTATTGGAGGTAGTTTTTTTCCTTTCTGCAGATATCCTGGGTGACAGAAGGGCTGTGTGGGCAATGAAGAGGAAAAAATTCATGTCTTGAAATATCAGTGATATCCTGACTGGAATGGAATTCTAAGCACAAATTTGACTGTGTGACCAGGCAGAGTTAAATCCTGGCCTTGCTGATTTGATTTATGCCTTTACACAAGGGCCAGAGTGCACATTTCCCCATGATGTCATTGCTGCAAACTGCTCCTTAGGGCCTTCATTTTGTCACATTCAGCTCCAAAATCCACCAAGGCTCCAAAACTGAGCCAGGCTCCAGCACCATTAGAGTAGATTATTCTGGCAATGTTCTTCCTAATGCAACCGAGGATGCCATTAGTTGTCTTTACCACAATGGCACATTGCCGGCTCATGGTCAACTTAGTGTCCAGTAGAACTACCAGGTCCTTCTCTGCCAAGCTGCTTTCCACATGATTGAGTCCCAGCATGTGCTGGTGCATGGAGTGATTCCTTCCAACAGGCAAAACTTTGCATTTCCCTTTACTGAATTTCATGAGACTCCTTTCTGCCCATTTCTCTGACCTGTTAGTGTCTCTCTGAATGGCAGTACAGCCACCAGCTGCATTAGTCTCTCTTCCCAGTTTGTATCATCTGCAAACTTGCTCAGGTTCCTTTCTGCATCATCATCCAGCTAAATAATATTGGACTCAGTATCCAGCCCTGTGATACTGTTGGCCTCCATGACATGGAGCATAATGCTTTGGGTACATCTGTTCAGCCACTTTTCAGTCCATTTCACTGGTAACCTATTTAACAAGTTTCTTGTCATCTTGTCTATGTATATGTAATAGAACACAATGTAAAAAGTTACACTAAGCTGAGCTAAAAAAGGTCTTATTTGTCATATTCATCTTATTCATACAGCCAGTGATTTTGTTGTACAAAGATAAGAGGTTGGTTAAACATAATTTGTCCTTTGTAAACCCATGGTGACTTGTGTTCACCTTGTTGTCCTTCATGTGTTTGAAAATGGTGTCCAGGATTATTTGTTGCATCACATTCCCAGGGATTAAGGTGAGGCTCAAGTGAAATAGAATAGAGTAGAATAGAGTGGAGTAGAGTGGAGTAGAGTAGAATAGAATAGAATAGAATAGAATAGAATAGAATAGAATAGAATAGAATAGAATAGAATAGAATAGAATAGAATAGAATAGAATAGAATAGAATAGAAGTAGAATAGAGTAGAATAGAATAGAATTAACCAGGTTGAAAAGACCTTCGAGATCAAGTCCAACCTATCATCCAACACTATCTAATGAACTAAACTGTGGCACCAAGTACGCCATCCAATCTCTTCTTAAACACCTTTACTGATGGTGACTCCACCACCTCCCTGGGCAGCACATTCCAATGGCAAATCACTCTTTTGGTGAAGAATTTCTTCCTAACATCCAGTCTAAACTTCCGCTGGTGCAGCTTGAGATTGTGTCTTCTTGTTCTGGTGCTGGTTGCCTGGGAGAAGAGACCAACACCCTCCTGGCTACAACCTCCCTTCAGGTAGTTGTAGACAGCAAGAAGGTCTCCCCTCAGCCTCCTCTTCTACAGGCTAAGCAACCCAGCTTAGCTTAGCCTTGCTGAAGTCCAGGTAGACTACATCCACAGCCTTCCCCACATCCACCAGGCAGTCACCTGATCATAGAAGGAGATCAGGTTGGTCAGGCAGGACCTGCCCTTCCTAAATCCATACTGGCTAGGCCTGATCCCTTGGCCATCCTGGAAGTGCTTTGTGATTGCACTCAAGATGACCTGTTTCATAATCTTGCCTGGCACTGAGGTCAGGCTGACAGGTGTGGAATTTCCTGGTTCATCATTCCAGCCCTTCTTGTGGATGGGCACCATGTTGGACAGCTTCCAGTCATCCGGGACCTCTCTAATGAGCCAGGACTGGTGGAAAATGATGGAAAGTTGCTTGGCCAGTTCATCTGCTAGCTCTTTCAGCACCCTAGGATGGATCTCATCTGGTCCCATGGATCTGTGGGGATCCAAGTGGCTAAGGAGGTCTCTAACTGCTTCCTCCTGCATCACAGGAAAACTATACTGCTCCCTGACTCCATCTGCCAGCTCAGGAGGCCAGCTGTCTGGAAGGCAACCTGTCCTGCTATTAAATATTGAGACAAAGAAGGTGTTAAGTGCCTCTGCCTTTTCCTCATCCTCTGTTACTATATTCCCCTCTGTGTGCACTAAGGAGTGGAGGTTGTCCTTGCCCCACCTCTTGCCATTAATATATTTGTAGAAGGATTTTTTGTTGTCCTTCACAGCAGTGTCCAGCCTAAACTCTAAATGGGCTTTTGCCTAATTTTTTTCCTGCATGACCAGTGACTTCCCATTTTCAGAAATCCCCTCTGTGACCTTTCAAAGACAACCACAAGTGGCTTTGAAAAGACAACAGCCCACTTCCTCAGTTCTTGTTGGTGCATTCCATCCTTTCCATGGGATTGTGTCTTTCTTGTCTGTCTAAATATTCTTTTCTACCACCAAGGGTAAGTCTTCCTTGTTCCAGACTTTCCCTTTGCTGTTACAGACCTGTTATTGCTGAAGGTCAGTCTTACCAGTAAAGATCAAGGTAAAGTACACATTGAGTACACTGGCCTTTTCTGTGTCCTCTGTCTTCAGGACCTCCACCCCATTTAGAAGTATGCTCATATTTTTCCTTGTCTTCCTTTCATTGCTGGTGTACACAGGGAATTCTTTCTAACAGATAACCATCTTCTTTGCCAGATTCAGGTTGCCTTTAGTTTTTTTAACTTTATCCCAGCACAATTGGATAGAAGTTTTATATTCTTCCTTGGTCATCTGCACCTCTTTCCACCATTTGAACACATCATTCTTATCTTCATGTCATCAAGTGCAAACCTAGAAATGGAGATATTTTTGTTGTTCCTGGAGAATTGTCTCTGTGAACCTCTGTCTGCATCTATGAATCACTCTCACTTCATCTCACTGGCAAGTCATCAGCCTGTAATTGTGCACAAAAGGACTTGATACAGTTTTCATGAAGCGTAGCCATTTTATGTGGTAAATTATGGGCCAAATTCAGCTGCTTCTCTCATTGCTCCTGCACAAAACCAAGGTTCTGAAGGACAAAGTCAAACTCTGTGACAGCGCTTTCACACAGCGCATAGAAGTTGCTAGGATGAGTTGAACTGCAATTGTATGAATTACAGTTGGATGACTGGTCCTGTTTTATGTGCCTTTTGACTTCTTAGCCCATTTCTGTACAAATGACTGTCCATGACAGTGTTGGTTTTCCCATTAATATGGCCTGTGTATTTGCAGATGGTATCCACTGTAGCCAAAATGTCTGTGATACAGACAATTACCTTGTGATAATAGAGTACATGAACTAAGTCATAAGTGGTATGTGTATGAGAGTCTAGCTGTTTCCAAAGCAAGAATAAATATGGAAGCTTATTTTCTGAGATTCCTTGTAATTGTTCAACACTTCCCATCCAAAATAGTTGTCTACATTTGGTGAGATGAATTGCACTCTAGTCTTCATTTACTGTATTGTCTCCAGGAGCTACTAAGCTGGAAGAGATGAGACTCACTTTCTAAGACTGAGATTTGAAAGAGCTGCTTCAGGTTGCAGCAATATAATTCTGGGACAGTAGCAGTTTTCACCACATGTATAAAGCTTTTGAAGACAAATAATAGAACTCTTTGGGAAGATCTGAAGGTACCAGGATGTGGAAAGCACTCACTAGTTCTTTCTTGCTGCTGTAAGTGGGAAGCGTGTGTCACTTCAGTTAAAATGTTTATCTCGAGCAGCAAGGGCTGCAAGAAAAAGAAAACTGAGGACTTCTGAAGCAGAAAATGTGGATTCAGATGTAGGAAGAGAGACAAGATGCAGCAATATCTTGAATCTCCTTTTGATAAATTATGCTTCTTTTATTACTGAGTAGGCTCAAACAAGGACATCTTGAATCTAAATCTTTGGTGCCCAGCTATAGTACAAAGAGTTAAAGCATTGGTATGAGTCCTGGAATTTGGGCTCAATTTGAGAAACTGTTACTGCTTCCTTTTGGCTGTGCCCCTCTTGAGGAACTCAATCCAAACACTCCTTAACATAATCAGTGCTGTTGTCTGCTGCAATTTTATAGTGAATCTTTGCTGGAGGTACCATAACTCAGTGGGAAAGTCCTATTTATGTAGCTTTCCAGGCTGGAGCTACAGTTTTAGGTGGTAATGGCAGAAGATACAAGAGGACAGAAGCAGAGTCAGACATATAATGCCAGTTGTAAAGGACTCTCCTCCTATTCTGCAATATTCACCTTTTCAACAAGGAAGTCCAAGCTATTGGGCAACTGTTAATCATGGAGAAAGTCATTTAGTTCTGAACCTTAGTGCCTGGTCAGCCTCATCTGCCAGTGTTCTATACAGGGCCCTTCACTATACGATGAAAGTCACAAAATAATTAAACTATTTAATATATATAAATTGCACATTCATCTTTTATTTTCAACTTTTGGCACTAATGTAATACCTTCAAGAAAATTACCATCTACTTTCTGATAGAGAAGCCTCTATCCAAAGAATGTAATGTCAGCAACATTCCTTCAGTGAACATGAAATTATGTCCAGATTTTTCACCCCATTATCTTTAAAAGGAAATTGTAAATTTTGTATCTACCATTTAAAAACCTTAAGTGGAACTTTGCACTATTTTTCTCTCTGCTATTCTCTGTTTGTCTGCTGTCACTCAGTTTCCCAAGCCAGTCCTGGGCAGCAGGAATGTCGTGATAGATTCAAAATTCCCTTGGAGTAAATGAAGGTGAACCAACACAAACCAGCTAATGAGTTCTGTTTATTTGATCCACGGAGTGTCGTGTGACAGCTTTTGGTCACTTGTACCTTAAATATATTTGGTTACATGAGAGGAGGGGAAAATAAGAAAAAGGAGAGAAAAGAGAGAGAGTGAGATAAGAAGTAAGAGAGAAAGGTATCACTACTGGGAGAAATTGTTATATTTGGCTTTTGCTAGGGGAAGGTGGGTGCCACGTGCTGCTGGGGCCCACAGGGTTTGATCATTAAGCTCATCAGCTGGTTGTAGTCTGTGTTGTGTAGGATGTGTATTGGGAGAGAAATGGGGGGGTGGGGTGGAGCGAGGCATCAAGGTGTCAGAGACCAGCCAGGAGTGACGGGGTCAAGAGTGTAACTATTATCCGAGGATGCAAAGGATTTGTGGAGACATATGAATATGTATGTTTGACGTCTATATAAGCTCAACTCGTGTTGTTATAATGTGCCCAGCGCTGTTTGCCTTTATTTTATAACAAACTGTTTGTATTCAAAATTTAGCAGTGAGCTCATTTGTCACAATTTGGTGACCCCAACGTGATTACCCTGTCTCTGGTGACTTCAGGGACCCTTCAGATGGGGGGGGGCACCCTGCCAATTTTGGCAGCCCGGAAGGAGGATCATGGAAGTCTCTTGGAACACAGGTAAACAATTCAGTGAGTATTATAAGATAAAGGCATGGGAAGGAGCTCCCACCTGCCGTGGCTGCCTGTAATTCTTGTGCATGAAGATCCAGATAAGAAAAGCACTGTAAGTATTGTGCTGTTGGGCAGGAATCGAGGTTGGTGAACGTGTGAGGAATGAACTCACTGCTGAAATTTATAACCAGTTTATTATAAAATAAAGGCAACATAGCGCTGGGCGCATAGCGAATTTGCTAGAGGTGCACCATAACAACACGAGTTGAACTTACATAGATGGCAAACATACATATTCATATATTCAAACATACATATTCATATATTCCCCATCACGCTCCCACCCCTCTCCATCAGGACTGAGACAAAACCTGCACTTTTGACCTGGTCAGTCTTTAGCCATGTTGGTGCCTCACCTTTCTCTCCCAATATACAATAATGAACTCCACACAATACAGACCACAACCAACCAATCAGCCCAACGAACCCCACAGTCCCCAGTAATTCCCTTTTGTGAAAGCCAAATATTAGAAACAATTTCTCACAAACGTGTGTGAGACATGGACTGGACAGGCTGGATTCACAAAGCAAGTGTGGAGTCCTTCTATCCATGTTTACAATATCCCATGAAGGACTTGGCCTGCGAAGGGATGAAGCGGTTGGTGATGGAAAGAGTGGGCCTTGGGAAATGGGGCAGGGGTCGGGTAGACGGACCAGCCCCGGGAAAAACGGGAATGACAGGGTACCCAGGGATATACTCCTGGACTGTCTTCTGGGGTTGCAACTAGTGTCTTGGAGGGATAATCCTAATATGCACTACAAGGATAAGGCAAAAATTATAAATTACTTTATGGAGGGACGGGCTAGAGAGAAAATTGGACCAGACAATTTATTAAGACAGCAGGAATGAGGATTTGGGAAAAGGAAAATCAGCAGGGACCTCCAGGTGACCAAAAGATGACACTAGTACCTCCTATTTGGAGCAATAATGATTATAGGGTCAGGCAAAACATGAATGAATATTGCACCCTGATTAAGCAGCACCCAGGTGAGAAAATACAAATAAGGCATTTGAAAATTAAAGGATGTCTGGAGAGTAAAAATACTGTAAAAATTCTAGAGGCAAAGGGGGAAGAGTTCGAAGTCCCAGTAGTTAAGGATGTTAAATTAGAGACTGAGGCTAGAGCCTATACTAGTAACTATAGAGCAACCAGAACATCCAATCAGAGTAATGCAGTATCCCATACCTAAAGAAGGAAGAGAAGAGTTAAAGCCAGTTATAGATCACTGCCTTAAGAGGATGGAACTTACATGTTGGTGCGTGACCTGCAGCAGGTGAATAAGAGAATAGTGACCCAGTTTTCTCAGTTTACACATTGTTGAGTCACATTCCTCCAAGTTATAAATGGTAAAAGATCTTAAGGATGCATTTTGGGCCTGCCCATTAGCTGAAAACAGTAGAGGTATCTTTGCCTTTGAATGGGAAGATCCAATCACCAGCAGAAAGAAAAACTTAGAAAAATTGTTATTACAATTTGTGGAAACTGAGGTTAAATATTTGGGACATCTATTAATCTCAGGAGACAAGGCAAATGAAGTTAGAAAGCCTCTAGGAAGATAGATCCCAAAAGAGTAAAAGGGATTGTATCTCTTCAAGCCCCCAAAACAAACCGACAAGTCAGAAGATTATTAAGATTGTTAGGATATTGTAGATTACAGATCGAGGGATATAGTCAGTTAATTAAGTTTTTATATGACTTCATTGGACAGAGGAAGACAAGGAGAAATTAAAACAATTAAAAAGGCTTTGACTATTGCTCTTTCTCTGAGTATGGGAGCAGTCAGTGGTACTCTGAAAGTGACAGACTTCAGGATATTTATCAAAAGTGTTGATGATCTTTGTGAAACATATCCTGCAGTTTTTGTTGTGCCAACCAGTGTACCAGCACAGGCAGCCCGACTAGATCTTGCGTACATGGGGAGGGAGGGTTGACTCACGTATTTATGACTATGTATGTTTGACATCTATATAAGCTCACCTCTTGTTGCTATGGCGCACCTCTAGCAAAGCTGCTGTGTGCCCAGCACGGGTTGCCTTTATTTTATAATAAACTGTTTGTATTTAAAATTTAGCAGTGAGCTTGTTCCTCACAACTACCCTTTGTTCCTGCGATGACTTCATAGGATTAGTCCAAGTTCTTCAGTGGTGGTTGCGCATCCCACAAGTTCACAAAAGGAGGCCACACTGATTTGCATGAGGCCCCTCCATTGTAATGCCCATCACAGGCCTTTCCTGCAGGCTCAGCTGCAGTGATTTAGAGCAAGGAACAAAGGAATTCTTACTCCACAGAACTTAATCTCTTCCCATTGTTAAACCATCTGCCAGGAGTAGTTCTGGCCAGTAGCTCCAGAAAGGAAGTAGTTAAGAGCCACTGAGGGCCATCCAAAGCTTTTTCCTTGTCTGTTCAGGCCAGGTATTGCCACATAATCACTGAGAAAGTATAAAATGAGAGTTCTCACATCTGCACAGTTCTATGGGTGCATATATGTGAGTGCTTACCTTTCCAGTGGAAAGCATTCAATTATAAACACTAGGGCCTAAGGATATTTACATTGATACAAGAGTTTGTAGCACAGTTTCTGTTTCCCAGCTCTCTTGAAAGCACCTGATCTTTCAGGCAAGGTGCCTTAGTGAAATCAAATCTGAATCCGATAACCACAGTCTATGGTTGTGTTGACAAGATATGATAACGTTAAATATTTAACTAAATATTAATTAATTAATTAAGCTCGTAAGGACTATGCTGTTTGGCCCAGGATCCCAGAGGTCTTTGTGTCTTAGTCTCATTAATTTGAATGGGAACTACATACTTAAATATTTTTCAACATCTGGACACCAGTCTCAATTACACTATCTTGTTGCAAGTATTCAGTCAGGGCGACATAACTGCATTTCTGTGAATTATCTTCTCCAGAGGCTTACAAGGCCTGTTCTATCAGTTTCACAATTGATTACAGTGAACCCTTCTTCCTTTGGCACATTTGATTTGCATGAGGCTGGAAATTTATGCAAATCAAAGAACATTTTTTCGAAGCTCGGACTGGTTGAATATTGTTTGCACAGTCCCTGAAAGTGGAATTTTAATTTCTTTATTATGTATAGGAGGAAGATCAAGCTACAGCAGTTTTCTGGCAGCCCATCTCTTAAGCATCCAAACAAGCACTAATAATTGCATAACAATTGCTTGGATCAGGTAAATGGGGTAATAGGGCCTTTCCTGATTCTCCCTAAGAGACTGGCAATATGAAAGTTTGTGGTTACTTCTCAGCTGGAGAGGAGCTGGTGGTATATGATTTTCAGTTGAACACAGATATCTGAAAAGGGGAGGTTCAGCAAAATCATAGTCTGTTTAAAGGTTGACAGAAAGATCACTAGGGCATGCTAGCTTTTAGGGAAGTTCTTCAATTTACATTTTTCCTCAGTCTGGTGGAGGAAAGGAAGAGGATGAAACTCTAATGTTTCTTTAGAAGGTCACTTACAAACTTCAGCACTTATGAAGTGTTAAAATCAGGTTGTTTGTCTCAGTGTCTACCTGAAAAGCTGAAGTCATTTAGCTGAGTAAATTTGATTTCTCTAAATCAGTGCCAGCTCCTCTAATGTGCTTGCAATGGCCTTCAATCAATGGAACTTAGTTCACTAAATAAACACATTGAATCAATATGGTTACAAAAGCAACCATAAACCACTTCAGGTTATCTACAGATATTAACAGCTACAGGTCTGTATCTTCTCAGGTGAATTGAGTCAACCAATAACCTCTTGCAGTTCAAAGTAACATGTCAGTCTATACTGCCATCATGAACCATTTCAACCACAAAGTTCAAGCACAAAGCTCATGGTTTACTTCAGAGTTTCAGGTTTCAGAGCATCTCCTTTTCATTTATCCATAGCTGTGTCTAACAGGTCAATAGATTTCCTAAAAGACTTTGAGAAGCATCTCAAGGATAAAATAGCTATGAATGTTTTCTTCACTAGAATTACAGGATTGTGGAAAAGTCACATCCCTTAACCTGCTAGCTATCCCCTTACTGAAGCAGCCTGGGGCAAAATTTGCTGTCCCTGATGTAAGGGAGAGCATCTGGCTGACATCCAGTTTACTGTCCACCAGGCTCCCGTTTGTGCTAATTCCACTGTATCAGTAATCATTCATGCACGTGGCTGTAATGTGCTGTAATGTGCTGTTAGGGATAAGCATTCTTATCTGTAGTCCCCATTTGGGCAACTAAAAAGGAAAGCATCTATGTTACAAATAACAAAAGACTGGGGGAGAAAAAGAAAAAGTAATACATTGAAAGAGTTAGTCAGTAATTCTAGAGCATGGAATTCAGATAGACCAATGATACTTTGGGTGAAAATTAAGTTAGGCATCTGCTATGTAAATTCCTGTTCTTGGGCAATTTGTCCAGATTTCTTTCTTATTCTGGAAAGTGGAATGGCTGTGTGGGAGGATGCCTTTTATTTCAGCCCAATTGCAAGAGAATTACAAAAGATGTGGGAGCATTCTCAGAAATGCAGTCTCCTGGTAGCCTTAGATCTCATAGAATCATATTGCAGAATAGCTAAATTGGTCAGAAGATCTATGTCATATTTCTACCTGGAAAGGAAGACTTGCCAAACAGCTCAAATAGGCCTTTTTGGTTTTCTTTCCTCATCTTTCTTAGGATTCTTTGAGCACAACCAGGCAAGGTAGAGATCTTGGCCCAGTACATCTGAGTGAACTCAGAAACAGCCCTGAGATCCTCTGGTGGCCTTTAGGTAGCTCTAATATGCTTTCTCTTCTTTGCTTTGGCTCACTTGAGGTTGAAGCCACAGTTGTGTGCTCAACTCACTGTTGCTGGTAGTATCCATGCTTCTGGCCCTCCTCCTGCAGTAGGACTGAGCTGTGTGAAGGCAGAAAAGAAAGTTTTTATTATTTAGAAGCAAATTTGCATAAACATGTTACTCCATGAATATGCTACGTTTGGGTCCATGTGTAGTAAAGATCCATATGAGAAAGCTAACAATTTTGTACTACCTTTGTGCCACTGCTGTGGGTGAAAAAGCAATCTCTTCCCAGATCAGGGTGCAGAGGTCAACCACTCAAAACACTTCTCTGTACAATACAGTCTTAAATATCTTCATGATAGTCATACTCATGAGCACAACCTATTTATCATTTATCAACTGGACACTTTGCAATATTAAAATAGGAAAGTAACTTAGAAGGTTTACATCTACCTGCAAAGGTAACACCTGCATTAATCTAAAAAATTTGAAAACTAGAAGATCTGTAACATGGAGTGGCTGGTAAAGACATGTTGATAGACTGTAAGATAGCTCCCTTAATGCAAGTTATTCTTTTGGGAGCATTCTGTATTACATAAAACATATGAGGGATAGCACAAGACATAGCTGAAATTAAGAGGCTTCACTTCCCTACAAGGGACAGTATCACTATGACAATGCGTCAGTGGGACTTTCTTTGCTGGGTGAACTAAGCCAGTTGTCCTCAGAGATTTGGGGCACAGAATAAAATTGTAAATATGCATAAAAAGCTACCAGGGACTTTTCAAACACTTTAATTTGAGCAGCTGTATTGTTAGTCTATAACTTAAAAGGTTTAATCACTGTGTCTTCCTCACTCAAATAGTTATCCTTATACAAAGCTGAGAATCTGATAGGATATCATGGTCAAGACACTCAACTACAAATGAAGAGGAAACCTTTTGGCAGTTGTGGACATCTGGACTAGCAGCTGAAAGACAATACTGAGATAATTCCTGTCACCTACATGTAGGCAATTAAATCATATTGCAAATGAGTATCTTAACATTCTGCTTTCTTAATTTCCACTTTCAAGTACATATTAAATGAAGGTCAGAAGCCCTAGGCAACATCCTGTCTCACTGCTTCCACACCACTCCTTCAGAAAACACTGCAATCAGACCTTAAAAAAAACATTTCTTTGAATGTTATCTTTGTCCCCACCTGAATAATCCACTGGTGTTGCTGATGCAGCAGTAATTTCTGGTCTGGAAGCAGCCAGGCAAGGGCAAGCTACATCCATAGTCATGGATAGAGTTGAACCTGCTGCTGTCACTCATACCATGCTGCAGTCATGCTAGCTTCAAAAATTGAAGTACTGGCTGGAGCGAAGCATTTCAGGGCTTGAAGTTCAGATTGTAATGTGGGAGGCTTTCTGTTCCAGTTGCTGCTTCTGGGTTTTGTCTTCTTGGGTGTTGTCTTTTCCACTGGGATGGAAGGGCAACAAGGAGGGCTGGGGGAGTAGCTTTCTGGTTTGGGCTTGTAGCTCACTTGCTTCTACTTGCTATTGCTTTGCACCATGGTTTTCCTACAAATAGGCTACGGTAATTATGCATCAGGTATTATGTTTATCTGATTTTGATCAGTAAACTCTATTCTTATCTCACTGTTTTGTGTCTCAAGCCTGAGTTTTTGTATGCCACTTTTCCCTCACTTTTGTGTTGTAGGAGCAGGCAGATTAGACCATTTGCTAAACCATTACATGTAGCTTACCTGCTGCTGTGACAACAAAAACTTTGTACTGAAAGAAATGATGCTTCATGTTTATTCATTATTTTCTATGATTATATGGGGGAAATTGAAGGCTACTGATTGTTAAGTTGGATGCTTTCTTCCTAAAATACATTTCATGCCCTCCATGCTCTGTTACCTTGTAATAAATCAACGTAGAAACAAGCAGGCCTTCCACTGATTTAAAGTCATTGATATTTGACTGAGGAAAAGGAATTAAGACACAAAAGTCCTAAATGGATATTCTCAGATCTTATGTAGATTTCTTGTGTGGGTTCTGATCAGATCACAAAATCTTTGTAGACTTACTGCAAAGTGGGATTAGCAAAGCAGTTCTCATGCCTTAATCTATACAGATGTTCAGGTCAGAAGATGTGTCCTGCATTTGGTGTTCACTGTCATGAAACAGATACCTTTTCTAGAGGTGACATTCAGATGGTGCTACAGTACCTACCTTTGGGAAACTAATATATTAATCTATTAGTATTGTTTCATTATAATCATGAGTATTTATCAGTTTTACTATTACAATTAATAACAATGACTAACAATAATTGTTACTAACAGCTACTTACCAAGTTGGTTCACTTGGGCTTGCATGGAATGGACATCAGAACCCACATCTAGTCTTCAATTTTAAGTGTTCACTCTAGACCTTAGCACAATAAGCATGTGGAAACTTCTTGGCTGGCAACTGAGAAACTGAACTGGAGTTTACAGGTTTAGAAGGAGTGATGCACTTGTGGGAGGAATACACAGCCAGCTCACATTAGGGTAACCAAAACAATCCCAAATTACACCCCAGAGTGAAAAAGCATCTGTGCGGTTCTTGTGTCTGATGAGCAATGTAGTGCAAGGCATCACACATCTGCAGCAACTGCGCAATCTGGAATGTGAAAGCAGGAATTTTCAAAGCACATTGCCTCAAAAACACCTTTTCCTCATAAGCAGAAAATAAAAAACAACATAAACCATTTTGTACAGCTTATTGCTTTTAGACTCAACTTCTCTTTTCCAAGTTCAACTGAAATTCTACTCCTCTGTACCATTATGGCAGCTTTGTAATTATATTTCTGTAAAAACCCAAAGACACTTTCTATCAGAATTTCAGCCTGAGTTACAGGCATTTTTTTCACACAGTAGATCAGTGAATGACAGTACTTAAATGGAGACCACTATAATATTTTGCAGTCCTGCTGGAGAAGGACATATGGTGATGTGGTGAAAAGGTTATTAAATTTATGAATATGAAATATTAATTATGAAAATATTATTTTTATTAATTACCAAACTATTAATAACCAATGAATCACCAACTTATATACATGTTCTAGTGCACATTCGTGAAATACATTCCACAAGTGGCTTAGTGTTATGATTAGAACTTAATTGAACTAGTTACAGACTATTTCTATATTTAGATAACAAAGGGTGCAGTTCCGTCGCTTGGCCACTAGGTGGGATGCGGGCGGCTTATAGTTTCATAGTTTCATAGTTTCATTCAGGGTTGGAAGGGACCACAAGGATCATCTAGTTCCAACCTCCCTGCCCTGGGCAGGGACACCCCACACTAGATCAGGCTGGACAGAGCCTCATCCAGCCTGCTCTTAAACACCCCCAGGGACGGGGCCTCGACCACCTCCCTGGACAACCCATTCCAGGGTCTCACCACTCTCATGGTGAAGAACCTCCTCCTCACATCTAGCCTGAATCTCCCCACCTCCAGTTTCATTCCATTCCCCCTAGTTCTATCACTACCTGAGATCCTGAGAAGTCCTTCCCCAGCCTTCCTGTAGGCCCCCTTCAGATACTGGAAGGCCACAATTAGGTCACCTCGGAGCCTTCTCTTCTGCAGACTGAACAGCCCCAACTCCCTCAGTCTGTCCTCATAGGAGAGGTGCTCCAGCCCTCTGATCATCCTTGTGGCCCTTCTCTGGACATGCTCCAGCACCTCCACATCCCTCTTGTAATAGGGGCTCCAGAACTGGACACAGTACTCCAGATGGGATCTCATCAGGGCTGAGTAGAGGGGAAGGATCACCTCCCTCGACCTGCTAGCCACACTTCTCCTGATGCAGCCCAGAATCTGATTGGCCTTGCGGGCTGCAAGTGCACATTGAGAGCTCCTGTTGAGCTTTTTGTCCACCAGCACCCCAAGTCTCTCTCCTCAGGGCTACTTTCCAGCCAGTCACTGCCCAGCCTGGATTTGTGCCTGGGATTGCCTCGACCCAGATGCAAGACCCTGCACTTGCTCTTATTGAACTTCATTAGGTTGGCTTGTGCCCACCTCTCCAGCCTGTCAAGGTCCCTCTGGATGGCCTCCCTTCCCTCCAGCGTGTCTGCTGCACCACACAGCTTGGTGTCCTCAGCAAACTTGCTGAGGGTGCACTCAATGCCACTGTCCATGTCACCCACAAAGATGTTGAACAAGACAGGTCCCAGAACAGATCCCGGAGGGACTCCGCTTGTCACTGGCCTCCACTGGGACATGGACCCATTGACAGCCACTCTTTGGGTGTGGCCATCAAGTCAGTTCCTTATCCATCTAGTGGTCCACCCATCAAACCCATGTGTCACCAGTTTGGAGACCAGGATGTGGTGCGGGACAGTGTCGAAGGCTTTGCTCAGCTCCAGGTAAATGACATCAGTTGCTCGCCCCTCATCTATTAATTTTGTCACCTGCTCATAGAAGGCCACCAGGTTGGTCAGGCAGGATTTGCCCTTGGCAAAGCCATGCTGACTGTTCCCAATCACCTCTTCACTATTCTTTTGAGCGAGTAGTGACTTCAGGAGGATCTGCTCCATGATCTTTCCAGGCAGAGAGGTGAGACTGACTGGCCTGTAGTTCCCTGGTTCCTCCTTCTTACCCTTTTTGAAGATGGGGGCAATGTTTCCCCTTTTCCAGTCTGTGGGGACTTCACCAGATTGCCATGACTTTTGAAATATAATAGAGAGGGGTTTAGCAACCTCATCTGCCAGTTCTCTCAGTACCGGCAGATGAGGTTGCTAAACCCCTCTCTATTATATTTCAAAAGTCATGGCTTCTGGTTATACACAGCAATATTACAATCTTTCTATGAGTCAGCGCTTACTCTGCTAGACACGGATACTTTGAACTGAGTGCTAGTGGATGGAAAGCACATGGAAGATATTCGATTTACTCCAGACAACAGGGATTGGTCCTGGTCAGGGTCAGCCCGTGGGGTCAGCCCTCAAAGTCGGCTCACATGGCAGGGCGGGACGACGGTGGCCAGTCGGTGGGCTCGGATGATGCGGCAGCAGGCAAAGCTATGGCGGCCGGCCCAACCACGGCGATTCTCGGGGCTGATGCAAACAGCCTCAGGGAATGAATGTGGCTGTGTTAGGCGGTGGATTCTCATTTACTGAGCTTGAAGGAGCAGCGGGACTCTCGGAGTGGTTCCAGGTTCAGTGCAGTATAGGCACAAACAATGCCTTAGTCTTTCCTGAGATTCACAGGGCTCAGACCGGCACTCGGCAGCTCCTCTCCCGCTACAGCGGGGCTAGGCATACATGGACTCGGTATTGATCAAGTCCCTTCTCCCCGGCAACTGGGCAGATCTTACCCTCAGGGGTTGGTCCAGTCCTCCGGTGGCACAGTGGGCTCTCCCGGTCAGTACAACTGGCTGTAGCAACACTGTGCTCCTCAGCGTCGCTAAGGTCCACCCTCTGTGCTTCTCACGATGCAGAGGCTTTCAGTATGTATGCATGTATAACAGAAGCTAACAACAATAAGCTCAATGGCAAAGGCTGCAGCTCGAGAATTGCTCTCTAGAGCAAGCACAGAGACAAAGTGAATGAGGGGTCAACTTGTTTACCAACTGGGGTGATACTTATAGATTCCTCGAGGCTGGGCTTGACCAATGGGCACTCTTATAAACAACTGGCTTCAGTCTATAGAAAGCGTGAAGCTAGAATTATGCCCATATTTGGTGTCAGCATGAGCACTGCATGCGCTGGGTGCGTGCTGGCCTGGCTAATGCCTTGGCTTTTGTCTTCCTCCTGGAGGAGGGGGAACTTGTCCACATGCTGGGACAAGATTCAGTATCTGGGCATAATGTGCCTTCACCACAGGTGACCAGACTGCAAATAGCTCTGGCAATCTCATCAAAGGCCATCCAAGAACTTGCATCTTCTCATTATCATTGAAGCTCATAAAACATACCATGAGTGTAAATCTAAGCTGTGCACAAGCATTTGCAGATACAGAACATGATTTACCTTCAGCAATTGCAGGAATTTTAGATGGATCCTTGAGTGTCATGGTGCATTTAGAAGCACAGCTCTATGCTCCTGTACTGAAAACTCACCCTCAAAATACTGTCTTATACAGGGTTGTCTTTCTGAGACAACACCTATAAGGTCTTGCCTTGTACTACCATTCAATTGACTTGTAGTAAATGAGTCTCGCTCACAGGACAGCAGACAGCATTGGGCAGTACAGTGGCCTAGCCAGCTAATGACAGAAGCCCTCAGACATGTTCATTTCAGCACATTGTTCCCCACTTAAGATCTCTCACAAAATTGCTTTCTATTCAAAGCAGGAGATCTGTGTCTAGGTCAGGAACACTCAGGTACCATTTTTAAATCTGCACACTGCTGGGCATTCAACCACTGCCTCTGGGACTAGACTCCAGGATTTGTTGCAGCTCAGTCTTGGGGATGTTTTTTAATAGCAGAAATGAAAATTCAGTTAATCTTGAGCTTTTATTTGATAGTTCGTCTATGTTAGCACAAATAACCCTACCAAAGAAAATGTGGTGGAGAAAAGATTCTCAGGTTACAAAGGAGAAGAATTATGGTCTTCATTCTCTGAAATGCTACATGCATGAAAAACATCACATTGTTCTTCCTTGTCTATCTGTTTTCAGGAGAGCACAGCCTCTTACTACTTTCAAGCCCATCTATCCCTGCATCAAGTGGGTTCTCCACTCCAACCTCAGACAGTACTATGTTGTGCCTGAATCACACATTCACTTACAAAGAGCCCCAGAAGTCTGTAGTGTCAAAAGTGTCTTCCACAATTTAAACTGCACAGTAGAGCAACTAGAAGTCATTTGGATTTTGCCTACCACCCAATGCTTAATTAATTGTATTCTAAGTCACACATATCATTATGTCTCAGAAGGGCCTCCCACTTAAAACAAACTCCTCTGAAGGAAGCCCAGGAAAACAAGCATGAACTAAATGAATCTGAACAAGGTGTGAGCAGATCGACTGTCTGCTTAGCCTGGTGGCTGGACTGAAGGATAAGGTTGCTAGATTTAGAGATGTATGCAATTGCAGAAGGGTGACGAACCTGAGTAACCAGGCTCTGCAGGCCCCCCCAGCAGAGGCCAGTTATCCAAAAAGAAGAGGGGAATGGATGCAGGTTCCTATCAAAAGATGCAAGGTTAAACCTCCTTGCCCCCCCTCACCCCCCCCCACTGCCCTTGGAAAACAAGTACGGGGCATTGGAGGTTGAGGGTGAGGTGATTCTGATATCGGAGGGCACGCCATCTGGGGTTTTCCCTGTGGCAAAACAGCCTAAGGTGAAACGACCTAAGGTGAAACAGCCTAAGCTTAAGCAGCCTTCCGCCAGCATCAGGACTTGCTCCCTTAAAAAAAAGAGGAGGGTAATTGTTATTGGTGATTCCCTCCTGAGGGGAACAGAGGGCCCCATATGTCGGCCAGACTCTACTCACCGGGAGGTTTGTTCCCTTCCAGGAGCCATGGTTGGAGATGTTACCAGAAGACTGCCTGGTATGGTGCAGCCCTCTGACTATTATCCCTTGATAGTTATGCAGTTAGGGAATGATGATGTTGCAACCAGAACTCCCAGGGCTATCAAAGATGACTTTAGGGCCCTGGGAGATCTGGTTGAGGGATCAGGGGCACAAATAATTTTTTCGTCTATACCCTTAGTTGCAGGTGGGAATACCATAAGGAACAGGTCAGCAGCTGAAGTCAACAAGTGGCTTAGAGGCCGGTGCAGGGAAAAGAATTTTGGGTTTTTTGATCTTCAAAAACTTTCTGCTGCACCAGGCCAGCTGGCAACAGATGGAGCACATCTGTCCCAGAGGAGGGGTAAGATCAGAGTGTACGAGAATGGCCTATCCCTCGAAGGGAAAAAGATTCTGGGGAGGGAATTGGCAGGTCTCATAGATAGGGCTTTAAACTAGTTTCGAAGGGGGAAGGGTTGAAACCAGTCCCCCCAGGCTGGGGTCTGGGGGTGATAAGCCAGAGCCAGAGGTGAAACCAGCAGCCCAGCTGAAGTGCATGTACACTAATGCACGAAGCATGGGCAACAAACAAGAGGAGCTGGAAGCCTTGCTGCGGCAGGAAAGTTATGATGTAGTTGCCATCACAGAGACGTGGTGGGATGACTCACATGACTGGAGCGCTGCAATTGATGGCTACAAGCTCTTCAGGAGAGACAGGCAAGGAAGAAGGGGTGGAGGGGTGGCCCTATATGTCAGGGAGGCACTAGATGCCATTGAGACGGAGATTAGGGACGATCGGGTTGAGTGCCTGTGGGTAAGAATTAGAGGGAAGGCCAACAGGGCTGACATCCTGGTTGGAGTCTGTTATAGACCACCCAACCAGGAGGAGGATGTTGATGAGTCATTCTATAGGCAGCTTAAGGCTGTCCCAAGATCGTCTGACCTTGTTCTCATGGGCGACTTCAACCTGCCTGATATCTGCTGGGATCTTAACATAGCAGAGAAGTGGCAATCTAGGAGGTTCTTAGAATGCATGGAGGACAGCTTCTTATCCCAGGTGCTGCGAGAGCCTACCAGGGGCAAGGCTATGCTTGACCTCCTCTTCACCAATAGGGAAGGGTTGGTGGGTAATGTGGTGGTCGGAGGGTGCTTAGGGGCCAGTGACCACGAGATAATTGAATTCTCATTATTTGGTCAAGCTAAGAGGGGTATCAAGAAGACCTCCACTCTGGATTTCTGGAGGGCGGACTTCAGGCTACTCAAGGAACTAATTCAGAGGGTTCCTTGGGATAAAACCCTTAAAAACAAAGGGGTCCAGGAGAGCTGGTCCTACTTCAAGGAAGAACTGTTGAAGGCTCAGGGACAGGCTGTGCCAATGTGCCGGAAGATGAGCCGCCGGGGCAGACGGCCAGCCTGGATGGTTAAAGAACTTTTAATGGAACTGAGGGAAAAAAAGAGGGTGTATCACCTTTGGAAGAGAGGGGAGGCAACCCGTGAAATATTTAAGGATGTTGCTAGGTCTTGCAGGAAGAAAATTAGGGAGGCAAAAGCGCATTTGGAGCTTAGTCTGGCCTCTGCTGTGAAGGACAACAAAAAGTCCTTCTATAAATACATTAATAGCAAGAGGAAGGGTAGAGACAACCTCCACTCCTTGGTGGACACGGAGGGGAACGTTGTGATAAGGGATGAGGAAAAGGCAGAGATACTTAACACCTTCTTTGCCTCAATTTTTACTAGCAGGACAGAATGTCTTCCAGACAGCTTGCCTGCAGAGCTGGCAGAAGGAGTCAGGGAGCAGCACAGTTTTCCTCTGTTCCAAAATGTCGTAGTTGGTGATCTGCTCAGCCGCCTGGATCCCCACAAGTCCATGGGACCAGATGGGATCCATCCTAGGGTGCTGAGGGAGCTGGCAGAGGAGCTGGCCAAGCTGCTCTCCATCATTTTTCAGCAGTCCTGGTTCATTGGAGAGGTCCCAGAGGACTGGAAGCTGGCCAACGTGGTGCCCATCCATAAGAAGGGCCGGTTGGATGAGCCAGGGAATTACAGGCCTGTCAGCCTGACCTCAGTGCCAGGCAAGATCATGGAACAGGTCATCCTGAGTGCATTAACACAGCACTTAGAGGATGGCCAAGGGATCAGGCCCAGCCAACATGGATTTAGGAAGGGCAGGTCCTGCCTCACCAACCTGATCTCCTTCTATGATCAGGTGACCCGCCTGGTGGATGTGGGGAGGCCTGTGGATGTAGTTTACCTGGACCTCAGCAAGGCCTTTGACACCGTCCCCCATAGCAAACTCCTGGCCAAGCTGTCAGCCCATGCCTTGGACAGCAGCACTCTGAGCTGGATGAGGAACTGGCTGGATGGTCGAACCCAGAGAGTGGTGGTGAATGGTGTCACATCCAGCTGGCGGCCAGTGAGTAGTGGAGTCCCCCAGGGTTCAGTGCTGGGCCCCATCCTCTTTAACATCTTTATTGATGATCTGGATGAGGGCATTGAGTCTATCATCAGTAAATTTGCTGATGACACCAAGCTGGGGACAGGAGTTGATCTGCTAGAGGGTTGAGAGGCTTTGCAGAGAGACCTCGACAGGCTGGACAGATGGGCAGAGTCAAATGGCATGAGATTTAACACATCCAAGTGCCGGGTTCTGCACATTGGCCACAACAACCCCATGCAGTGCTACAGGCTGGGGTCAGAGTGGCTGGAGAGCAGCCAGGCAGAGAGGGACCTGGGGGTGCTGGTTGATGGTAGGCTGAACATGAGCCTGCAGTGTGCCCAGGCAGCCAAGAGGGCCAATGGCATCCTGGCCTGCATCAAGAACAGTGTGGCCAGCAGGAGCAGGGAGGTCATTCTGCCCCTGTACACTGCACTGGTTAGGCCGCACCTCGAGTACTGTGTCCAGTTCTGGGTCCCTCAGTTTAGGAAGGATGTTGACTTGCTGGAACGAGTCCAGAGAAGGGCAACGAAGTTGGTGAGGGGCTTGGAACACAAGCCCTATGAGGAGAGACTGAGGGAGCTGGGGCTGCATAGCCTGGAGAGGAGGAGACTCAGGGGTGACCTTATTGCTCTCTACAACTACCTGAAGAGGGGTTGTAAACAGGCAGAGGTTGGTCTCTTCTCCCAGGCAGCCAGCACCAGAACAAGAGGACACAGTCTCAGGCTGCGCCAGGGGAAGTTCAGGCTGGAGGTCAGGAGGAAGTTTTACACGGAGAGAGTGATTGCCCATTGGAATGGGCTGCCTGGGGAGGTGGTGGAGTCGCCGTCACTGGAGGTGTTCAGGAGGAGACTTGACAGGGTGCTTGGTTACATGGGTTAGTTGATTGGGTGGTGTTGGGTGATAGGTTGGACGTGATGATCTTGAAGGTCTCTTCCAACCTCGTTTATTCTATTCTATTCTATTCTATTCTATTCTATTCTATTCTATTCTATTCTATTCTATTCTATTCTATTCTATTCTATTCTATAAGTATGACTCTGCTTGTGTTAGGGAAAGACCACGACGAAAAGGTGTGCCACACTTTCATGTGAAAACTGAGCAAAATATGTTCTGGGAAAACTTCCATTACAATTTCACAACATATGCGACGGATCCACTTCATCTCAACAAAACAGGTTGATTTCACAGGTAATGTTTTCAGATGACACTTTTCCCCCTCAAGAGAAAAGTGTTATTTTGCTGCAGTGGCTGGCTATCAACGCCAGAATATTTTCCTACTTCTGTTTAGAATTCTGCTGAAGTTTTTTCAGTGTTTCTAACTAGCAATGGTGCAGGCCTTTTGTTTCTCAGCTAGAATCTAGACTTTATCCTTCTTGAAATAGTCCTTCTCATGGAATTCTGCAGTGTTGTAGTAAGAATGAGCTTCAAAGATTAGTACAATCAGTTTACATGCTCTAAAGTGGATTCTTCCACTGCCATTATTGGTACATTAACATTCTTAGAAGTTTCTTTATACTAGGGTGAAGTCAGATTGGCCAACCTCTTGAGCACTGTGGCTGTAACGTTACCTAATTTCAAACATCCAAAATGTTGACATCAACTAAACTAAGGATCACATCTCTTTCTGAATTCGTTATCTTAGGCAAGATAGGAAGATGTCACTGCAAGGGAGGTAGTCATTCCACTTCTCTGAAACCATGATTTACCATCTGGAGATAGCCAGAGCCAGAGATTTTAGTGCTTTGGAGTTTGATCAGCAGATCATCTTTCCAATCTTAGTCCAAAATTAAAATTTTAAAATATTTATCTTAGTGCTAAACAACATTAATCTCAGTCAGGATCAAGCAGTGATGACAGAAGAACAGTGAATCTGTATTAAAAAAAAAAAAAAAAAAAAAAGAGAGGGAGAGAGAGAGAGAGAGAAAAGTATTAGATCCTGTTAAAGAAGAAGGAAAGTATCTAAGTCTGAATCGAGGCAAATGCTGCAAAGCTGTAACCTAATGTTTACAGCACAAAAATATGTAGGCGTTTGAAGAGAAACACACAGCATCAGCAAAACAGATTTTACTTCATTAGTTTGTGCTGACTAACAAAAGGGATTTCAGAGCTCACAAATGATTGTAATAATAGTTCCCACAGTGATGTCACATCCAGCAAGTAATCAGACTCCCTTCTACTCAAGACATGCCTTACACATGGTAAATTATCTTGCCTTGTGCCAAAGGGTAAAGAGAAGAAAATACAACTCATTTGACATCTAGTAGTAAAGGCAGAGAATCACCAGCTTCACCTAATTCCCCAGGTACAGATCCACCTCTCCTGTACTTCCCAGGCTAGAGCTGTTTTGTGAAGTCTTTGCTTTGTTTCAGACAGATATAAGTGCTGCACAGGTGAGACCAAGCATTCCTGTGTGCTCCAATTTATCTCTGACTGGCTTTACAAGCAAGCCAAAGCCTTTGCTGCAAGAAGTAGCAACATTAGTTTACCTGCCCTCAGCATAAATCAAAAGCCTCATCCAAAACCTGCCAAAGCCACCAAGCCATGGAGCTGTGACCTGTTGTACACACAATTTCAGTCTGGGCCAGAAGGCAATCTCTCCCACACTAAGCACATGCTTTTTAACAGGTAACCACTGCTGATACATGTCTGAGCAGAAGGAGGGGGAGGATGGTGTGAAGCTATAGTTGAGGGCCTGCAAGTACACAGGACTGAGGAAGACAGTCTGAGCATACAAACATCCTGCAAAAGTGCAATGTCTTGTCTGCCCCTGTGGCAATAAGAATGAGATACAGGAGAGTCATTTCTCATTGGCCTCCTTCCTACCTATATTTCTATTATGTCATGTCTCAGGATTTAATTACAAGGGTGGGAGTTGTTGCCATTTTGAAAGGCAGAGAGGTCTAAATTTAAGAGAGTTTAATGGATTATCAGGTTTTTGGACAATACAAAAAGAAAAGACAAAACAGTGTCCAGGAGGTGTGATCACCCCAATCTTTATAAATATCCATTTGACAATGAACATCCAGATTCACTGCCCTTGAAGTGGACTACTTGCTAAGTGACATGATGACAGGGCCAACTTTCTTTTGTGCTTTTGCTCTAATCCATCAGAGCAAGGGTAAACCTAATCTAGTGATCTTTAGCCCATGAATGGAGCACAGTACAAAGGTACCCCAGCCAGAGGTCTAGCCATACCAGTTTCAGCATGGTCCTGTGCTCACATGTTTGTGCTGTATGGAGAACTTGGGCCGGTGTGAGTTCGTGTGTCTGCACGAAGTTTGTCCGTCATGAAGAAACTACACGATGGAAAAACACACTTGAGTGTGCTGAGGAAGTATGTCTCTGCCAAGAGACCACCTGTTATGACAAGAAGAACCAGAACAGGGTAAGTGACTGTGACTTCATCTTAAATACTCTGTAGGTTCAGACTGATTGTTACCATTTCCTCTAAACAAAATGTAAAATCATTCTGCAGTCTTGGCCAGGACATTTGCTCTGTTTGGTAAAACATAAACAGATACTTTTTTTGCTCTGTTCTTATGTGAATGATTTGACTGCCTTCTGTGAAAATCGTGGTTCATGCTAGGAGCTAGAATTTGTTCCCCTCCCTGTGGACAGTGCTAGGCCCTGCATCTATTTTTGCAAGGTGGTTCTGTGTCTTTTGGTAAACAATTACAAAAAGGAATCTCACTTTTCCTCTATTACTGCATTTCTTACCCTGGTAATAACACTGAAGGGAACCTCTTTCTGGTGATTACAAAAAGAGATTTAAAACTTGGCAGGGAATACAAACTAGCTCAATGTAATTCTCAAGAAAATAAAAATTGTTGCAACTTCCAAATTCACTGGGTTTGTCACTTTCCTGGTCTTTGAGTCTGTGTGCACTGGTATGGACAGCAGGATGCTCTTACCCTCGTCTTCCTCTCCTTATGTGCCAGGAGCTCTCTGGGCCAAAGATCTGGGTTCAAGAGTGCAATCTGGTCCTTTTGTGTCACTTCAGCCCTGAAAGTACGAAAGAAGGCCCGGATGCTGCAAATCTTAATCTGTGCAGCATGTGCATTGCCAAAGAAACAGTCAATTCCCATGAGAATAACTGTGAGAATAAGAACAGAGTTTGGCCCAGTTTCAGTGTCAGTCTATGCATGACTATTTAGCTTCAGAAATAACAAGAGCAAGACAGCAAATCTCTTAGGCAGTTGTGCCAATAATCTGAAGGTCTGAAGGCTGTGGTTACAGCGTAACAGCCCAACAGCAAGACCCCTTCACTGGTGATGCAGGCTCTCTTGACAACTACAGATCTCTTTGGGGCAAGGTAAGGAGAGTTAGAATACTCGACCACAGACAGAAGATTCACCGTGCGAGTATAGGCTGAAGACGTAGATGCTTTCTCTTGCTGCTGCAAGGATGAGGTGTTTGGGCTCAACTGGTACTTGCAGTGTCTGCAAATGGAACAGGGCTAATAGCTGAAATCAGGCTTGGCAAAGGTTCCAGCTGCACTGAAAATTCTTGCATGTGCTGAGGGAGAGAACAGGGGAAAAGTATCCCAAGCCATTTATTTAACTTATTAATTAAAATTTGTTCTGCTTTTTCACAAAACTCCTGTTCAGAACATTGTTATATAGACACTTCAACCCTCCCCAAATCCTTATCACCAGTTAGTAGCCTCATCTCGCATTCCAGCCCACTGCAATTCGATTATGCTGTCCCTGTACTAGATGAAGAATGCATCCAATTTGACAACAGCTCAAGTCTGACAGATTTTAAGTATTTTTTTAAAGGATTTTGTTCAGCTGATCTGTTCTTAGACCTGTCTGACTGTTCAGTTGCAAGAACACTGCCAGTAAAAGCAAATGAGTGGGAGCTGGAATGCTAGGGTGGGTAGAGGGTGGGACCTTCCCTTTGAGCAACAATTTAGGCCTGGAAAAGTTTAAAGTGACCAGAAAATGACAAGCTTTTTATAAAAAGCAATACCAAGAAAATAAATCATCCTGCAAATCAGGAGCCCTGAGGCTTCTGAATGCAAGCTAAGTTCTTCAGCAAAGCACTTTCCTTTTCTTTCTCTTTCTTTTCCCTACAGTAAACTTAATAACACAACATAGGAAAATAAAAGCTGAGTCCTTGACAGTTAAGTGATGTTACAACACAAAACTGAATAATACAAATTAGATCTTTTTAGTCTCTAGGACTTTGATCCTTGTTTGAGGCTTAAAGATCTGGATGCCAAATTTCAAGGGACTTTACAAATAAACACTGAAGTACAGTAAAATGAAAAAATGCAGCAAGGGAGAACAGTTATGAGAGAAAGCTTAGTGGAAGAGATATTCAGGATTTAACATAATCTGGCACACTTACTCCTACCCCTTCTGAAAATATGTTTATATAAGTAGACAATCATTCTTCACTGCTGTCTCTCAAAGATTGCCAGGATAAGGCAGCTGGGATTTGCCAGCCTGCAGGAAATTTTACCAGAAGTCTGTATGGCTAATCACATGCTGTGGCTCTTTTCTGTACACACTAACATGAAATGGCAAGTTGATTCTCCCAAACTATTCCAAGTTTCCTTCTTCAGCAGTGTGTGAGCAGATATTGCTGACAAAAGGGCCTGTGAAGAGCTCACAAGGTGTGTTTTTGGACAGCAGTAAATTAATGAACTGAGACTCCAAAGAAGAATAGAGATAAGAGCGCCTCTGCATTTAGCAAAACCCTTCTTAATTTAGCTTAACCTTTGCTAAAGTACAAGTCTAGCCTTGCTTTATCTATCAGTGGATCTATCAGCACTAGGGACAATTTATTTATTGTGACAGTGCAAAGGGTAACCGTTTTAAATTAAAAGAAGGGAGATTTAGGCTAGCTACTAGGATGATTTTTTTTACAGAGAGTAGTGAAACACTGGAAGAGGTTACCCAGAGAGGTAGTACAAGCTCTATCCCTGGAAATGTTCAAGGTCAGATTGGATGGGGTTCTGAGCAACCTGATCTGGTTAAAGATGTCACTGGGGTTGGGGGAAAAGAAGGTGGGGGGTTTGGAATAGATGAACTTTATAGATACCTTCCAACCTGAAACATTCCATGATTCTATGATTCCATGAATCCCAGAGCATCCCTCTGCAGATTTCTGCCTTCTCAAATAGCTTCCAATCCAATTACAATAGACCCAATCCAGTTACAGCGGATTACAGTGTTGCACTTGATTTCATAACAGAAGTGTTCAATACATTGACAAAATACTACAAATGGAAAAGAAAAAAAAAAAAAGAAAAATGAAAAGAAAAAAAATTTGTTCATGTGTCTGTGCACCTTCCATACCAACATTCTTATATCCATACCCCATGGATATAATCACACTGCCCTGCAGGTTTTTTGTGAATTGTTTCCTGGATTTCACAGCATAACAATTGTATTTGATGTACAACGTCTGGACTATTCAGAGGCACACAAAATATTTCCATACCCTGTCAGCAAACAACATGGGAACATCAGACTCAGTAACATCCTTGAATTAAAGCTTGGCTATCTGAATTGCTGATGGCACAGAAGTCTGCAGGTCAGTGACAGCTTTAATCATCACAATATAGATATCAATAACCTACTGAGTCCATAGGGCTGTCTCAAATCAGCCTGAAGACTGGCTTACCAATTCAGGGGAAGCTGAGGTTCACCAAGAGATTGTTTTTCCATTATGAAACAGACATGTCTGAAGATTGCCTTCCTCATTTATAGATATTTCTAGATCCATGCAGCTGGGTTACTCTAATCTGCCCTTGTATACACACATGTGAAGAAATAATGAGATTTCCATCACTTTCAATTGTTGGTGTTTGTTTAGATAAAGCATAATTCTGCTATGAGAAGCTGATGTACTCTGAATGCTGCCAGAATTGTGGTGAAAGCAACAACCACTTGCATACAGTTTTCCTCCCCCAAAAAACAGTAATACAAAGCATACAGGAATAGTCACACTGGATCACACTGAAGGCACACTTACTCCTGAATCTCAGTAACACACAAAATGCATGTAACGTCAGGACAGACCTGCAGTGATGTTACCACAGAATATTATCACAGATGTTGATAACCAGGGCACTGGATAGAGAGAAAGAGAGAAAGAGAGAAAGAGAGAAAGAGAGAAAGAGAGAAAGAGAGAAAGAAAGAAAGAGAGAGAGAGAGAGAGAGAAAGAAAGAAAGAAAGAAAGAAAGAAAGAAAGAAAGAAAGAAAGAAAGAAAGAAAGAAAGAAAGAAAGAAAGAAAAAGAAAGAAAGAAAGAAAGAAAGAAAGAAAGAAAGAAAGAAAGAAAGAGAGGGAAAGAGAGAAAGAGAGAAAGAGAGAGAGAAAGAGGGAAAGAGAGAAAGAGAGAAAGGAAGGAAGGAAGGAAGGAAGGAAGGAAGGAAGGAAGGAAGGAAGGAAGGAAGGAAGGAAGGAAGGAAGGAAGGAAGGAAGGAAGGAAGGAAGGAAGGAAGGAAGGAAGGAAAGAAGGAAGGAAGGAAGGAAGGAAGGAAGGAAGGAAGGAAGGAAGGAAGGAAGGGAGGGAGGGAGGGAGGGAGGGAGGGAGGAAGGGAGGAAGGGAGGAAGGGAGGAAGGGAGGAAGGAAGGAAGGAAGAAAGGAAGGAAGGAAGGAAGGAAGGAAGGAAGGAAGGAAGGAAGGAAGGAAGGAAGGAAGGAAGGAAGGAAGGAAGGAAGGAAGGAAAATTGTCACATACTCATACAATACTTTCTTTGTTCACAAGCAAAATCAGATGAAGAAAGGCAAAGTGATGTTTCCACTAAAGTTTGTTAGCATTTCCAGGATTTCTGCTGTGTGAAGTTTTTTTCATCTGTTTGTACTTGACCTGCTCCAGACTCAATAGTGTAAAAACCCATGTTAGGTATAGGTAACAAGTTCTTAAAGGAAAGCAGTTAGACACTGAAATAGGAATGGCACAGAACATGACAGCGTATTATGTTTCTGATAGCTTTTTTTTTACTTCATTAGGAGATGCAGACGTGATACAGGAACTGCAGAGTGAACTCACACGTTCTGTTTACACTGGCTTTCGTAGTTACGTGCACATACATTTCATCTTGCCTTGAACTCTGTGCTCTGATTTGGTGTAGCACACTTCACTGTAGATAGGAAACGTCAGAAAATGTCTACTTTTGACCAAATGACAAAATCCTTACAGCCAACATTCCTCACTTCTGCAAAAATGTCATAAGCTCCTGATAATAACCAGTAATTTGAAGCCACACGAATGTCAGTGTGCTGTACAGAACTGGACTCAGAACTCCTATTGTTCTCACTTTGAAACAAACTTTTCTAAACAATTAGTGTATGTCTCTTAAATTAGGGTAACTTTTCCTTGGTGGAGCTCCTCATTAAACTGGATCTGGACAATCTATTCAAATATAATTGTTTTTCCTGAGAAGAATATGTAAGCAGAGATGGCAGCAGGATACATTTGGAGTAGTCCACAAAAACCATAATGGGAGTTAACAGTGTCATCTGACCAGGACAGCTGAAAGGTAATTTAGGACAAACTGCTTGTTTACTGTGATGCTTCAATAAAAACTCTGCTTGTCTAGTGGCTACTAACTTTGTATCTCTTCCCTTCTTAGCACCTCTGTTTAGTGTGGTCCAAATCACTCCATTTCTGGCTTGCTGAGGTTTTCCTTAACCACTTCCTGCCTTGCTAATCCTGGAGAACTTTCTGTTTTTTCTTATTAAGTCGGATACATCTATCGTCATCCTTAGGCATTTAATGTCAGTGATACAAATTATGGTGCTTTCCCGGGAAGCGCTAGGTACAAAGATAACGTGCACCAAACTTCATGCCTTGAACCACCTTCACGAAATTCAGAGTGATTTTTCATCCCAGCATATGGGGAACACTTTTATACTCTCTAGTCTCATTAAACACTGATAATAAATTAAAATAATAGAGAAACCTCTCTTCCATGTCTATGGTGTAATTCCTTTTCTCTGTCAGGCAAAAAATGCCCATTTTCACCAAATGGACAATCTACACTCATGAGTATGGCTGAGATTTCCCTATCTCCTGAACTAGGCCAAGCAGTACCTATCTTCACAGAAAGAGTAATTTGCCATTGGAATGTGCTGCTCAGGAAGGTGGTGGGGTTACTGTCCCTGGAAATGTTCAAAAAAGGATTGGATGTGGTACTTGAAGCCATGCTTTAGTTAGTCATGAGGTGTTAGGTATTAGGTAATAGGTTGGACTTGATGATCTCTGAGGTTTCCAACCTTGTTGATTCTACGATTCTATGATTCAAAACAAGTGGTTCCTTTTTCAGTAGTGAAATCCAAGTAGGTTAGCACATAAAGGACTGAAAATGTCAAAGTAGATGAGGGGATTTAAAAGTCACCCAAGAATTACCTCCTTTAACATCCAGTTCTGTTACATGAAAGATGGGGAATCAAAATTATACTTGTCTAAGTTCCTTGATTTTATATTTTAATGCTTTTCCTAACAAGACAACAAAACAAAACAAAAAAACCAAACAGCTAATCTGATTAAATGTAATAAATCACAATGAAAATGTGTTGGTTCAAAGTCCAGAGAGTTATCAATTAATTTTAAAGTACTAAAGAAAACAAAGACTTCTGATTATTATTAAAGTGAACTTCATTAAAATTAAAACAATACAGAGCTGTATTTCCAAGAATGAACCTGGACCAGCCAACTACCAATGAAGTTAATAGATCTTGGCCAAGAGAAAGAAAATGTCAGTGGCCAAGACAGGTAGCTAAAGCAATCTAAGAGGAGGCAGTGACAGTACAAGCATCATCTTGTTTTCTCAGTCTGCTCCTCATTATGACTTGTCTCATGCACCTTGCAAAACAGTGGCCTAAATCCAGAGCATATATTGCAACTCTGATAATTTGAGAAGGTATGTTTAAGACTGCAGTAATTAATTAGGCTTTGAAATAAAACACAGAGAGAGAAGTGGCACTTGTAGTGCAGCATTGAGGACAGGTATTACACCTAAAAACAGCACAAAGTCCTCAGTTTTTAAGCAATAAATATAGTTGGTGTGCAATGCTAGAAGAGACCAAAAGCACATTAAGAAACTGAATTTGTGATTATGTTTCCTCACATTGGAACAGTGTCTACAGTGGGTCAGGCACTATCTAAATTATAATAATATGTATTTTTCTCTGGGAGAATTTGTAGTATGGTAAGAAGGTGGAAGTTGGAGAATCCAATTCCTTTTGGCTCTTTTGGAAGCAAAGATTGAGGAAACTGCAGACCAGTCAGTGGATGTTGAAAAGGATTGAGAACTGGCTAACAGAGCTAACAGAGCTCAGAAGTTATGTACCTCAGGGATATGTATCAGGATCAGTGCTGTTTAGTATCTTTATCAATGATACCAACAATGAGATTTAGTGCACTCTCAGCAAATTTACAAATGATACCAAGCAGAGTGGTGTGACTGATAAGAATGAAGGACAGGGTGTCCTCCAGAGGGACCTGGACAGGCTGGAGAGGTGGGCTGAGAAAAATCTCATGACGTTCAATAAGGCAAAGCGTAAGGTCCTGCACCTAGGCTGGGGCAATCCTGGACATCAATACCAGCTAGGGGATGATGAAATAGAGAGAAGCCCTGCAGAAAAGGACTTTGGGATGCTGGTGAATTATGTGCTGGACATAAGCCAACAGTATGTGCTTGTAGCACAGAAGGCTAATCATATCCTAGGCTGCATCAAAAGAAGCATGGCAGGCAAATTGAGAGAGGTGATTCTGCCAATTTACTCTGCCCCGGAGCCCTCAACACAGGAAGGACATGGATCTGATGGAAAGGGTACAGAGAAGGGCTGTGAAACTTATGAGGGAGCTGGGGAGATGGAGTTATTCAGCCTGGGGAAGAGAAAGTACCGTGGAGACCTAACAGGAGCCTTCCAGTACTTGAAGAAGCCCTACAAGAAGGGTTGAGAGAGAAACATTCAGGACCAAACTTGATGTAGCCTTGGGCAGCCTGAACTAGTTGGAATGTCCCTTCCAACTCAATTCAATCTGTGAATGTTTGTATTTTGCCTGTAAAGTACACTTCCAGTAAGGAATGGGGAAAGTTATTATTAATTATATAGATAACAATGCTGTCTGCCTGAGGATTTTTTTTTTTCAGGCCTGACAGCCCCAGAATCACAGAATGATAGGGGTTGGAAATGGCTTCCAGAGATGATCAAGTTCAACCCCTCTGCCAAAGCAAGATCACCTAAGACAGGCCACATGCCCACATTCTCTGTGGGCAGCCGCTCCCAGTGCTCTGTCAACCTAACAGTAAAGTTTTTCCTCGTGTGGAGGTGAAACTTTTTGGTTTCCAGTTTGTGGCCATTGCCCCTTGTCCTATCACCACACACTAGTGAAAAGAGACTGACTCCTGCTTTTTGACACTCACCCTTCAGATATTTGTAAACATTAATTGGATCCCCTCTCAGTCTTCTCCAGACTGAATAGCCCCAGATCCCTCACCCCTTCCTCATACAACAGATATTCCAGTTCCTTAATCATCCTTATAGCCTCTGTTGGAGACTCTCTCTAGTATTTCCTTGTCTCTCTTGAACTGGGGGAGTCCAGAACATACTTATGATGTGGCCTCCCTAGGGCAGAGTAGAGGGGGAGGAGAACCTCCCTTGACCTGCTGGACACACTCTTCTTCATGCACCCCAGGACACCTTTGGCCTTCTTGTCCACAGAGGCACATTGCTGTCCTATGGATAATGAATTGTCCACCAGGAGTCCCATGTCTTTTTCCACAAAGCTGCTGTCCAGGAGGTCAGCCTCTAATCTGTACTTGTACATGATGTTATTCCTCCCCAGGAGCAGGACTCAACACTTATTCATGTTGAATCCCTGTCTTCGTAGGAGAGGTGCTCCAGCCCTCTGATCATCTTTATGGTCTTCCTCTGGATCCACACAAGCAGGTCCTTTTCTCTTCTGTGCTGGGGGTCCCTTAGCTGGACACAGCACTTCAAGTGAGGTCCTGCAAACAGTCCACCCTCAAATCAGATCTATCCAGTTTAGAGAGAAAGGTGTTGTGGGGAACTGTGTCAAAGGCTTTAGACAAATCCTAATGATGTCAGATGTTGGTTTTCCCTGGTCCATTGATGTAGTTACATCAGTGTAGAAAGCCACTAGGTTGCTCAGGCAGGACTTGCCCTTGGTGAAGCCATGATGGCTATCTTGAATCATCTCCCTGCTCTCCATGTGCTTGAGTATAGATTAGGTGTATCTATTTCATGACCTTCCCAGGCACAGAGGCGAGGCTGACAGGTTGGTAGTCCCAGGGTCCTCCTTTCTACCCTTTCTTAAAATGTGTGTCACATATTGCTGAGTGCAATAACACAGCACTTAGAGGATGGCCAAGGGATCAGGCTCAGCCAGCATGGATTTAGGAAGGGCAGGTCCTGCCTCACCAACCTGATCTCCTTCTAAGAGCAGGTGACCCGCCTGGTGGATGTGGGGAGGCCTGTGGATGTAGTTTACCTGGACCTCAGCAAGGCCTTTGACACCGTCCCCCATAGCAAACTCCTGGCCAAGCTGTCAGCCCATGCCTTGGACAGCAGCACTCTGAGCTGGGTGAGGAACTGGCTGGATGGTCGAACCCAGAGAGTGGTGGTGAATGGTGTCACATCCAGCTGGCGGCCAGTGAGTAGTGGAGTCCCCCAGGGTTCAGTGCTGGGCCCCATCCTCTTTAACATCTTTATTGATGATCTGGATGGGGGCATTGAGTCTATCATCAGTAAATTTGCTGATGACACCAAGCTGGGGACAGGAGTTGATCTGCTAGAGGGTTGAGAGGCTTTGCAGAGAGACCTCGACAGGCTGGACAGATGGGCAGAGTCCAACGGCATGAGATTTAACACATCCAAGTGCCGGGTTCTGCACATTGGCCACAACAACCCCATGCAGTGCTACAGGCTGGGGTCAGAGTGGCTGGAGAGCAGCCAGGCAGAGAGGGACCTGGGGGTGCTGGTTGATGGTAGGCTGAACATGAGCCTGCAGTGTGCCCAGGCAGCCAAGAGGGCCAATGGCATCCTGGCCTGCATCAAGAACAGTGTGGCCAGCAGGAGCAGGAGGTCATTCTGCCCCTGTACACTGCACTGGTTAGGCCGCACCTCGAGTACTGTGTCCAGTTCTGGGTCCCTCAGTTTAGGAAGGATGTTGACTTGCTGGAACGAGTCCAGAGAAGGGCAACGAAGTTGGTGAGGGGCTTGGAACACAAGCCCTATGAGGAGAGACTGAGGGAGCTGGGGCTGCATAGCCTGGAGAGGAGGAGACTCAGGGGTGACCTTATTGCTCTCTACAACTACCTGAAGAGGGGTTGTAAACAGGCAGAGGTTGGTCTCTTCTCCCAGGCAGCCAGCACCAGAACAAGAGGACACAGTCTCAGGCTGCGCCAGGGGAAGTTCAGGCTGGAGGTCAGGAGGAAGTTTTACACGGAGAGAGTGATTGCCCATTGGAATGGGCTGCCTGGGGAGGTGGTGGAGTCGCCGTCACTGGAGGTGTTCAGGAGGAGACTTGACAGGGTGCTTGGTTACATGGGTTAGTTGATTAGGTGGTGTTGGGTGATAGGTTGGACGTGATGATCTTGAAGGTCTCTTCCAACCTGGTTTATTCTACTATTCTACTATTCTGCTATTTCCCTTCTTCCAGTCTCCAGGGACCTCACCTGACTGCCAGGTCTTTTCAAGTACATGGAGAGTGGCTTTCCAATACATCAACTAATTTCTTCACAACTCTGGGATGCTTCTTATCAGGTCCTATAGATTTATGTATGTTCAGGTTCCTCAGGTGGTCCTGAATTCAGTCTTCCCTTACCATGGGAGGGACTTTACCCCACTGGTCTGCATCTAGTGGTCTATCAACCTGGGAAGTGTACAGATCAAGACAGCCAATGGAGACTGAGGCAAAAAAGTTACTGAGAATCTTAGACTCCTCATCATCTGTTGACATCAGGTTTCCACTCTCAATTCTCAGAGGGGCTATGCTTTCTTTAACTTTATTTGCTTTTTTTATTTGAATCACAGAAGGGGACAGAGATAGGAGGTCCAGATCCTGAAAATGCAGTGTGTAAAGTAAGGAATCAAGGAAAATATCCAGTACAAGACTACCTCTGAATCTTTATGAAACAGTCCACTTGGAGAAAAACAATTTTTGAAGACCTTGGTCATAATTTGAGGAAACTGGAGCAACAGACTCACCACGTGAGTTAAATCAAGTCATGGACAAATAGATTATCCCAGTTAAACATCAGAAACATTTCCCTCTCTTAACTTTTTGGAACCTGTTATTCTTACCTGAAAGTATCCCTCCTAGGGTAAGAGGCCTGCAGGTAAAAAAAAGATGGCTTTTATAGTTACTGTCTTCATATTATCCTGCTTTGCTGCTGATACTGGCAATGACTGGAGGTATTCTGCTCTTGTGTCCTTTTTGGCAAGTGCTATGGGAAACCTCATCATGGACAGCATAGAGGTTTGTAGGAAAAAGAGCTCCTGTGTTCACTTTCTTGAAAGAACATACATGTTACTGTCACTGAAAACAGTCTGCCCTTCATAGGGTGACAAACCTGATGATGTGTTTGGAATGTCTTATGACATCCCAGCAGAGGCTGTGGGAGCTGAGATCATTTAGTCTGAAGAAGAGGAGGCTGAGAGGAGACCTTATTGCTCTATACTGCTACCTGAATGGAGAGGTGCTGGCCTCTTCTTCCAAGTAACTAATGACAGGACAAGATGTAATGGCCTCAAACTACACCAGAGGAAGTTTAGATTGAATATTAAGAATTTCTTTAAAGTGTGATGAAGCATTGGAACAGGTTGCCCAGAGAAGTGGTAGAGTCACCATCTCTGGAGGTGGTCAAAAAACAAGTAGGTGTGACACTTTGGCACATGACCTAGTGGTTATGTAGGTGTTGGGTAGAAGGTTAGACTTGATGATCTTAGAGGTCTTTTCCAACCTGAATGATACCATGACTCTATTATTCTTTTCAGTTTCTGGTGTGGGTTCCCATCTCTTTATAAAGCTGAGAGATGCTGCTCATGCTCACATTTAACTCATGGAGTACCTTGGGAGCCATAGCAAGACTCTCAGCACTCCTGCAAACTTCACTACAGCAGGATTTTAAAGGATTATTAAATTTAAGGCAGTCATTTGAAAACATCTGTCCTGTCTGCAGCAACTAATAACTGCATAATTACCATGAAGATGCTTTCAGCCCTCCCAAGCACTGCCTTTTCCAGAAATGCCTCCCAAGCAAAGCTCGCCATACTAATCAATGCTGTCTCCATGTTGTGTGTGGTCTGCTGGCACTGCCTTTCTGTTCTTCTGTGCCACAAACTGGATGTCCTCTGCAGAGGCAGACATCCCTCATGCTTTGTTTTGGTATCCACATAGAAAACCACAGAGCAGCAACATGGGCAACGCTCTCAAACAAAACATCAGGCAACTTCATAATAACAACTCTTAATTTCAAATTTGATTGGTGAAGGATCTGATTCCCTTCAATCCTGAGAACCAGTGGGAATGTAAATGTGTATAATAGAGTCTCAAAAATGCACATATGCTCACCCTTACATCTATATATTGATGACATGCTACAACAAGCTGGATAAACACCCTAAATCTTCCATAACTCAGCACAGATACCCCACTAAAGTTCTGGATGCATGCTTGTAATCCAACTCCTCCCACTCCCATCCTGTCCTCCAAGCTTGGCTAGTGCTCTCAATCACTAGGCCAACATACTACGTCTTCTCTACTTGGAGCCAAAATGAGGTGTTCAGGCTTGCCAAGGCCATTGCACTCTGTTTTCTCCTCACTCACCCTACAGCAGAGTATGTGTCCAGAGTTCAAAAAGAAAGACATGGCAGCAAGTGGAAAAGTGTCCTGTGGAACATTCCTGTGCAGCACAAATAGGGCAGAGACAAGGTTATCCTGCAGGATGTGCTTTTCCATTTAATTTTTTCATTTTTCTTTTAGAGGTCTCTTAGTGATGAACATGGGCACAGCTCTGGGCAGAGATTCATGGCAATACAGAAGAACCATTTTGCTGCAAGTATACTATCTCTGAGAACTATAGTAGCCACCAAAGGAGAAACCACCCATTAAGACTGCCCACAGCTTCAGAAATGGCTAGAGCATGGTCAGCAAGTCACAGAGGGCTATAGACAAATCTCCAGGACCTGTGGGAAATTCATGTGACCAGGAATAAAAGTGTCAGATCTGTGACCTGGAAGTGTTTGGTAATATGCTTGAGGAGGTCTGTGGAAGGAAATCCAGTTATACATGGTGGCCAAGACTCCCTGCTCTTGGGAGTCAGGTGATTGACTTCACCCAGACCCCAATGGATTAATTTTTTTTCATGTCCTTTTAATTATCCTTTCTACTTCTGGAGATAAAAGGGCAAGGAAGGGTCTAAATCATATGCACATGATGCATTTGCATAATTTAAACAGTCAGTTGGGAAGAAACTGAGTATTAGTGATTAGATTTTTCTCATCTGGACTCAAAAACCTTTTTTTGGGGGGAGGGGTTTCAGTCTGTGGAAAGGAATCAGGCTCTCTGAACTTCTGGGAAAGGCTGGAACTAGTTAATATGTGCTCAGAGTTGTTTTGGGTTTTGGATTGACTTATGGTTGTTTGCCTTTTCTTCTGTTACTGATTTTGTTTGCTATGTACATTCAGAATGTGCTATGCCCTGCCTGCTTTGCTGAGTCAGACAGTCTTATATGTATGGTAAGAATTGCCCATTGATAAGTGATCTAGTGAGCCCTGCTCATGTACTAAAATGCACCAGCCTCTCTTGCTTTCTAAAAAGCTCTCTTCAACTATTGTGGTTATTGTTTTTCAATTGCAGGTTCTGACTTTTCCCCAGAAGCATGACTGGGTTCTCACTCTTCATTATTAAGACTTCAAAAGTTCTCACATAGGCATTAGTTGACACCAAAAAGCATGAAAACTGTAATCATTGTCACTAATGAATGGAAGAACTTGAATTAGCACAGAGTCAAAATATCTTTTTTTTTTAACATGCAAGCAAGTCTGTAGTCAAGGGGAGACCTCCTGCTTTGTCTTTGTTAATTTTTATATGGAAGGTTATAGCTGAGGAATGCAATTAATAAAGTGGAGGACAGTCAAGATTTACTAGCAAGAATACAAAGGATGGATACAAAGAGACAGTGGTTCAGTTGTAGAAAATATTGATGGCTATGAAAAGGCTATATTTAAAAGATTTTAAAAAATTTGGAGCTTGTTTACAGAACTGAGGAATTACAGGAAAGAGATAGAGATAAATGATAAATACTCTGTATTTTTTTCACATTTGCCTTCCTAATCAAGCAGCAATTATATTCTGGTATTGTTTATTTCTTGTAATTATACAGATTTTTCTTAACACTGTCAGAACAGTGCTGCAATAGTAGAGTTTCTTAGCAACATCCTGATGTAACTACAGAGCATGTTTTCATTATCAGAGTAGAGCGACTTCTTTGTGACAATATGATACATCCAGCATTAGCAAAATGTGAGAGAAAGAGCTTTAGGTTTTTTACCAAATACTCTTTTAAAGCTGTCTCTAATTTTACACTACTTCAGCCCTAGTGTCTTGGCCTACAGAGCCTACAGAGTGGCTAGAACAGTATCAGAGACCTCTAGTTTGATCTTCAACACGTTGCTATTCAGTTGTTAGGAATGTAACACTGCTTAGACAAAGCACAATTAGAGAGGTGTTAGGGGGGGAATGGGAGGGATGGAGGGGAAGGAGCTATTAGCAAAAATAACATAACTACATTGATACAGGAATATTTGCTCCATGACTCACTACAGCCATTATCAGTCAATAGCTCAGAGAGGCCCATGGGCCAGGAAAGATCCAACAGCCGCATACATGGTCTTCTCATCATCAATCTCATCCCACCTGGCTATGGAGGACCTCTAGGTTATGCCTGGGAGCAAGCTCTCATTCCCAGAACCACTGCATTCGGAACCCTGCTCCTCCAAACTGCTGAGAGCTCTGCTTCTGTCTACAGAGAAAAGCAAAGTTTTGAAGAAGCAATAAACACCCACATTCCTTATCATGCAATTATGGTGTAGTAATTAATATGTAGTAATATGTAGTAATTAATTAATAGTAAATTAATAACTAATTTGTTCTGACCCAAACAAGGACACCAATTCCCAACCACTTCATACAAAAGTATTGTGCAAAGCAGCAGGTAAAATCATGACAATTCTGTGTGTTTGGCAATATAAAAGAATGTGTGCTGCTACACGGAACTACTTAACTGTAGGAGCCTGCTCAGTACTATAATTTGTAGTGCACTTTTCATAGCATTTATAATCTCTTGAGACTTTTCTGTGTTTCAAATTTTAGGTGGCACCAACTTTGTATCTGAGAGGCATAGAAAATGGTCCCTTGGAACGAGTATTAAAAACCATGTCTCATAGCTGAAGATGTGAAGGTACAGACTATTCATTTGTCGAGGGTAGCAGACAGTCTAGGAAACTCATGACAAGTCTCCTGAAACACTGGGAAGGTCCTTAGGCTGTTTTCTGAACTCTCTTCATCACTTGCCTCATATTCCACTTTCCTGCAGTGAATTGTTTAATAAACCTGTGTCACAAAACCAGTCTGGAATGGATAGGATCTGGCACTACTCTAACATGGGGTCTTCATTTGCAGATTATTTATCACAACTTAACTCTCAAAGCCACAACAAATAAGAGAAATTAAGAGTACGCTGCCCTTTCAAGGCCTTTGTTTATACCAAAGCAGCTAGCTTGCAGACAGACTGTTGTGTCTTCCTTATTTGTTAGTGTTTTACTTGTCTCGAATTAATATCTAAATGTTCTTTTACAAGTACTGGGAAAGGTCATTTAGAGCACACAAACCTCTGCATCTTCTGTTCATTAGCTGTCTTCCCTGCAAGTATGAAAAATATGAGTGGAAGGTAGTTTATATATATGTCTCTGTGTGTGCATATATCCGATATATATAAAGCATAACTCAATTTTATAAAATCTATTTTAAAAAAATTAAATAATTATTTTCTTGTAAAGTCTCCTATTTTTTACTTATTCAACACTTTTTGGGCATACGTTACAAATAAGCAGAATGTGATCACTACCCTGCTGCAGTTAAGTTCTTTGACTTTGGACCTTTGTCCTGGGTAGGTTTATGTACTTAGGTAGTGTCTGAGCAAGAGTTTGACCACAGTCTCTGGCTGTGGGTGTCTCTGTGCTATTCTCCCATGGGATTTGCCTGGACATAGCAAGATGTTTGCCCATACTAGTGCAGACATTTGCTTTGTTTGTCACTTGTGTAAAATGACATAAATAATTCTCCACATGTGGTTTTGAAGGAATCTCATTCCCTTAGGATAAAAAATAGAAGATGAATGGAAGGTGGCATTATGCTTACACCCATCTATGGAGAAGGACAAAGCATAGCATGCTTTTATTGCAGTTCTAACTTTCGGGTGACTGCAAATGTGAGCGGTATGCCTATCTCCTCTGGTCTCTCTTGAAGATCCTGGCCTAAAGAGTTTTAGGTAAATAAGTCAATTGTAATACAAAGTTTTGCTTCTTCTCTTCCCAGATAAGCATTTGCTCTTTTCTTTTCCAGTGCAAGTGAGCTGGTCCTTTCTCTGTTCATATGTGTTTGGTTTAGAAATCAGACAACTTAATTCCATGGCTTTTTCCATTGAGATTTCTGAACAAATATTAGTAAGACAAGAAAAGTTAATTCTTCACAGGTGATACATTAGGCTATGTGTCTTCACAGTGTTTCCACTGTGGTCACAGTTCCAAGTAAAAGTAGCAAAGTTAAATCTTATTTATACAGCATACTGCCTTTCCACAATGCTACAGTATCACAGTATCACTTAGGTTGGAAAGGACCTCGAGGATCATCGAGTCCAACCTATCAACATAGATCCCATGACTAGACCATGGCACCAAGTACCACGTCCAACACCCTCTTGAACACCTCCAGGGATGGCGACTCAACCACCTCCCTGGGCAGCCCATTCCAATGATGAACAACTTGCTCAGTGAAGAACTTCCTCCTCACCTTGAGTCTAAACCTCCCCTGGCGCAGCTTGAGACTGTGTCCCCTTGTTCTGGTGCTGGTTGCCTGGGAGAAGAGACCAACCCCTTCCTGGCTACAACCAACTTTCAGGTAGTTGTAGAGGGCAATGAGGTCACCTCTGAGCCTTCTCTTCTTCAGGCTAAACAATCCCAGCTCCCTCAGCCTCTCCTCATGGGGCTTGTGCTCAAGGCCTCTCACCAGCCTTGTTGCCCTTCTCTAGACACATTCAAATGTCTCAATGTCCTTCTTAAACTGAGGGGCCCAGAACTGGACACTTCTTTAAAAATTATCTTGAATTATTCAGAGAATATGGAACAAAAAGCTTTCTTAAGCTAAGTTCTTCTGGAGCAATATTAATGAAAAATAGTGAGTAGTAAGACTTGGGGACACAGTGACTCCATATGAGGAAATTCTGTTCATGCAAGTGCCCTTCTTTGTGACCTTGACCACAGATTAGTTCCTTTGCTGAGCCTTGATTTCACAGTATCACAGTATCACAGTATCGCCAAGGTTGGAAGAGACCTCGAGGATCATCGAGTCCAACCTGTCCTTTCCTCTCCTCTGGTTAGCTAACAAGTTCTGCAGGTGAGAAACACACAACATCCAGAATAGTAGGGTCATGATTGCTGTGTAGGATTCTCACAGGTTTTGCAATAAACATGATTTTTTTTTTCCCTTTATGCCATTGGTAATCACTTGGGCTTTTCCTATGTAGCTGACACTTCTTTGCTTTTATTGCGTGTGCATGGGTAGTGGAATTTTTAAGCAGTTTTCTCCCACTGTCAGCCTGTACCTGTAGAGAAAATGGAGCCCTGGCTGTAGCGTTGTAGAAAGACGTGTACAGTACTGCTTCGCTCCTCTAGAGGGAGCTCTTACTGTATTTTAAATCTCTTCATGCATTTCACTGCAAACGCTGCCGATTGGCCAGCAGCAGGGAAGAGCTACAACCCCTTTTGGCAGAACGAAAGCTGGTAGAATCCCACTTGCTGGAAACCAGTAGTTGTCTTCAGGTGACAATGACTTTCAGTTTTTCCAGAGCTCCTTTGCAACTTTGGCCAGCCCTTTTGATCTGTAAGAAGCATGCAGGACACAGAGGTACACCACAGAGCTGGCTTTAAGTTCTTTGCAGTCCTGTTGCTATGTGTGCTGTATCAGGTCTCTGAGCTGACAGGTGAAGTCTGAATTCTGCTGTTTGTGTATTAGCATCAGAAAACTTTGTCCTGAGGGTTTAATGCAAGAGATTGTCTTTGGGGGTAAGGAGGAAGATTGAGGGGAAGTGTGGAGAGCTGTAACTGTGCTGCAAACACTGTTAACCAAAACCATGCCACTGCTAAGCTGCTTTGTTCACTGAGGGCTGCTCTCTCAAAGGATCCTCCACTAGTTCCCATAAGCCTACCTGTGGCAGGCACCCTTACTCAAGACATTAGGTCACTTTCAGGCCTGACTCGGTTACAAAATCCATGGGCGGCAAGTAAAGAGGACTTCTCCATGGGACTGACTTCTGCATTCAGAGTATGGAGAACAGTCTTTGCAGATATCATGGGGTCTCTGTTTTGGGCCATGCTATTCACTGTGGATGACTGTAGCTCTATCACAGGACTTCAGTGGAAAGACTGGGTAATAGGGCAGCTTCCTTCCCACTCCTTTCTTGAGTTCTATGCCTTCCCTGAAGACCAGTGGCAATTTTCCAGCTTATCTTATTACCCTTATATGGAAAAGTAATAAATCACCACTTCTTTTCATATTACTTTGGTGCAGTGCCTGCCTTCCTACACTCCACAGATGTCTTTACAGGGAACAAGATGTGACACAGTGCAGATGCAAACCCAGTGGTGCAATCTTTGACTAGCTTAATATTGGTTAAAGAGACATCCATGAACACAGAAGAACTTCAATCTGAGTCAGTGTCCTCATCAGGAACAAGCCAGAAATTATCATAAAGAAGACTGATGAAAGTAGATGGGTGGGTGGATGGATGGATGGGTGGGTGGATGGATGGATGGATGGATGGATGGATGGATGGATGGATGGATGGATGGATGGATGGAAGAAATTGGTTTTTAGGCACAGTATGAATATCACTTAATGCAGCCCATACCCACTCCTCATCGTACCTTGTCAGCATTTCGCAGAATTCTCCTGTCCACCAACTTGGATGTCCAGTATGAAGTGCTTTCAAAATCCTTCAAGACACAAAGCCATGTAAAGTCCTCTGCCTTGCCTGGATAGGTCAGGTGAGAAGACCTGTGTGTGCTGGAACTAGAAAGAGGAGTTCTAATAAAAGCACAGACTTTTGTTCTTCTCAGGTTTTCTAGATGAGAAAAGATTTGCTACAGGTAGGGATTTCTGGTTTACCATCTGTACTCCATGAGGGAAAGGCATTAAAACAAACAGTAAGCAGACAAGAAAAATATTGCAGATCAATAAATCTTACCCATGTTCCTTGTTTGTAGGCATCTGTGAGGACTGCCTTGCTTTAAAGCTGCCCAGTGGCATGGTTATGTGATAGATTCAATTGTAACAACAAATGTAACGATAGCAACTAATTTGATACCATGAACGTTTTAAATGGATAAAGTGAATGATGAGGAGTGGGTATGGGCTGCATTAAGTGATACTCCTACCATGCCTAAAACCAACTTTTTCCACCTGCTCATTCCCATCTCTCCTATTTCTGTTATATGACTCTGCTGAATTATTTGTCTGTGTACCACAGAGTGCTTAGTTCTCTTTTAGTGTTGAATCCAGCATTTTCCTACTCTGCTCCATTGATCTGATTGAAGTCACAAGAGCTATATGCCAGAGGAGTATGCTCTCCTTAAGGAGCAAAAGTCATTAACAGAGTAGAGTTGTATTAGAAACTTTTTGATCCAGGGAAGAAGCTGCTTGACTCCTTCTCTTTTTCTGATAGTGACTGGCTCCTTTTTTCTGAATCTCTTCATACTGAACTTACAAACCAACATAGGACATGAACCCAAAACCAATTTCTAAACTAGTGTAGGCTCAGCACTTTTTCACATGGAATTGTTTCACCCATATTGTACACCATGACCTATATCTTGAGTACTTAACAAATCATTACTTTGTTATTTTTACTGTATTTGTTCTGGGCCAGTAATTCCTTTTATCTAGCAAGAATGCCCTTTTAGCAGATAAGCATGGCAATGCTGTGCTGCTAGGTATGTACACTGAATGATGTGTGTCCTGAGTGGGGCAAGAGACATTTGAGCATGGAAGTCCTGTTGAGACAAAGCTGAAGGACTTTCTCATCTATGTGCAGCACAGTACAACTCAGACCACACACTGGACCATCTTAGACCAAACTGTGCTCACAACAGCTACCTTTCAGAGGGAAGCCAAAGAGCTACAGCACATAAGTGCAACATGATCAGTGAGAGAGCTTGAGCCCGGGGTGAAACAGGGACTGAGCCGGCTGAGCAGCTGAATACACACACTGCTGGACAGGTTGTAAGCACTTGCTTTTCTGTGTCAAAGGGCACCTGACTTTGAATTTTGCAGTTGCAGTTTGTCTGGAGAGCCTTGCAGAAGCAGATGGCATAGTAAAATACATGTTTTGCAGCACTCTAAGTATGTATCACAATACTTTAAGTAGCAGTCATACATGGAATTTCTGGTTTGGTGCAGTCATCCCTGCATGTCCTGCATGTGTTTGCACTGATACACTCTCCCCAAGTTCACAGCTCACCTTTCTTCATAGTCCTTTAATGCAGGCTGCTAATCATAAACATGACTGGCTGTGCTCCTTGCCTACTCAGTACAGAAACAGAGTGGGAAGTCCCATAACTCTGCTGTGTGGGCAGCCTCACAGCATAACTTGCAAAATGTGGGAAATTCATGTTCTCAGAACTTCTGCTCCTCTGACACCACAGCATATACATCATCGGATCATCTTACTTCTTCTAGTACAGGGGAGGAGTAAATGCAAAGTACAGAATAAAGTGTGGAAATTAACAGAAATATGAAAATGCTGACTTGTGAATTCTAGGTTATCATGCAGCCTTCTACCGGGCTACTGTACCTCTACTTTTCCTACACCTTCACAGGGCTCCACACCTCTGCCTGTTGGGACTAGAGGGGAATAGGACATCTTTCTCATTACAGCTTTGTTACTTGGTGCTAAGGAGAACTCTACATGTACAGTTTTGGGCACATAATGATTTCAGGCTTCTAGAAATAAGTTCTCTCTCTCTCAAGAGCAATCTTCTCTCAACATGGAACAAATGAGATGAGAAACTGTTAAACCCAAACCCACAAAGTGTGGAGACATTCCTGAACTGCTAATTAGCCACTGTCTGTAACCTCACTGTCCTGGGATCTACGATCCTTTTTCATGGGTGTTTACCCAGTGAAACACTTGGGCTCTGTCTACATTTCAAGACAAAGTGTGTCTCACAGGGGGCCTAGGTTCACTGATCCACAGTGTAGGCAAAAAAAAAAAAAAAATTGAGAACACCAGCAGAGACCCATTGCAAAGCCTTAGCTTAAAGTCTAACACATTCAAACATATTAGCAAATGAACATTCAAGGTCTGTGTACCTTGGTCTTCACAGTATAAACACTTTAGCAATAGTTGGTATCATTTAACATGCTGTGCACCTGCCTACAAATGGTGTACAGTTCGATAAAAAAATTTTACTTCTCAGTTTATCCACAGGGCTTTCCTTTACAAAATTAAATTCATTCTGTCACTACCGAATATTCTGATTTTCTTTTAAGACAAAAAGAGTTAAATATGTTAGATTTGAAAATAAAATATACTTTTTATGTATCTATCATCTGAGCAGTTTCACATTTTAGGGTTTTCAACAGACAAAGAAAAGAAAGAATAAAAAGTGCCTACCTACAGCCCTTTTCTAAGTCCAATGAGCAAAAAGAACTTTACACATTTATAATTGTTTTTAACCAGCTCTTTAAGATAAGTCTAAGAATTAAGACATTTTAAAAAATCTTGTTTAAGTGTACTAGTACTGCTCTAATTTGAAAGATTGATAACCAGTAGATAGGACTATGAGCTAGAATGTATGAGGTTAGCTCGATGAGGGTACAGTTTTTCCAGCTGGGAATCCTTCTCTGACAGTGTCCATTAGCAAATTTCTGCACAGCAGACCAAATGCAGCCAAGGTACTCCAAAATGCTTTCCCAGCATTTAATGCACATGGATTTCCAGTACTACATGCAGTAGTGCTGTGCATGTCAGCCCTTACGTGGACTTTTCTTGCATAAACTTCTTTTCTTCCATGAATTTCTGAACCACAGATTCTTTTGGCATCTAAAATTCTTGTATCAAGGTATTCTACCTTTAAACTACATGTTCTAGAAATATATAATTCATTTTTTCTTGAGATTTTGAGTGTGTCTTAGATGTGTTGCTCTCACCATATAGACTGGAGATGTGAGAGGAGAAAGTGCCCACAAATTTCCTCAGGACACCAGGGTATATCTCAGGCTGCTGCTTGGATAAACCTGCTAGGTTTGCTGGCCACATTACACAATTTTTTGTATATTGTTACATATCAAGAAGGATTCCCCTTTCTTGATGATGTTCTGAAAGATTTTCCGAACAAGAAGAGCACCTCACATAGCAGCAGCGTGGTTTCAAATGCTAATCTGTACAAAGGCACATATAAAGCACTTTTAGAGGCCCTTCTCTGCCTCATAGGGGTGCTATGACAGTTTGGGGGAAATGGCATCTATCCTGCTCTGAAGCATGCCTGTGGCCACCTAGTCTTGAAGTCCAAGGTCTCACTGCAGGTTTATTGGCCTGTAACTGTGAGGCAAGAGATGGGAAAAACGGGGAAGAAGACCCACTACATAATAACGATTAAGCCAGAGCACCTGCCCCAGGTTTAATGCTCTACTGGCTCCTCAGCACAACAGGGTCCAGCTTGTCCAACCCAATGAATGCCATGCTGATAGGTCCCTGAAATGGTGAATCAGCAAGGGTTCAGAAAAATGAAAGAGGGATTGGTCAGACAAGCATGTTGCTTTGTACCATTTTCTTTCCTGAGACTCAGCTTGTTCTTAAAAGTGTCTTGATTTTCCCATCGTACCTTTTTTTTACAGTGATCCTAACTTTTAACAAGCATGGTTCTAAGGTGACTGGATTTTTTTTTCCCTACTCTTAATTACTTTCAAAGTATCTGGTAGGAAAGAGGTTGATGAAAGAATTTTTATGAGCACTAGGAGACCTGCTTTCAATTGCTGAACTATGGTCTCTGTAGGTGAGTCATTTAATCTACCCCAGTATCTCTGTTCTACATTTCTTAAATAGACTTTAATGAGAATAAAACTCATTAGTGATTGTTGGATAGGCAAGCCGTGGGAAGGTGTGGGCCCACAAGTGCCTGTATAACAAAGTGTGTGGGGGATAATATAAAGGAAATAATACACCAGTTCAACCTGTGCTCACCAGCAGTGTCTTGGAAACCAACCCAGTCTTTAAGCTGAGATTGTTCTTCTGATTGCCTGGGTCCATAGCCAAAGGAATGTTTTTGGACATATTACTTCTAAAGCTTGAAACTGATTAGCATCTTCTCTCAGCACCAAACCTTGTGTTCATCCCTGTACAAGCAGCAGTCACATGCAAATAGCTATCCTGCCCCTTCAGATGGAATTTGCCCGAGAGTAACCTTTCTCCTCTGAAGCAGCAGCATTGTTTAATTCTCTTCTCTTGTTAGTCTCATGGTGGGCTGCTTTACAATAGCTGTCAGGCAACAGCTATCCCAAGTGAAAAGCTAAGCAGGAAAAGAAGTTTAAAAGGAGTCACTATGCAAATATATATAGAATCCGTGTATAAAAGCACACGTCTATATGTATATATAGTGATGTTAGAGACGAATGGTACTGGAAACCACTGATCTCAGAGAGTTTAAGCCTTGTTTTCATCTAGAACCAAAAGATGGTTTAATTTCCATGATGGAAGTGTCTGTCTTGGGGTCTTTGACAAGTATTTGTGTATTTGCCTAGGAATTCCTCACTGTTTTCCTCTTTGTGCCTCATTCTGGAAAGCTTCTGCAGAAAGGGACAGCCAGATGAAGATGTAAGGGACTGTGATCTCAAAGGACAGAGATCAGGAAGCCACTGGAAAGACCCCTGCCCCTGGGCATTCATCCATAGGCTAGAGGCAGGGGAGAAAATATATTTGGGAAAGCAGTTAATGTGACAAAGATGTGGTGAGTAACTTCTCACTGCCCACTCATGCCATTTGCATGCCATTTCTTCCTAGCCTATATTGTGTTCAGACAGCTTCCTCGTCCAAAGCAAGTGGTTCATCTCTCTGGTACTGCTGGTGCTACTTGCTCCATACCTACTCACACTAGAAGGGTACATCTTCAGACACTGTGGTTTTCATAAATAGCATTGAGGTCTAGCTCATCACAATTACTATTAAAAAGAGCACCTGGCATTTTACCTTCACTTATGGCCTACAGACAGCTTTAGGTCCTTGCTTCAAGATTCCCAACCCCCTTCTAACTAAGCCCTCTTCTCCTCTCACTGACTTATCTCCTCACCATGGGGCCTCTGAGGGAGAAAAACAAGTCTCCCAGGAACTGATAACATGTAAGAGATGTTTTCAGTATGTGGCCAAAGGGAGACATGAAGCCTACCATATGACAAATACCCTGGGCATTGGGTCTATTTTCTTCCTGAGAAAAGTGTACAAAGGAGGTTTCTTTTAGGGGGCAGTAGTCAAGGGTTACTCTCTACCAGAGAAGCCCACACTGCTAAACCTGCCTACCTGATCCTGCCGTTTAGCAAAAGAGAACAGCAAATCTCCCAGAATAGGTATAGCAACCCAGTAGCTGCTCCATACAACACAAAGAGGTTGTACATGGTTGCTAGGAGTTTCCTTTGGCCACATCTGCCAGGAAATTATAAAATATGTGTTTATGTATGTATGCAGCTGTATTGCACTATATTGTGCAGAGCTGGGACAGATATGCCTAGCAAAGAAAACTGGAAATCCATTCTCATATCAGCAAGACCTCCAGCATCCACAGGGAAAGTGTGATGCCAGACCACCGGCCCTACTTCATCGCTTCCTTTGTATGCATAGCCCTGGAACTGTACTTGGTAATGCTATAAAAGACCACTTTCACCTCCAGCTTTATTCTGAGGTATTTTTCAGTTGAAGAAGAAAATACACCTGAGCCTAGAAACACTGACTGTCAATTGTAATTCACAAACACTGTTATGTGTCTATGCCTTTGAGGAAAATGAGTTGTTTTCTCTGCCTGGGGAAAAGAGGACAATCTGAGACCAGTGACAATCTATGACACAAGGGATGCCACAAGAAATTGAGGAGCTCAGGCCTAGTTTTGTTGTGACTAAGAACATAGCTAGCTTAATTGCCACAAATTTGCAGGGCTGGGAGGGTGAGCATGCAAAGTATCCCAGCACTACACAGCAGTGACTAGCTTATCTTCAGCATTCAGAGTACTGAGTTACTAGGAAAGCTTTTTTTCCTGTCTCTCTTTCCCTCACTGGTTTTGAACTTTAACACATGTGAAAGGTGCTGATTAAATACTGCAAGTGAGTGATACAGTATTTACTCACCCATGCTCCCCTCATTTGCAAATTTATTCTCAGCATAGTTAAAGAGCAAAGCACTTTGAGCAGCATCTGCAGCCCAAATATTGACAGTGTCTTCCTCTGCATCATCCCTTGCTGATTCCAGCTTCTCGTGATTTTATACTGGACCTTTCTTTCAGGAAAAGTTATTCTCATATTTGTACTCTGTTTTTAACTCAGCAGAGGTAAGAGGAAAACAGCCATGTTTCTTGTTAACCTCTTTGTACTAAAGAGCTGTGCACCAGGCCACTCTTTATAGCATTTCCTGTATCTGTGAATGGTGACCCCAACACTGACAGGCTTTGTCTTTCAGCAGATGAGGGGGAATCAAAGTTGCCGAATCAATGGAAGTGCTTTGGTAAAGACAATAGAAATCAGTTGACGCAGCTGCCTTATAATGTGCTCTCCTGTGTCAATCCTTAACCAAAAGATGTAGTCTAGTCCCGATGCTGGATCTGGACTATTCTCTAAGCTAGCTACTGGTATATTGCAAATGGCTTTCCTTAAGACAGAATGCTGTGCAATCTTTCCCCCATAGTAACAGCACTTGAAATTCTCATTTTGAGGGCTAAAGCAATGATTTAGGTGTTCTCACAGTTCAAGATTTACGCTTGCTGGTGGCTTACATTTAGTGAGAGATACAACCTGTAAGGGATCTTACTGTCTCTGCTCTAATGTGATGGTTCTTCACAATGTGGTTGCATTGATTCTTTAAAAGTTGAAATGTTTCAGTGTAGAATGGAGTTGTTTCATAGGAAAAAAAGAGTTCAGGAAAACAATTAGTAGAGTTTTATTAGGCTCAAATGTATCAATGACAAAGTTTGACCCGTAGGGAGCTGACAGTTCGTCCTCTTATTCTCCCCCTGTACACTGCACTGGTTAGGCCACACCTTGAGTACTGTGTCCAGTTCTGGGCCCCTCAGTTTAGGAAGGATGTTGACTTGCTGGAACGTGTCCAGAGAAGGGCAACAAAGTTGGTGAGGGGCTTGGAATACAAGCCCTATGAGGAGAGGCTGATGGAGCTGGGGTTGCTTAGCCTGCAGAGGAGGGGGCTGAGGGGAGACCTTATTGCTGTCTACAACTACCTTAAGGGAGGTTGTAGACAGGTGGAGGTTGGTCTCTTCTCACAGGCAACCAGTACCAGAACAAGAGGACACAGGCTCAATCTGCTCCAGGGGTGGTTTAGGCTGGAGGTTAGGAGGAAGTTCTACACAGAGAGAGTGATTGCCCATTGGAATGGGCTCCCCAAGGAGGTGGTGGAGTCACCATCATTGGAGGTGCTCAGGAGGAGACCTGATAGGGTGCTTGGTGCCATGGTTTAGTTGATTAGATGGTGTTGGATGATAGGTTGAACACGATGATCTTTAAAGTCTCTTCCAACCTGGTCTGGTCTATTCTATTCTATTCTATTCTATTCTATTCTATTCTATTCTATTCTATTCTATTCTATTCTATTCTATTCTATTCTATTCTATTCTATTCTGCTATAATCAAACTGGTTTTAATATAGTTATGGGAATGCATCAAATCCTTGTTCCAAATCTTCAAGCACCTCTTCCACAAACAGTTTAATTTATTTCCTTTCACTATCAGTTTATGTAATGTAAGAAAGTTTAATCTTGTGCAGTGGTAGGAGAGATCTAAACTTTAAATATGATATTTACTCTCTTGGGCAGCCTTTCTTTCAGTCCAAGATGGGGAGCGTGCTACTTAATTCAATGACAAAAGTGCTTCTTTTCAAGAATTCTTTGTCACTTCTCTAGAAACACAAAGTATAAGACTCAAACTTAACAGTATAAAATGTATGTTTGTATTTTATTTATTTATTTATTTTTATTAGCACTAGGTTCATCCTCCCACCAACACACATATAAGACCTTGCAGGACGAAATGCGTTTCTGCTTAATAACAGTGTATCAATATCATCAATAAATACTACAGAAAAGAGGACACAGAATGAAGAGATGTCTAAAGAGATTCAATGTCCTCAAGACACCATCAATTTGTACAGAAGAAAATCCAGCTATAAGACTACTGATATTTCAAGGTTGGTAAGATGATCTTGAAGGTCTCTTCCAACCAGAGATATTCTGTGATTTTTTAAGAGGGCATATATCACAGACAATAGGATGAGGCAGGTTCTCTTATTCTGATATGTTAGCTGATCAACTCATGGTGGACCTGGAAACACTTCTCATGTTATTTTAATATGGTGCCTTTCATTCCCCATCTGTAGCAGCTTTTAGACTAAAATCTGGAGCTAAAGGAAACCTAATATGAAAGAAATTTAAAAACAAAAACATAAAAATGTTGCCAGGTCCCTCAGAGAAGTGGCTGATGGAAGCTTATCTGTTAACTGGCTGCCAGACGCAAAGAGTAACGTACAAATTCACCAGGCTCCTGTAAGGCCATCGGACAGAGAGTACAGGGACTTATGTAGAGGGAAGGATGCTGAGTTCTGGAAACTTGGCCAAAATAGAACTGAAAGGGGAAATGGAAAAGAAGATTCAGCAGCAGATTAGCATAAGTTTAGGGAGAAGGTCACAGAGGCTTAGTCATACCTACACAAAGTTATCCAAGCATTTAGTACAAGCTTGATAAGGAACTAGATATTATCCTCTCTAGTTATTAAAAAACAAAAACAAAAGAAACACCAAAAACCAGTTTTCAGAGCTCTTTGCCAACTTGGTTAAAACTTTGTGTAAAGAAAATGCTCCCATGTATCCACAGTTTTCACTCCCCCTAAGATGCTCAAGGAAGTAATGAAGGCAGTGGGTCTACTGCTTTGACAGCTAATAGGCATCATTATGGAGTATGGCAAAAAACAATGAAAGTGATGTCCAGGGACAAGCCACGTAGCAGTACCACTGAGTAACTGAAAAGTCTCAAAGCAAGCTGCTTGAGCACTGAAAAAGCCCCTCAAACTGACCTGGTACAGGTTTGTTCCCTTGCCCTCTTGCCTCTCCTTCAGATTGAAAACAGTGTTGCCAAATGCAGAAGGAGGAAAACAACACCAAATTTTGAACGTGAGGATGTTTAAGTCTTTGTGCTCCAGATTTAAATCTACATGCTTAAGAGAGTAAAGTTACTGTCAAAAGAATGTTCCCCAGCATCTCCCTGATTTCTCCCCACATTTTTAAAATCATTGACATTAAAAGAAAAACAAAGAGCTACAGCAAGGTGCATAAATACACCTCTATAATTAAACAAAAAAATAATCTTCCATTTCCTGAATTATCCATTGTGTACACATTTCCTTACTCCTTCACTACTCTGTTCTCAGGACAGTAAGATAAGTCTTTTACTGGACATTATCTTTGTGTTGCACTGATTCTGGTCTGTGTCTCCTGTCTAAGGCCTGGGAAATAAAACCAGAGAGATTAAGAGATTTTTACCCCTGTGCAGAAAAATTTTGGAAGCAAAGGGCAAAATTTTGCCAAGATAAACATGAAAGTTTGGCTTCATTTTTCCATACACATTATACATAATTTTTTTTAAAGGGGAAAAATTAGTCATGTATAAATAATAACTCAATTGCGTTCAAGAATATGTGGGTGGGTGTTCTGGGTGGAATAATTTGCTAAAGCAGAGCTCTTCTTCCTTGCTTTTCCTCTTCCTCTGAGTTTATTCTTCTTGCATAATATTTGCTTCTGCTTTTGAACCTTTATTTATATCTTCCTTTTCATTTTGTAATCTGCATGATGTTTCTATAATGACTCTTTACACATTTTTCTTCAGGATTAGTTTGTTACAGACTAAACATTCTCAATAGATTATCAACCTAGTGTAAAGCACTTAAGTTTAAATCTAGCCCCAGATGAATGCTTCCATTTTCTTGATGTCAAGAGTATGCTTAACAGCTTTACTGTGCTAGTGGTGGTACACCTGATTTCAGTGCAGTTTTGTACAACCTGCTGCAACACCAAAGAACTTCTCTTCACCCTTGCCTCTTCTTTGACATTTCTGCTGTTTAATTTTGCCCTTTTCATTTGTTGGTTTGGTTTTGACTTGTCCTAAAGTTGATGCTGACATATAATGCTCCAAAATTTAGACTTCTGTTAAGCCTCTTGGCTGTTGAACCTCCCTGCTGCAAATCGAGAAACCACTTGCCCTACCTAGGCTTTTTCCCATATTGCAGCTTGGCAGCAGTGAGGAATTTAAGAAGCCATGCCTGGCTTCAGAGCAAGACCCAGCAAGGGTCTGGAGAGTGTTCCCCCAACCTGAGACATGGATATAGTGGGCTACACAGAGCAGTGAGCTGGATTTACATGAGAATATCCCTGAAATGGCTTCCATGCTCCGTGAAAACCTCTGGCCTGCCAGCAAGAAGGCCAGTGCAAACAGTGGGGTTTGCTTGGGATCATCTTTGTCTCATACCCTCCTAATTAAGTGAAGTATTATGTACCATGTCTTTCTCTCTGTGTCTCTCTATTTTTTTATTTATTTTTTTTTTAGTTTTGTGCTATTTACATCACTGTAATTAGGCTGTTTGTCCTGGAATTCAATCCATAAGCAAGCCTGTACTAGCCAAGATATAGGAGAATATTTATAAGTCATCATCCAGAATTGTTTTTTAACCCAGTGCCTGAATAGATCATGACCTGACATTGTATGCACTCAGTTTGGCAACAATGTATAATAGGAGGAAAAGCAAGAATGGTTGACTGTGCTTTCATTTTAAAACTGGGTTATCATACCAGATATTAGGAAAGTGCTCAAGAGCCCACATTGTCAAGACCAACAACAAAAAACTTTTCACAGCCTCAGTGAGGTTTGGATTAGACCTCACATTGTGAATCCAGAAATAGATTTTTCACCAGAAGCACATCTGCTAGCCCTCTCCTCACACTCAGAGTCAGCCATAGGAGTGGTTTTTAATCTCAAGGGTCCAGGAAAACTCATGTAACAACAACCTCTCAGGCTGTGGAAGGAAGCCCCAGAAATCTCTGAATGTAACGTGCTAGGGAATGGAAGCAAGGGCTTCACCAATACCTGAGGACCTGGCAAGAAACTCTTCTGAAGTCCATTTTTTAATAATTCTTTTGAAAAAGTGTGGTTATTCCTAGCATCTGTTCAACCTGTCCCAGCATGGGAATCACTTTCTACTGCTCCTAATTTTTGCAGAGAACTTGTGCATACAAAGTGAAGCTGGCAGGCATTGGCAGTCCTCTCTGAGTGTTTGTTCTTGTTTCACTACTTAGAAGATTCCAGGTGTACCACTAATCGTGGGCAAAAAGAACTTTTGCAGGTGGAGTATGTCCTCACATCCAGGCACTTTTGAGGACAGACATGTGGCCAGACAGGCTACCTCATTGCTTGTCAGAGTGGTGTGATGGGGTCGGGTGATGTGCAGTAACAGATATTCTCCAGAATCATTGGCAAGAAGTGAGACTAATGATATGAGGTTACTTCCTACAGGAAGGGCCTAAACTAAGAACAAGGTGTTTATCTGACAAGAATGGTTGAGAGATTACATCACTGGACATACCCTGCACCCACACACTAACACCTGCTACACCCAAAACAGTCCCTGTTTAGCAGCTGCTTTTCTGATGTGAGTGCATTGTTCTGGCTAACTTGAAATTATTTAGGGAAGCATCATGAGCATTGCAGAGCAGAGATAGCACCACATATAGATATAAAGGCATTGTTGAGACAAGCTCTACATGGGATGTTCTGCCAAATGGTCCCCTTCCCTTCCTCTTCTCATTTCCTTGTTCTTCAATCACTGGAGAACACTAATCCCTTTATTTTTTTTTATGTGTAAACTGGTGAACTTCCATACCTTCTACAAAAGACATTTGACAAGAAGACTTTTCTGGAAAGAGGCAACAAAAGAAGCTGGAAATTTCTTTCCTGAATGATGACTTGGTGACAGTTGGATTGATGCCCTTGCACCCGAGGCACTGAAACAATCCTCATTATCGACACAGACTGGGGGAGGAAGTGTTAGAAAGCAGCCCTGTGGAGAAGGATTTGGAGATGCTGATGGATGAGAATCTGGACATGAGCAGGCAGTGTGTACTTGCAGCCCAAAAGGCAAATCACATCCTGGCCTGCATCAAAAGATGCATTGCCAGCAGATCCAGAGAGGTGATTCTGCCATTTTGCTCTGGTATGACCTCACCTGGACTACTGCATCCAGGTCTGGAGCCTTCAATATAGGAAAGACATGGACCTGATGGAAAGGGTCCAGAGTAGGGCCATGAAAATGATCAGAGGGTTGGAGCGCCTCTGCTATGAGGACAGGCTGAGGGGGCTGGGGTTGTTCAGCCTGCAGAGGAGACCAAATAGCAGCCTTCCAGTACCTGAAGGGGGCCTACGAGAAGGCTGGAGAGGGATTGTTTGTGAAGGCCTGCAGTGATAGAACAAAGGCCAATGCCTTTAAATTACAGTAGATTTAGATTGGATGTTAGGAACAAGTTCTTAACCATGAGGGTGGCTGAGTAGTGGAACAGATTGCCCAGAGAGATAGTTGAGGCTCCATCCCTGGAGATATCCAAGGCGAGGCTCAATGGAGGTCTGGGCAACCTGATCTAGTTAAGCATGCTTGTGCTCACTGCAGGGACGTTGGGCTAGATGATCTTTAGAGGTCCCTTCTAACCCTGGTGATTCTATGATTCCATGTGGGATTTATCTGTACAAATGTCGTTGTATCATGGCTCATGGAAATCAACCACCCATTTTACAGACAGGCGAAGTTTTCTCCCTGCTGTATTAGTTGAGTGCTTTCTTGGTTTTTACAGGGGAACTGATCTCGGACTTTGAATGTTGAGTTACTATTCTCAACTTCTGAAATCTAACTTTTAAAGCATATATGCCCTAATTTGCAACCAGGGGCCACATTTCAAGCACCTACAAAGAATATGGTGCTCCAACAGGGCAAGCAAATCACAGTATCACAGTATCACTTAGATTGGAAAGGACCTTGAAGATCATCAAGTCCAACCTATCAACACAGACCCCATGACTAGACCATGGCACCAAGTGCCACGTAATCAATTAAACATCAAGCTGCTAACTGAGTATTGAGACACGTAGAGGCATCAATAGGTTCTAAAAACTTCTCAAAATTTAATACATTTGAATGAATTCTATGCACTAGGTACTTCAGTCAGAACTTCCTTGCCTTACAGGTATAGGACCATTACCCCACCTTTACTCTTGGTTTCCAGTCAAGTATACTTCTTTCTGCCTGTTCAAATCATGGGACAATGTATGCTTCCCATAGTTCCTTCTAGAAACAGTTGGCAGGATGAGTAGTCCATCACCTTTCCTGATGTGGTTAGGCACTGCCGAACAAGATTCAGGAGTAATGGGGCCATTGATTCCTCTGAAGTCTATTGGACAAGAATGTGCCAGAGTGGCCGAGAAGGGCAATAGTGTACTCGGGTGCATTAAAAGCATGCCCAGCAGTTCAAGGGAGGTTTGCTTCTCCCTCTATTCAGCCCTAGTTAGGCCACATCTGGAATATATGCTGCATGGGGAGGTGGTGGAATCACCATCACTGGAGGTGTTTAGGAGGAGACTTGATGGAGTGCTTGGTGATATGGTTTAATTGATTAAATGGTGTTGGATAATGAGTTGGACACGATGATCTTGAAGGTCTCTTCCAACCTGGTTTATTCTATTCTATTGCACACAGTTCTGGGCCCCATAGAGCAACAGGGAACTACTGGACAGAGTTCAATGGAAGGTTATCAGAATGATTAAGAGACTGGAACACCTGAGAGACTGAGAGAACTGGGGCTGTTTAACCTGAAGAAGAAAAGGCTGAGAGAAGACCTTATCAATGTCTACAAATATCTGAGGGGTGGCTGTCAGCAGGATGGAGCCAGTCTCTTTTCGGTGATACCCTTTTCAGTGACAGGACGAGGGGCAATGGATGTAAACTCAATCACACTTAATTCCACCTCAGCATGAGGTAAAAAAAAAATATTGTGAGGGTGATAGAGCACTGAAACAGGCAGCCCAAGAAGTTGTTTGGTCTCCTTCCCTAGAGCTCTTCAAAACACACCTGGAAGCATTCCTATGTGGCCCACCCCCTAAGTGGTCTTTCTTTGCAGGGGTGTGGGGGGGAGTGGACTCAACCTCTGAAAGTCCCTTCCACCCCTAGCATTCTATGATTCTAGGATGGGGAAGCTCCCAAGTTCTTGTCCTTGCACCAAAAACAATTTCACTGCTTTATCTAACTGTGGCTGTGGCTTTAATACAATAGTAGTATCATGATGCTTTTAAGAGATGTGGGTCATATGCCTTATCTTGTAAAATGGCAGGAATCCTTCCATTTCCCAACCCAGCTGGTGACTCATGGAAAGCAGTAGTGTGTCCTTAGAACACCTGTAGCCACTATTTCCATGCATTCCCTCGCTGCAGATAAAAGCTCCTGCTTCAGGTTTCCCTCCCCACTTCATTCCCTTAAGCCACTCTACTCCACCTTTTCCTCCAGCTCCTCACCATCTCTCCCTCACTTGCTCCATTCATCCTTTGCTTACCCTTGCACTCATTTTTCCATTTCACAAAAAGTGCATCCCAAGCCAACTCAGAGCTGCTCTATTCTCACAGGTCTCTTCCAACCTCATTTATTCTGTTTTAATTCTATTCTAAATATTCCTAATGTTGTTCCCCATACACCTCACTACAACTCTCCTTAATTTTGTCACTCTCCTTCCAAGGGCTTTGTTAGAGCCTTGCCCTGTATCACAGAGAGAAAACATGCTCAGATGACAATCACTCTTGAGCTCATCTTTGCTTACAACATGTGGGTCAAAGTGATGGGGGGTTTGATTTTGTTGTATTTTTTTTCTTCTCATTGTTACTCCCTTAAGCAGTAGTGGTGATAAAGGACTGGTGCTTAACTCCTCTTCCCACTAGAGAACAATCTCTTTTTTGGCACAGTAAACAGAAGCATAGTTCTGTTTTTCGCTTTTCAAAGGGCGGGCTGTTCCAAAAAGGACACAAAACCACAAATTCCAGGTGACCAGCTCTTTCTCCTGTGATAGTGATACCTGGGTCTTGCTCTATCATTTCTCAAAAGGAAATGAAATAGAAATTACACATTGCTTAAACAAAGCCTTATCCCATCTTAAACCATCTCTTCACCACAGAATCCAAGCAGAAGGCTGTGGTCTTCACATAAAAGATATACAGCAGATTATCTCAGCAAAAGGAAACCACCCACTCATCCATTTGAGAATTTTATTAAAACCATAGGTTTCTATTCTGTACAAAACTGAAGAGCTTTCTTATCTTTAAAAAAAAAGTATTAACCACACAGGAAATAATGCAGTGTAAGTGGTTTGTTGATAAAAATCTGAAAGTTATATACAGGATTAATACCACACAACTGTATTAAGGCAAAGATTGTCAGCAACTTTAGCAATATATACAAACTACCTTTACACACATAAATATCTTATTTACAGCTAATAAATAACATCCAAAAGCTAAATCATGTGCCCTGATGTACAAGGACCTCCACTATTTTGTATCCAAGATCTGTATGTGTTTGTATTTCATCCTGCAAGAAAGAGCACACCTGTTCAAACACCTTTTTTTTCCTCTCAAAGAACTTAATTGTTAAGAGAAAATTGCAACAAATATGAAGTCTACAAGGAATAAATCATTATTTATTTTTAGAGGTCTCGAATGCAGTGGCTCAATACTCAACCCCACCCTCTGACTCATCACATCTCTGTTGTAGTTTAAGGGTTAGGAAATCAAATGTGAGCAATTTCAGTTATTAATATTCCAACATATTGCACTGAAGACTTTTATCCCCAAATATGCTAGCAGCCACAGCTGGAAAATAAAACAAATACACACATATTGGCTTCAGTTTCAAGGTGGGATGATGTTGGAAAAATCACTACCTCCACACTGCCTTGCACATGCAGGAAAGACTACAAAACCCAGCATCATGTTACACCTCTCCAAGTGTCTACATTCAAGACCTTCTGCCTCCCCAGTACATTATCTTCTAGACAGCTAAAAGAGGACTACTGAACCTTTCAGAACACTAGAAAAATTGTGTTGCTTAAAGGGAAAGCAGAATGCCTACAATATATCTGGTTTTGGCAACTTGCAGCATGCCTAATTCCAGTGTTTTTTCAGAGCATTTACTCTCACACATCACACAACAGGCCTTCTTAAAAGAAGCAGCTGTCACAATTCCTGCTCCTTGCTCAATTCTATCATATATCAGAAAACCAAGCAGCCCCTAGGATCTGGCACTGTATCACAGCCAAGCAACAAACTGAGGTGGGTCACTGGCAGTCATAATTCCAGTACAGGGAAACATAAGCACGCTTGTCACCTGTCACATGGATTCACTTGCACCGAAGACTGCAATACTGAAGGCAGTGCATGACTGATATTTATTGTCAAGGAGCAGAGCAACTGTAGAGAGGTGGGGAGGTAAGTTTCCTGCTGTTTCTGGCAGCTCAATTCCTTTGTAGTTCTTTATTAACAGTGGTAAAGGCTAGGTGGTTTCATTTTGAAGGAATGAAAGTACAGATGAAAAGCTGAATGCCTGCAGAGGACACTGGTACTTCCCCTACAACTTCTATTTATTCCAGGGTAAGCTGCGTAAAGGTATATGGCTTAACAGATCGTATCTATTGCTAAGCAGCACTGGCATCTGCCCTCAGTAAAACACAACCACAAACTAGAAAATGCATCCCCATAATTAAGTCAGTCCCTGGCACCTTTTAGTAATACACACAAAGGTGTTTTGTTTTTCCACATAAGAAACCTACTCATTTGCTAAATGAACACTTGAAGACAATGAACTCTAGACACTGCCTGAAAACTCAGTCATCCAAGGCAGTAAAAAGTTCCAGAGGACTGCTGAAAAAAAGGGAAAGCCGCATACAGGGCTTTGCTTCTTTTCAATAAATAGTAGGAAAGTCTGAGGTCAAGAAACCTTGTCATAAGGCACCATGATTAAGCAAAATTACTTATTCCTTCCCAGCACTCAAGCCTTCGGCAAGTTTTGCAGGTTTCTTTTTGTTTTTAACTATTTGGATAATGTATCTTTGTGGTTAGTAACTTTGTATACTAAGACTTCCTTGCAAAAAGTCTATTAAAATAACTAGGAATAGCAGGCAAGGAGCCATCAGCAGATAAATATTTCCATATATTTGGTTCTGAACATCCAGTCCACAGGGATGAACAGACTCTCTCACCTCCCCAGCATGGTGGGGGGGAGGGGGGGAATCTCTTCAATTTTGCTACTTAAGTAGATTCATCAGCGGAATTTTCTTTAGAGGTTTTCTTGGCACTGTAAAGAAAGAAAAAACACAGGTAAGGTAAAAAGGAAGATGTAGTAAGATACTTGTTCTTTTGCCTGGTTTTATATATATATATGCACTGCTTAATGGAAAATAGATCACGTGCTTGGGCTTTTTGTGGCTGCTTCTTGATTTTTATGCATCAGATACACGCAGCTCTCTGGTCTTCCCCAGGTCATTGCCCTGGAGTGAAGGTCAGCACACCCCTTTCAGTGCAGGCCTAGATCTCAGTCTAGAAGCACACCAATAAGACCTTACACACAGCAATTGCACTAAAACACATACAACAACTTCAAGTGCCAACTTTAGCAGATAAATTCCAGTTAAAGTTGGACACATTCAAAAATTTGCACTGTTTAAGAAAAACTGATCAAAGAATTTAAGTGCTCCAAGTGCTGTTAAACACCAAAGACCCAATCTTTAATCTAAATCAAAGATGCCAACATGAAGTCACTCTGTTACTAGCAGAAAGCAGTGTGCCAGGAATAGTACCTGCATATGCCTGCTCAGCTTCTGTACCAACCTCCAAATCTGCTACTGGTCAGTGTGGAGGTAAGGCTCTGGACTGACTCAGTACAGATGTTTGTACGTTCTTCAATCAAGGGTAAATGCATGGCACTCTTAGAGGCATACCTCCTTTGTGTTAGCACCTTGCCTGTGAACTCCAACAGTCATTTACACTTGACCACTGTGTGAATGTGAGGCGGTGACTTGTACCTGCTTTTCAGATATGTTGATAACCACTCAAGGAGATGGTTAGCAGAGAACCAAACTAGGGTTTAAGCTGCCAAAGCTGCAATATGCAAATCTTGGGTTTCTCTGAATTGTAAGCTTCTGAAGCCTTGAGAAGACTGGCACATAAGTCAGCTAAACTGGGAAGCTTCCCCTAACCCGACAGGGATCACTCATACCTTCCTCTCTTCCTGTTGCCAGGCTGCTCCGAGCATTTCACAAACACCGGTGCCTCTTCTCCCTTACTGAGGCGCGAGGTGCCATCTCGCGAACAAAACACTACCCTGTGGAATAAATGTTGGACAATGACATTGACTGAGCCAGAAATCTTTTTAACTATATGAACAGAACTGGTGCATGTAAGTGGCTTTTATAATTTGCCCTCTGGGGCATTTACAAGGCTAGGAGAAAGTTATTTTAAAAATATAATTTTGTTATAAGGGGGGGGGAAGGGGGCAGTAAACGCATTATGCACAGACCTCGAATTGTAGCCATAACTTTTGCTGGCTGTTTTATAAAGAGCTTCTGCTCTTTTAGACAGGAAAAGACTATTTCAGTCTCTTGGATTTTGTACATCTGTCCTTATGTGACTTTTGTCAGGTCAAGGATCTTGGAAGAAAGCCTTACTCCTCAAATGTTTGCAAACAAAGTAGATCACCAGTTCCAGCAAACCTGAACAGTTGCTTTCCTATTTATCAGTACTTCCCCACATCTCTATTTGTTCAGCTCTGATAACTATTCTCTGATCAATGACTGCTTTGTTTATTTGAAGGTGTAAAATATTATTCAGAATACTGAACATAGGACATGCATACTGGGCTCATTTTTTTGCTAACAGATCTCACATTGCATGAATCATTTAAAAAGATTCAACTCAAAGTAGTTGCTCAGACTTTGTTTTAACATTCATGCATTAGCAATACCCTGCAACAGTCATGTGTTTCCACCACTCAGGTATTCAACTCCTAAGAAAACACAGTTTAATGAAGCCGTGATTTCTTGTACAAATGCACCTTTTGGGAAAGGTTTCTAAAAGTCTCCTTCTAAGCATGCTCCCTGCAAGAAAGTCTATGCAAATGTCCATCAGGAGAAGGAAGGAGAGGAGCTTCACATGCAATCAGAGATGCTGGTTGTTGGAGAGCCTCCCTTGTGTATTACAACCAACTTGAGACACATGAGACAGCGGGATGCAAATCATGTGGTAGTAAAACTACAGATTACACATCCTGGTGGAAGCTAACAACTCAACCTGGCTGAAAAATGCTACTTTGGAGCCACTGGCACCCTGACTGTAAGTGACACATTCATTTATAATTACTTTCCATTTATTGTTCCACCTTGCAAGATACCAGGAATCAGGAACCCTGTCAATTAAAATATATCTAATAATAATCAAAGCTAGTTACTTTTTCTGAGTTTCTCCCGACTTCACTCTGATTCTCTGGATATCAAATGTAAAAGGAGTCCACCAGTCTGACCAGCTGAAGAAGGTGTCTTTTTCCCATTGCAGCTTCAGCATAAGTAGGTCACCAATGTCCACTTCTGTGTAAATCAGGAAGGAGTAGGTCTTGTTTGAGGACACTTCTGGCCTGTGGCAAGGGGAATAAGGAAAAGTGAAAATGGCAACTGCTGGACATAGAAAATTATGGGGAAATAATTAGATGGTTGGGGGGGCGGGGGCAGGGAAGGCAGAACAAGGAAGCAAACTTATTCAGAGTTCTGATGCATGGAGTAAAGAAAAAACACCTCAGGCTTTTGTAGAGCCTCTAGCAATAGCTTTCTCCAGCAAAGCAATCCTGCAAAGCAATCCAGCAAAACAATCGTGGGACAGAATGCCAGACAAGGGGTGTCTTCAGTATTGATGACATTCTCAGAGAAGCCAAACAACCACCAACCAGGAACAGTTCAGGTTCCTTGGAGTAGAAAGCAGACTGTAGTGTTTTCCAGCCCCATTCCCTGTCAGCCCAGGGACATAAGCAGAGATTTCTCTTTACTAGCAGAGCTGTAGAAGCAAATGCCATGTTTCCCTCAGCTTCTGCACTGTAGCCTTCAGACCCCCACAATCAACTCCAGGTTGCAGTTTTTAAGGAGCTTTAGAACAGCTGAAGCATAACATAAAGCTACTAAAAAGAGAAGAAAAGAAGAAACCTGCCACACCAGAAAAAGTCTTGCTAGGCTGACTCACATTTCCATATTTCAGATATCTTAACAAAAGCAGCTCCTGTAGAGCTTAGATCATAGCTTCAGCAGTGCATGCATCCTCTTAATCAAGTACAAGAACAGACTCTTCAACTCTAATATTTCTGTAGCTAGATCTAATTTTTCAGCTTGGTCTTTAACATCTTTGGGCAGACTCAACAGTATATTGGAGTTGTTTCTGTAGCTACTCACAGTGTGAATGCAATGTTTTCACTTTCATCTAGAGTTCCATAGAGAGAGATCAGGAATGGCTGATTTGTCTTGGTTATATTAGTCTTCCCAAAGAAATGGATTTTGACCTGGTAATGAAAGACTGGGCAAACAAACAAAAAGGCCATTAGGAAAAAAATCTCAGCTTCTAAAGAAACCACTGATGATAAAACCACCCAAAAAACTCTTGTGCGAATTCCAGGCTGCCAGGAGCACTAAAACTGGGGAGCTGAGTTTCCTGCAGATATCCAGGAAATAATTTTCCCTAGGATAGGATTCAAGGAAATGACAATTAAAAGCCACCTTCACAGTTTTTGGCTAAACTCTCTATTTAGACCTGAGTGGCATTACAATGCCAGCCTGGAGTATCACCTTCAAAACTGTTATCAGTGTGCTATTATCAGTCTTGCTGTCCCTGACTTGAAACAAGCCAGCTGTGCCCTTCTCATACAGGAACCCTATGGAGTGGGGTGTGGGAGGCAGTGGTGAGAAAGGAAAAAAAAAAAATATCAACCCACTGACACTGCAGATTAAGCATCAAAAGACAACAAAACACTAGTCTTGCAGCTGTTCCAACACCACAAGAATGTGCCCTCTGATTGCACACAATGAGCATACCATATGATACAGTCTGGCAAAGGCACTACAAAAGGCACAAGTCTGATGATTGTGTATCTTCAAAAAAGTTGATTGCATATCTTTAAAGAAGTTGCTCACAAGGCTGAACTCTGCTGATTATTTTGCAAGCACCAGAAAATATTTGGATGAAAAACATTGACAAAAGTTTGGAATACTCAGTTGTTCCAAGTGACCAGGCCACAGAATAAATCTTCATAACTTTCCTACTTGGAACTAAAAAATCTTATTTGTACTCTAGCCCCCATCTCCACACCTTGAGTAAGATGACACTGCTTTTGAGGCTTTGCTTTGATTGCACTTAATGGCAACCCATAAGAATGCTTCATCCTTGCTTACCACAGGAACCGGAGTAGCAAGACTGTCATTCTCCTGAGAGACAGCTGAGCAAAAACAGTAGTCATTCTCACCAGCAAACAAGCAGAACCTACCTTTATAGGGCATCTGAGCACGAGTCTTCAAGTACATTTTAGTGTTCCGCTTCGTTCGCACTCTGTTGACCTTGTAACCCAAATTATTGCAGCGGTTCTTCCGGCAGCTCAGACAGAGACCCTTCTCAAAGGCCTCCTTCGTGTTGCAGCGGTAAGCCATGCTGGGCTTCTCTTCATAGAGGAGGGAGTCAATGAAGAGGTGGATGGATCGTTCATGGGAGCATTTCACTAGCTGATCCACATCTTCAAAGAACAAGAATGTGTAATAGGTAGACATACACATGATATGAATCCCTAAGTAATGCTGTGAACAGGCACACAATCTGCTACAGCAGAGCTGAGCTTTACAGGATGGCTTTTAAAAGCACTTAAAAGAACAAATTCCTGCGCCTCTCAATCTTTGATTGCATGAAACCTGCAGGCAATTGAAGATGTTGCTTTGGATTTTTTTTTCAGAACAGCCTCACCTGCAAAGCCTTTTTCAGCAATCAGACGGAGTGCTTCTCCCAAGTTGCAACCTGGCTGGAAGCCTCCACCATTAGGATAAATATCGATGTGTCCAACAGGCTTCTGGATCCCAATGCTACGGTCTGGAGAGCCTCTAGTGTAGGTGTGCAGGACATCCACAAAGTCAGCATCATCAGGAGAGAGACGGGTGAGGGCATCGGCATACTCAAAGGTAGGACCAGCTGGATCCAGTCCTTTATGGGGCAAACCATAAAGCAAAACTGAGATTGTCTGCCAGCAATGAGTGGTAACAAATGTCACTTGGCTACCACAATGGGATGGAGTACTACATGTGGTTGTTGGTGTCTCTATAGGCATAACAGTGGGATCATTTAAGTAGCATCCATGTGTACAGGAGATTCAAATAAACTATCTTTAAAAGCTGCCACTTTAAAAAAAACACCAACACATAAGGTGTATAAACAAGTCCAAATAACTTCCTCAAAGCTGTAATATTTCCACTGCATAAACCTTGTAATGTTTTCTCAGTATCTTCCTTTCTTGTGAAGAATTATAAAATTTCTATCTGAAATGTTGATAATGTCTTGCTGCTAACTCCCTGCTAGGAGAACATGCAGGAAACAAATGAGAGCTTCATTGTCTACATGCCTAAGGGCAGAGGGCATTATGTTAAAATGTCAAGCTGCAACAACACTGACACGAAAAACACCCAGAACTATTCTGCCAGTGAGGATGTACTATCCAAATAACTGCTTGAGAGATGACTGAAAGCACAGCTGAAAGGACATTTCTTTTCCACAGGAGAAGTCTTCAGCTTGGGGCAGACATCTGGGTTGCCCACCTCTGGTTAGCATCACTCAGCCCGGGCTGCCTTCCCCTCTGTTGTAAAGACTTTAGAAACCACATTTCATTACTCTGCTCAAAGATGACATCTCTTTCCCAAAGAAAGGTTAATCCTGGGCACTGAGGCCAACTATCAGGGCATAACAGAGGGCTGCTAGTATTGGAGTGATTTGGTAGTCTCAGTGGATGCAGTGCTGCAGCAGAGGGAAAGGAACAGTGCCTTGTTCTCCTGATTTTGAAACTGACACCTCTCAGGAGCCAGTCATTCCTGATACCATAGCTGCCTAGTCCACTCCTAGGCATGCCTGTGGATCTGGAATGACAGCCAGGCTGAGGTGAAACACGCCAACAGTGTCAGGAGGAAGAGACCTAGGATTCCAACTGAATGCTGCTCCTAAGCTCACCCAGCAGTGAAGCCACAGATGAGCGATTATTCTTAGCTTTGTTTGCTGATGTTGGCATTTCCTTTGTCACTGAGATCAGTGTTAGGGGCTCTGCTCTAAGTGTCCTGGGCTGTCAAATCAGCCCCAGGGTGGCCATGCACTCTGCCTTGCCTAGCACATTTATCACCCTCAAGAAATGAACCCTAAGCAGACATGTAAGCATGCACAAAACCAGGGCAAGCATTTGCATACCTCCCTCCCCTTCATAAAACTCTATTATTTTCAGTCTAGAATACTACTTGAGACTTAGGATTTAAGTAACCCACAGTGGATGTCTTCTGATTATGTGTCTAATCTTCCTCTGAGACTACAAACTTCCTGTATCTGTAGCATCTCATGGCAAAGAGCTCTGCGGGAGAATCTACCTCCTGTTCTTTCTGAATAGCTCACATTAGCTGCAAGGAATGGCTGTCTGGATGAAGAAAGCCATCTGAAGTTCTACTGCTGCAAGAGATACTGTGACCTCCAAGCCACTGATTTGGCTGGTCTCAATCATATCCCCTCAAGTAGTCTCTTTTGATGGCCAATGAATCCCTGTCTATTCAATTTCTTGGGCAGAAGCAGATCAAGGCTTCTCACCCATCACCTTTGCTGTTTTTCTGTGAACCTTTTCCAGTTCTACTGCAGAAATATCAGACCTGCTGATTCAATAAAGCATGAACACAACTAAGTACTGCCAACAAGCATTTTTGATGATTTTTCCAGAGGAACATGTTTCAGCACGGAAGAGACAGGCCTCTTCACTCTACAACCACAGGTTTTCTTACCAGTAATTCTGTTCACTTTCTTCTTGGTCAGGCTCCCAGCAATGCCAGCAGCATGAGCACCTAGACTGTACCCCAGCAAGTGGACATTGTTGAGAGGATAGTTGAATTGTTCCTGCAGAAGAATGATTTGCTTAAAGTTTGAAGTCAAATGGCAAAACATCAGAGGACACACAGGAAAATATTTTACAAACACCAGGATTTTAATTTGAATCATGAATAATACAATAAACACTAAATAAAATTAGCATAATTTGTGACATACTTGGTCACTTGATTTAACTAACTTGTAAAAATCCAAGCAGAGGGGAACACAGAATGAGTGACAGAACACAGGGATGTGTATCAACAGTCTTCAGACAGCCCCTCCCCACCAGTTTCTGGATCTTTTTATTTCCCAAAAGCAGGGCAAATTTCTGTCTCCCAAGGGCTGGCTGCTGTATAGTATGTAGGAAACTGTATTTTATAACTACTCTCACAGAGCCTTCACAAGCCCTTTGGACTTACACAGGGCTCCACAGACTGCAAGATGAAGTTTCTGGAATGCACTATAAAAGGCCACTTTGTGTAAGAGATTTTTTGTGTAAGGTAGGGTTTTATCAGTACAGCAAATGTCTGCAATAGCTTAACTTCATCTACCCAACAGAAGATGAGTAACAGCTCTGCATCACCACTGTTTTGTTTCCCCAGACACTACATACCACGTGAGAAGTTTGACTACATATCTTACCTCCATCCAATCAATAAACATAGCAACATCCTTTCCCACCAGCTTAGTGTACGCAGCAGACACTGGATAATGCTGCTGAGCTCGAACCAGCCAGTCTACGACGATGACATTTGAATCAGGTTCCCTCTTGTACAAAGCATCCACCAGCTTCGGGACCCAACTTTCATACATTCCTGTCACCTGTTGTGTTTTTTGGGGTTTTTTAGTTAAAAATGGAAATACATTAATATCTGTGGCATCCAGACACCTTAGCCAGTACATCTAGCACAGCTTATCAGGAGTACAGGTAAAGGGAAGATTCCACCTCTTTCTTCTTACCGTCCACCCATGGATCACCACAAAGGTTTTACTGGTATGGTTGAAGTTGCACTGTGCCAAGCTGTTCACCTGTCCAGGAACCAGATAGCAGACGTCTTCATCGGGCTCTGCAGGTGTCCGTAAAGAAAACTTGCTCTCAATTCCCTGAAAATTGGTCTCAGTCTCTGCTGTGCAAGAACACAGAAAACAGACAGCAGTGTTTTAAGAGTATTAGGACAAACAGTTCAGAAGTCACAGATACAGTGTTGGAGAGATGTCAGGAATAGTCAAGAAAAGTTCTCTCCCTCAAATGCCCTACTAAAAGAGTTCCTGAGAAACTGGCCAGTTGTCAGAGAAGTATGAATTCCTTTTAAGGGTCAATTTTCCCCATTACATGATTAACAGGAAACCCGTTTATTTTTATAATTAACACAGGAAACTGCACAGGACAGTCATAGACAGTACATACAAACAAGCAGCAAGGTCATACCATACTATTACATATTTTGGTGGTGCATCTTCTACTTCAATAATCATTGCAGGTCTTATTTTAAAGAGACTTTTTTGTCAAAATCAGCACTGTTTGGCAAAATGCTATTTTTAAACTTTTTACTAACAGGAGGTGAGAGATTCAGGCATCCATTAAGAAAACTAATTAGTTAAAGTAGAAGCCTAAATCAGATCATTTAATCAGCAACAAAAAAGAAAATATCTTCCTCTTCCATTTTGAATCTGAGAGTGGAGGGAGAGGAGTGAAGATCTTGTACTGGTGGTAACAAAGCATGTGATAGCCTGAGAAAAATCACTTGTTGGAGAATCCCCTCCAGCTTCAAAATAAGTTTTCCCTTTGTTTTTGCCAAGGCAGAGAAATTACTTTGCTATTTCCTTTGGGAAGTAACCTGAATCAGACATAAAAAGAAGAGGAATTTAACACTTAAGTACCTCCATACCCAGCTGACCTTGTAACTAACTGCAGCCTTGAACTCCAATGTTGTTCAAAAACCTATCCCTACTTTGGCAAGTTGCATTTCGCAAATACTGATTGCCTATTTCCCAAGCATAGCTGAATTCAGGCCAACTCTGTCCTGCGCAACATTGTGCTTCCTGGCATCGTGAGCACCATATTTTCACAAACTTCTAATCACACACTAATGAATGGCTCCAAACCACTGTAGGGAATGCAAAAGGATATTGTGAGACCTCATGCCAGACACACAAAACATATTTCCACTCCTCTTCTTTTTGACTGTTGAAGAGGTTTGTCATGACAAATTGTACGTTTGTATTTCTCCATGAAGTGTGCTGCATCACTCAAAGGCAATGAATAATCATCTATTTTTTACCAAAACTTACTTTTTTCTGGTCTTCACATTCAAGCTACCATACTCACTCAGCCCTCAGTTAGCTGTTCCTGAAACGCTTGGGAGGGCCACAGAAGTCAGACTCTAACCTCACACAAGGTTTAAAACCACCACAGAGGTTGACAACAATGCTTACACACATGACTGTCGTAATCAAAGGCTTAACACTGCTCAAGTTCAGCAGGACTTCTCACCTGCTGAAAGCAAAGCACATGCATGGAAGTAACATGAACTTGTTCACTGAACAGACACAGTTTTAGGTTTTGGCCTTGACCACAATAAACTGCCTAGCTAACCCAGGATAATTACACCAAGAGCTCCCTTCCCCCTGAAGAAAGGGCAAAGTTTATGAAAAACAACTTTCCCAGAACAAGTAAAAGTATTCACATAATGGTGAACAGAAGACTTTACCTGCTGAAAGAAAAATTAAAAAAAAAAAAACAACCAAGTACTGATCTTCCTCAGAAGCTGCCCCTTTCTTCTGTTTTTGCACTTTCAAAACAGCATTTTCTCAACTGAAACAGCATGGAATCCCTTTCTGAAACAAATCTTTTAGACTTACACTATTTATTTTTGTGCCAGAAGTCCCAAAGACTGATTGGTTAAATATCAACTATAACTTTTCACTCAGCAGTGAATCAGTAAATTCCTGAAAAGGTCAAGATCCAGCTTTCACCTGGAAGCCATACAACACAAGGACTTTCAATTATGTATATTCCTGTCCAGCACGGGAAGCTGACCAAGAATAGTCCACTTCATCATTAGTTGATAGTTCTTCCTTTCATAATTAGATACCATTTCTCTTCTAAATTAAACCTGATAATTAACCAAATTCTAAATTAGATTGATATCTTGCCTGGTAGTGTGTTTTCAACTACAAACACACGCTATAGTTTGCATTCAAGTTCCGACTCCATCTCTTTCAGAAGTTTGGAGTTTCATGTGCACCATACTTGACAGTGTGCTTAGAAACGTGCATCGAAATCAGATAGATTTAAGTACAGTGGCACCTACCTCTGAAGATGTGCCAAGTGCTTCACAAATTCGTGTTTCAGCCTAAAATACTCTGGGTTGCATTTATGGGCATAGGAACACTGAGGTGCATAGGAACACTGAGGTGCAATCACCACCAGGACTCCAGCAGCTGCAAAGCCACAGCCCATGGATTAGGGAAACAGTATAAGGCCACTTTGCTCATTTAGCTATGATGTATGAGAAATTAGTAAGAAGAAAGAATTGTTAGCATCTTTTTATTCTCACAAAAAGTGTCACATATAATGCCACTGGTGAGTTACTCCTTACATGAGGGAAGTGTGTGGTGGGGTTTGTTACAGATTTCTTAATGATGCACTCAAGAATCTATCCCCAAAATTCACCTGAGTTAGGCTCAGCAAATTCTGTATGACCCAGACCACACAGAATGACTTGTCTCAGCCTCATGTTGTGCTGCATGAAGGCTGTAGTATCATCTCAGCTCTCATATTATGAAGATTACATTTTAGAACTACAGTACATGGTATGCAGTATCACACACTGACTCCTGTATGCATCATGCTTTAAAACTGCAGCAAACAATCTACTGGACAAATGGGCAGAGTCCAATGGCATGAGACTTAACACATCTAAGTGCAGGGTTCTACACATTGGCCACAACCACCTCATGCAGTGCTACAGGCTGGGGTCAGAGTGGCTGGAGAGCAGCCAGGCAGAAAGGGACCTGGTTAATAGTAGGCTGAACATGAGCCAGCAGTGCGCCCCAGGGGCCAAGAAGGCAAATGGCATCCTGGCCTGGATCAAGAATAGTGTGGCCAGCAGGAGCAGGGAAGTCATTCTGCCCCTGTACTCAGCACTGATTAGGCCACACCTTGATGCCTCTGTCCAGTTCTGGGCCCTTCATTTTAGGAAAGATGTTGAGCTGCTGGAATGTGTCCAGAGAAGGGCAACAAAGCTGGGGAGGGGTTTGGAGGACAAGCCCTATGAGGAGAGACTGTGGGAGCTGGGGTTACTTACCCTGGAGAAGAGGAGGCTCAGGGGAGACCTTATTGGTGTCTACAACTACCTGAAGGGAGGTTGTAGCCATGTGGGGCTTGGTCTCTTCTCCCAGGCAAGCAGCAACAGAATAAGAGGACACAGTCTCAAGCTTTGCCAGGGAAGGTTTAAGGCTGGATGTTAGGAAGAAATTCTTCACAGAGAGAGTGATTTGCCATTGGAATGTGCTGCCCAGGGAGGTGGTAGAGTCACCATCACTGGAGGTGTTTAAGGAGAGACTGGATGAAACACTTGGTGCCATGGTTTAGTTCATTAGATGGTGTTGGATGATAGGTTGGACTTGATGATCTCGAAAGTGTTTTCCAACCTGGTTAATTCTATTCTACTGAGCATATCACTTCAAAAAACTAGTATTTCCCTCTCCTATTTTTGTACCTCATAAAGTATCTTGGTCTATATAAAAAAAGTATTCAGAAAAACTGTCATACATGGACTTTTGTCACAGATAAAAGATTTCAAGTACAAGGTCTCCTTGAATTGTGTCCTAACTGTCCAACAAGCAATTTGGGCTCGTTCGTACAGCCTTATACAAAGCCAAGCAAATGTTTTCAATGTACACATTCACCACTCTTTAATGGTGCCTTTTAACCTATATTAGTAAACAGGGGAAACCCAGAAACAGGGAGTCTTTAGTACATGGATAGAAATTTACCTTAATTTGCATCAGATTTTACATAACGTAGAACAGTAATTAAATATAAAGAAAATTATGTAGATCCATACTGGTATACTGAAGTTTTCAGTGACAAGAATCCAAGTTCATTTCTAAGCTAGTCCTTGAAAAGAAGCAGACCTTGAGGTAAAAACGTGTAGTCTTAAATGAATGTCTTTGCTAAGAGAAATTTTTAATCATTTTTAAACAAAAATAAGAACAAAATCTCATTTTCCCAGGCTTATTTTAGCCAAGGTGTAAAGGCATGTATTCTGTATTGTAAAAGCCTCCAGGCTTCCCTGTTACAAAATAGTTTTCTGGACACAGCTACATGCTTACAGTTAAGAAGGTGACCTTCAACAGGATTATTTAGAAAACTGGGAAAGGCAGCAAAATTAAGACACCAATCTCAAATCAGAGTTGTCTTTTCTGACAGCCTACAGGTTGCATTCCTCAACTTCATTTCATCATGCTCTGCAAACTATCCTGATTTATTACATGTCCACTTACATAATCTCAGTTTTCATTTTTTAAAAGAGCTGTCCTGTACATCAAGGTAGAGAATATTGTAGAACTCAGAAGAAAGTGTGTGTGGGAAGTTTAGAACCTAGGGGAAAAGTCCATTTAGTTTTCTATTTTAAACCCTAGTTATGACATTTTGGAGTTGGAATTTGTGAAATTCCATTCAGTTAGAGACTCTTACCAATTTTGAAAGCATCTCAATAACTTCAAGCATTCTGACAGTGTCAGTGAGTTTACATATTAATTAAAAGAATTTGTGCACAAGTTTCCTTCATGAAAAGCCTAAGCTGACTTAGCAACTGATTTTGATGGAGAAAACTTTATCACTGCTCAGCTAGGCAGAGAATGTGAGTTCTGAGGAAGTAACATCTGGGATATCAAGCAAAAGTTAAACTGCCCACATCAGACACAGGATACTAAACATGTTAACAATGCATTTGCCAAATTCAATGCACTTTGACTAAAGTTTATCAAAGATTTGTTTTAAAAAACAACAATTTCCTACCTTTACGTACACAGAAATGGAAATACTATTAGCTAGGATCACTAGAAATTATATTACCAGACTATGTAAACTCAACCCCACAGAGACATGTAGAGCAACAAACATCTGCACATAGCATCTAATATTTACATAACCACTTGAAGTTAACTGGACTAGCTCTTCCCTAAGCTGACAACAAATATTAGGATCATAATCAATCAGTCATACTGAATTCCTAAATGAGTCCTAAAGTACACTCATGGTTAGCTGTAATAAAGAGGCTGTATCACAAGAATTGTTATCATTTAAATTAATCTGTAGTAGTAACTGAAAGCAGACTAATATGTGTTGCAATCCCATGAAATTTACCCTACAAGTCAGGTTATTGTTTAACTTTGCTGTAAAGAAATTACAACTTCATTTATGTCTTTCTTAATTGCAGAACCCTGAGAGTTTGTTCTCCTTCACTTTCCAGGCAGTTAACAGAGAGCAATACATTTGAAAAGAATCTGAGCCCAAGTTCAGATTCTGAGCAAGAACTTCCTAGCTCAAGCCCTGTATCTGGAAAAATGAGAGCAAACTTCTATTCTCACACTGTGCACGTGGGTGCTCACCGCTCTCTGAGGCGCTCGCTGTCAAATAGACCCTTACTCAACTGCGTCTGGGAGGCCTGTAACTCAATCCACTCCTGGCACCTATCAGTCCCTCTGGGATATCTGTAATTAGCCAAAGACAATATAATGCAATCACTGTCAGACCATGCATTAACAGGGAGGAAAGGATGCATGAGAAAGCCATATAATACAAGTACTTTCTGCACAGAAGGGGTTCTGACTAACTTTTAGGAGTGCTAGTGCTAATGCTATTCTCCTGCACAGTTGCAATGCTTGACAGTCTCACCTCTGTGCCTACTCAGAAATAAATTGTTTCTGGAAATGTCATGCCACAGGTGCTTTGGTAGGTTCATCCCAAAAACAGCCAGAGAAAAAGACTACAGCTCACATCATATGACAGTATAAATCTGCTATAATCCCTGACTCTCTGGTAAAAACAGAGATCAAAATGTATTTCTGGTAATGTTTTTATTTTTCTCTGGAACACTAATATTATCATATCATAGACTATATTTTTCTGTGTTGTTTTTTAAATACTCAGGATTCCTTGAGGGCTGGACTATGTACTTTTGTGGTTTCAAACATGCTTTTTTATGGCAATAGGCAAGAAATAGTGCAGAACTCAAGGCTTGGATAGCTTTAGGATGGTCATACAACCTGTTCCTAAGAAGAAACAATATTATCATCAGTAAGTCTACAGCAAATCAATTCCTACAGGAGTGAAATATTTGGGAAGATATTTTACTTTACAAAACTTGGATATGGCAATGAAAAGTGCTTTAGGTTGCCTCTAATGGCACAAGATCAGATTCAAAGTGAGGATACATTCCTGTGGCTGTGTCTAGCATGCTATGGGCTTGTGAAAATTTTCCCTCATTTCCATAAAGGAAATAACAAAGACATCAACGGGGGGGGGGGGGAGGGGGGGAGGGAGGGAGCGGAATAAAACAACCAGAAGTTCACGTATTATGCTTTAGTATCACAAAGTAGCTCAGACACATTTTCTTCTAAGGCTGTGGACTTCTAAAGACAGATGTTACATGTCTACCCTTAGTGTGATTGCTGCAAGAAAGTTAAGACACCAACGAGGCACTGATAACACACATTTAATGAGCAGCAGTCTTCTAAAACAAGCCACACTGCTCATTAAAACTGCAATCATGATTAACCGAGAGAGCATTAGTGAGCAGCCAATATTCACACACGTTCCACTTTCCCCAGCCTGAAGGGTGCCTATGGACAAATGATAACTAAATTCAACGCTGCGGCTACGTAACAGCTACAGGCTGCTTGTATATACAGACGCTGTGAGGGTACAATCCTCTTCACTCCTTGCCTAAGGGACTCCGCTGCATTAAGAGCGCTAACTACAATCCAAAGGCATTGTCATGGCACTGCTGAAACCCAGCATTGTCTTTTACAGTTTGGATCGGGAACTGTACGAAGTTCGGATGAACGCTCTCATGGGGACGGTCGAGTCCCACGCTCTATAGAGGGCCATGGCCCTGCAAGGAGCCGCGGAACACTACTGTGGTGCTGCTGTTATGCCAGTCCACCTCTAGCAAGGAACTCTTGTAAGTCCCCTTGCTCCTGGAGGGGGAAAAAAAAAGAAGAAAAAAAAAAAAAAAACCACCAACCAACCAAAAAAGAAACACCCAACACCAACACATCCCAAAACTGCAGTGTCCATGCCATCAACACAGAAGGTTGCGCCTGTGCTCCTAGACGGGGACTGGCCCCGCGTCTGTCCTAAGAGTACAGAGGTCTTCCCAGCATGATTCTCCAGCGCCTTTGCAGGCCACTCCACATCACTCAGGTCCCACAGCATTCCCAGCACCCCATGAGAGCCTCGCAAAGGTAAACTTGCAAACTCTCCGTTGCCAACATACCGGCGACAGTTCCCCAGCGAACACGCACCACACCCCCACCAATGCAACCAGCATGACCGGCAACTTCCCTGCACCTCCCGCCCCAGCCGTGCCCTGAACTCCGCCCAGGTTGCACTCCCCCACACCACAGCCCCCACCCTCCCCGTCCCGAAGACTTACCGCCGCCGGCCGGAGCAGCGCCTAGAGCAGCCACCCAGCGCAGGCAGAGACAGGCGGCGACCAAGAGTGCCTTTCTCCCCATCTCGTCTCCTCTCTCCCTGTGCATTGCAGCAGCAGGAAAGTTTCGGTACAACAAACAAAAAAGCCTAAGGTTTCGCTGGCTTGGTTTTGGTTTGCTTTTATTCTAGAAAAGCACGACTGTAGCCCAAAGACTGCAACTGCCCAGCCTACCGCGCCCCCTCTGTGGTGTCAGCCCTTATGTCTCCGCCAATATGCAAATATGCAAATTATCTCCTAGCCCATTGGGCGCACGCCGCGGGGCGGAGCGGAAAGGGGCTTGGCTATCAGCCCCGGGCTGGTCTGGCGCAGCGCTGGGCGCGGGCGGTGCGGGCCCGGGCTCGACCTCGACTCTACTCGGCTCGATCACCCGGAGCTCGGACAGGAATCCTCATTTATAAGCCCCAGCTCTGCTCTCTCCTCCCCGCACTGTGCCCTGCAGCCCTGCTTCCACAGCCAGAATGCGGCCCCTCCACTCACCTTGGCCTCCTTGCCTTGGGCGACCTAGTTTCTCTGTCTCCAGAGAAGAGCTTTTTTCCCATCCATGATTTTGCACTAGGAATCAACTGCTAACTGCATTGTCAGTTCAGTTCCTTCAAGAGGCCTTCCGAAAAACCTTTGCCAAAGCCGTATTTTGCCAGTCCTCAAGGGGATACAAGTTTGGAGCGTTACATTAATTCACTAGAGGTTGCATCTCTAGTTTGGAGAAATGCAAAGCTGCCTCTGAATTTTTCAACTCTTTCCACCCTCCTTTCTCAGCAGGCAGCTTTGTGTCAGTGGCCACTGGGTGAAAGATCAGTTAGGTAAGGACATTTCGTAGAAAAACACTAAATTAATAACACTGGTTTTCATTTAATTGAGTGGTGTATTGTCAAAGGGCCCAGCTTCATAAAGAAACTTTTGTCAAGAAGTGAGGACTCGCTGGGTTTTGCAATGTGAAGCAAATGGGATGCACTTTGAGGGCAACTAATTCTTCTCAGACAAGGCAGCTTAGAGGACTAAAAGACTATTCAATAGGAGGTTTGCTCAAGTGAAGCAGAGCTGATTAACATCTTCAACATTAGATCCTGTTAAAACACCAGTACCATCTCTAAATGAGAATACATCTCTCCAAGTTCTCCCACCACCAGTCCCTATTTATATCTAAATGGCATTGGAAGAGTTTAATGAGGGTGCAAATGGACTTTCTTTCCAACTAAGATAACCAGGGCAAGAGGGTCAGGGAGGGAGGCTAAAGCAGTGCATGAGGTAGTGGGAGAGGGTGAGGGTCAGAGGCAGGGACAGAAGGTGAGGAGGTTTCAGCCTTCCTCGACAGAGGATGGTGGTGATGCGAGTGGAGAAAACTATCATTTGTACTGCATCTTGCTAAGTATCAAGCATATCCTCTACCCTGTGTTTGTGACATTCTCAGTTAAAAAAAAAAAAAAAAGAAAAAAAAAAAAACCCAGCAAGATTTTTCTGCCTTTTCTCCCCAAGTGTGGACTAAACAATGTATTTTCTCATGACTATTTTAGTTGAAATTCTGTAATGCAGTTTCCCCCTTAAGCATCAGCCCCACTCCATCTAGGTTCAGACACACTTAAGAGGAAATTCTAGTCCTCACAGGCAAAATCTGGCAAACCAAAAGAGCAAGCAAGTTAAAGTGAACTGCTTTAATGGAGAAATGGAAGCTGTCAGGCCACCGTAACCACAGGTGATGCTACCAATCTAATCAGAACCAAACAGAGCACAAAGACTCCTGCTTCGCCCATCTACATCCACAGCTACTGCAGCAAAAACTTACATTGCAATATATCTGTGGGGAAATAACTTGTGTAGACTGAACTGCTGATAGGATCAGATTAAGTAGGCAAAAAGCATAGTGGCAATGCTTGGAAGGCCAGCCCCAGGTGGACTGCTGGCCCCCACTAATCTCTGCTAATCCACAGGTTATAATCAGACTTCCAGTTCATTCACAATACAGATAGTGAAACAAGGGCAGGCAGTAGATCTACTCAGAATAAAATCTGAAATATTATACTGAAAATACTTGTTAGCATATTTCTTTGTTCCTTCTCATGCCCATGCCTCGGTTTTAAAACACAATCTGAATTATGCAGTCTCCACCTAAAACAAAGAGGGGAAATTAAAAATAAAATGCTAAAAGAAAATTTTCAAGTGATGAAAGACTGGTGTGTGAGTAGGGGTGTGGTAATTCTGGTTTCTAAAATATTGAATAAATTGTCTGTCTGTTGTAAACCCAGCTGCAAAATAATCTGAAATAGAAGGAACTTCATGAAGGCAGAATGTGTCCCTGAACACTAAGCAATGTTCAGTTACACCAGCCTGACATAGCATATTTTCTGGCATTTAAAAATTTTCTTTCCCTTGCAGATAATCACAATTGTAAGGAGAAGCTTCATGGCATCTACTCAGTGTGCTTCAGTGCAATCATTAACAGGATTTGAGTTTTGCTTCCTCTGTAACACACGTAATCCTGTAGGGGAAAGCAAAGCTCTATCAAGTAAAATAAAGCCTGATTTATAGTACTCTGGGATTCCAAAGTGGGTGGAAGGTAATAGAGTGAGAGCTAAAATGCATTATTTCTTACAAGGAGCAGGAGGAAAGTCTGGAGGAATGGAGACAGGAGTTGCATAACTAGGCTAGTACTTGCATCCATAGACCATGTGGAAGGTTAAAGTCAAAACAAACCCACAAGTGTCTCAAACACAACATGACCAGTGTTGGTTTGTATTATGCAGCTGTGCTAAAACCTCAGTCAAATTTACTGGCCTCACACAACAGCAAGAAGGAGGAGAATCAACCCCAAAATTCCGTTTCCACAGTATTGCTCCAAAGAAAGTTTGAAGCATAGGGAAGAAGGAGAAAAAGAGATAGATAGAGAGAGATATTCACATTCAAAAATTCCTGGGCTGTTTTAATTCTATTAATATGAAAGATTTGATAGCTGAGGATCTGAGGTCTTCCAGGATGAGAGATCTTCCAATGAAAGTATCTTAAAAAACAAACAAATGCCACATTCTGTTCTTCTGAGTAGGTAATGCAAGTAATTAAGAAGGCTTTTCTCCCCTTAAAAATATTTTAATCTTCTCTTCTCCCTGCAAGACTGGCAATTAAAAAAATACTCTTACCTGCTTATGTTTGTAATAACTAATTAGACTACAGCAACAGCTTGATGTGCTATGGAAATCCTTTTGTGTTTGGCTGATCCTCTTTAACGTACCCTGAGTGAAGAGTAACATGGCCTTAGCCATCCAGGGCCTTGAGGGTGACTTTTGGCAAGCCACCAGCACTGTTGTACAGGTCCTTTTTTGTAGCACAGTATTGCCTGCCTTTCCACACCGGCAGCGAACATGGGGTGAAGGCACCTCTCAGCAGGGGCAGAGGCAGCCCAGTGACAGGCAGGCATGCAGACAGGTGAGAGCTACAGTTGCAGGAAAGCCTGCATCCCAGAGTTATCCTGAATTTCCATAAATGTGCAGCAATGGGAAAGGTTACAGCAGGAACAACCTGGGTGTCTGTTTAGGAAGACAACTCATTGAACTTCACTGTTGTTGCTACCTGGTCTTCTAACTCAGCTCTGCTGAAGGATCAGAAATAGGGAAACAGTGCAATAGCTGCAGGTCTAACTGCACTAGGCAGGACACCTGTTCCTCCTGATCACTTTTCTGTTTTGCAGAAGGGCTCCTTCAGTCTTCAGTGCCACACAGGCAACAGGAGGAGGGGATCTTCCTTGCGTAAAGTAGCTTCTAGCCATCTTGCCTTGTTAATCCTTTCTATTGCTCTGGTATAATTTGCTCTTCTATTTGTAGGTTGCCTTATCTTGCAGACAAGGTCTTCTTTTGCTGATTATCACAAGGATTCATTCCTCTTCATTCTGCTTTCTTATTTTCAGTGCAAAATGCAAGATGTCTGCTTCTTGAAATAAAGAGATATGGACTAGATCAGGATGCCCTACTCTGCGAGTGAGCTTCAGATCAGGCTGTGCCGTAAGCTTGTGCTATGATTTTCTCAACAGTGTTTTAATCAATTATCATGCTGTTGGCAGTGCCTGCCAAAGTCAGATAGTTGTCTCGCCAGACACATCTTTCAAAATGTAATGCCAGGGGAGAGACATTCCTGCACTCTTTTTGGGGTGGTGAATAGGGGAGTGTCATCCATCTCCCCACTCACTGGCTATGGGGCTGGTGTACTGATCAAGCATGGGCCCTCTTGCTGTCCTTCACACAGCTCCTAAGCCCTGCCTGCAGTAGGTTAAAGATGACCTTTTTTGAGACTCCTGCAAGATTATGAAAACATGCAAGAACAGGAGGGAGAGGAGAGAGAAGAGCTCTTGCCTGACTAAAGGCATTTATTCTGAGTAGGGCTTGAGCAACTGTTGGGGTAGGAGCTAGCCCCTGCATCTTGCCAGCAGGACACCTAGTGGAGTGAATTCAGTGTCTCCTGCTCTCTCTTGTCCTTCTGCAATTTGATAAACTTGTATCTCTAGCCATGGGAACAGAGCCTTCTCACTCAGGTCCCAGCCTGGCAGCCTGGATCCCTGCTTGCCAAGGGGAGAGCAAGTAGGATGAGAGAACAAATCATAGCATCACCAGTGTGGGAAAATCAATGTGTCGAATCCACTTTGAGAACTGTATCAGGGAAGAGAAGTCACTTTTCTGGCCTCTGGGCTCTTCATCAAGGGAGAAGATAATTGCACACTTTCTGCTTTTCCTTTATTTTGCTCTGCAAGGCTGACAGATGGTGTGTGGTGTAGCCAAGGCTGGATTCCAACTTCTATCTCCTTTGGTCGCTTGCAACTTACTGAGAACAGATTCCTCCTTGGGCTGACATTTCCATCTCATCCCAAAGGGGATTTATTTTAATTTTCATTTAAAGTTTAATCTTCTCTGGGATTTCACAGCTAGTGAGTAAAAACTCCCTTCTGGCCCAACACTCCTGCTGTGGATATCCAACCCAAGTGCTCATGGAGTGAGGAGTGTACTCCCAAAGGACAGATCGGCCTGCCTGCAGTCAAAGCACAGTTGTACAGTGCCTATGGGAACTACAGAGCAATCCTGCACTTCTATATGCATTAATTTTTAGATACTCTGAAGATTTAAAATATTTCAAGCAAAGCCTGAATGCAGTTAATGATCTGTCTTCAGACTATGAACAGGAAACAGGTCAAGTTTGCATATGGACAGTAGAATTACCTTTTCTGAAGTAGTCTATTAGCCACATGGAAATAATGAATAAACAGAATTTATTTCCACCCACTTAATAAGTATGCTGACACTTTGTAGGGATATGTACAACTGTGGTCCCTGTCCCAGAGATACTCCTGCCAACATCAAGATACGGCAACAAAGAGGAGATATAAACTAGAGGGAAAAGACAAAGGGAAGGCAGGTGAGGCAGCAGTAAGGTCCCATCATTGATCGATTGACTGTATTCACCATGCAAATTGTGTGAGGACCCTTAAAAATGAGAGACCTGATTCCTTGGTCATGAAGGACTTCAGATCCTGTAGGCAGGCTTCTCCGAGCTGGAGAATGACATTTTCCTTGGAGGTCTTTCATTCAGAGAGAGCCTGTCAGGAAGAACAACAACTTAGCCTTAGGGTCACTATAAGCATGCCGTCATTGTGGATTGCTCATGGCACCCACAAATCTCGGGAAGCTTTTTCTGGTTTTGAAGTTCCAAAGTGCTGCCTGGAACTAATGTAAAAGGTATTCGTCTGCCACTAGAGGCATTGCCACATGGCACACTAGAGAAAAGGCATATTCCAGCTCCTCCTGGAGTGCAGGTACACCAGCCCTAGGTGTCAAGGTCAGCCCTGGAAGAAGAAAATACAGCCATGACAGCATGTAGAGGCAAGTAGAAATTTGTCTGTTTGATGGTTTCTAACACAAACATACTCCTGACTTGCTGTACCCCAGTGCTCACCTGGGGCTGTAGCAGACATAAGCATTGCTACTTAAGCAGAAACATTGGAGAGCAGAATAACTTCCTGCCCCTCCCTTCTCTGGACACCAATGAAGAGAAGACTCTTCAGTGCCTTTGCCTCCTCCACATTCACATCTCCCAATGCATCCTTGAATTTCATTGGGGAATTTTTGTTTTCATGTCTAGTGATTAAAAAGTAGTCATGTGTTTATAAGCAAGTCTGCAATAGTGTAAATGGTAGGACGCCAAACAAAAATGACCATTCTTATAAACCTTCCTGTTTACTTACAATGGGAGCTACTTCAGTAAATGTCCCTGTGTCTAAAATTATAAAGAGGCCATTCAAAAGATCTCTAAAAGGCTTAGAAATCGCTGAGGATCAGATTTCAGGCATGAATTAGGTAAGGCTTGCATTAGCATAGCCTGATCTTCTGAGACAGCTGATAACATTGTAGCTAACCAAACTATGACATAAATTTGCCCCAGGAAACAGGCAAAATAGCTCAGTGGGTTGTTTCAAATTACTTATCCTGAGGGAATTTTAAGAATTCCTGTAAAATAATTAGGGACATGTGAATTTTACTTCAAATCAGTCTGATGTCATGAGAACTCTGGCAATGCAGCTGTTTTAAGGAATGTTGATTCCTTTGTGGCTGAGTGAATTCTTCCTCAATTTTTGAGGGTTATAGTTTTGAAAGTCATTTACATCCTTAGGTATTATTTTATACTGGAGTAAGAACTAAGGCTTCCAGGATCTTGCATGTAGGAACATAAAAAAGTTTTTTTTACCTCAGACAAACTTTTAGATTTTTTTTTGAGCTAAAAATCTTGGAACATAAATTCAGCCATATAAGCTCCTAGCACATACAGCATGTGGATTCACACAGCTGAGTGAGGTTGTGGATACAATGAAAACTCCCTCCAACAAACAGGAAGCCCCCAGGAACCTGTCTGCTTTACTGGTGGCAGTGGCCCCCTGCACTAGCTGTCCACCAGCCTTCTGCACCACAGGGTGAACTGAGGTTCTACTGAACAGGAGAGGACATCACCAGTTGGGTGCCACCTGTACTAGTACATCCATGCTTCACCAAGGCCTTTGTTTCTGGAGCTAGGCTTTTCCTCTCCAGGTAAAACAAATTATTAACTCTCCACTGCTGTTTTGGATTTAATTTTCTGCAAGGACTGAGACTTCCTGAGACCATTTTGATGTAAACATGACAAAATTTTGTTTGCACAGGATTTCTCACAGACCCAAAAGGCACCAGTCTTCTTGGTGTTCAGTCTTGCCACTCAGCTCCTGTTGGATGCCTCAGCTAACCTCTGGCCTGTGACCAGAGAGCTCTTTCCCATTTAGCATGTGTAGTACAGGTTGTTATGCAAAAGGCAGTTTATTCCTCTTTCTCAGACTGCTCCTGACAGTGGTGGATATTTTCAGAGGACATCTGCAATTACTTCTGGAGATGCTTGGTTGCATGATGCTTAGGCGCCCTGAACGAACAGATGCAGAACTCTCTTTAGCAGCAGTCCTGTCCTAGATGTAATCTTTTCAGATATTAGAAATACCATCTCTGCCACTGCAGAAAATGTGAGGAGATGCTGGGAAAGGGGTGACATTGCACTTCCCCACAGGAGAGGTGGGGTATGCATGAATGGATCCCATGCCTACCTCCTCTACAACATGGAGAAGCAAGGGAACAATGAATTGCCTGCGTAAGTTTTAACCTTGTGTTTCTCTACAAATGTTGTGGCTGAGGTATAAGGTTTGACTGTCAGGGCTGAGAAAAAGCTGCACAAAATGCACACAGCAGGAAGAATGAACACTACTTGGTCTAGCTAGAAAACTGCTAGGGTTTCTTTGATTTGTTTCAGAAGACAAAAGTTGGGCCATTTTTTTTAATCTGCTTTTTTGGCCTTTGAGGTTTAACATCCTCGTCTTCAAACTCTTCATTGGCCATGAAGGCTAAACATTTACTCTCCTGTAATGCAAACTGTGAGTTGTAAGTAATTGCAGGACAGGGAGAGGAGTCCAGCTTCCACCAGACTTGCACTCATTCCTGAGAGCTTCAACCCTTTTTAGGATTAGTGAACAGTTCACAAGCTGTCTCTGTTTTCCCTTGGTTGTTAATATCCAGTCACATTTACCAAATAAATATTTTATCATTTATGGTTTCCAGCAAACTAGTAGAAAGCCACCCTCTGGCTTCTTCAGCAGTTCATATGTGGATACTGCAGTTGGATCTCTTGACCAAGTAGGGAGTTTGTTGTTGTTGTTGTTGTTTCACGTTGTGTATTTCTTTTACTTAACAGCTTGGAAATTAAAAAAAAAAAAAAAAACCCACCCATGAACAACTCCCAAAGACCCACCAACTTTGTAAAAGAAAGAATTGGCCTCAAATGAGCTTCTATGGTAAACACAGTTCCTACAGAAGAGTTTTCTTTTTGCAAGGGAGATCTAAAAAGAGTTTTCCTTTCACAAGGGAGGTGTAAAAAAAAATATTCCTTATGTTTTAGGAACATTACAGGACTCTGATTAGAGGGAAAAACCACCTTGTGAGTTGCTCTGTAGGCAATTGAAGAAGCCAGTCACTGCCCTGTTTAGTTCTGGGCTGTCACCTTCATTCCTTCCCAAGATAAAGCAAAGACAGACGACAGAACAAACATAGCTAATGGATTAAAGCAAATTTGGGGCTGATTAGGCATGGTAAAGGGAGGAATCAGTGCTCCATGGATAATTCACGATGAAACAGCTGCAGGCTTCTCTTTTGAGCCAGTATAGCTCAGCAAACTATATTCAGCCTAAATAGTTCTTTGGCTCTGAAATAACGTTATCGCTCAATCACAGAATTTTGCGGGTTTGTGCTGAATTAACTAAATAGCTAAAAATCAGGCAGCCAACCTTTTTGTTTTGACACTTTTCAAAGCAAAGCATTGCTTTTTAAAACCTAGTTTGGAAACTTTCAAAATTTGTTTTTAAAAAGTAAAAAAGGAAATGACCTTTCAGCTCTTGAAATCAAATTTTAATATTGAACATTTTTTAATTTAATGAATAGTTATTGATCACTGGTGGTTTTAACAAGTAGTTGTGTTTAGCCACAGACAGATATTTCAGCTCTAAGTTTTTTGTTGCAGTGAATCTCTTTCTGCATCCAACTGCTTTTACATTTTCATTTTCTCAGAAGAAAACAACAGATATTTAAAATTTTTGTTGTTGTTGTTGAAAATGAAACATTTCTTTCCTCACAGTAATTCTCAGAGCTTTGTAATAGCAGCATAAATTTAAAAATCTGGATACTGAATCTGAAAATGCATTAAAACCATAAATTACTTTTTTATAATTAGGCATCTGTGTAATTGTCAGGTTTACTCTTGGACAGAGATAATTCTCCTTGAATAATATATAACTTAATAGATACAGTAAATCAGCTCTAGTCAGCTATTTGTAACTTTGAAATAGGTGGCAGTGAAGTCTGATGTTCCCATGTAGTGAAACAAGACTGTTTACTGCATGATCTTTTTCCATATGAGATGACTCTCCTTTGAAATGGAGCTTTTGCATGTGTGGAAGAGGAGGAGAATCACTGTGTATCTTAAAAGGTTTTGCAAAGGAACTGGCTTACTCCTCCCACCCCAACCTCTCAGTAGATTTTGGTCCTGTTGAAGCACATGGTGGAGCATTGATTGACTTGAGCAGGGGCCCTGCTGAAACATGTCAGTGCATGTATCTGTGCCTAGTCACTCTTTCTGTGATGCTCAAAGACAAATCCCCTTCCCAAAACTTTTTATTATGGTGGGATGATATCACAGAGAGCAAGAGACTCAAAGCAACAATATATGTACTTTACTACTTGTCACCCAATGATCATGGCATGCATTGCAAAAGCTAAGTTCCAAAAATCTGTACAGGCTGGGTTGCCCCAGGCACTACAGAAAGGGAACAGTCTGGGGGAAGAGGATTCTCACACCCCCAAAACACCTGTGATAGTTACGTGGCCAAAACCCTGCAAAGACATGGCCACTGGCAACATGTGAAGTGTGTTATGGCTGATGAATGTGGTATGCAGTGCTTGGAGGCATGTATTTCTTTGTGTCAGTCAGCTAATTAGCATTAGTCATTTGGTCTGGTTTATCTACCAGCCTTTCTTTAAGCACCTGTTCTTCAGGCAAAATTTTGGACTGGCCAAAAGGTGGTGTAGCCTGGTCCAGCATACTGGTAACATCCAGCCCAAAAGCTTAAGGTATCAAGGTGAGTACACCAGGCCTTGCAAGAAGTGTTGTGAAAAGAGATTCAGAAGTTCCAGTTATTCCAGAGCCCCTCCAAATCTGTAAAACCACAGCACATTCATCAGGAAGTTTGGTACTTTCTATGCTGAATAATTATTACAGCCCCTGGATAGCATAAACAAGGCCTCCCATCTACACAACATGAATTCAAGTAGGATCAGTTCAATGGCTTCCTCTGTAATGACTGAATGAGCTGCAAAGATTTCTGGCCTTCTGTAAGATTCAGTACACACAAACAAAGAAGGAGACAGTGTTTTAATGAAAAAGCTTTATTCTTGCTAAAATGAAAAATCGAGGTGATAATGAAAGTGCATAAATTGTCATTCCAGTTTTTAATTTATTTATCTGACCAGTGCTTTTGTATTGTTTGCTTGTTTGGGGGTGGGGTGAGGGTGGGCTTGTTGTTTTTTTGTTATTGTAGCTATTCATTTTTTACCCAATCTACCAAACAAATTAGCAAAATGTAGTGCCACAGTAGATGCTGCAAGTGCTTTTCTACTGTTAAAGTCTCATGTGACAAGCCTCTTCTTTCAACTGTCCTCGTACAGGCCTGTCTTGCATGAATACACCCTCGTTCTAAATCTTTTCCCTTTTTTGAACACTTTTCTGCCAGGTTGTCACTTGAGAATATGGCTTTCTCTTTCAACCCACTTAAATCAGATTTGAGCTTAAGGGTCCTTGCACTTGGGTAAATCATCTCAATAAATCACTGCCTAACAAACCAAGAGGAGAATCAAGCCTATTCCCCTCTAGCCTCAAACTTTCTTAAACTCAGACTGGTGTTTTGTTCCAAGACCTTGCACCATCATTTCTCTCTCTACACCCACAGCCACTGGAAAATTAACCTCTCCCCAAGGATAGAGAAGGGCAATCTATATCTCTAAGGAGTCCAGCCATGACCTTTTGAAAGTTAGAGGCCTTTCCTGTCTGACACAATGCCCTGGGGGGAGTCCACAGCTGAAATTGCATGAACTGAGCTTGTCTTGCAACCAGCCCAGCCAAGTGATTGCTAAATGCAATTCAATATCTACAGCAGATGCTTATCTACAACCTGCAAACACCATTGCTCAGTGGTGAATCTGAGGATGGTGTGGCTTTGGGGACAGGTATTTGATTCAATATTGATGTGCACACCATGAATTTAAAACACTTTGCTGTAAAACTGCTCCTTGAATACAGCTGTGGTGTGTTCTCACCACATTTTGAGACTTCTCATTCATTACTTGGGTTTGTGGATTTTGATTGTATCAAGTGTTATTCTCCATATATGAAAATAAGAAAGAGACTGTTATACTGAAAATTAACTTGATTATCTGATACCACACACATCACCTTCATAAGACTGGTTGATTGAAAACACAGCATACAGTGAGGTCTGCTGAGAAATAAGCTGGAAAAGAGAGTCTAAATATAATATCTTGAATGCTTTTCCCCCTCTCCTCTATTAAAGAAGCAGCACTCACAACTTTAAGCCCCTTCAAGCCTCAGTGTGCTATGCCAAACAGCTGGAATTGCAGCCTTTCTTGCTCACATGTTCAGTCCTGTAAACCTCAAGAGAATCCACTGGAACAACTCTCTGGGACAAAGATGATGCTGTTGCTCTCCCTCCACCTACTCAAGTCCTTACAGCCAATTTTTGGCAGTTGCATTCTACATTTTCCCCTTATTCCTTATCCCTGAAGAATAAATTCAGCCCCCAGAAAGTCAAACACAAGCCCTTAGAGCTGTTCAGCTAATTCAGCCAGAGGAAAGTTCCAGCTGTTTTACTTGGATGACTTACAGGATTTGATAAACAAGAAAACAAAAATGTTTTATGGCCTGATCCAACCCAGAAAATGCACCCACTGCATGATGCCTGGAATGGGGAAAAAATAGAGGGGGATGTAAAGGCATATATTTCATGCTGTGGCCAAGAGGTTTCAAAGTTTCTTAGTGGAACACTTGATGTTTGTTTATTTATTTATATTTTCCACTTATTTCTAAACCAGGCACCCAAAGTTATTAGCTATTCTGGAAGAACTTGGTATTAGTAGACAGCATCAAAAGCAGACCAAAAAAGGATTTACAGAGGGAATTGTCTGCAGATAAAGTATGGGAGTTTCTATATGTTCCAAGCTGGGCCTTTAGACATGAGAGTTAAATATATTACTGTTCTTTCGTGTTCCTGGCACAGAGGCATTTCTAGTACATCAGGTGAAGGCAGGGGAAATACTGGGAAAAGGCAAAAGAATTTGCGCCTCCAACACACACATACATACAGATAAAGGAGGAAGTCTCTGTCTCTTTGGGGGCTGTTAGCAAGATAAGACAGGGGGTGGGGGTTGGTGTATTCCCATAAATCTATACTGCAAGCAGCCAAATGCAAAAGAAGGAACAGAAATTACCAGACAGACGACCAACACTGTGCTACAGAAGTATCCAAATTGTGAAAAATCAGGAAAGGACAGCATGAATTAGTTAATTATGCAATAGGACATAAACTCCTACCATTCATCCCTAGTGTACAGTTAGGAAAATGACAGTATTACACAAATTACAAAATATATTGCTAGTCCTGAGCTATTTCAAATTTTCTTCATTATTTACTGAAATTAAATGCAAGCTAAGAAGTTCAGAAATATTTCATAATATGCCTTTGCCTCAGGAGAGGTCACTTGCTGCAGGAGAAATGGAGATGATCAATACCTTTAACCTGAAGCTCTCTTTCAGCCATCAGATTCTCACTATCATCAAATTGACCATAGACAACTTATTACACTGCAGATCAAACACTGTCAAATTCTTAAAGATACTTGAAACAAGCAATCCTTCTCCTAAAGCAAGCAATCACCACTCCTACCCTCAGTTCACTGTTGACATTATAAGCCTAACTAGCATACTTGTGTCTCATGTCTTTTCTCAGATGCATCCCTCAGGCCCCAGGCATGGGTATTACAGGTCTGCAGGCAGGAACAGATGTGGCCTCTGAGTCAGCAACTCTTAAAAGAAATTGTGAGCCCCAAGTTCTGAAACACATTTATGCAGTCCTAAAGAGATGCTAAAGGACTATATGACATGATCTAGTTAGATCACAACTGGAATATTGTGCACAGTTCTGGGCTCCCCAGTTCAAAAGGGACAAGGAACTACTGAAGAGAGTTTGATGGAGGGCTATGAGGATGTTTAAGGGACTGGAGAATCTCTCTTGTGAGGAAAGACTGAGAGATGTGAGGCTGTGTCGTCTGGAGAAGGCTGAGAGGGAACCTTATCAGTATCTGCAAATATCTGAAGGGTGGCTGCCAGGAGGATGAAGCCAGTCTCTTTTCAGTGATACCCAATGATAGGCTGAGGGGCAATGGACTCAGACACAGGAAATTCCATCTCAAAATGAGAAAACATTTTTTTATGAGAGGGTGCTGGAGCACTGGAACAGGCTATCTAGAGATGTTGTGGAGTCTCCTTCCCCAGAGATCTTCAAAACCTGCCTGCATGTGTTCCTATGAGACTTGCCCTAAGTGGTCCTGCTTTGCAGGGCAGTTGGACTTGATCACTCTGGAGGTCCTTTCCTACCCCTAACGTTCTATGGCTCTGTGATCCCTGGAAAGAGAAAGGAAGTCATAGGGCAAATTCCAATTTGAAACTTCCTCCAAAAGATACCTGTCGCTCAGAACTGTGGCACGTGGAGATCAGTTAAATGTTTTTTAAGGACAAAAGATCATTAACAGTTTGTCCCACTCTGGGACCAAAAACACCATCAAAAGAGCCTAAATATTTTGCTCTGCCTCTGTTTCCTCCCTTGAGCCTTTCATCTGCCAAACTCTGCAGGAGACACATCGAGGCCTGCAGCACCACACAGCTGAGGATCTCAGCCATTGGTACATCTAGGAGGAGAGCAATCACAGGCATATTCCATGTGTGCTGCTCTGGAAGTACACATCTCCTTGCCAAAGACAGCCACAGCAACTCCTTACCAATAACTGACATGGCATTGGAAGGACTCATTCCTGAACTGGAGGAGAAAAGCCCTGAAACAAACACAGTGCAGTTTGATAAGAAACTGGCTCTCTAATACACTGGACCTTATGGGGGTTGAAAACTCTTTCACTGTGTGTTTGGGGCATGAAAACCCTGGAAAGCAGGAATGTGGTCTCAAGTGATGGCTTCAAATTCCAGCCTAGCACAACTAGCAGCATTTGGCACACCTCAAGTCAATGCCAGTGCTTGCTAATAGGATATAGATAGAAGAAGAGGCTCCCAAGAGAGGTGGTTGAATCCTCATCTCTGAAGGTGTTTAAAAGGTGCAAATGTGGTGGAAAGGGACATGGTTTAGCACCTCACTTGATAGTTAGATCATGGCTGGACTTGATTATGTTAAAGATCTTTTCCAGCCAAAACAATTCTATGATTCTATGCAGCTGCTCTGTGGCAGGTTTTAACTCAGTCTTCTCATTCATGAAGAGATATCTATTGGTGTAGCCTTTTAGTGACAGGTGCAATGTTAGAACAATGTGCCCTTTTATACCTTCTTGTGCTCCTGGGTGGTTTGTCTTTCAGGCCCCAAGAACAGTCCTAAGGAACTGTATACCCTCAGTACATCCTCCCCCTCCTGACAGGGCTTTGCAGGCCCTGAAGACACTTAGAAACCCATAAAGACCCTGACACTTTCTTGACCCCCCCCACTGAGTGCATTTTCCTCTTGGATGCCCATGAAAAGGGAAATACCAAAATACCTCTTCACCACCAGCATCCCTCAGACACTGCACTCCTCCACCATGGCCCTTCTTTTCTAGAGAGCAGCATGCTGCACCCATGTCAGTGACAGCACCCAAAATCTCCCAAAAGCTGCTGGACAGGTGATTTATTTTAGTACTAAATCCTATGCCTTGCTTGTTCTGAGTATCAGGGAAGACAATATGGTGGCATTTTCTTTCTAAAAGTTATTTTTATACTATTCAGGAAGTATTCTTCTCCTCTGAAGTCAAGACACACGGGTATGTGCAGTGTGAGCAAATAAGAAGTCCTATTTTCTTTCCTTGTTGTTGCCCTCTTTCTCATACCATAGTCAAAACAACCAACAAGGTTCATGTAACAGAGCCTGAAACACTTCTAGAAGCAGCAGTCCTTGGACTAAGTGGCTCATTGCAAGGACCAGGGCCTCCACATTCATCAGCCACCCATGCTCAGGCAGCTGAACCATTCTCAACTCTTGGCTACTAAAGCAGTATCACAGTATCACAATATGTACCCAAGGAGGCTGTTTCAGGGCTAATTGAGTACCAGTGAATTGATATCATGGCAGTGATGATACACCCCACAAGATGAAAAGCAGAGTTAAGCAAGGGCAAAGCAGGGCCCCAGCCAAGACATGGAGGAGACACCATGTGTTCTGTGCTGCTACCTATGGAGAACTCTCTCAATTGAAGGAACAGAACAATCCAGGTCACCCTGACTTATGAAATTTCCCTGGCCATCGTTGCCAGGTGAAGGAGTGGGATTTCCTAACTGCAGAAGAAAGCAGAGGCACCTTTTTTAATTAAAAAAAAAAAAAAAAAAAAAAAAAATATATATATATATATATATATATTGCTCTGCTGGATCATGGACGGCCTTGTACTTGGCTGTCAGCTCCCTGATTGCACAAGTGAAAGAGTATGTAATTTCTTATTGTCAAAGTGGACAAGCTGTACATTTACTGGTTTATTTTAACCCACTATTTCCTACCACAAAAGCTCTTTCTGTTCTCTTTCCCCCTTCTTATGCAAGTCCATTTTGGCTGAGATGCTGTGGGCATACAACAAAACAAGCTGGTGATGAGCTACTAGCCCAAGAGGCTAATTCCCCCGTAACAACTCCATGCTAGAGAATAACATTATTTTTCCTTCAACATGTTAATATGAAAAAGAAAATCCAATCTATATTGTGTTACAGAGGGGCCAGCAACCACAGCTGTACCTCACAGTCAATAGTCTGTGAATCCTGTGGGCCTAGAGGTGCCATGCCAGATGTGCCTGTTCTGGGTGGAGAGTGTCTAAAATGGTGCTGGGTACATGTGATTAAGAACGTGGATCAACCTCAAATTTTCAGTGAGAGTCTGCAACTGAAAATGGTAAAGTCAGAAGATGTGAGAAGACAGTCTGACTCCACTCAGGAGAACATCCCACAGCTTGTTGCACGTCATTCTCCTAGAAGAACAGACTCCAGTGTCTTGCTGCAATTTAAAAATAAATTATGAAAGTGTAATATAAGTAGACTCCATAGTATTAACACACAATGGAATCAAAAGTCTTTTGCTTCACAGTCAGCATCACTTGATGCTAATTGCATTCTTAATTTAGGAGTCTTCAGTCTGGGGCAAAAGCATATTATAATACAAGCCAAAAGGTAATGGTCATCTGATAAGGAAGTCCTTGCCTTGATCTTGCTTCACAGCTGGTGTTCAGGGGTCAGAATCATCAAGTCTGGTTGGCAGTTTGAGGCAGGAGGTAGAATATAGGACCTTTCAGGTATATTTGAAGAGACAAAGAGCCTAAAGTCACTGTGTCCTGAGATCTTGCTCAGTTCCATATGGCTCAGCTTCCCATGCCAGATGAGTCCCTTTCCTACTCCATCAAGGCCCAGTGTGGCATCTTACTGGTACAGACCAAAGATCCCAGCTGCACAGGTGAGAGCATGCAAGACTTGGTCCAGTAGGGCTCTTTCAAATGCTAAAAGATGAGATGTGTACTCCAACACACCTTTCCTAGTTGGAAGACAGGATCATTGGAAAGCCAAGAGTAGCCTGTTTGCCTTTGCCATGGACTGGTTGCATAATGCCTCACATGCATCCCACACGTTATGCCATGCATAGCTGAGAAAAATAGCCATCTATTTGCTGTGCAAAGAAGGGCAGAGCCATCCCAGGTACTGGAGGTAGGGCACTGGCATACACAGTGTATCATCATGACAGCAAGAAGCAGACTGACCTGACAGAAGGGCAAAACAGTGGACTACAACCAGCTCATGAAGCTTTCCCCATGTTTTGTGATGATGCTGTGTAGTGGTCCAGGGTTGTCTTGGACCTAATTCTTTCTCAGGAGCTACTCAGGATTTTCATACAGGCTGCCCTCTGCCCAGAGCATCGTCTTAAAGGAAGCAAGTGAATCATACAGTCTATCATCATCTTGCTCAAAGCATGTCACATTAGCTGTTGCAAAGGGACACCTTGTGCTGTTCATCTGGGAAATGATCATACAGAGATAACAAGACAAGAAGTGGTTGGATGTCCATGTCCCTAAATCAGGACAAGTGGCATGGTGGTTAGCCATCTGCTTCAGGGATGGGTGTTTGGGTGATCCTGGGCATGCCATTTAATGTATCCTGTCCATTTCAATAGTCTACTTCTCAGCAGACCAAGATACGTCTTCTGCTCGTGAATCTAATCCAGTGATTCTGAGTGCTGGAAGAGCATTCCAGGAAACTCCTTGCCTGCAAAATGTCAAGAAACCTTGAGGTTTTCCCTGGAGTCATGTGAGGGTCTGTACGTTTTCCTGGATGGAGGACACTGCTGAGGTGAGTTTCATCACTTAGCATTCCAATTGCCTTTGTGCTGCTTGCCTTTCTCCTTACATACGCCTCCTCTCTCATTAGCCTGTAGCCAGCCATCTCCTTTGATAGCACCATAGCTGCCCCTGTTCTGCCAAGTTCCCTTTCCTGGAGTGCTGATTCTCAGCAAAGTTGCATTTTTGGTGCCAAACTCAGGAACTTTCAACATCCACTTGGAAAACTCTCTCCAGTGTTTTTATGATAAAGAGATAGTGTCCCATGTGCTTTACTTCCAGGACAGGAAATTACTATCCACTGGGATGAGAGATGGCACAGCTCTATCTCTGGTAGTCTGTGCCATGGAGTGACACAACCTGATTGCAAGCGTTGTTGCAACCCAGTGCAAGTGGTGCTGTAATTGCCAGTGGCTCAGCTCCACTGAACAGACTGCATCAGCACACCACTGTAGAAATTACAAGGTCATGGACTGCAGTTCTTTAATATTACAGGTAACCAACCACATCATGCCACCCAGATCACAAATTTATCATGATACAGCATAAAACTATATTGGCTTTCTGTCCCTGTAATTCCAGCAGGGAAGTGCTCACACAACTTCATTCCTCTGGTGCTTAGAAACCAGACTAATCACCAGCCTAAATTTAGACACCAGGTTTGGATGTTGCAGTGCTGTGGAAGGTTGTGAGACTTTTCCAAGAAGGCACCTCTACAGGCAAGGACGAGTGTTTCACTTAGTTTTCAGGCATTTAAGAGAGTAAGCAATGCCACCTACCGGCACCAAAATGGAAGATTTAGCTACTGTAATGGTTTGGTGCAATGGAAAGATCATAATGGAGAAAAAGTTGTCATTGTTCAGATGGTCTTTTGCAACTGAAAGTGAGGTCGAGGCAGACAGGAGCTTTTCTCCTCACAAGTGTTACTCATTTAAGCTCTGTAGGAACCATTCTGCCACTGACTCACTCACTCTCACCATTTGAGAATGAGTAGTGAGGAAAGTATCATCTAGATCTGATGTTGATGTGCAGCAAGGGTAGCTCCTGAACTTCCTCATATGGTGAACATGGAGTGATCAGGTGAAGTTACACCATTGCCTAGCAATTTTTGTAGGTGAGTTCAAACTGGGTACAGGTAAAGCCTCTGAGGAAGGCAAGAGTCTCATGCAGCTTCAGTAACTGAAGAATCAGGATTTCATTTCAGAACAAGTCACAACTGAAAATTTAAGGCTATGCCTCAGTTACTGAATGGCTTTGTGGATGTATAGGTGGGTAATTCCACTCTCACAATAACACATGGATGCAAAAATATTTGCAAATCATAGGCTTAAGAAATTACAAAGGCTGCAACTAAACTAAGGAAACCCCTAGCACAAGATATTCTTTAGGTGACTACCAGTTTTTGTGTGGCTTCGTCCATGCCACCTCCAGAGGTCAAGTACACTGAAGTAAGCACTTATGCACAAGTGGAATGTAGTTCCAAAGAGCTGATTATTTGCCAGCCCTGCCCCCTCTAAAGTCACGAGTGGGATGCAGATGTGTGCATCTATAAAGCCTCCTCCTTCCTCAGTGAGTATACTGGCATCCAGAGAGCAGAGGAAGCAGAACCCTCAGTGACCACTGCCACAAACAAAGCCACAGGTCAGCTGTGCTCCCTGGCAGGGGAAGGAGGATGCCAGAGTTGGCATTGCACCAAAACCCCTGGGAGGGCAGACTCTCCTGCCTTTCCTTCATCTGCCTTTCACTGACCCTGTAAAGGATTGTTGTGGACACTTATAGTTTCATAGTTTCATAGTTTCATTCAGGGTTGGAAGGGACCACAAGGACCATCTAGTTCCAACCCCTGCCATGGGCAGGGAAACCCCACACTAGATCAGGCTGGACAGAGCCTCATCCAGCCTGCTCTTAAACACCCCCAGGGACGGGGCCTCGACCACCTCCCTGGACAACCCATTCCAGGGTCTCACCACTCTCATGGTGAAGAACCTCCTCCTCACATCCAGCCTGAATCTCCCCACCTCCAGCTTCATTCCATTCCCCCTAGTCCTATCACTACCTGACATCCTGAGAAGTCCTTCCCCAGCCTTCCTGTAGGCCCCCTTCAGATACTGGAAGGCCACAATTAGGTCACCTCGGAGCCTTCTCTTCTGCAGACTGAACAGCCCCAACTCCTTCAGTCTGCTCTCATAGGAGAGGTGCTCCAGCCCTCTGATCATCCTCGTGGCCCTTCTCTGGACACGTTCCAGCACCTCCACATCCCTCTTGTAATAGGGACTCCAGAACTGGACACAGTACTCCAGATGGGGTCTCACCAGGGCTGAGTAGAGGGGGAGGATCACCTCCCTCGACCTGCTTAATCAACCACTGTTCTTGCAAGCACAGGTATTGCCCCAGGTACCTAACCTAGAGCCATCCTTATGTCCCTGGCTGCACCAAAAAAGGGCTTTCCACTTGGCTTGCCAAGGTTTCCTTTCCTGCCTTCCTTCATGCTCCAGGACAGGGGAAGTCAAGTTGGAATGGAATGGAATGGAATGGAATGGAATGGAATGGAATGGAACGGAACGGAACAGAACAGAACAGGCTGGAAAAGAACTTTGAGATCATCAAGTCCAACCAATCAAACAACACCATCTAATCAACTGGATGAGGCACTTTGTGCCTCATCCAGACTCCTCTTAAACACCTCCAGTGATGGTGACTCCACCACTGCCCTGGGCAGCCCATTCCAATAGCCAATCATTATTTCTGTGAAGAACTTCTTCCTAACATCCAGCCTGAACCTCCCCTGGCACAGCTTGAGATTGTGTCCTCTTGTTCTGGTGCTGGTTGTCTGGGAGAAGAGACCAACCCCCACCTGCCTACAACCTCCCTTCAGGTAGTTGTAGATGGCAATAAGGTCTCCCCTGAGCCTCCTCTTCTCCAGGCTAAGCAACCCCAGCTCCCTCCGTCTCTCCTCATAGGGCTTGTGCGCCAAACCCCTCACCAGCTTTGTTGCCCTTCTCTGGACACCTTCCAGGAACTCAACATCTTTCCTAAACTGAAGGGCCCAGAACTGGACACAGGACTCAAGGCGTGGCCAAACCAGTGCTGAGTACAGGGGCAGAATGACTTCCCTGCTCCTGTTGGCCACACTATACCTGATCCAGGCCAGGATGCCATTGGTCTTTTTGGCTGCCTGGGCACACTGCTGGCTCACGTTCCACATACTGTCATCCAGTACCCCCAGGTCCCTTTCTGCCTGGCTGCTCTCCAGTCACTCTGACCCCAGCCTGTAGCACTGCATGAGGTTGTTGTGGCCAATATGTAGAACCCTGCACTTAGTTGTAGCAGGAACATACACTAAGCAAATATATGGGCACAGGACCAGGATGGGTCCTGCTGAAAACATTGTCAGTCACGCTGCATACTAAGTGTCTACTGTGCTCCTGGGCTTCTCTGCATAAATGCTGCAGGAGGAAAGGAGCATGCTGGCAGCAGAAGCATAGCCTAGTCCACAGCCAGGAATCTTGGTCTGAGCCAGAAATCACTGGAGGATTCTTGTACCTTTCTCTGCAACACTTGCTTCTCATTGCAGCTGGGTTCAGAGATAAGGCTCAATGAACCATGGGTCTGAATCCAGCTCCTGCATTCCTACCTCTCATTTCTGGCTGGATGGAAGGACACAGATATCTGGCCAATTTTCAATGCAAAAAAAATGAGTGTCAGGTCTTCCTTGCATATTTCTCATCTCCCAGGAGATGATGTTCTTTGTCTTCTTTCTGTGCCAGCACAGAGCAGGTCTTTTAGCAGGTGGATTTACAAAAGGTATATTCATGCCTCCCAGCCTTACAGTCTGTTTTTGACCAGAAAAAAAAGACAGGAAGCATCATGCTTGGAAACACTAGAGACAGCTGGAGGAGAACAGAGGCAGTAACATGGAGGCAAAGCAGAGCTGTATGTGGTGCATGAGACCCTGCAAGTCAGTCCTTGCAGCACCTCTGACTGTGGGCATCCCTTCTGACTCTTTTCCTGTAAAATTAATGATGGCATTAGACATTGATGGTTCTTCTTCCATGCCCTGGCTGGATCCTGACTTCTTCATGACTTTCCTGCTTGCCTCTAACAGCAAAATCTATAACTGAGCTGTGAAGTAAGAATGGTCTTCAAGAACAACAGAGAAGTACTGAGAGCTCCCAATGAGTACACACATAAAGTAAAATATGTGAGATCACAACAGTTTACACAATGGAGTGTCTTCAAACTATACTATCACTGCAATTTTACAGGCTGAATGCTCAAATGCATGGACAGTTCATTCCTGTTGAATTCCCTGTCCAGCTCCTATCAAGATTCTGCGATACTGAACCCTGTGCAAGTTAATAAATTAGAACAGGTTACAAGTAATTATTTTTTAAAAGGCTGAGATTGAACATGTGTCCATAGATGCGTTCACCCTCTCCCCTGCCACCTGTTCCTGAAATAATCAGTTGCAAAGGAAAACAAACAAACTAAAAACATGCAATATGAAAGAGTACAACCCATAGCTTTGCTAAGATTGTTATATTTCACACCAGCCTCAGATCAAAATGCATTTTGCCACAAGCTCTATAAGTTGTATTGAAGCCAAAGTTGCTGAAGTCATTCAGAAACAGTGTAAACAAAGCATTGCAATAAAATGTTTTCTGCAAGACTGGAAGTTGATTTAGGCACTGGTTTGGAAATGACTTGTTCAATATCCTTCTCTGCCACATTATTTTCTGCATGATCTAACACTTCACGACATAATAAGGTGTGTACCTTATAGCCTAGGTTTAAAAATGCAACTTTGAGTGTGTTGGTGGTGCAAGCTGAACCATGCTTATATGGAACATGGCTGTACCATTTCATTTCAGGTCCAGTAACACCTTTCCAAGAAAAGAACTAGGGATCTGACTACAGTATTGTCATAAGACATGTAAACCTAAACTAAATTTATATCATAGACTCTGTGGCTTATGCAAACACCTTGGTTTGGTAAGGTAGTATAGTAGAGCAGAAGCCTTAAACCAAGACGTTCACGGGCAATGGAGACAGCATTATATCTGAGAAACAGCTGAAGGCTCTCCCTGTTTGCAGGGGGAAGAGGAGCAGAAAGACACACACACCTTTTCACTGCCCACATGGCAACACAGCAGGACTGTTGCTCACTGTTGCAGAGCCCTCCACTCAATAGAGTCATCAGCCCAAGCCCTGGGGTGGTTTACCTGCTATCCACCCATCCCAAAGGCAGGCAGTGATGCGTATCAGCATTTAGCCAAAACCTGCAGACATTTAAGCTCTGTCTACTACGTATAGCACTGTGGGGATGAAACCTCAGGGTATTGCCCAGATATTGACTCTGCCCAGATCTTGTACTCAGCACTTTACTAGCCTCTGTTCACATGTGAGGCTTTCCAATATATCACCTTGTCTGCATGATGTTTATGGGTGAGCTGCTGACAGTATGAGTACAGTATCTACTGCCACCGTCTGCAGTTCTACCCAGTTCAGGAACTTGTTGCTGATCTGGCAGCACCTAAATAGTTACAGGAGGGAGATGGTATTAGCTGCAAGCTATAAAGGGTACATCACTCACATGGCTGAAAATCATGCTTGTCAGTATCTCTCCAAGCACAATCAGCAAGGTGCCTCTCATCCAACCTTTACAAACAGCCAAGCATGGTATCACCATGCTTGTTTCACCACTATGTATTTTTCATGAATCTGGAAGAAGGTTTCATTTATGATGCAAGCACAAGATCTGCATACCTCAGTTCTCTGGAGAAAACAGAGAACAGTTAGTTGGCATGGTATCAGCAGAAATCACCATCTGTTTCTATAGGTGAGCGCAAAATGAAGCTCATAGAGTTTAAAGCCAAACATACCATCCATCCCAAGCAAATTCATCCAGAGACCACCATGGAGCCCAGAAAAACAAAAACATGGTACTCTGTCCAGGCTATCCAAGTATTATGAGAAGTGACTCAGCAAGGTCTCTGCAGAGAGGTGAGGGCCAGGACAAGCAAGGCATGTGATTGTGTTTCTACATCCTGTGTAAAGGAAACCAAAGGTGTAATACTGTGTCTGAGTATGTTTAATGGTACTTGAAACATCTCTGAGTAGGGACACTGAGAAAACTAGAATGGGCATTTGAGGCTATGATTAGAGCAGATGCCCAGTACTGAGAGAAGCGGAGAGCTTAATCTGTTTAGCTCTTCAAGAAGTAACTAAATAGTGCATGAGTGCAGTACAAAAGCACCGCTATGGGAGAGAAAATTCTGGGTCCTGAAAGGCTGTTGAATCAGGCAAAGAAAGGTACAATGGCAACCAATGCTGGAAAGTGAAGTCTGTTGTTTACAATGAATTTAGAAATATTTGTAAAAATTAAGAAAGAATTAACCATATGATCGGAGGCATCAAGGGCAGTACCCCTGGACCTCTTTTGGGAGAGAAGATCATGGTTGATCCATTGTACTGACACACATACTATTGGGATAATGCAGGGAATTTTGCACTTGTAATGTGAGGCTAAATGCTACAACAGCACCTCTGTTGTACCTTTCTCACCCTTGATTTCCTCCACATTATTGTCCAGAGGAGGTGAGTAAGACTAGGCTGATCAAGTAGCACTGTTACCAGCAAGCCTCTGTTTGTCCATTTCAGCCCACTAGAGGACTTTCCTGTGATATCATGGAATGTTGGGGGTTATAATCTCTCTTCCTTTTTTGAAAAGGAAAACAACAGGTCCCAGAGCCCTGGAATCTGAGGGATTTTTTTTTTTTTTTTTCATCGTTGTTCTCTATGTGTTTTCCACACTTCTCTTAGGAGAGCAAAACTTCATTCACAGTTCACAGGTGTGAAAGGATACCTTCAGCTAATATACATCTAAATTAGCATTTGTCAGAGTAAAATATAACGGTCTTACTGTGCAAAATGGCTCCTGTTTCAGTACTAATCAATACTTGTTTGATGGATTGCCTGCCAGGAGTCTTTCAGGCACATAATTTGAGCTGCTAGACTTTCTGCTTGCTCATTGCTTAACAAAATAAATAGAGATGAATCATAGTATTTAACATAAAACTCCAACTCAGAATCAAAGCTGCTTAAAATGCACGCTGGTTTGCCCCACTCCATCCTTCCTTTCCCTTTGCTCAGGAAGAATGTTAAGTCTTTCTAGAGCAGGCACAAGGCTGGAATGATAACCACTTCACCAAGGACTGCCCTTTCCTCTGCAATCAGTGACTGCATTCCCAACACAGTGCTCCCGTCCTCATTGACCCCTGAATCAGAAACTGTTTGGGAAAGAAACAAAGAATTGATATTTATGCCTGCGTGGCTGATGGGAGGGTGGAATTTCACATATGCCTTTCTTAGCTGCTGTGATGCAATGCACAAACTGTTCCCTTTTGCTGCTGTGCCTATTGTGCTACTAATCCGTGTGAGAGCTCCTACCACTGAATTGTCCCCACCTGCAACTGCATCACATTTGAAACTACAAGAAGCAACAAGGTTTTTCAGAAATGTTTGGCTTCTCAGTAATAATAAATAGATGTATGGCTCTCCAGAAATTCATATTTGTATTCAGAAACATGGTTGCTGATTTTTTTTTTTTAATCTGGCTGTTAAACTGATAACACTTTTCTTGAAACCCTATCCACCCACAGCCCACTAATAGCCTTATAGAGGGTGAATAATCAGAGCAGCAACTTTTCTTGGCCAAAGAGGAACATCAGGCTCATATAGCAAGTTCTGCCCCATCTCTTATCTTGCCAACCTCATCATCACTCTGCAGTACCACTCAGACAATCAGGCAGGAAGCTTGAAGCAATGTGGGATCCACCTTCAGGCTCTGAGCCATGGCTCATGATGTGCTGACCCCCGCACCAGCAGAAGACTCTGAGGCTAAGATTTGCGGCAAAGGACAGAGACACTGGTGTTTCTCCCATGAGTCCCCTGGTTGTCCCTGCCCACACTACACACAAGCCTCTCCTGCTGCCTGCTCATTTGTCCTCTGACAGCCAGAAGCACTTGCCCGGCTCCTCTGAGCCAGACTTATCCACATAACTAAGTTTTGGCTCTTCCTTAATTCTCAGCCCTTCAGCCCATTCTGCTTTTCAAGCCCCATTCCCATGGCAGATTTCCCTTGCCTCTATCCCAGAGCACCAATGTCTCTTGGGCCGTTACAGGGGGTTTTGCATGCTGGCACCATGTTTTGAGCTCTATTCTGGCATATTTGTGGGGATTCTGCATTTTCCTCTCTCTTCCCAAAGGCCACAGCCACAAATTATTCATCCCTACAATGTCAGACAGGCCTGTGGCTGCCTAGACAGGACTGCTGCTGTGACCCCTTAACTCCTCCAGCAGCACTAGCAGGTGCCTGGCAGGGGATTTGCTGTGTTCCGTGCATGGTGCAGGTCACACACTCTATCCCTACCAGCGAAGCATGGGGGAGATTTCCCAAAGGCCATACAGAGCTCAGGGCAGCCAGGAAGGTGCCACTACTGGGAGAGTTAACAGGGAGAAATTTAAGAACTGACAGATGAAGAATCAAGCAGGAAGTGTCCCTATCATATGGGCTCAGATAAGACCAGATAACATCTTGGCAAGAATGCCATGCACCAGCAGAGAGAGTTCAGGTACCTAGGAAAACTGTCAGGCAAATGGTGAGGAGTATGGCAGCAAAGAGGCAAATGCTTCACTCTGGCATCTCAGGATTTTAGGGCAGAATGCTACACACTGGCATGCAGCAGAAAGACCTGGATGTTCTTGGGGGCAGGCATGCACAGAATTGCAGACAGCAGTGTTTTGGAAAGAGAGAGGAAAGTGGACATGGAAAAGTTGGTGGTTTTCAGATGCAGCCCAGCTCAATGGTGTCCTTTAGCTTGAAAGCTCTCCTTCTGCACCTCTACCTCATCATTCTTCACTTTCAAGGGAGGCTTTCTGGGGAGGCACATACAATGCCAGTAAGCATATAGCACAGGGACATACCAGAACAGCACATTTTCATCCTGTTAGGGTTCCTGTGTTGCTTTTGGCAGTAGTACAAATACCTTATGGCTACATGGTACATGTCAAGGATACATAGAAACAAGCGTGGCACGCTTCTTGCAAGTGAAAGGCACAAGTGGATCCCTTGAAATCTTTCCACCAGAGTTTTTCTAGCTCAAACCTGTAGGAACTAAGGGCTGACATTTTGTAGGGCACCCCGTACAAAAACTAGCACTCATTGGTAATAATAATGCCGTCTGTGGCTTTGCAGACTGATAAGAAATGGATCTAGGACATTACCAACAACATTATTTCTAGCCTTAAAATTGAGAACTATTTCTTGTTTTCATTACTCAAGGAAAAATCTTACACTCAAAGCACTTTTTTACAGTTTTGGTAAATCCTTCAGTTTTCAGTAACCTTGTCCCTCATCTTTAGCTTTGTTGTAATCTGACATATCCATGTTTAATAATATATGTGTTAGCAAATTCTTTAAACTACACATAAAGAACCGCAGAAAAAAAAAAATCAGGGAAGGACTGGAATACTTCATATTAAGATAACATGTTTTATGATTGCTTACAGAGTGAAAATGCAGAAATTTGGCCAATGTTGCATAGTTTATGCTGTGCTTAAGCAGGAAAACAGAGGCCAATGCTTAGATTTGTTTGAAGTTGTGCTGTCCTTTTCTTACCTGGCAGGATGCAAGCCACTAGCAGGGCAGAGCTAACTCTCCACCCTCAATCCAAGTAACCCCTATTCTTCTTCCACTGTTGTTGTTGTTGTGCATAACAAAGAACAATTGACCATAACAAAGTTATGACCATGGGTGAATGGCCACAATGTGCCTAATTCCTTTCTTTGTTTAACCGCCCTAACTATTTTGTCTGCTAAACTTCACGCTCTACATCCAGCCACTGCAGCCTTACCCTATTAGCACCTAATGGCAGAAAGTCCAATAAATCTCTTACCTCTGAGTTTCGGCTGGGATTTAAGCCTTTGGGTCGAAGCCACAGTCTGGGAGGGTGGGAAGCTTACATGCTGTTTAGCATAGAGCTAGTCTGAACTCAGGTGATGACTGTAGCACAAGTGACCACAAATACATCTGTCCAGTTCTGCTGCTTGGTCCAAGACTGTTCTGCACTGAGGTAAGACAGCAGAACATATGATAGAGGTGTTAGTCATAATTGCAGAGATTCAGCCAGTAGTGAAGTCTTCTCTAACAGCAGTTCAGACCTAAAAAAAACTGAGAGCAAGAAGGAAGGATAAGAGCAAGAAGGGGTGGTCTTCATAAAGGAGGTCAAGCTGTCAAAATACTCCCGGCAGGTACAGAAGGAAGGAGCATGATTGCCTCTTCTAGGAGAGGGGAATTCACCTTCCACATGTCCTCACAAATTTCCTGGGTGACCAAGTTAGTCAGGCTTTTTGTGCTTCGTTTTACATCTAGATACAATATAATGTGGTCAGTTAACACAACTGAAGAGCACAAATAAGCAAGGAATGGCATACTCCAATGAGAGTAATACCAGCTTCCAAACAAGTTTGGTCTTTTCTCATAACAAACACGGCCAAATGAAGATCAGAAATAACCACAACAGCATGGCATCATTCAAGGTGGGACAGTGCAAAGACTGCAGAAATTCACTAGGTCCTAAGACATACCTGCTGAGGAAATGTGGAATAAAAAGTTTACTTCAACAAGAGGCACCTGAATGGATGAAGAGGAGCATGGGATTTTTTTCCCTTCTCATTTTAATACCCTTTCACAAATTCAGGGTTCACAGGAGTAGAATGATAAACCTGAATATTCCACTGCATGAGACTGGATTTGGTTTTCTTTATTTTTAACCCACTTAGATGAGAGACAGATAAGACCAAATTTACAGGAGAAGTTCTTTAGGCGTGCCACCCCAGAGAATCTACAGTTTGTTGCCCACAAAGCTCAGAGCTCAGCTGATGAAAGCCAGTCAGTGTCCTCTACCTGTAGCAGCTGAGTGACCTTTCTTTGATCTGGGGTCTATTGCTTCCACTATGGTTTCAGCAGCCAGAAGTTTTCAAGTTAAACTCCATAATGCTTGAATCAAGTGGTTATTTAAACCCCTGAAATCCCAGGAATCAGTCTTGGTGAGTCAGAGGGACTCTGCCCCTTTGATTGATCATTGTATCTGTGACTCAAAGCAAGTACACATTGTTTAAATCATAAGGATTAATATTTATTACCATTGAATGTGCATGTCTGAAGCCTCTGCTCTGGAGAGTTGGCAATGTAAATAGTGCAGGCAGACTGGTGTGCACATATGCAGCTCTGGCCTTAGTCTGCCTCTGGGAAAACAGAGAGTGAAACCTCCCTGGCTCCTGGACAGAGGCAGATCATGGTGAGGGGTGCAATGGATTTGGCTCCTACCTGGAGGAGCAGATCCTTCTCTGTAAATATAAGAGGCTGAGCCCCAGACTGCACAGTCAGTATACGTGAGTCCCTCCAGGACTTCTGCAGCCCCTAACACTTGGCAAGGAGGCTCCGGCAGTCAGGCTTCATACGGAGTTGAACATCAAGACACATTTGATGAAACATAAGCACAGCAAGAGCCCAGAGGGCTGCAAAATCCCTCTACTAACTTGTTTATGCCAGATATTTTATAAAGTTCAAGAGGAGTTAGATAGAGATGTGAATCAAATTGCCATGGGATTTAAAAATAGGATTCAGCTTGTCTTGCTCCAGCTATGCTACATAGAGGGTACCTCCACAAGTGTTCAGCACAGTGCAGATCACTTTAAAGGATCATTACCTAACTTGATGTGTTGATACCAGCCAAGACCTTTGTGAAAGCATCAGCTCCCACCTGGAAATGAAGTGATCTGGAGTCACAGTGCTCAGTCATTCTGTTTCTGAAGAGTCTCAACACAACGTACACTATAGATCAAAGGCTGAAACAACCCAAAGGTTGATCAGCTCATCTTACATTCCTGACTGGGTGGTAACAAGCCCTAAGAGAAATTATAAGAGAGCAAATAAAAAGCTAGTGAACAAGCAAGTCAGTACAAACCAAGTGTCACCACCATGACAGGCAAGCACATATCCTGGGAGTGACGCAACAGTCTTCAGACTTCACATATAAAGCAGTGGAAATGCTGTGGCTGTGAGATTTAATTAGGCAGCAGATTGCCTAGAAAGCTGATGTCTCAAAAATCCCCAGCTCAAGTGCTTCCCAGGCAGCTGCTTGTGGTGTCAGTTGGAGGCACTGCTCCAGGCTGGAGAAGGGCAGTGCAGCTTACTGACGCAAAGTAAGCTGCATCACAGATGAAGCTCCTGGCGAGGCTGAAGCTGGACCAGCAGCACACACGTTACCGGCTGTCTGGGGACTTTGAAGAAGTTTTCACATCCAACCTCAAAAATTACTTTTATGTTGCTGTAACCCAACGTTCTTAGCCTCTCCAGTACCTTTGCTATGCTCAGAGGATTACCTGCTCATCTGCAGGTGAATGAGCAGCTAGGGGTTACCACGAGAAGCTGCCCCTGTGGCTTCACGGCTCTTATCATCTCCTAGAGTTGGAGGTGCAGTCTTAAAAACAGATCTAGTGAGGGATGGTCAGAAAACCAGCCTGTAAGGAGTTTGTTGAGGAAAAGAAAACACCAGCAAAGGAAGAAAAGCTCTCCAAGGTTTCAGTGTGCTGGGTCCCCATCATCTGCCTACATTTTGCCCATGCACAGTTTAATCAGCATGCTAGGGTGCCTGGCTCCCTGCCAATTGCAATGCAGATTCTGACAATTTGTCTAAAGTGTAGTGAGAAATTGCAGCTGAACAGAAAGAGCACTTCTTTGGGGGTTTGGTTAGTGTGTGTGTGTATGTATGTGGGCTTCCCCATTCCCTCCCCTCCCCCTTGTTTTCTCCTCCCCAGCCCCCAAAACAATTACAACCTCTAAATGCCACCCACACCTCAGTTGCCTGAGAAACGCAGCGTGGGAATGGCTGTGGTAATAGGAACTCAGGTTTTACACCATCCTGCTATCACTGGCTGGCTGCAAAAGCCCCCACAAAACTCAGCATGATGAGTAGCCCAGATATGGAGAGTATTGCCACCCCAGGCACAGCCCACTGCAAGATCTTACCATGGTGAGCATCTCTTTTTTGGAGAAGCCAAGGCTGTAGTAATTGGTGGTTTTGTTCTCTGGTAATTATGCTGGTAGTGGCCCTGACTCCATCCACCTGCATCCATATCCACACACTTAGTCCAGAACAGTTCAGCCCCGGATAGGATGGGATGGAATGGGAAAGGAAGCAAGAGCTAGGTATCATGCTTGCACGTCTGGCTTCATGGAAACATTCTCCACACCCACCATCACAGGAGCATCCCTGTCATCACCTTGATCAAATCCACTTCCCAGATAACAGGGTACATGCCTGTGCTGAAAAGCATACCTGCAACAAGTGTCAAGAGACACACGTCTTGTTTAACAAGTGCTGAAAAGAGAAAGGGTTCCTTTTTTGCACTGGACACCTGGGCAGAGAGGAGGAGGTTGCTCATGCTGAATAAAAATATTCACCTTCCCAAGGAGGTGGCAGAACATGTCTACTGCACACTTCTCAGATCAGCATTACAAGGCCAGGTATATCAGAAAGATGATTTCTGGCTGAACAAAGACATTTTCAGGGAGGGAGTGTGTGTGTGTGTGTCTGTGTGTGAGTGTGTGTGTGTGTGTCTGCGTGTGTGTGTGTGTGTGTGTGTGTAAAACCACCACTCACCCACCCACTTAAATCCACCTATTTTGAACAATCTCTGTATAATGGTGAGGGGGAAATGGGCTTCAGCTTGGTTTTCGGGGGTTTTTATTCTGTCTTTTTCAGCAAAGCTACTCCCCATCCAGCAGACAGCACACAGATGCAAGGATGATACTGTCTTCCAATCTACAAAGAACAGGCAGTCTTAGTTAACTCTGATCTGTTTTCCCCAAGAGGCCAGCACGTAGCCTGCTGTGCTGACCCCATGGCAGCACTGACAGTGCTCAAAATGCCTCTGCAAACCATGAGGGAAAGAGAACTTTTCACCAGAAGTGCATTTGGACAAAGGGAGGAGTTAGACAACCTTCACAGGTGGTTAATCCTTTCCCATTAATGGATTGCCTGTTCCAAATTATAATTTGTGTACTTTATAATTGGCTGCCTTCCATCCTTTTTCTTCAGTCTTCTTTAGTTTTATTCTTTCCAGTAGTTCCTGGTTACTCTTTCCTTGGGCCTGAGTTTTCAGTCCCCATTGCTATCTTCTGCTTTCTTCTGCCATCTTCTAGCCATCTGTACAGTAGATTTCACCTACATTTCAAGACTGCACAGATAAAGGCCCACCAGTGCCCTTACACATGCAGACAAGTATGTTTTTCAACTGAGAAAACACAATGCTTGTACACTATAGTCTGTCCCTGAGATTTTTTTCAGTTCACAGACCTTGTTTTTCCAGTATGTCCTTTTTACTGATATTTTAGCATTCTCATAATTTTTAGCTTGCAGTTTGTGATCACTGGCACAGCTCCCATATGATTCAAATACTTTCAAGTTTCCTACAAACATTGTTGCAGTTGTCCAAGTCATTAAACCTATTACGGCTGAAGCAAGTTCACACTCTAAACAAACTGTCCCAGAGACTTTCCCCCCATTTAACTGTTATTTCAGAAAACAACTCCTTCCATTTAGATTGCAAGATCAAAATGTAATGATTTAGAAAGCTAGAGTGTTTAGTGATTAAACAACACCCTGCTACAAAACTGGTCAATCTATTAAGTAATCAATACCCTAATTATCAAGTAAGCATGCTATTGCTAATCTGCAACAATACTGTTTTCCACCCTATTACACAGCATTGTAAATATGTTAATCTAACACACATCTACTATTCATTAACAAATTCACCACTTCTGCCTCCCTGTGTGACCTATCCCAAGGGTGGAAATCTATCCCTTTGGAGGCCAGCCCCACATAATCTGTTTTTCAAGCACAGCCCTGATGGAAAGCCCAGTGAGGAGAGCCAATGGCTTGGGTTTGTAAGTCAGCATCGCTGTAGTCTGTAGACATCTGCACTCCTACTCTCAGAAGACTTCCCATCCTTAGTTCTTCACCTGCTCTACCATATTCATCATTGTTTCTACTTATGAACAACCTTTTTTGCAACCTTTGTACCTCTCTTTCTCCACTCAGGCTCCTCCTTAAGACATAAAATGTTCCTCATTACTTTTGCCTTGTTGGTCCAATTCAGCAACATCCATATCAAAATCATTGAAGCAATCTCAGCCTTATGCTGAGATACACCCTGCCTAGATATACGGGGGAAAAGCCTCCCCACAAATTTCAAGATTGCAATAGCAATATATTACCTTACAAATTCTGTGAGGCAAAGCAGTCTACATAGCCATGATTCCTCCCCCTCATCTCAGTTGAACTTCTTGTCTCAAGAGCAGACCATCAAAGCAAAGACTACATCATCTGTGTACTGATCACCCAAAAACTAGCTGTGGAATGGGACGAGGACAGATGCCCTAAAATGAACATGACTATGACAACAAACCCAGGATGCTGTTCAAGTTTTCTGCACATTGGCCACAACAACCCCTTGCAGTTCTACAGGCAGGGGTTAGAGCGGCTGGAGAGCAGCCAGGCAGAGAGGGACCTGGGGGTACTGGATGACAGTATGTGGAACGTGAGCCAGCAGTGTGCCCAGGCAGCCAGGAGGGCCAATGATATCCTGGCCTGCATCAGAAGCAGTGTGGCCAGCAGGAGCAGGGAGGTCATTCTGCCCCTGTACACTGCACTGGTTAGGCCACACCTCGAGTACTGTGTCCAGTTCTGGGTCCCTCAGTTTAGGAAGGATGTTGACTTGCTGGAACGAGTCCAGAGAAGGGCAACGAAGTTGGTGAGGGGTTTGGAACACAAGCCCTATGAGGAGAGACTGAGGGAGCTGGGGCTGCTTATCCTGGAGAAGAGGAGACTAAGGGGTGACCTTATTGCTCTCTACAACTACCTGAAGGGAGGTTGTAGACAGGTGCATGATGGTCTCTTCTCCCAGACAACCAGCACCAGAACAAGAGGACACAGTCTCAGGCTGTGCCAGGGGAGGTTTAGGCTGGATGTTAGGAACAAGCTCTATACAGAGAGAGTGACTGCCCATTGGAATGGGCTGCCTGGGGAGGTGGGAGTCACCATCATTGGAGGTGTTCAGGAGGAGACTTGATGGGGTGCTTGGTGCCATGGTTTAGTTGTTTAGGTGGGTCGGATTGGTTGATGGGTTGGACATGATGATCCTGAAGGTCTCTTCCAACCTGGTCTATCCTATCCTATCCTATCCTATCCTATCCTATCCTATCCTATCCTATCCTATCCTATCCTATCCTATCCTATCCTATCCTATCCTTTTTCTAGGAGAAATGGAGAGCATGGTGCTTGGTGGTGGCTTTTTTTTTTTTTTTTTTGCATTGAAGAAGCTGCAAACATGGAAAGAAAGAGCTGAAACATGATGGCTTCACATGATGACGAAAAAATGGGTCATCCTAATACCATTCCCCTTTAGGCGCTAAATTAAAAGCTACTGGGTTATTTTGGACCTTTCCTGGACCTTTAGGAGGCCACTGCAGTCCATCAATGTTTGAGTAAGAACTTTATTCCTATTTCTAATCTAGCTGTATCCATAATAACTTCAGAACAGCTGTGCTCTACTTTTGGGCTATGTTACTCTCTCATGCTAAATTACTTATAAATAGCCATACAGAGGTGCAGCTTCCGTGGACTGTGGAGGTTTCACCTGCATAAACAAACTAGACCTTTCAGGCTCCCATGTATTGTGTATTTGGAAATTTGAACTGAAAATGGACAGTGGAGATAATATAAACACGTGTCTTTCACTTTGTACTTATTCTGTCATTCTTCTTTTTTCTGTTTTAATGCATTATGAGCAAGGTGACACAACTAATGATTCCAGGCAGAAAAATATGAGAAAATTTTCTGTGTTGAATTTGTCAGCGAGGAAGACAGAATAGGAAAAGATGTGGTGAGCAGTACTGACATTAACATTCAGACATGGTTAAAACATTTATTTGGGCTCAGAGGAGGCATTTAATACATCTTTGTAAAATACTCCCACCCATCCTCACCACCACTTTGTTTAGTCTTTTCATAAAAGATGTTCTAATCCAAAGCATGTATGGGAACCAAAGGCACTGACTGCTTTGAAGTAACCAGAAGGGAACAGCAATGAAAAAATCATGTCATGGTATTGTGTAAAAAAATCACATAACTACCTCAGGTGCTGGAGGTCTTGCCATTCTTCTAAAGGCAACATGATGAATCTCTAGGAGGAAAAAATCATCTCAAGATGGTCAAATATTCAAAGAACTTGTTAAGAAAAAACATGTCTTCCCTACTATTGTCTCTAAATCTAAGCTCCCAGACCTGTTGTAAAGCTTCTCCGTGCCCTATTTGGTACCAGACACACCCTCTTCATTTGCCCTGCTACTCACTCTCCACACAGTATCCTATCTTCCCATGTTGAGCCATGTTTGACCCAAGGCTATTTGCCATCATTTCTTACTCACTTCCACCTCTTTCTGCACTCCCCTTTTTTCCTTAGTGTCTGACTTTCCTGTCTCCCTCCTTGCTTCCCATCCGAGAGGCCAACAGTAATTGCCAACCTTGAGGCTACCCTCAACCAAACTAATTCGTGAAAGTTTTCAGATCACCTCCAAATAATTTCTGAACAGCAGTTTGCTGCAGCCTCCCTCTTGCAACCCCATCTTTGACCAGTTAATTCTCTTGTTTGTGTCTCTTCACAGCTAAGTAGTGGTAAGTCTCCAGGCTATACACCCTTTAACAAACTGGAGAGGTGCAGAGGCAGAGAAGAAGAGAGACACGCTCCAGCTTCTCTCACACAGAACTAATATACACGTATTGGCTCCACTGGTTTACTCTCCACCACACACCTTTTCAAGCTTCCTGCAGTAAGGACTTTCTATATACTTGTGTGGGGCTGCACTAGTCTCTGCTCTGTCAGAGGTATTCAGGTCCAGGTAAGGCAATGAGTAAAACCTGAAACTGGTGACTGGCAGAAATCAGAGGCGTGCACTGGACAAAGCATTACAGCAGCTTCCCTGGGCAGGACAGCCAGAGGCTGATGCATGAGCTAGTAAAGCCACCTTCATGTTCTCACTTAAAGTATGCAGTGGTCAGGGCTCCAGTAAAAAACGAAATTCAACTGCAGAGGATGAAATACATTTGGTTTATTTCTTTCTAAAGTTTGTACATATACATATATCATTATACATATGTGAGATCCTTCACTAAGGTTCCTTGATTTCAATTACATAAAAATTATTGGGAAGCTTGCAGGCTTTCTGTTGCCCGTAAGCAACATTTATTCCAACTTATAAAAACACAGAGGAACAGAGTTATAGTCAGGAACATGGACGTAAGAGAGAAGTCTACTTTATATCTCACAGTTTCAATACATCAAAGGCAAATTATTTGTCTGTATACCGTAGGCTTACTTTATCAGCAATGATAAAATAGAGGAAATTATTTATATACAGTCACCTCAAGTGAAAAATAAAGCAATGTAAACTTAAATTCCAAAATATTATTTTAAATGATATAACAATATCCCCAAAAGTCCTTCTTCCAAGGGGAAGAAGACTGATTAAGTGCCTTCATTTATCAGGAAATGATCATTCTAGTACCAGTTACGTGAAGCAGAATAAGGGAGAGCATCCTGTGGTACCTGTAGAAAAGAGTGACGACTCTGCTTCAGGAAAGCATCTCTGTGTCAAAAAGCATGTTTGAGTCCTTATGGACGTCAGCAGCACGTGGAAACACCTCCCATGAACCAGTGCTTGACTTAACTCTGCTCTGACTCCAAGCAATGAGAAGTATGCTTTCTGGCTGCGCATGCTCCCAGGGATGAAATGGGGTGCCCAGGTGGTAGAACAGTCTCAGACCTGAAATGATGACCATCCCAAGAGTCGGAGCGGCAAGTCTCATGCTGCTGGAAAGGATTTAGTCATTACCTCAATACTGCTTCACAGCAAACCAAGAAGTTACCACGAAGCAGTGAGACCAAGATGATATCTAGTGTGTTGCATGATTAACCCTCCAGTAATTCAGTGATCAGAGTAAAGTGAGTTCAAGGTTACCAGAAAGAAGGTTACCTACACTTGGCAAAAGGGAGGCCAGCCAGAGGAAAGATCTTTCAAGGACTACTGTCATGCCCTGCGAGGTTAGGTCTGCACACAAGCAATACACAGGGCACATGTATGCGTGTGTTCAAAACGCCCTTCTGAACTACCACTATCAAGAGTTACTCTTCCCATAAAGGTACCATGTAAAGATAACTGAAAATGCAGTCCTTGTTCTTGGCCTAAGAGAAAACACCACTTCAACAGCTCAGGTGGAAGGCAAATGGCATCTCCTAACTTATGACTCTGAGTGCAAGCGCTTACTCTTATCTTCCCACTATATCACCATGGGAGGCAAGTAACCCAAGAGAGAAGCTCAGCACCTGGAAAAGGATTATAGCTCACCCGAAGCAAGGTGATGGGCACATCCGTCTTCATTTGACCCTGAGCTACAGTCCACTCACATCTCAGTCCTGCTAGACATAGCCATGGTTCAGAGAAATACAAAGCACAGCTTCACTAAGGTTGCTCAAGTGCTTCACAGTAACTGCATGAGAAGAGTTTTATGAGTCCAGGTAAGAATCCCAGGCGGAGGCTTTGCTCTCCCTTTCCAAGTATAATGCAGGTAATGCTCATGTTGCCCTGATTACCTCACTATAGGAAAACTCAACAAATTCCCTTACGCCTTTTAACTTAGACCAACAACTTGTTAAAAGGTTGTTTAAATGTCCTAAGGGAAGCCTTTGGGAGGTGTATGAGATGCTCAAGAGAGATATTTCAGCCCTGCTGTCCTTTCCCTGATGATGAGCCAGACACTTTTCTGGAAATCTGTACAGCTGAAGAAAGAAACCCTCACTACTACTGGTGCCTGGTATATCCACAGGAGACATCACAGATATGTGTTCTCTCTGGACACTCTTGGGCATGATGTCCCTGCACTGAATTTTCACAGAGCAGGGTCAACATTTCTCGAAGTAAAGCTGTGTATTAGATCCCCAGAGTGCGATTTTTCAGAAGTCAGCACAGATGCTCCTCCACTGCAAGCACTGGCTGACATCAACAGAGAGGGGGTTAGCCCAGTGTTAAGCTAGCAGAAAATCCCACCCAGTAATCATTGCTTAGACTCTCAAACATATGTCTTTGCTTTCGGTGTGCAGAACAACAGGCAGCCCCTGGTAGACAACAGACAGAGATCAAGGCAGCTCAAGGGATACCCTAAATCTGCAAAAGCTCTGATGACTGTTTAACCTACTTTGAGAACAACTAGAACAACAAAATGTGCAGCTACTGAAGTGCTTTGACCAAAACAAGCCTTGGAAAAGAACATCAGATGTTGGAGTGCTAAGCCACAGAAGCCATACTATACCTATGAAATACATACACACATCTATAGGCATCATTTAACACATTCACCATGTAAACCTCAAATTGTACCTCACGCAAAGAGAGTGATTTAAAAGTTTTCAAACTGCTGAAAAGCTATGTTCTTGCAGCCAAGCTGTAATCCCAACCTTAAGTGAGAGGACAGATTTGTTACGAATATGTGCAAATTAAAAACCAAAAACAAACCCCAAACAACCCACACAACCAACCCCTGTCCTCATCCTACAGTCTTTCAGAATTTGACAGCACTGTGTAAGTGATTAAAGACTGATATCACCAATAGAGACTGCCGTGCAGTGACACAGGCTGGATATCATTGATCTTCCTTCTCCTAGCAAGAAGCTCAGGGGAGTCAGAGGATTTTGTGTCAAACAAGTCTACACAGCAGCCTGGCTAGCTGCTCTGGGGTTACACAAGGATATTACTTAGCCCAAAACAAAGCTGAAATCTTGCCTGCTTAGACAAATTGCCTTGTGTTGGTCTCACATAGGTGAGTTACATACAGGACCGGTGCTAAAGTGACTATGGTCTATGTCAGAAAAGTCCTGCTCTTGTGGTTTGTAGCACTTTCAATCCTTGCATTAGTAAGTGATGCACTTTTTCTTGGTCCAAATAAATCTGTGGCCTGTACTCCAACTGATTCCTGGTACAGATATAACGTCAGATGTCATGAGAAGTCATTCACTGTCTAAGCATTTATTATTTGTATGGAGTACTTCATTGTTCAAAGGGAAGGACAGATAATGCTTTGGGCTGGCCTAAATTTGCTCCTGATCATGGAAGCAAAGTCAAGTCAATGGTGATGTCTTTAGGAAACTGTTGCTTGCTTTTACCAAGGGAAATACTCTAACAAATAATTAAAACACTGTCTCAGTGCAGCTAACAAATCATTCAAGCCAGGTACCTTCTCTCAAACAGGGCTGAGCAAACAGGAGAGCAGTTACTCCCACATGGTATCCAGACACATTTCTCTTGGACCTGTCCTCCTTATTCTTATTTAAACCAGCCTCCTAGCAGCAGCACAACACCCCTGGATGAGGGTGCTGTAGCCACCAAGAAGAGCAACAGGTGGTAGGGACAACTCCTCAAGAAGCACAGGGTATGTGGAAAAGGAAGTCAGTATTTTTAATTACCCCTGGCACTGAGGGCAATGCTTGAATGCAGAGTCTCCAGCAGGTGACCTGCCACAGAGGGTGACACTGGCTTTCTGACTTCCTGTGCTGTCATTGTTCTCTGTATTGGTTCTCAGCTTATATGACATAATTTCTCTGGAGGCTGACAGAGCCCGTTGTTGCTGAATCAAATGTTCAGGTCCCACATGGTGAAGCTCCAAGTGAAGCAGCTCACTACATCTATGCTGCTGGGTAATCTCTTGGAGAGAGTAGAGGCCAGACATATGACACTGCTTCTATATGTACGAAAAAGTATCCTCTAAAAAGCAGGAGATCTGCTCTTTCTAAGAAATTTCTGAAACAGCTTCTTTGGCTCACCTCTCTAGGCAGCCTAGACATCAGATGCTGGGAACACACACTGGGAGCTCTGGTTGTGCTCTGGAGAGAAATGCAGACTTTATAACTGTCTTCTCAGAGCAGATACGATGTCCCAGAGCCTGGGGAGTGTAACACTGGGGAAAGATTAAACAAGCAGCTGGAATATTTAAACAAGCTGGAATATTAGAATAGAATAGAATAGAATAGAATAGAATAGAATAGACGACTTGACCAGGTTGGAAAAGAACTTTGAGATCATTGAGTCAAACCTATCATCCAACACCACCTTATCAACTAAACTATGGCACCAAGCACCCCATCAAGTCTCTTCCTAAACACCTCCAGTGATGGTGACTCCACCACCTCCGTGGGCAGCACATTCCAATGGCCAGTCACTCTTCCTGTGAAGAACTTCTTTCTAACATCCAGCCTAAACCTCTCCTGGCACAGCTTGAGACTGTGTCCTCTTGTTCTGGTGTTGATTGTCTGGGAGAAGAGACCAACCCTCACCTGTTTACAACCTCCTTTCAGGTAGCTGTAGAGAGCAGTAAGGTGTCCTCTGAGCCTCCTCTTCTCCAAGCTAAGCAACCCCAGCTCCCTCAGTCTCTCCTCATAGGGCTTGTGCTACAGCCAGCAGTGCGCCCAGGTGGCCAGAAGGCCAATGGCATCCTGGGCTGAATGTGTGGCCAGCAGGAGCAGGGAAGTCTTTCTTCCCCTGTACTCAGCACTGGTTAGGCCACGCCTTGAATGCTGTGTCCAGTTCTGGGCCCCTCAGTTTAGGAAGGAGGTTGACCTGCTGGAGCGTGTCCAGAGAAGGGTAACGAAGCTGGGGAGGGGTTTGGAGCACAAGCCCTATGAGGAAAGGCTGAGGTAGCTATTTACCATGGTTTAGTTGATAAGATGGTGTTGAGTGATAGGTTGGACTCGATGATCTCGAAGGTCTTTTCCAAACTGGTCTATTCTATTCTATTCTATTCTATTCTATTCTATTCTATTCTATTCTATTCTATTCTATTCTATTCTATTCTATTCTATCCTATCCTATCCTATCCTATCCTATCCTATGTCACAAAGGCCACAGAGCTGTAAATTGAGGACTACAAGATGTTTATACTGCCCTTGTCTCTGCAAAGGCATCCAGTGTGTCTGACAACCTGGACAGCATCTCTCTGTGCTTGGGTAACACTAGTTGAAAATGGCATTTTTTAATTTTGTTTTCATACAGCTCCCTAAAAGGCTGCAAAATTTATGGCCTGGTTTGGAAAGCAACCCAACTACTCACAAGCCACCATTTCAAGGTTTTCTCCCACCATGGGCAGCCTTTGCCTCTCAAGGCTTCTTGGAAAGGAGATTAGGAATGTCGTAAGTGTCTGGTCTGAATCTGAGAGGGAGAACTTTGCATCTCTGCAGTGTAATGCTAGAGGAAGACAGCAGTCTAAAACTCTGTCTTGCACCTCCCAGCTAAAATTGTGGCTGGAAATACAGGATACCAACAAGCAAAATGAAAAAGCTCTTCACAGGGTTATCCATTCAATGCAGCACTGCTTCAGAGCAGGTTTTCTCAAGGCAAGATGGGACAGTCACATATAGATTTCTTCAAGCATGGAAGGAAAGAGATCTGTTATACAGAAGCAGCTGAGGTGCTAAGATGACAGACAGGAGCTGCTTGACGGAAAAAGAGGAGGAGCTGTCAGACTAATTGCAACAAGGCCAAAATCAATTCAGGGATGGAGAATGCAGACACGGTAACCAGTGCGCCATCTGCAGAGAAAAGCCTTCCCCATTTTCAAGAACACTGCTATGCAGTGCTTCAGAAGCCAGTGATAACCGTGCCACCTTTGACTTCCTCCACTGCCACAATCACCTCCCCAGTGAAGGGGCTGCTCTAATCAAGCAGGAACCTGATACCCAACTGGATAAAGGCAAAAAAATATTCACTGTTTCGCACCAGAAGAAAAATCAGCATTGTTACCAGAAGGCACTGGTGATGTGAAAAATCAGTGAATAATTCTGGTCTCTGGAGATCTCTCTTAGTCCAAACTCCTCCTCAAAGCAGGACTATGCTCTCTCCAGGGGAGCCCATAGATGTGGACAGACTGCATCCTGCGAGCAGGCAGGATCAGAGGGAAAACACTTAAGGAATGAGCTGTCACAAGCCCTTATAAAGCTTCCGGTAACCATTTACAAGTGGCTGGCTGCAGATGAAAAACTGAGTCAGCATCACAGCTAAACAGCTTTCCCCCACAGCTCCACTGCATTAATCACTCTGCTGGCTGAGTTATCTCTCCACATCAATTAAAGACACAACATAAATACTGGATTTAAAAGCTGCAGACATGTTCACTGGTCCGTGAGTGATTTATCTGTGAGATGCACACAAACATACAGCTGGCCTAGAGAGTCTTTTGCAGCCGCTGCCAAACGAAAAACAATTCAACCAGAACCCTGCATCCAGGTGACTCACAGAGGAGATCACAGTTTTGGCTTTGGGAAAGTATCTCACCTGCTCTGGAGAACGCAATTTTGTCCTTCCTTGCCTCTCTGCTATCAGGTGCAGACTCAGTGAGGTCCTCTACTTCTCCTCTCTCAGCTGGGGAGAAGAAGGTTGAGCCCCTCAAGGGTGAGGAACCAGCAATGCTTCAGAACAGGATGGGTCCCTCTGAGAAGTTGGTTGACATTTTGAGAGGCCAGAGGCAAGAGGCCTTTAGTCCTATCCTGCTCCGCTCCTTGCATCTCCCTTTTCAACACTAAGCTGGAAGCTTTGCCCAAGCCACAGTTGCAAACTGCAGCAGGAAGGATGAGAAGGAAAAATGACAATGTCTTGCATCACTGATGTGAAGGTTGGCTTGTGTGCCACATGCTCCTGGTGGTTTGCCAGTAACTTCTGCTCAGTGAGCACCTCCAGAAAGCTGCAAGCTGCTCTGCTGATACTGAGTCCATTTTGGGTCCCAGAGAAGTGTTAGAAATGAACAAGAGTATCCTTAGGTGTTGCAACAGGAGCTTCTGAGTCACTGAGCACTGATCTCTGCTAAAGTGAAACATGTCAGATAAAAAAGGCAGGGTCCTTGGGTACCATGCAAAGCTGACTGGACAGAATCTCAGTGGTGCCACAAAAGAAGATGCACCACTGATACCTCCCAAGAACCTGCCAACCAATAGCACTAGGGGAGGGGGGGAAACAAATTACTGTACTGCTTAGAGCATGATCCTATTCCCAAGGGAGTCCAGAAGCCTTAGGCATTCAAACAGCATCACCTTTTTCTCTTGGCCTCCAAAATATGCTTTTTCATATGGCAGCCTTGGATGCCTAGAATTTGTAAAGCAACAGAGCAAAATGGCATTAATTAAAATTTAAGTGGAACCTGACAAACTCTTAGTAAACTAATCTGTATGCCTCAGCAATCTCACCAAGAACGCTACAAGATCAACAAATATTTAAAAGTGCAGTGGAAAACTGCATTTGCTAAGCCCAGATGAGATTTTAAAAATACACCCTAATCTGTTTACAAGTGTACATGGAAATAGAGAATAAAAAATGAAAATAAATTAGCAGTTTTGCAGTTCACTTTTTGATTTTTCCTGTTGCTTCAAATCATCTCCTCTGCAAAGACTTTGAAGAGGAATTACCCAGTTTTTGTGTTAAAGCTGGGAAATACATTGTACAGGAAAATATTATTTTTGAGCTCAGCAGTTTAACTGCATACTACAACAACCAGAATATTTTAAAAGGGAAAAAAGTTAAATGTCACTTCTTTGTCTTTTAAAGAACAGCACTCCATAATCACAGGGAGGTTTGCTGGGCATGTTTCAGCCTACCTTCAACAAGCTGATCTAGACAGCCCTGCCCAGACAGCCAAGCATTTGCCAGTCTGCATGGGGCTTTTTGTTTCTGTTGCATTATTCCTAATGCCATTAACTAAGGTAGGACAAGCTGTCTTCTCAAATGTGCAGGTGGCATTCCCCAATTTCATTTCTTCTTCTCTCTCTTCTGATCAACAGCTGCAGGAATCTCCTGGCTTTGTTTCTCCTCCATGACCGGTTGATCTACCATGTATGATTAATTTAAACAATCCCTCCCAATGAGAGCTATCATGAATCTTCTACACTGAGTCTTCTTAGCAGCATGCTGCACTGCATGACTTTGGCTCCAACAGCAGAGGAAGAGGACTAAATGTTTGCTCTACTGCAGCAAGTATGTACAATTTCTAAAGCTCCACATCCTGGGAAGCACAGACAGTTTCTATCCAGGACGGTGCAGATTTGAGCAACATTGACGGGGTTAGAGGCTCACCTCCTGACTATTAGCATGGAGCAGCGACTCTCAGTGGCAGATCCTACTGATGTGTGTGCATCCCAGCATTACATGTGGATGATCTGGTTTGCCGCTGGGCTGCAACTGCAAAGATCAATTTGCTCCAACACTTTCCAGTATCTGAGAGTCTGTTACTGCAAATGGTGAGCACACCACCAGGAAAGTTGTTGCACGGTGGTCCTCAGTGGGAATAGGCAAGTCATGTGGTGTCTTGTTAAGGTTCTTCTCTTTGATCACTCCCTGTCAAGCTTATTGAACTAACAATTTAATAAATCAAATTAACTGACGTGCACCCTTATGGGAAGTCTGGCAGACCACAAATCCACTCAAGCGGTAATTTTTTTGATGTGTGGCCCTTGAACTACTTAGGTTGGACACGAGTCCATTACTTAGTCCTTGAATTGATGTTGATGTTTCTTTATGCATTAAGAATTACAATCATCAGGAATGCTTCCCTGTGGCAGGCACACAAAAGTAATAGCAAGGAACAACTTTCAGCTGGCCCTCGACACTGCTTCCCACAGTGCTCTGCAGAAGAGGCCAGTTTGCATCTGCTGCTCTGTACAGGGGAAAGGCAAAATGGGAGAGACCTGTCCAAGCTCACCCAGTGGGCCAGTATCAAGCCTGAGATTAAAACCCAGGGTGTTCAGTAACAGATGAGCCAGTGCTCACTGCAGAGCCATGATGCTGCCCAAGAGAGAAGGACTGGGAAGCAGGAAAGTTATTTCTACATTACCTTTCTACTCCATGTGCCTGAAGACTGCTGGCCACACTTGAGGGTCTGTGGCATAAACAGAGGGCTTTCAGTTCAGTGGTCTCTCCCTGTCCAGTGCTCCCTTCTTCAAGCCTGGTACAGAGTACACAGGAGTGGTAAGGTGGAATAGTTTCCTGTGGGTGGAGGGTAGATTTGCAAAAGCTGATGCTGCCTTATGCTGGCCTCCAAGCACAGAGCAGCCAGGATGGCATCAAACCCTGCCCTGCATGGAGGACATGCCTGTCCCCTTCTCTGGTCTGCACCAGCCTCTTCCACCTCTATGGGAGCTAAAGCAGAAAAATGGAGAATCCCTTTCTGAAAGGGCAAAGTGCTTTGTCACTAGCAGAGAAATTGCAAACATCTATCTGTGCACACCAACAAGGAAAGTCCTGGAAAGGGGAGCATCATAAGGCTCTATATAGCAGCTAAGTGAAAGCATATAGTTAAAAACTATGCAGAGACCCTTGGTCTTTAAATACAATGTTAATGGCTGACACACACAGTAGCCTGCTCCACAAATAAATTTAAAGCCCAGGTAGTGCTCCTCACTGGGGAATCCCTAATCTCACAGACTGCAGAGATAGCATGGATTTGGATACCCCCCAGCCTGCTAACTCAGAAGAAGATGCTTTGCTTGGAACGAAGCAAACAAATCATTCCAATGCTGTCACCCCAGCACTGCCAGAGGTTTCCAGGTTTCATTCTTTCACGTTCATTGGTCCAGGGTCAATGCAGTAAAGAAAAGAAACAGCAGCTATCTACCTGCTGCTAAGTACTTGTACCAACATGCTCTGCACTGACAGGAAACCAGCGTTCCCAGTACCCTAGGCTCTAGCTAGCTTCTGGAGCTGCTCATTTGCACAGCTCTGCTCACAGCTACAGCTCACATTCACAGCATCGCAGCATTTGTCCAGTTACTTTTCCCACCCACCATGTAAATAAAGTGACAAGTGACTTGAGAGATGAAAGCCACGTGCCGATGGGAGGAGATAAACAGGGAAGAGACAAAATATACGTCACAGCGCTCTACCCCTCCCCCAGCTCCTTTAGAAACAGAACAACACAAAAGTCCCGATGCTTCAGTTTCTTAATGATAAATTAACAAAGCAAGGAAAGCAGGAGCAAAGACATCTCCCACAATTTGCACAGAAACAGCAAAATATACAATAGAAAATGTCACTAACACTCCATTCAGGCAGATGCACTTATTTTTTGTGAATGACAGGTTATTAAAGGAAAAAAATTTGATCACCGGTACTTTGCTGCATGGCTGTTCCCCTAGTTGTCATTTCCACCCTAAGTGACCTTCTGCTTAATGCTGGGTGTTTCTGGCCTGTAGTCCTTCCTCTCCGAGACATTGCGTTTCACCTTGGCACTAACTGGAGACTCCTGATTCAATGAGGGGCTTGAGTGGGATTTCTTCAGTCCTGGGGCTTCATTCTCTCCTCCGCTCAGCAGCTCCTTCATCCCTTCTTTCAGGAGGCCAACATATACCTCATAGCGATTTTTCTGGGAAATTAAAAGAGAGGCCTGAATTAGTCTGGAAGAAATTCTGCAGGAACACTTGAGAGACTGTCTGGCTAACTCGATGGTTTCTGCTGGCAATGAAAGCTGGGAGCCTAATATGGATGCGAACAATAGTGCCTGATAGGGCCAGGAACAATGGTGGCTAATGCAAATTACAGAAAGAGCTTCATGCAGGCTGAGCAAGGGTGCAATTAGAGGCACTCCGTTCTGCAGCACATAAATCCCAGGGCTCTGCCAAATGGTAGCTCCCAGCTAGTTGGAGCACATGGTGGTTCCAAAGTAGCAACACCAAATGAGAGTTTACTAACCTTAGTCACATTCTATGCTCATGAATATTGAGATGTAATGTGCACCATAGCATGGGGATGAAGTGCAGCAAACTACAGGACAACATTCTGCTCTGGTTGGCTACAGCTCTCTCTTGCAACCCTCTGTGCCCATCAGCAGGTCCTGTTTTCCTTGCTTCAGCCCATGGGGAAGAAACCAAAGCAGGGTCCTGCTAAACCCAGACTTTATCAGGTTGACCACCATTAAGCCCATGAGAGGATGCTCTGCAACATCAGACATTAACAAAAAGAAGCAGATGAGAGGGCTATGACAGTAGCATAGCATGTTCCCTTGACAGGGCCATTCATGATCAACCATGAAGGTTGCTGTCTGTGCAGACCCTTCTATTTTCCCATTAGAGAATGTTGACTAAAGTGTGCCCCATGCCCACTTGTTTTGTTCCTTGTTTGAAGCAGAGCTTCCCCTCTCCAATGTGAAGATTTTCCTCTGTATGCCACAGTAACATCTTGCTGCATGCAATGTCTGCACAACCAACAAAATGAAGGTACTTTAACAGAAGATCCCTGCAGGGCCTCAAAAACAGAAGCTGGGGCAGGAGGTCCAGAAAACAGAGCACCCCACCTCCTGGGATCTGACATATCCACTAAAGATATGGTGCAGGCATTGTAATTAAGGAGACCTCCGTTGACTGGGGGACAGAGAAGCAGGGTGTAAACATCTGTTTTCATTGTTATTTTGCATTTCAAAGTGGCAAAACAGCAGCCAAACTGTTACATTCCTGACAGAGGAAAGTGGTTAAGGAAAATTCTTCCAATTTATAATAAAATAATAAAGTTCTGGTAATAACACTTATTCAAGGGCAGAAAGTAAAAAAGCCTGGTAACTGCTTTGAAGTGTGAAGTATACTGGCAGGGGCGGGAGGGGAGAAGAGAGGGCATGACTGGGTTTCCAAAGAGTCCTTTGAATAAACAAAACTTCATAGAGGAGGATCATAAAGAATCCACCTAAAAATTAAATAAAAAAGCATTCATATAAAATCCATATCTGGAGCTCTGGCTCCATGTTGCCAAAGACCAATACAGGAAGCAGGCAAGATGTGTCATTTAATAAAAAAGGAAATGGAGAAACAGCAAGCAGAACCCTGACCGCGATACTCTGTGCTGATGGGTGATTCATTGTACAGCAAATGGGACACCTTTGCAAAAGAGAAGGCAAACCAGCGCTCTAAGCTTGCGATCAGCATAATATACATCAACATTGAGAGTGACTCTACTGCCATACAGAAATTTGCTTTTAGTTGTTTCAGAAAATACCACCAGGGTAGTAAGGCCCAGCAATCAGAATGGAAATTCAGCACCAGTTTCTGCCCTGCATGTCTTCCAACTCTGCCCTAGAGTTTGTGGGCTTAAGAGTCCTATTGCAATTAAGCAATGCATTTGGAAGTTTCTATTTTGATTTCAACTGCAATAAACTTGCTCTTTCACTGATTTGACATTTAAAACTAGGAATTAAAAGCTGGTGGAAATTTTCTCTTAGAAGAAATTAATCTGGAAAATTTTGTGAGCAAAGTAAAAACATTTAAGTTTAAATAATTTAAAAGCTTCTGCAATGTTATTGCTGAAGCCTGAATGCACATCATAAAAGAGGAAATGTGGTAGCCACCAATCAAGTTCTGGCTTCACCTCTCACCTGACAGCACTCAAATCATCTCTCTCAAACCATGGATTTGCTGCAACAAGCAAAAATCAGTCGAGACATTACTTTCTCAGAGGAAAAGCAAAGAGAAATCTTCTTTCCTTGGTGTCTACAAGCAAAGAAGCCAGCAAGAAAAAATGTTTCTGGGTGCATCACTGAACAAGGATCAGGAATCTCCCTGTTCACCTCAATTTAGAAGGAAACACCATCTCATGTGTCTTTCATCACAAACAAGAATGAAGGGAAAACCAGTGGAGGAACAAAAAGGAATTACAAAGGTCAACAGAAAAAAGAATTTGGCTTCTTACTTCCTAATGGAACAATGCTGCTTCCTTTGTGATTTAACAGGACCTTTTGATGTGCTTCTGGACAAATCTCTGCGTGGTCTTTAGTACATACATGGCTGCAAAGTCTGGTTTGCAGTCTCAGCCTGAAAGAGGCTAGTACAAAATACCGCCCCATTTCCCTCCTGTCCTTTTGCTTTGACCCCTGTGGCAAGGTCTGTCATTAGCTCCTGCCTGACCCTGACAGGACTTTGTTCTGGAAGTCCCATAAGAAAATTCCAAAATGAGGGGAAAGTTTTCACTCATGATTTTCACATAGCTCACTGTTTTTTTCTCTCTCTCTTTTTTTTTTTTTTTAACTGCTTATTGATAACACAGCCTGCAAAATCTATGGTAAGTATGAAGTGAACATAGCATAGCACAGCAGCACCTCAAATCACCATCTCCTGCACAAAAATGAAACTGCCTGCCTAGACAGGCATTACTGCAGTGATGATCATGTATGTGAACTGCATGGTTCAACTGCCCTTCATGGCCTTCACTAGGGAAGAAGATGTCTTCTTCCCGGGGTGTATTGGTTTTGCCTTGTACTGAGGCATCTGAGGAATATTTCTCTAAAGACCACCATGACAAAATTGACAGAAAACAAACCACAACCACCTCATTTTCCACTAATCTTTCTAAAATCATCTAACAATCCAGCCTCCACTTCATCCTAATGTATCCTTGCGTCAAGGACCCAAAGCTCAGAAATCGGCTCTCAAGGTGAAGATTCTCTACAGAGTAAAAGTCTGTGGCTCACACTGTACATTTGAGGGCTGTGTTCAAAACTGACATTGTGCCATTGAACACAAGCCTTTCATCCCAAATTTTCAGCCAATTTCCACATTACCTTAGTCAAGATTTCTTAGTCCACACGTTGTCAGTTTCTCTGTTAGAATGTCAGACAAGACACAATCCCTGTTAAAATCAAAACTAAACAACACCCACTGCTCTGCCTTTCTCAATCACATCAGACATCTCTTTGTTAAAAAAGGCTATCAAGTTGGTCAGGCATGATTACCCCTTCATAAACCAATGCTGATTATCCACAACCAGCCTCTTCCCTTTAATCTGTTTGGAAGCAGTTTCCAGGAGAATTTGCTCCATCACCTTCCCACAGGTGGAGAAACAGCTGAACAGTCTAGTTCCCTGTCCTGTCTTGAAGACAGGAATATAATTTCTTTCCTCCAGTCTTCAGGGACCTACCTTGATTATCATGGCCTTTCAAAGGTCATTGAAAGTGGCCTTGCAATGACATCATCCAGCTCACTCAGCATTCATGGATTTGTCCCATCAGATCCCACGGACTTGCATATGTTCGGTTTAAATATTCTTTAACTTTATCCTCCTTCACAAAGGCTAAGTCTTCCTTGCTCCTAATTTTCCTACTGAGCCCATGTACTTGTGACTGCTGAAGGCTTAACAATGGACATCCAGCCAAAGGACACTGAGTACCTTGGCTTTTCCCTGTTCTTTGTGAACAGGTGCCCTGCCCCACTATGGAACCCAACTAAGGCCTGTATCTTCTATAGCTGTCCTGCAGTAATACACCTGAGGAAATCTTTCTTCTTGCCCTTCACATTTTCTGCCAGATTCAACTCCACAAAGACTTCGGCTTTCCTAAATGCAATCTTACCACATTCGACAGTACCTCCATTCATCCCATGTCAATGGCCACTCTTTTCACCTACTGTACACCTTCTTTTTAGTACTTTGCCAGAGGCAATTTGTTCATCCATGAAGGCCTTCAGCCATCTTTGCTTTATTTCCTGCTCGTTGAACAATTCTTGACCTTAAAGGAGGTGATCCTTGAAAAGTGGTAAGTTCTTCCAAAGCCTCCTTCCCCAGTAAGGCCACATCTAACAGGATTCTTCCAAGCAGATCCCTGAACAAAGTCAGTTCCCCTGAAGTCCAGGGTTATGATCTGAACCCTTCTTTTACTCTGAACCCTTCTTTCATAATCATGAAGTCCAACATCTTGTGGTCACTGCTGTCATGGTTGTCCTCACCCTTCACATCCCCAACTAGTTCTCCATGTTTTGAAGTCCAGCAAAGTGCCTCTCCATGTCTGCTAAATGGTCACTTGTGTTAGAGAGCTGTTGGTGCACTCCAGAAACATCTTGGATTGCTTGTACGTGGCTGTGATGTTCCTCCCACAGGTACAGGGCTGGCTGAAGTTCCCTGTGAGGACCAGAGGCTGCAAATACAATGTTTCCTCCAGTTCTTTGGAAAAGGCCTAGCAGAGAGCCATCTTGCTGTGTCTGCTAATCCTGACCCAGAAGCTCTCAGCTGTAGGTTCATCACCCTTCCTTAGGCAAAGTTTCATATGTGGCCACTAATAACTCACAAAAGATGTGACTCCCCCTCCTTGCCATCAGTGTCTGTCCTTTTGAAAAACCCTGTGTCCATTCATGGCAGCACTCTAGTCATGGGAGCTACCCCACTGCCTCACCTCAGCCCTATTGTATTGAATATATAGTCTCTCTTGTTCACATCATTGTATATCCTTTGCCTGCCAGACCTGTCCACCACTTCCTTGCTTGATTGTTGGTCATGTCATTTTGGGTTTGTACTCCCTACACAAAACAGTATAAAAATGTCTATGCATAACATGAAGCTCAGAGTTACAGCAAAGTCAAACCCAAAAGAGTGGTTGCAAGTTTATACAGAAGCAAAAGGACAAAACCAGTCAAGCTCAGGAGTAAAAAGAGATCCTCCAAAAGAAACTCATTTAAGACATGGTGAGAAGCTTAGTTCTGGAGGCTTGTGTTGCCTCCAGCATCTCCCCTGGTGGTGTCTCTGACTTTTGTCATACCTGCTCTTTCTCTTCTTCAGACTACGGACTTTCCTTGCCAGGCAGTGCCTATCTAGAATAGGATCCTTCTAGATCCCAATCAACATTGCACCACAGTTCTGAGGGGAAAAGCTCAAAGGTGCAGCCATGAAAAATACCAGTTATCTGCTGGTTACCAACTCTCTGCCACACAGACCTACAATGTAGCATACAGCATTATAGACAAAAGGTGCTGTCAGACATGCAGAACAATTTTCTAACCCACATGCCTCAATTGTATCACTCAATCCCTTTCCCTCCTCATCCTAATATCCAATTCACTGGTACACAATAAAACTGTCTCAAATGAGGCACACCTATGACAATTTTAGATGAGCAATTCCTTAAGAGCACACCAATGGAAGACACTTACCATGATCGGCATTACTACAAAATGTAGTCAACCATTCCATAAAGACAGGCTCCAAACATAGTAACACATAGTCTTACAACATTAGATAGGTCCTGCCTGAAGGCCTTCTCATCTTTTCAAATAGATATATTAGGAAAGGATAGAGGGTTACATTTTTATTCTCCATTGATGAGGAGCTAAATGCATGGCTAAGGTCACAGAACCACATCTTCTGGGATTGATATGACATATCTGTCTAACAAGAATATACTCCTTGGTGAAGCATAAGCTGAAAAAACAGAACCTCAGGACTGTACCTCAAGTATAAGACCAGCTGCCCCATCCGCACGCATAGGGCAAAAGTAATATTTTCCATAGATACCTCAAACTCCAGATAGTGGTCCTTCAGCTTGTAATCATCTACTTCCTTGCCCTTGAGCTTCTTGTCAGGAGGATAGGAGCGATGTTCAGCAAGCTCAGTGGAGATCTGCTTCAGCTTAGCTTCATGGGACTTCAGCTGTTCATCCTTCAAAAAGACATTAGGCACTTAAGTGAAGAATAATTAAGCAAAGGATAGCAGGGAGATCCCTGTAAAATAATACTAAGTAGCTTTTTCTTTTTCTTTCTTTTTCTTTCTTTCTATCTTTTATTTTCTTTTTTTCCCTTCATTTCTTTCTTTCTTTTTTTCCTCTTTCTTACTTTTTTCTTTATTCTTCTCTCTTCCCCCCCCCTTTTCCTCTCTCTTGCTCTTTCTTTATTTTTCTTCTTCATTCCCTTCACTAATTTTAATTACATAGATAAGATCAGTTATCCCAGAGCTCTGTCCCCAACCGCCTTCTCAAAGGCACCCAGGCAAAGTGGCCAACTCTGCAGAAAAAGACAGCAGCTACCAGATGCCACTGGGAAGGATAGAGAACCTGTCATTTCTCACCTTGCTGAGAGCAACAGAAGCAGCTTGCTGCAGAATATTACTGACAACATGACACTACTGCTCTAGTACATTTTTTGGCAAATTAATTCAGGCTGTTGTGTGTGCAGTCAGACCAAGGGCAGAATAAGACAGCCAAAGAACCTGCCACCAGTCTATGTACTGTCTTTCCAGGACAGAAAGAACATGGAGACAGAGCCCTTCCTTCCATTTCTGCACTACTCTGGTCTGTGGTTTCCATTTGTTCAGAACAATATAATGCATCCAGAAAAGGAAGGGCTGTCCAGTCTCCAAAAGGTATGTCATTTTGCTAAGCTGCTACCAGCTTTTATCCCACTGTGCAGTTGGAGAAATTGAGGAGATGTTACTCCCCCTTTCCAGGCAATTTCCTTTATCATAATCCTAGGCCCACACACTTCCTTCAGTCCATCTGTCAACTAACCTTATCTCAGCTCACAAGGTTTCCAGCTCCTGCAGCATGGCCTTCTGGCCATTTCTAGACTTGTATCTGAAATTATGTTTGAATTAGATAAGTTGAAAATACAGACAAGATCATTCAGCTCTCAGTGACTTAGCCAGAGTGGTAACAGCAGGTAGTACCCAGCTCAGCTCCCACATAGGTACTTATCCTCAGAGGAGGAAACAGCTGCCAGTAGCTGTCCCTCTGTGGAGTGGCTGCACAGCCTGCAGCTTCAAGCCTAGCTCAGACATGCCTCCACTGCAGTGCCAGTCCCAACATGGACTGAGCCTCTCAGCTCACTGAGCTGGAGCAGCAGAAAATTGCAGAGGGGGGAAAACTTCTACAGAGGATGATAGCTAAGCTCCAGCTAATCTTGTGTTTCAACTCTTTCAAAAGAACTGAAGACAGAAACATGGGATAATTTGCCTCCACCTGTACATGGTAGGACTCAAACTGCTCACTATCGGCTGCCACAAATTATTGCTGCTGTTAGTAATTACCTTGGATCTATCTGCTTGCTCTCTATTACATTGTGCTGAGTCCTTGGTCCCAGTGACATCCTGATGTCCACCTACAGCTTGATGACAAGGGATCTTTGAGCACCTATTAATTTGACATAAGTCAAAGGCCTTCTGCAGGGTCTTTGACAGTTCCCCACAACATCCTGCTTGCAAATTGGAGAGATACATGTTTGATGGGTGAACTGTTCAGTGGATAAGGAATTGGCTGGATGGTTGCATCCAGAGGGTGGTGCTCAATGGCTTGAAGTCCAGAGACCAGTGACAAGTGGTGTCCCTCAGGGGTCTGTACTGGGACCTGTGCTCTTTAACATTTTTATCTATGACATTGTGAGATTGAGTGCACCATCAGCAAGTCTGCAGATGACACCAAGCTGTGTGGTACTGTCTATACACCAGAGACACAGGATATCATCCAGAGGGACCTGGACAAGCTGGAGAGGTGGACCCAGGTGAACCTCACAAGGTTCAACAAGAGCAAGTGCAGGGTCCTGCACCTAAGCCAGAATAACCCTCACTATCGACACAGGCTGGGGGATGAGGTGTTAGAAAGCAGCCCTGTGGAAAAGGACTTGGGGGTACTGATGGATGAGAAGCTGGACATGAGCAGGCACTGGGTGCTTGCAGCCCCAAAGGCAAATCACATCCTGGGCTGCATCAAAAGATGTGTTGCCAGCAGATCCAGAGAGGTGATTCTGCCACTTTAGACTGCTCTGGTGAGACCTCACCTGGAGTACTGTCTGGAGGTCTGGAGCCCTCAATATAGGAAGGACATGGACCTGATGGAAATGGTCCAGAGGAGGGCCATGAAAATGATCAGGGGAGCACCACTGCTACAAGAACAGGCTAATGGAGCTGGGGTTGTTCAGCCTGGAAAAGAAGAGGCTTCAGGGTGACCTAATAGCAGCCTTCAGTACCTGAAGGGGCCCTACAAGAAGGATGGAGAGACACTGTTTACAAAGGCCTGGAGTTACAGGACAAGGGGCAACGGTTTCAAACTAGGTAAGAGCAGATTTAGATTGTATGTTATGAACAGGTTCTTCACCGTGAGGGTAGTGGAACACTGGAGAAGTGACTGGGGCCCCATCCCTGGAGGTATTCAAAGTGAGGGTAGACAGGGCTCTGGACAGGATGGTCCTCCTTAATGCAGAAGGGGTTGGACTAGATGACCTTTGGAGGTCACTTTCAATGCAGACCATTCTGTGATTCTATGATTTCCAGAGTAGTGGTCATTTGGATGTATATGCACATTCTTGGGGAAAAAAAGGAAAAAAAAAAACCCACAACCCTAGTATGATCTTTTCTAGACTAGCTGTTCCTTTATATATATAACTTTGTCACATCATATCTCTTCAGTTGGACTAACCAAGATCAGACCCTGATCTGGTTTTGAAAGCAAACTTGGTGCAATGATCTTGCATGATCCATCAGGTCCAGTCTCTCTTCCCTTCCCCATGTTAGTTTCTACCTGCATTCCAACTTCGTCCTGACCAGGAACAGGCCTTTTGAAGCAGTCCATCACGATTCAGCTCACAAAATCCTCAATAGCAACCACAGGGATTTCACAATTCATATTTTTTGTCAGCCAAATGAGAAGCAGCCTGCTGGCAGCTTTTCCATACTGACAGATAAAAGCAGCCATGTTTCTGCTTGCCTTTGAATTTTTCTGATTTGAACACTTAACATTCTTCTCCCTTTAATAAAAACAGCTTATCTTACCCCACTTCTTGTGTCTCCCCTTCTTTGACATGCAAACCATAGGGCTGTGTTCTATTTTTTTTTTTCTTTCCATATTAAATGGAAACAATGAGACTAGGAAACAACATGTTGAAAGAGCCATCACACAGAATGATGAGCAAAAAAGGGGCTTTTTTTGGTCATTTGGGGTAAGTTATTGAAGTCCCATATAGTATATTTTAAAAGGTATGCGTGAGCAAAATGAGACAAGTCAGTATTATTCAGTTTTAAACTTTAACCCAGAATGGAAAGTTGGTCAACACACTGTAAGAAGAAGGGCCACGGAGAGGAAAAAAGTAGGGCCATTTTAAAAAGCCCCACGCCCTTTGATAAATGCAGGTTATGAGTCAGTGGTCCCTAAGCAGTGTTACTAAGCTATGAAGACGGCAAAAAATTGCATTTAAGAAGTAATCCAGCACAGGCAAATGACTTTAAAAGCTACAGGAGGTTACTTGTAAACTGTGCACCTAGGATTGGGATCTATCACCTCTGCCACTCTGTCAACTTGATGAGTTATGTTTCTGCAAGTGCAGAAGGAATTGCAGGCATGCATTACAGATCCCAAAGCACATGGAGCAAGCGTCAGACCAAGAGAGTCTGAAACAAGCAGAAGTGGAGGGGATTTTGTGCAAGAAGTGGTAGAGTCATGAAATCTCCCTGCCACAGGATGCTATGGAAGCCAAAAAGCCTATGTGATCACAAGGGGAGACCAAAGACCTTCATGTAAGAGACAGCTTATAAATGTACATTAAACAGGAAATCCTAGAGCCGATAAGGGTTGGAGTCTGGAAAAGTGTTGTGGGAGAAATATAACTGATGTTTGCCTGATATATGATCTTTCACCTTTTATCACCCCAGTAAGCCAAAGACCAAGAGTACGTCCACTTCTGAAATGGCAATAAACACACAAATTAAAAAATAAATTTAAAAAAATCAGTTAGTATCTGAAATGTACATTGCAGAACCACAACTGCAGGATGAAAATTCTGTATCTGGTACTGGGAACAGTGGTAATTGCTCCTTTTCTTCACAAATATGAAAAAAATACTCAGGCCTGCTACTTCTCTCCCCTTGCTTCAAAATTTTCATCAGGAAATGAACAGAGATTACTGTGCAAGCCGTCTTCTCCTAGGAATGCTAATGGAGACAACCACAAAACAATGCCAAGGTCCACTGTGCAGCCTCCAGCCAGCCTGAGAAGTCAACATCATCTACTCTATAAAAAAACAGCTCACCTGAGATAGCTTTGTTGTGGTGGCTGGCAGAAGGGGGCGACTGAACTTCTTCTGAGAGCCAATAGCTGCTGGAAAAGGTGGTGCAGAGAAGACAGCAGCCACACAGTTAATCTTGTTGATCCAAGTCTGCATTTCTTCTTGGCTCCTGGGGAAGAAATACATATTGGGCACCTGTTGACTTAGCCTACTCTACCTCTTTCCAACTCTTTCAATGGCTATTTAAAAGCAGGAACAACCTGAACTGGACAAGTCTTACGAGTTTGCTCAGTTTTCTGGTCTGTCTTTGCAAGCACATAATTTCAGATATCTCAGTCACAGAGTACCTCATGATTAGGTCTGTGACTTACCTTAGCATCCACAATTTCCTAATCCAATTCAAATGACATAGGTGAAAGAGGCAATCAATGCCACAATTCAATGACATGTCCTAAGATCTCAACTGTGCTGGACATCAAAAGATCTCTAGGAGGTTTCACACAGATTTCATTGAAAAGGGCTCATGCACAAGACTGATGCAAAGTTTTTAATGTCAGAAGTAAAAGGCAGGCAATCTGTTCTATCTGGATATCACACCCTGTAGAAATTAATTAAATTATTCTTGTATTAAATAGTGACTTTGTTTCAGACCAAAGCATACTTTCTAGAAAGACATCCAGATAGGACCTGATGACATCAGAAGACAGACAATCTAAGACTGTCTTTGGTCATTTGCTTAAATGATTGATCACCCTGACTGTTAAAACTTTGTGCCTTGTTTCCAAATTGAATTTCCTGCAGCTTCCAGCTGCTGCATCTTGTTAGGCCCTTCTCAGATAAACAGCCTCTTAAAATCTGTTGTTTCTTTCTCATAAACCACTTGTGCCCTGTTATCAAATCACTGATTAATCATATTTATGATCAAATAAACAGACTGAACCTCTTAAACATCTGCTTTAACCTGTCCAAGCATGAATTTACCCCTCCTTCAGCACTGCTTTCTTTCCTCAATGACTGTCAGCAGCACTTACTGGGCTTGGAAAAGCAGGACCCTCCAATCTGCTGTTTTAAGCTTGAGGACATTGGGTTTCTTCTCATAGTCTGTTGCCTTGGACGCCAGTGCATGATGCACACTAACTGCGTTCTTCAGATCGTCCTCCGACAAAGCCTTTTCTGGCTTATATTCATCCTGCAGAAGTTAACAGGAGTAAAATGGCATCTTATTTCTCCATGTGCTACTCCTTTTCCCCTCAACCTAGGGAAAAATCTTGTTCCACAGTCATGAGTAGTAGTAAAATATATGAACTGAATACAATCCAATTTGAGCACTTGTAGTTTGCACTGCCTTTAACATGTTTTTCTTTCACTTTCTTTCTCTTTTTTGATCTATTTGAAAAGGCAAGAAGAAGCTCCGCTACCTGCTTCACAGAAGGAAGGGTAAATGGAGTAGCTGACTGTCATAACAGCTGTGGACTATTAGTCTCCTTTTCAGGAATCCTTCATGGCCAGCTCCTCACCGCCATTACTCAGCTGTTGCTTCCTGCTTGGGTTATCAGCCTTCACTGCTCATTTTTTATTTTTCTCAGCTACCTTTGTATGTGTTCCTAGGCAGACTTTCACGAAGTGTAGAAGCCCCCTTATCAGTCTCCACAAAGCAAATACAGCAGCCTCTGCTCAGGGCAATAGAGCAGACTTTCTGCTCAGGGTCTGCAAATGGCAAACACAAGTACCGTCCAGGTTTCTGACACAACAACAGTATTGCTCCCAACACCAAAACTACATAAGGAGGGAGGCAAACTGTGTGTTGCAAGCATCATCCTGTGAGCAGTTTTTGATCTCCTGAGTGACAGAAGATGGATGAGGGCACAATCATGGTGTAGCCACAAGTTCAGTTTAAAACCCATCTGACTATAAACGGCTAGAGAAAGCCAGGAAAAGTCAATTGCCAGCAATTCTGCTTATGTAAAGTTTCTGAAGTAGAGGGCAAAGCAGGCTGCAATTGACTCCATTTTGGCACCTCAGGACATCACAGAAATCAGTCTCATCTGAACATCCACCAAGGAAGGGGGTGTGACAGATGCAAAACAAGACAATTCCCTGCAGGGGTGACAAGTACTGATCCCTCCCCTTGCACAAAGAGTTGTGAGATAGGGTTTAGTAGACAACACAGTAAAGAATACAGAGCATGTGCAGGGACAGCACTAGCTTAAACACACATAGAGGCATCCACCCTGGAGAAGAGCTGGTTTTAGTGGTTCATAGGGCTTGTATGGCAGCACGTAGACCTGGTTGCAGCCAGAGGCAACTACACTGCTAAAGGCATCTGTGCTCTCAGCCAGGCTGGGTTTGATCAGGGCTCTCTAGGAAGAGTTTCAACAGGTGGGGAATCACCAGTTGTAATGATCACCTTCCAGAAAGGAGGACAAAACATTCTCCTCCTCTCTGTTGTTTCATTCTTTCTCACAGAGGTCCAGTTAGTGCACACCCAGAACTTGCTGCTGCTCCAACACTTCGCCCAAAGAGATGCAGCTGACCAGCAATATTGTCACAACACTGCATCCACTTGGGGCTGGCCAAGGGTACAACCCACTACAGATCTGGCAGGCCTAGCAGAAAAGCAGAGCACTGCTGCACAGATCGACAAAGGTTAGGTTTCAACCTCAACATCAAGCGACATAAAGGTTTTTCAAGGTCTGAGCACCAGTAAGCTTTGGAGGGGTCCCCATATCTTGATGGACATTTGACTCCCACTTTGGTTACTGCCAAAACTTTCTTCAAGGGAGATTTGGGAAAGACCCTAGCCAAAGGAAAAGAACTGAAGGAATCTACCCAACATCTGGTCCACCCCATCTTGAAGGAAGAAAAACCCCAGGTCAAACCTCTTCCTTAAGGGGTATAAAAGCTGTTCAGGGAGACTGGAAAACTTTAAAGCCAGGAAATGAATTTAGGCCTCAGATACATGATATTCTGGCATTCCTCAAGTTACTGCCTAGAGATAGTGTCAACTATTGCCTTGTCTGTTGACTCCCAGCTTCCTCTGTAAGATGTATCCAATGTCCATAACCTGCTCTGGTGTTCCAGAAGAACTCCACATTTGGACAGTCTAAGAAGCAGTTCAGGCTGATACCCCCCCTTAGTGACTCAGAATGTTCATGGTAATCCTTGCTAATCCCATCAGACCAGTTGGCTGCAATCTAACTTGACAGCTGGGGCTCTGCCAGCTTCTTCAAAGGCACTGATCAGCATACTGGAAATATCTCCATGTAGTTGGTCAGCCTCAGAGAAACCTGGAAGGATGTAAATTTGCTGTCAAAATTCCTCCAAGGCCTCAATCTCTCTTCGACTGTCAGAGAATGCTAGGGGAACAGGAACATCCGTATCTCCTAAACCATCAAGAACAGCATGTGCTCCGATGTGCTGATGCCAGTGTGGAGGTTGTGCTGAAATAGAAGGCAGCTCACTAAAGTTAGACTACAGAGGTGGCAAGGAATGTATGAGGAGGAACTGTGAGTCTATCGACGGAAGGCTGATGGTAGTGCTGCACAGCGCAACAACATGCCAAATTCATCTTTCTCAGGCTCCTGGAGAATGACTTTCCCACATTCTGTTGACAGAGAGTCAGCATATTTATTAATCTGGTTTTGCAAGACCAGAGAATGGCATAGGTTTTTTTATCAGTCAGTGTACCATGGGTGGGTACCTATACGCAGCTGCATGTGACTGCTGTAAAGCTCTCTTTCAGAAAGTCTTGTCACCAAACATCAACATCATTCTGACATTTCTCTCCTTTTGTTACATTTTAATAGAGAAAATACATTTGAGGAAAGTTATTTGAGGAAGGCTGTGGACTTCAGGTTACTCAAGGAACTAACTCAGAAGGTACCTTGGGAAACAGCCCTTAAAAACAAAGGGGTCCAGGAGGGCTGGACCTACTTCAAGAAAGAACTCTTGAAGGTGCAGGAACAGGATGTGTCAATGTGCCAGAAGATGAGACACCGGGGCAGACATCCAGCCTGGATGGGCAATGAACTTCTGAGTGAATTAAAGGGAAAAAGAAGGGTGTATTGTCTTTGGAAGGAGGGTGAGGTAATCCATGAGATGTTTAAGGATGTTGCTAGGTCATGTAGGAAAAAAATTAGAGAGCCAAAAGCCCATTTAGAGCTTAGACTGGCCACTGCTGTGAAGGACAACAAAAAATCCTTCTACGAATATATGAATGCTAAAATGAGGGGCAAGGACAATCTCCACTCCTTAGTGCACACAGAGGGGAATATTGTAACAAAAGATGAAGAAAAGGCAAAGGTACTTAACATCTTCTTTTCCTCATTTTTTAATAGCAGGACAGGTTGTCTTCCAGACAACTGGTATCCTGAGCTGGCAGATGGAGTCAGAAAGCAGTATAGTTCCCCTGTAATCCAGGAGAAAGAGTTAGAGCCACTTGGATGCCCACAAGTCCTAGGGTGCTGAGAGAGCTGGCAGATGAGCTTTCAACAGTCCTGGCTCACTGGAGAGGTCCCAGATGACTGGAAGCTGGCCAACGTGATGCCCATCCACAAGAAGGGCTGGAAGGAGGAACAAGGGAATTAGAGACCTGTCAGCCTGATCTCAGTGCCAGGAAAGATTATGGAACAGGTCATCTTGAGTGCAATCACACAGCACTTACAGGATGGCCAAGGGATCAGGCCCAGCCAGCATGGATTTAGGAAGGGCAGGTCCTGCCTCACCAACATGATCTCCTTCTATGAACAGGAGACCATCTGGTGCATGTGGGGAAGGCTGTGGATGTAGTCTGCCTGGACTTCAGCAAGGCCTTTGACACCATCCCCCACAGAAAACTCCTGGCCAAGCTGTCAGGCTGTGACTTGGACAGCAACGCTCTGTGCTGGGTTAGGAACTGGCTGGAGGGCTGAGCTCAGAGAGTGGTGGTGAATGGTGCCACATGCAGCTGGCGGCCAGTCACTAGTGGTGTCCCCCAGGTATCAGTGCTGGGCCCCATGCTCTTTCCATATCTTTACTGATGATCTGGATGAGGCTAATGAGTTCATCATCAGTAAATTTGCAGATGACACCAAGCTGGGGGCAGGTGTTGATCTCTTAGAGAGTGGGAGAGCTCTGCAGAGGGACCTTGACAGGCTGGACAGATGGGCAGAGTCCAAGGGCATGAGATTTAACACACCTGAGTGCCAGGTTCTACACATTGGCCACAACAACCCCAGGCAGTGCTACAGGCTGGGGTCAGAGTGGCGGGAGAACAGACAGGCAGAAAGGGACCTGGGGGTGCTGGTTGATAGTAGGCTGAACATGAGCCAGCAGTGTGCCCAGGGGGGCAAGAAGGCCAATGGCTTCCTGGTCTGGATCAGGACTATTGTGGCCACCTGGAAGCAGGGAGGTCATTCTGCCCTGTACTTAGCATTGTTTACATCACACCTTGATTCCTGTGTCCAGTTCTGGGCCCCTCAGTTTAGGAAAGATGTTGAGTTGCTGGAATGTGTCCAGAGAAGGGCAACAAAGCTGATGAGGGATTTGGAGCACAAGCCTTATGTGGAGAGGCTGAGGGAGCTCGGGTTGCTTAGCCTGGAGAAGAGGAGGCTTGAAGGTGAGACCTTACTGCTCTCTACAGCTCTCTGAAGGGAGGTTGTAGCCAGGTGGGGGTTGGTTTATTCTCCCAGTTAAGCAGCAACAGAACAAGAGGACACAGTCCCATGCTGTGCCAGGGGAGTTTTAGGCTAGATGTGAGGAAGAAGTTCTTCAGAGAAGGAGTGATTGGCCTTTTCACTGTGCTGCCCAAGGAGGTGGTGGAGTCACCATCACTGGAGGTGTTTAAGAGGAGACTGGATGAGGCACTTTGTGCCATGATTTAGTTGATAAGATGGTTTGGGTGATAGGTTTGACTCTATGATGTCGAAGGTCTTTTCCAACCTGGTTAATTCTATTCTATTCTATTTTTCATACCTGAAAGCATGCAAGATTCTAAAGTGCCAATTCAAAGAACAAAAACATTACAAACTGCACAGAAAGGTCTGAAAAAACACCAAGGTCCATGTCCTGCACTGCTTGCCCAGAAGCAAATTCTAGCAAGGAAGTGAGGTCAGACTTAATGTCCTCTCCTTATAAACCTCTTCTCCGTATGCACATCACATCCCATGTCAGTTTAGCAAACAGACATTCTGTCAAGATCCTGCTTTGCAATTTCCTCTTGCTATGAACAGAGGGCAGGAAATTAACCTCGGCCTGAGGATGCCAAGACAAGGCCAACATCCCAAACACGTCAAACCTCTCATTTTATATATTACTGTGCAGCATGTTTAGTTGACAAATTGTGAACACTTCCACTGAGCCCCTCTGGCAGCCTCTTTACTCACTGTTTCAGAAATCATCTTCTACCAACCTCCAGCATCACAGTCACCAAGGTTGGAAGAGACCTCGAGGATCATTGAGTCCAACCTGTCACCACAGACTTCATGACTAGACCATGGCACCAAGTGCCACATCCAATCTCCTCTTGAACACCTCCAGCGATGGTGACTCCACCACCTCCCTGGGCAGCCCATTCCAATGATGAATGACTCGTGGTAAAGAACTTTCTCCTCACCTCAAGCCTAAACTTCCCCTGGTGCAGCTTGAGACTGTGTCCCCTTGTTCTGGTGCTGGTTGCCTGGGAGAAGAGACCAACCCCTTCCTGGCTACAACCACCCTTCAGGTAGTTGTAGAGGGCAATGAGGTCACCCCTGAGCCTTCTCTTCTCCAGCTAAACAATCCCAGCTCCCTCAGCCTCTCCTCATAGGGCTTGTGCTCAAGGCCTCTCACCAGCCTTGTTGCCCTTCTCTGGACGCATTCAAGAGGCTCAATGTCCTTCCTAAACTGGGGGGCCCAGAACTGGACACAGGACTCAAGGTGTGGCCTAACCAATGCGGAGTACAGGAGCACAATGATTTCCCTGCTCCTGCTGGCCACACTACTCCTAATGCAGGCCAGGATGCCGATCATCTCTCTTTAATCACTCATTTTAAAATAAAGCAATATGCAGCACAGCAATTAGCACTGGAATATTTCTAATTGAAAAGAAATATAATAAAAATGTGGGCACAGAGATAAGATTGCCCAGATAAACTCCCCAGCAAATCCCAAGTGACCACCATTTACAAACCACTCTCATGCATGGACTTTGAGCCAGCAGTGTGCCCAGGTGGCCAAGAAGGCCAATAGCATCCTGGCCTGCATTAGGAATACTGTGGCCAGCAGGAGCAGGGAAGTCATTGTGCTCCTGTACTCTGCATTGGTTAGGCCACACCTTGAGTACTGTGTCCAGTTCTGGGCCCCTCAGTTTAAGAAGGACATCGAAGCACTTGAACGTGTCCAGAGAAGGGCAACAAGGCTGGTGAGAGGCCTTGAGCACAAGCCCTATGAGGAGAGGCTGAGGGAGCTGGGATTGTTTAGCCTGGAGAAGAGGAGGCTCAGGGGTGACCTCATTGCCCTCTACAACTACCTGAAGGGTGGTTGTAGCCAGGAAGGGGTTGGTCTCTTCTCCCAGGCAACCAGCACCAGAACAAGGGGACACAGTCTCAAGCTGCACCAGGGGAAGTTTAGGCTTGAGGTGAGGAGAAAGTTCTTCACCAAGAGAGTCATTTGTCATTGGAATGGGCTGTCCGGGCAGGTGGTGGAGTCACCATCCCTGGAGGTGCTCAAGAGGAGATTGGACGTGGCACTTGGTGCCATGGTCTAGTCATGAATTCTGTGGTGACAGGTTGGACTCAATGATCCTCGAGGTCTCTTCCAACCTTAGTTATACTGTGATACTGTGACTTTGACAGTGAAACAAGAATCACACTGGTATGCAACCAGAATGACAACAGAACTGGAATCATTCTGCCCACTGGAGGGATTACAGTTTCTACAAACAATCAATATTTATATTACAGTAGTTTCTTGATAAGAACAGCTGAGTTGCAGATAAAACCAGAAAGCAATAGTGTAAGGGTTTGTACATGTGATCATGTGTATATAGCACTAACAGTGAGGTTTCTCCTTCTCCTGCTTGAATATCACTCAGTGCAATGAGACAATCACCACAGATGTTACCTCCACAGACAAAAAGAGTGTACAGATAATAAGAGAAAGGAGGAAAATATGTATGTGTGTGCATATGTGAACATACCCTGCCTTACAGCACTCAAACATAGGCAATGAAATCCTTTGACAATGACTACTGCCAGAGGTATACATTGTTACAAAGACAACAAGATGTTCCAAAATGCTCCTGTACTTTCTGAAATTAAGGTAACTTCAGTCTCCTGGTATATTGCAAAAGTAAACAACAGCTCAGCCACTTTTACTATAATAGAGTATCTTAAAATTTCTGCTATACCACAGGCCTAACAGGCAGAGCTGATGCAAGCCCCTGCTGGACCTTCTGGAGCTGGAGAGAAATTAGAGAATGCTTCACAGCTGCCACAGGAGGTATTGGGGCTGAGCAGGCGGTGAAGGCACCCTGGGGAGGCTCACAGCTGTCCCATCACACTGGGAATGGAGTCACTTCCCATCAGGAATCAATCTTTTAAGGCACTAAGGAAAGAAGTCTTTCTTGTCATTGTGCTACAGTAAAATGGCTGCAGCTGCAAGTGTCTTCATGACCAAATGGGAGAGTGCTGCTTTGCAGAGTCACCAGCCTGTAGTCACTGAATTCAAGTGCTATGACAAGTGAAAGACACACAAATAACAAACAAATAAGATCAAGAATGCAAGCAACACATTTCATTCTGGAAAGATTCAGTCAGATGTGAAATTACTCTCTAGTGGATGGAGGGCAAGACTGGGGAAAGCATCATTCTGTAGAAAATTTGCATGCTACATCAGCATCTCTACATTTTGTTAAACTGAATGTGTTTTAAACCAGTATGGCATTGATTCTTGTATAATATTTACTTAAGACTCTAAAATATATAGCATCTCCATTTCTCACCCTTAAAAGTTTATTAATACCCCTTAGAGGAACTAAGAAGCAACTAATAAATGTGTTATGGACAAAAAGCCTTCTTATTTCTTAGTGGACCACACAGTATTTTCAGGTGACCTTTTCAGAAATCAGTGCAAGTGACTCCAGCCAGGAAAGGGCAAGTACAAAACTGCCATATAGGCCACCTCAACCTGCTGCCAGCAAATGGACCAAGGAAGGCTCAGCTGCAGCTCAGCAGACTTGGTATCTTGCACGGGCTTTGAGCATGCCACATCCAACTTTCAACCCAAATCTATCCTAACCACAGACTGTTTTGTCTGTTTCAGGATTACAGCCCTCTCAGAAAGGCACTATACCCAGAGTATTCAGCTTGTATACTTCATGCTGTATAAATTTGATCCAAACCACTCTCTTTCTTCCCAAAGACTATCCAGGCTGGCTCTGATGAAACAACCACCTTCAGAAAGCTTCAGCAGGGGAGGAGGAAATAGCAGCATACATTTTAACTTGTTCTCTTTATAGTTGCAATACACAATGGAAATGTAAAAAGGCTTTTCAAAGGAGCACACTTCTACAATACAGGGCAGTCAAACATCACCTATTTAATGAATATTTCACCTACATTGAGTGTCAAAAAGCCTTAAAAAAATCTACTTAGCTGCTACTGTTTATTAGATTTTGACAGCTCTCACTCATGCTGCATTTCACATTCTAAGAGTATAGTTAGAACTGTACTATAATATATTTAAGCTTGTGCCAAAGGACATGAAGGGTTTCAGCTGAGGTATTTTTTTTTAGACTTCTTTTTCTGAGACAGCAACGTCTGTTAGAAACCAGTGTCTCTTCTTGCTTTGGGGGAAAAAAAAAGGTATCCTTTTATCCTTCAGTTCTGCTGTGGAGCAGAAGCTGCAGATTTCTACCAAGACCAAGCTGCCATTCCATTGTTCTGCTGCTCCTCCTGTAAGCATTGCAGAAAAGTATACTATGAAAAGACAGGAAAGGAGGACAGCTTTACAAGAGGGGAAGTCATACATATGAAAAGCAATGTTAAAGCCGCCTAGAGGAATGTGTGCAAGAGAGGGAGGTGATGCTGTCTTTGCTGATCAGGCTGGCTATTTTTTCAGCCGTGAGTGACAGTAACAGCATAAACTGGAATTGATGTGGTACACATGTGGATGCGGACAATGGACCTGAACTTGCAAGTGTGAAAAGGGGGAGGGTGTCAATAAAGGATTAATGTCTGAACGTGTGTAAACAGGATGAGGAGACAGATAAAGTAGCTACTCTGTGTATTGGAGAGAAAGCAGGCAGTTGTAGCAGAAAGCATGCCGGCTGTTTTATCCCTCTTTAATCAGTTTCTTAAAGACAGTGATTTCCCTTACCTTCTGCAAGTACAGGACCGTTCCCTTCAGCACAGCATAAAAGGTTTTCCAACCTCTCTTTCCCCGGGGAGCTGAAAAGAAAAATGAAAACCCATTTAACTCAGATCCATTTTTACACTTTGTCTAGGCAACAGGAGAGCTACATTACTCCTGTATTAAACCTCCTTTGGACTCTCCTTTTCAAAGGGCGATGCAACTTAGTATAGTGCCTGCACTACACCTGCTGCGTGCAAGAGCAGTAAAACAACCTGATGACAGCCCTGGACTGCATCAGAAGTGCACAGCAGCAATGCATATACAGGGCAGAGAAACCTTGTTCTTGTGCTCTTGCAGGTAGACAGACACTGCCCCTACACATCTAGGTCTGAGCCCTGCACCATGGCAGTTTTCAGACAGAAATACCCTTTCTCCATGCCACAGAAGGCTGGCAGGCACTGCTCAAGGCCAACAAGATGCTGCTCAGAAAGCAGTGCATGTCAAAAGCATCCTTCCCCCTTGCCACTACAAGTTGGCACCGAATGTCCAGATGGCTTCTTGGTCCCTTCCTCTCTTCCTGCAGCCACAGAGGAAGCCAAAGAAGAGAAAGGAGAAGCAAATGAAACTCTAAGGAAAAGAAAAAAAATAACCTCTCAAGAACCCCAAAGTCAGTTGAAATGTAACAGAGACAACACCTTCCTAGAAACAAGCAGTGGAGGTAAAAAAAGGAAAACCAAAGGAAAAAAAATAAAGGAAAATAAAGGGGATTCCACATGAAGGCTCCAGTTGGAAACTCAGCTGCAATAAAGAATAAAAGGCACAAGCCTTCTGGTCATAGTGTATCTAAGCCAAATCTCCACAAAGCATGCACCACAGACCAACATCCACTTGCCTCTATACTCAAATTGGTAACTCAGAAAAGTCTCAGAAAGACATCCCATTCTGATTTGAAGACAGCAAGTTATGGTGAAGAAGTGATTAGACCCGTGCTCTAGAGGTTAACCATTCTCATCTCATGTGATATGCCTTATTTCTAATAGTTCAGTTCAGATTTTAGCCACCGGTCCCTGTTACATTCTTCTCCTCTACACTAAGTGCCTTAGTGCTTAGTACTCTTTTCCTGAGAAAATATATACAACATGCTAGCACACCATGTCATTAACAATACTGCACAAGCCCTGCAATAACTCAAGAAGGAAATTAAATATGAAAGGGTCTAAATAACTTTCAAAAAAATAGTTTCTTTTGTTTGCAACTAAAAAGCCAAAATGTAACTTTTCTCCAAGACCTGCATGACAATGAGAAACAGACCTCCATGATACACAGGAACTTCTGAAAACCTGACCTTAATTATATTACTCATAAAATTACTATCTCTAAAATGCCAGCATCCAGTGGGCTGAATAATGAGCAATGCTGATTATTAAAGAAATAATTTAATAAAGGTGACCAGATACAGTTACTTATTAAGGTTAAACAAACATAAGTTTAATGAAGAGGAATCTATTCAGAGCATCCAGTCATCATAAATAATGAGGTCAGTTTGATTTTGACATCTCTGGATTGAGTTGCCTAGTTGTCAGCCTCCAGCCTGAAAACACCAACCTCCAATTGGACCTCCTAAAATATACCAGCAAAACATGCTAACACCAAGGAGCTTAGCCCAGCCAGAAGCAAGTTGCAGTTACTCAAAACCCATCATGAAGTCAGACTTTGCCTTCAGGATTCAGCCCAACAGTCTGAAACATGAGCAGATGATCATCAACAATGATTAGGGAAAACACAGACTCTTTGGGTAGCCTCTGTTGTTTCTAAGATCAATAGAAAACAAACAAATGAAGACGCTCCTACAACAAAACACACACAGGTGAATCAAAGACATTCAGTAATTAGTGCACCACAAAGTAGGTGCACAAGAAATAGGATAAGAAGGAATAGGATAATTCAAGCAAGAATGACAGCAGAAAGGCTGTTATGTGGCTTTCTGGCTGTTACTGAAACCTGCTAAACTTCATTGTGTGCATGACCCAAGGCTGGGAAAGTCTGGAATGGTTACATCATCTTCCAAGTAGAGAGAAGGAACAGCCTTTCTTTAAAGAAAGACCCAGAGGGGTGGGGAGATTTGAAACAATCTAGGTCATGTAAGGAAAAGAATTATCAAACTACCATGGAACAGCTACTGTAATTCACTTGAAATTGTTTTCGCTTCTATAAACCATGGGATTAATTTTCTTTCAACACAAATGATTCACACTGCTTTACTGTATCACATTACCTATTATGGTCATGTATTAGAGCTGCTGGAAATGGGACTGAACATTGTAAATCCTGGCATAACTGTGAGAGTTTGATAAACCAATTGCTATGTTGTTTGTTATTGCTGCTGTTCACACTAATGAAGCAGCACTCCTTGCCTTGAGAAATACATGGACTCATTGAGAGTGACATTATGAAGAGACAAAAAGAAAACAAGGCATTAAGTATGAAATATACTCACTTTTCTTTCCATCCATATCTGCGTGGATTTTCCGAGCCAGAAACCCAGTTTTATACACAACAGCATTGGGATCATGAGGGATGTCCAGGAATGGGTTATTCGAGTTGCCAATTCGACTGACAGCCTTTGTCTGGCTCCCATTATCCTTTTCATCTGTACCATCTGAATGAGACTTTTTTTTTTCTTCTTCATCCCTTAGAAAGTAATGAAAACAAGCACAAAGGAGGGACTGATGAGCAAAGTTTCAGCTTAGTAATTCTTGCACACTCCTTGTCAAAACTTTACCTCTCTCTTTATAGGGGTAACTGTTTGGAGTGAAATCTAAATGTACACCAAAACTTAGCTGGGACACAGCAAAGCTTCAGCTCACCTACCTCAGCACAGAACACAGAGCCAGATTTCAGAAAAGCCTAGGTTTCCCTATTGCAATTTCAAAGGGTAGGATATCAAGGGTGTTATGTGTCCTCCAACTTCACCTATTTTTAATTCCACTAATTTGAGTGCTAAAATGGGAAAAGATTGTTTGCTGGGCTCTCCTGCAAAACCTCCAATTTCTTCAACTGTTCAAGTGTAGATTGAAAGAATCAGATTACTATAGATCATTGTGGCTTACCCCTTAGCTTATGAAACACAGACTCTACCTCCTTCTCTTTACTTTCCTCTGCAGACTAGCATAAAAGTAGCAATTTGAAAATAAAACCTATACTAGGTGAATTACATTATCTGTATTTTAGAAACAAAATGCTACTCAAAATGTTACTTATTAGGGCAATGTACTCAACACAACTCTTGGGGACAACAATGCAACTCATGTCAGCAAGTTACAAGCATTGCCTGACTAATAAATGCCTTTTCGCTTGTCACAGCCAAAAGGAAAAAGGACCAGGCAACCTAGAAAAAAACAGTGGCTGTACATCATATGACTACTACAATTGTTTCCAGAGAAACACAGGCCACTGAATTGGGGTGGATACTGTAACTGGAGAATTCAAATTTCATGTCAGATTACAGAACAGGCCTGTGTCCTTGAAGTCCTGTTACAGTTTGAGCTGGGTGCCCCTCTGCAATGTTTACTTCCTGTGTCCAGAAGTCCAGCCCAGAGGGGTGGACACAGGAAATTATGTAGTATTTCCTATCACAATTCTTTGCACCACTATAAGATCCAGTGCGGAGTCTAGCACTTTCTCTTTTCTTCCTCCTCCGCCTGGCTAGGCCCAAGGCCATGGGGGGATGGGCAGTCTCAGATCTGGCCAGCTGAGACTAGCCTAGCAGTGGGGGAAGGAGGAGCCCTGGGGGTCCTGGGTGTACCCTCAGGTGGGGATGGGATCTCTCTGGGTCTGTTTTGGGATCTTTCTTTGTCACTGTGCTTTTGGCTTTCTGTAAATGTTCACTGCTTTCTATTTAAACTTTCCATCACTTTTGCAATCCATTTGTCTGAGTGTTTATTGTTGCCAGTGGTGGGGAAGGGGGTTGCCTCAACCCAGCACAAGTCCCCACACATTTCCCTCCTGGTGGCTGGGAAAGGAGTATCAGGAAGGATGAAGACTATCATTGCAAAGTCATGGTAGCAACACTTCACCTAAGAACAGCACCTGGCTAAATAAAAGTCATGACCACTTCAATGTGGAAATGAGTGCACCCCATACAAGTTTGCAGGGAAGTCATTGTGCCCCTGTACTCAGCACTGGTTAGGCCACACCTTGAGTCCTGTGTCCAGTTCTGGGCCCCTCAGTTTAGGAAAGATGTTGAGTTGCTTGAATGTGTCCAGAGAAGGGCAACAAAGCTGATGAGGGGTTTGGAGCACAAGTCCTATGAGGAGAGACTGAGGTAGATGGGGTTGATTAGCCTGGAGAAGAGGAGGCTGAGGGGAGACCTTATTGCTGTTTACAACTACCTGAAGGGAGGTTGTAGCCAGGTGGGGGTTAGTTTCTTCTCCCAGACAACCAGCAACAGAACAAGAGGACACAGTCTCAAGCTCCACCAGGGGAGGTTTAGGCTGGATGTTAGGAAGAAATTCTTCATAGAAAGAGTGATTGGCCATTGGAATGGGCTGCCCTGGGAAGTGGTGGAGTCACCATCACTGGAGGTGTTTAGGAAGAGACTGGATGGGGTGCTTGGTGCCATGGTTTGGTTGATTAGATAGTGTTGGATGATAGGTTGGACTTGATGATCTCAAAGTTCTTTTCCAACCTGGTTAATTCTATTCTATTCTATTCTATTCTATTCTATTCTATTCTATTCTATTCTATTCCATTCCATTCCATTCCATTCCATTCCATTCCATTCCATTCCATTCCATGACACCAAGCTGTGTGGTCTGGTTGACACACTGGAGGGAAGGGATGCCATCCATAGGGCCTTGGACTGGCTTGAGAGGTGGGCCCAAGCCAAACTTACAAAGTTCAATAAGGCAAAGCTCAAGGTGCTACATCTGGGTTGGGGCAATCCGAAGCACAAATGTAAGCTAGGTGAGGAGCAGCTCAAGAGCAGTCTTGAGAAGGACATGAGGGCATCAGTTGATGAAAATGTCAACACGAGATGGCAATGTACACTTGCAGCCCAGAAGGCCAGCCCTGTCCTGGGCTGCATCAGAAGAAGTGTCACCAGCAGGACAAGAAAGGCAATTCTCCCACTCTACTCTGCTCTCATGAGATCCCGTCTGGACTACTCTGTCCGATTCTGGTGCCCCCAGCACAAGAAGGGCATTGAACTGGTGAAGCAGGTCCCAAGGACAGCCACGAAGATGATCAGAGGTCTGAAGCACCTCCCCAACAGGGACAGGATGCAAGAGTTTTGGCTGTTTAGCCTGGAGAACAGGAGGCTCTAGGGAGGCATTACAGTGGCCTTCCAGTACCTGAATGGTGCCTACAGGAAAGCCAGGAAGGGACTTTTTACAAGAGCTTGTAAGAATAGAATGAGAAGGAATGGATTGAAGGTAGAAGAGGGCAAGTTTAGACAGGAGATTAGAAAGAAATTCTTGACAGTAAGGGTGGTGAGACACTGAAACAGGTTGCCCTGGGAGGGTAGAAAAGAGGACCCTGGAAACTAATGTCACATCAGCCTCACGTCCGTGCCTTGGAAGAGCATTGAACAGATGCCACGTTGAGGCACATGGAGCACAGGGAGATGATTCAAGACAGGCAGCATGGGTTTACTAGGCGCAAGTCCTGCCTAACTAACCTATTGGCTTTCTATGACAAAGTGACTATGTCAGTAGGTAAGGGAGCACAACCTCTGGATGTGATCTATCCGGACTTCTGCAGGGCCTTTGACACAGTTCCCCACAACATCCTGCTTGCAAATTGGAGAGATACATGTTTGATGGGTGAACTGTTCAGTGGATAAGGAATTGGCTGGATGGTTGCATCCAGAGGGTGGTGCTCAATGGCTTGAAGTCCAGAGACCAGTGACAAGTGGTGTCCCTCAGGGGTCTGTACTGGGACCTGTGCTCTTTAACATTTTTATCTATGACATTGTGAGATTGAGTGCACCATCAGCAAGTCTGCAGATGACACCAAGCTGTGTGGTACTGTCTATACACCAGAGACACAGGATGTCATCCAGAGGGACCTGGACAAGCTGGAGAGGTGGACCCAGGTGAACCTCACAAGGTTCAACAAGAGCAAGTGCAGGGTCCTGCACCTAAGCCAGAATAACCCTCACTATCGACACAGGCTGGGGGATGAGGTGTTAGAAAGCAGCCCTGTGGAAAAGGACTTGGGGGTACTGATGGATGAGAAGCTGGACATGAGCAGGCACTGGGTGCTTGCAGCCCCAAAGGCAAATCACATCCTGGGCTGCATCAAAAGATGTGTTGCCAGCAGATCCAGAGAGGTGATTCTGCCACTTTAGACTGCTCTGGTGAGACCTCACCTGGAGTACTGTCTGAAGGTCTGGAGCCCTCAATATAGGAAGGACATGGACTTGATAGAAAGGGTCCAGAGAAGGGCCACAAAAGTGATCAGGGGATTGGAACATTTCTGCTATGACGACAGACTGAGAGAGCTGGGGTTGTTCAGCCTGGAGAAGATGAGGCTCTGGGGAGACCTAATAGCAGCCTTCCAGTACCTGAAGGGGACCTACAGGAAGGATGGAGAGAGACTGTTTACAAGAGCCTGTGGTGACAGGATGAGGAGTAATGGCATCCAGCTAGAGAAGGGTAGATTTAGATTGACTATCAGGAAGAGGTTCTTCACTATGAAAGTGGTGGAACACTGGAACAGGTTGGCCAGGGAGGTGGTTGAGGCCTCTTCTCTGGAGATATTCAAGGTAAGGCTTGACAAGGCGCTAGGCAGCCTGGGCTGGTTGGGGATGTCCCTCTTGACTGAGGAGAGGTCAGACTAGATGACCTTTGGAGGTCCCTTCCAGCCTGGACCATTCTATGATTCTAAGGATGAGCAAGGCATGTGTAAGTCCAAGAGCTCCTTTTGGGGCACACTACAACCATGTCTGCTTATGGAACAACCATCCCAAGAAATGTCCTCTAAGAACTGACAATCTGTGTTATCTTGATCTCTGCTGAAATCATCTTCTGATGAATAACTCAGTTTGAGGAGATACAGGGATAATAGATTGGTTTGACAACAGTGAAACCAAATCCAGAGACATAGAGGCTGTATTAATGAACTCAGCAGTGCCAACGAATGTTCCCAGGCATTTGACTTTTGTCACCTCATATTACTTTGTGCTTGGTATGGTATCACCCCAGCTCACTCCCAAGCAATTTCCAGACCTCAGTCAGGAATCTGTATAGTCAAGGACCATCCCAACAAGCAGTATAGAAGCAAGCATCTCCATCTGAAGGTTAAGACTTTTCAGTGATATAGATGCATCGACATTTGGCCTGAGAGTCAAACAAAGGTGCTAGACACTTGATTTAGTTGTAGACATATAGCCAAGGTGGTGCACCATACCTTCATGGTGCTGTCTTACAAAGCCTACTGATTAAGACAAATAAAGCTTTTACTTGAAGACTTCATTTCTGAAGGGGAAAACAGTCCTTGCATTTTTCAGCCTACTCATATGTGTTTTCCCACTCCAGAAGAGAGAGATCTGCAAAAAAATTCTTTTGGCCAAAGAAATTAGGATTTCTTCATGCATGCTTTGGCTGAAGCCCTCACTGAACTGAAAAAGCTTAAGTATTTCTGACTATTTTCATTGTCTCTACCTTTCCCATGTCCTCCGCACTTACTAGCTGCTGGGAAGTCTGGAGCACTGTGGGGCACTTGTTTCTTAGATATGTGTCCATTCCAGGAACAAATTCAACAGAAGTCTGTGGTACCAAATTCACCGCTCAGGCCAGTTTGTCCTATAGAAGTGCCCTGTGAATTTTGGAATATCAGCCAAGGACAAAGCGGACTTCTTGTCAACAATGACCTACTATTGTAAATGGTTCAGCATTTTTTCTGAATAAACTATCTTCTTTGGAGTTCTGGGAGTGAATTACTTTATGATGATCAGCTGTCCTCATGCAAGCAGCTACAGGTGTGGTGATGAGCAATTGTGGGCATTCTGAACACCCTAGTGCTGGGGAAAGCTCTGTCAAATTCAGCATCTCTGGGGTAGCCAGCTATTAAGAGGGAACTCTTTAACAGATAAATGCAGATGGGGCAAAGACAAAATGGCATCTGCTATCATGACTGCTGGCAGCACTGAGCAAACCTTTTACTCATCCTCTAATCTGTAACTGAAAATGGGACATCCTTGAAACTCAGATGCCTTAGGCACTTGTGAGGCCTGAGTGTTCTGATGAGATCCATCCAGTCAAGATGCACAAGCCAGTCTCTAAGAGGCAATGAAGAGAATCAGAGAACAACGGGGACTCATTACAGGGAATAAGAATTGGATGAATAGCTAAGAAAATAGAACAAAAAGAAACTTCCATCTCTCTCTGATCTTGAATATGAAACACCAGTGGAAATAAAACCAGGGCATCTCAGACTTACTTCTTTGAATACTCCACATTGCTTCAGTAATAATGCATAGGAAGAAAGTAGGATGATTGGGATGACCTTCAAAGTAGCAAAACAGCTCAGGTTGCCCAAAGAGGTACTAAATGCCCATCCCTTGAAACATTCAAGGTAAGGTTAGGTAGGTCTCCAAGCAACCTGATCTAGTTAAAGATGTTCCTGTTCACTGTAGGGGGGTTGAACTACATAACTTTTAAAGGTCACTTCCAATCCAAACCACTCTATGATTCTGTGAGTGTGATTTGCCTTAGTTTACGTATTCTCCAAAGCTGATTGATTAGACAGGTCCTGGATAGGATTTATCAAGGATGTAAAAATTTGAGCTCACTCCTTCCCAGCCTTCAGGGTATGGCTGCAACAAGGAAGAGCTGCAGAAAAGTCAATTCCGGATAAATAACCTGTAAAATGAATCTTTGAAATCCCAGCCTGTGAAGGGCTAAACTAGTTATCAGCTAGTTCTCACAGATGATTCAAGTTCTGTAACATTCCCCAGAATAAAGGCCTCCAGTGATAAGAGTCAATGAATGATGCTGCTGTGAAGCTATGGTCAGCATCATGGATCTAGTGTGACAGGCAGAACTCAGGTCCTTGTCAGAGACCAGTTCAGTGCCTCTCCTTTCCATTTGGTACAAGAAAGAGAACAATTCTTTCACCTTTGAAGAAAAAAGTCCCATGTAGGTTCCAACACACCTTCCAGCTGCAAAACATTATCTTGAGGGTCCTCTTAGGTTTGCAGAAGTCTTAAAAGCTTTTGGATCAGCAAAAGGAGATCATTCTTGGCTCTAGAAGTGATTCCTCTGGTGATCCCTCCCTGATGAGTGAAAGGGTCTGATGGCTGAAAACTCTCTGTCAATGGTAGGACCTACTAGTGACTGTTGTGCAGGGAAGGCTATCACCTATAGAGTTTCTCCAAGGCTTTGTTTATGGCATGTGACATTTGCAAGTTTTCAAAAAACAAGGAGCTTCAGTTCCACATTCCTTAGCTTGTCTCTTTTGAAAAGGATCTGCAGACAGAGCAGTAACCAGGGCACTGTTTGCCCATAAAAGCCAGCACACCAAGGCCAGGATCTGATTGCTCTACGACTTGAAGACACGGCATTCAAACAGCAATGCTTTCCTTCTCAAATGCATGATCATCAACAACTAGAAAGAGTTTGCCTTTCATTCCTAAACACACAAATTTGAAAAACATGCAAAAACGCATTTAGGTGAAGAAATTTTTTTTTTTCATTCTCCAAAAAGGCTCTATTGAAGAAAATCCTTTTTTTGCCTCCTGGGAGAAAACCACCATCTGGGACTCTCAGTAACAAAATCATTTCTGTACACTCTGGTCTGACTGGAAGCTCTGCATTGGAAAACTTTGAAATCACTAAGCTGGAAAGACAGGGTCAGGCCTTTAATTTCTGAAAGTCTGCATCTATTCAAATGCAAAACATGTACGACATAACAAAAGGCTAGCTTTATCCATTTAAGATGGCATTAACAAAAATATCAAATTTCTAGTATCTAATTATATGAATCTGTGGAACTGATAGCATCTGTATTAGGAAACTGATTTAAGAAACCAGCGGAGAGAAGATTGGGCATCTTTCCCAAATAGAGGACAGAAGAAAGGAGAGCCAGGTGATTACCACTTGACCCCTCTCTAAAACCAATCATAAATCTGCAAACAGGAAACACCCTAGAACTTGGGAGACAAAAAGTTAATAATAACAGGGGAGATTTTTTGATTTGACTTTGACAAAGGAGAGCTTCAGCATATCTTTATAACCATCTTGATCTCAATGTCATAGCTTCCCGCAGGAAACAGAAAGGATTTGGCAGCAGCTCTTTCCCACCATCACTGCTGAAAAGACCTATCTTGGTTTGACTGGAAGGAGATGATTTTTCCATGCAGTACAGAAAAACAATAAATAATATGCCATGTCCATGTTTAAACTTCTCTGGCGAGAAAGCTGTATCATGAACTAGAAAAAAAAAATAAAAACACAAGTGATTCTCCTGATAACTACACTGTCTTGCAGAGAGGAAGCTTTCAGAATACAGCAAGCTCAAATGCAGCCATTTGGTTCTTGCAATCTTGTAAGCAGCACTTTGGGATTTCCTATGTTCATTCTAGATTACCATTTCACCTATTTTAAGATGATGATTTTTATTCCTGTCACCTGAAGTAGACATAATACTGCAAACAACACAAAACAATAATGTTCACCACCATATTTCCCTATTGACATCATGCAAACAAAACATATCTAGCTCTGGAGCCTTTGAAATCAGACAATTTTTAGTTCTTCAGCTTAAAGATGATGATAATTAGTACAAAATCCAAAGGGGAAAGAAAAAAAAAAAAAAAAGAGCCATAATATTATAGACAATGGAACTACAGGGATATTAAGAGGTTGGGTAATCCCTCTCTTTACCTCTAAGGCTGGATCCACTCCTCCTAACCTATTCTGGACAGAATAACCAGTTCACAAAAACCTTCAGTGAAACCACTTCTGTAACTCATCCAGACAAACCTATTCCTCAGGTTAAAAGGTTTATTGCTAGAAAGCTTTTTTAAATATTGAACCCAAACTGCACTTGCTTAAAAGTTAAACCCATCCACAAGGAGTGTGAATAACTCACACCCTTCTTCTCTGTGACAGCTATTGTGCACTGAAAAACACAGAGTCAGGTTCCTCTCCTCTGGGATTCCCCTTTTCCAACAAGAAAAACTGTCTTTAATCTTACTGCTCTTGTTCACAGGACCTTGAATTAATTTCATCTAATGGGTTGAAGAACCAGAGTTTACCATTTAAATATGAAAAAAAAGTCTCATGGAAATAGCAAGATCCTCAGGGAAATTTAAGCAACATGAAAAATTATAACACAATTATTGGAGCTAAAGGCACTTGGGGTGCTTCCAGTGACCTCACCACACGGAAAACATTGGACTACCTGGATGAAACAGTATGTGGCTTCACTACAGTCAATAGGAACTTCTGCCAATGACTTCAGTGAGATCTAATCACTATTTAGTGCTTGCTGTTCAAAGAAACAACCCCCAGTCCAACAGACAGGAGAGATCTAGAATTGCAAACAGTAGAGGTGAAATACAAAATGGGACAAAAGACAGAATAATTGTATTTCTGATGGTTAATTTGTCATATTGCTTTTCTCCCAGGACACTTTTGGACAGCAGCACAGAGCAGAGGGACTTGGGGGTCCCAGTGGACAGAAGGATGACCATGAGCCAGCAATGTGCCCTTGTGGTCAAGAAGGCCAATGGTGTCTTGGGGTGTATTCTAAGGGGTGTGGTTAGTAGGTCAAGAGAGGTTCTCCTCCCCCTCTACCCTGCCCTGGTGAGCCTGCATCTGGAATATTGTGTCCAGTTCTGGGCCCCTTAGTTCAAGAAGGACCTCAGGGAACTGCTTGAAAGATCCAGTGCAGAGCCACAGTGATGATTAAAGGTGTGGAATATCTGCCTTATGAGGAAAGGCTGAGGGAGCTGGGTTTCTTCAGTTTGGTGAAGGGGAGACCAAGGGGTGGCCTCATTAATGTTTATAAAGATGTGAAGGGTGAATGTGTGGCAGTTTAGAGCTACGCCTTTAAAATTTTGTTACAGATTTTGAGCAGAAAAGTAGAAAAATGTAAATAAATCACTATTGGGTGTAAAAAGGAAAATAAAGATAATTCTAAACAATTACATTGGAGATATATCTACTGTAAGACTGCTTGTACCAAAACAATTCCCTCTTCTCTTCTTTGCTCTTTTCACTTTGCTGCTCTGGAGAGATAGTAACTTGCTTCTGCTTGACCCTTGCTGTGTTGTTTTGGTGAAGTCTAACAGCAACTTCCCCTGCTCCTTTCTCTTCTTTGTCCAGAGGAGTCTGGGTAGGCAGGCTTCTCCTGGTCTCTGACCATGGGGAGTCTTGTGCTGTTTGTTAATTGTAAATATATGTAATATTGCAAATACCGTGTTATTTTGCACATACTCATTGCATTCCATTGTAGATTGTATTTTTGCCTGTAAATACAGCTTTCATTTGCTTCCAACTAAGCTGGTATGGCAAAGTTAATGTTGGGGGGGGCGGAATTTCAACCTATCACATAACAGGGGGATGAATGGACAAGGGGCAATGGGTGCAATCTAGAGCATAGGAGGTTCTATGTGAACATAAGGAAAAATGTCCTCGCTGTGAGGGTGACAAAACACTGCAGTGGGCTGTCCAGAGAAGTTGTGGAATCTCCTTCTATGAAGGCACTCAAAACCCACCTAGATGCATTCATGGGTGACCTACTCTAGATGATCCTGCCCTGGCAGGAGGGTCAGACTAGATGATCTTTCAATGTCTATTCCAACCCCTATGTGGTGGTTTAGGCTGGGTGCTGGCCTGGCTGCCACTGCACAGAACACACCTGGGAGGTCCCTACGGGTGGGCCCAGCCCAGGGGGTGGTCACAGGCAGGTATTCAATCCCATAATGCCCTGCTCCCCTATAAAATGCCCATGCGGGGTCTCCACTTTCTCTTTTGTCCCCAGCTGCAGCCTAGGTAAAATGGTGTGAGCCACCTCCCTTGGGCCTGCCCAGGCCCAAGGCTGGGTTGGGGGGGGAGGAAAGAGCCCTGGGGGGGGTTGGGTGTACCCCCAGGTGGGGATGGGATGTTCTTGGGTATGTTTCTGGGATCTCTCTCTTTGTCACGGTGCTTGTGGTTCTCTGTAAAGCTTTCATTGGTGTTTGTTTTTTTTAAATTGTTTTCCTATTTAAACTTTCCATCACTTTTGCAATCCCTTTGTCTGAGTCGTTGTTTCTGCCCGTGGTGGGGAGGGGGTCTGCCCCAACCCATTACACCCTAACATTCTGTGAAAATTAAATGGCAAGCCAAGTAAACCGCTGACAGTTTTATGACAGTTCATACTGTGGAAAGGAACCAAAAATGTGGGGGTTGCAGTGCAGAATAGCAGTATGCATTCAAGATGCCACGTTCACCAATTCAGGGTAAATTCCAGGTGAGATCTGATTATTTTACAGATCATAGTATGTTATATATTTTTAACCTTCTGGAGAATTTGAACCTGGAACCACTGCAGAAAAAGAACTGTAATGCAATTCTCCCTTCCAGAGCTGTAGACGTGCTTGCACTTTCATAAAGGATAAATGATTACTCATACTGAAAGTCTCTGGAGCATATCTGCTGATTATGGTGCTGCTTCTCTTGACTAGAAAACAGGCAAAGGTAAAATTTCTTTCTGTGGGCTTCAGATCAGACTGCAATTCCACTGGAAATGGACAGCAAACCATTTAGGTTGATGATACACCTGGTTCACAACTAGTATGATAAAGATCATGTAGTGGTCTTCCACCATCTTATGCATCACTGTTATCCTCCCCTGCTTATAGACTTACTGTCAGTCATTAATGCACCAAATAATGTACTGTCAGAGCAGCTCTTAAACTGTTGCTTAGCTCATAAGAACAAAATCTTTGATCCTCAGAGGGATTCTGGCTGGAGGAAAAGCATTCTTTCAGCATGCTAGCATTGCAAGGGAGCTTCTGCTGGGTTTTGCAACCCTATTTCCACCTTTGCCTTACCTGCCACTTCTTCCCCTGACAACTGTATCAGAGAAGCAAAGGGATACTCTCTGGAAAGGAGAGAGGATCTTTCTCAATCTCATCACAGCAAAACCCACCATGTCCCCTCCCTACACACCTTTCTCTGCAAACCACAACAGTAGAACAAGAAGAGTGATGCACCTCCTCCCTCTAGCTCAGGCAGCCCTGGGGACCCTTGGGATGATTACACCAACCACACGTCTCCCTAAAAGTGAAGAGACATCTTCATGCTGCCTCTTCCAGCCAACACTCTCAGTCCTAAAGGTAAAGGGATAACCTCTTTGGTGGAGGAGCCAACAATGAGAGGTGTACTAGTAGACCTAGTACTGACAAAGAGGGACTGGTGGAGGACATGAAGGCTGGGGGCATCCTTAGCTGTAGTGATCATGAGAAGATAGAGTTCAGGATCATGGGTAGTATGGACAAAACAAAAAGCAGGGTTACAACCATGGATTTCAGTAGGGCTATCTTTGACCTCTGAAGAGGAATTAGATATCCACAAGTCTGTGGGTCCTGATGGGATGCACCTGCAAGTGCTGAGGGAGCTAGCAGAAGTTACTGCTGTGCTGCTGTCCATCATCTTTGAAAGATCCTGGAGAACAGGTGAGATGCCTGAAGACTGGAGGAAAGCTATTGTCACTCCAGTCTTCAAAAAGGTGACAAAGGAAGACCCAGAAATCTACAGGCAAGCCAGCCTCACCTCCATCCCTAGAAAAATGATCAAACAGCTTGTTCTGGGCATCATCTCAAAGCATGTGGAGGACAAGAAGGTCATCAGAAGTTGTCAATATTTATTCACCAAGGGGAAGTCATGTCTAACTAATCTAATCTGACAGGGCATACCTGGGTGAACAGATAAGAGGAGGGCAGTGGACATTGTCTACCTTGACTTGAGCAAGGCTTTTGACAGTCTCCCACAGCCATCCAGCATGACCTGAACAGGCTGTAGAGTTGGGCAGAAATTAAATGGAATAAGAGCAAGTGTATGGTACTGCACCCAGGGTGGAATAAGCCCATGTATTAGTACAAGTTGGGTGCTGACCTGCTGGAAAACAGCTCTGTGGAAAAAGACCTGGGGATTCTGGTAGACAGCAGGATGATCAATGAGCCGGCAATGTGACCTTGTGGCCAAGAAGGCTGATGGCATACTGGGGTGCATCAAGTAGAGCGTGGCAAGCAGGCTAAGGGAGGTTTCTCTTCTCCCTCTGCTCCGCCTTGGTGAGGCCTCATCTGCCATACTGTGTCCAGTTCTGGGCTCCCCAGCTGAAGAAGGACAGAGGACTGCTTGAGAGGGTACAGCAAAGGGCTGCAAAGATGTTTAGAGGACTAGCATGTCTTTTACGAAGAAAGGCTGACTTGGGTTTGTTTAGCCTGGAGAAGAGAAGACTGGGGGGCAGATCTTATCAATGCTTATAAATTAAAGGGTGGGTGTCAGGAGAATGGGACCAGTCTGTTTGAGTTTCTGACAGGAATGGAGAGTTGTTTCCTTTGAGCATTCTGCTGGCACAGGTTGGATTTATACCCACATCCATAAGCATGGCCAGCAAGTTGAGGGATATGATTCTGCCACTCTGCTCTGCTAAGGCCCCCCCTGGAGTACTATGACCAGTTCTGGAGTCCTCAGAACAAGAAGGACATTAACCTGTTGGAGCAAGTCCAGAGGAGAGCCACAAAAATGTTCAGAGGGCTGGAACACCTGCTTTACAATGACAGGCTGAGAGAGTAGGGGTTGTTCAGTCTGGAGAAGAGAAGGCTCCAGGGAGACCTTACTGTGGCCTTTCAGTAAAGGAAGCTGTGGCCGGTTGACGGTGTCCCCTTAAGAAAGGGAATATGGTGGACGGAAGTTGGTAAACGGAAGGAATAGTCTAAACTAATTTCATTAGACGAGTGGGAGGAAGCACCTTCTGAACTGGGAGATATCCTGGGCACTCCGGGAACTTCTCGGTCAGTCTTGCTTCCGCCTTTCCTTTGGGCAGCAACTATCTCTGTGCTGGGCTTTCTGCCAAGACTTTGGCCTTGAAGATACGATAACCAGGCCTGTATTAACTGCTTCCAATTAACACAAACTGCTTTTAACTTCTTTCTTTTCTCTTTCTCCCTCTTTTCCGAACTACTCTGGGGAAGGGGGGGAAGAGAGGGGAGAGCGGAGGTGGGGAACCCCCTCGGCCGAGGGGGGTTACTCTCATTTCTGTGTTACTCTGATTTCTGTGTTACTCTGTTGTATATCTTTGTATATATTGTAGATATTGTAAATTTGTAAATATTCCCCTGCAAACCCTACACTGCTTTGTAAATATAGCTCCACTGCTTTGCTAATTCAGCTGGTGAGTTTTTTTTTCCTTTCCCTTCAATTTTTCTTTTCCCTTCTACCTTACAAGGGGGAAGGGAGGAGGCTTCTTGGCTTTACCCTTCCACCCACCACAGAAGCCTATAAGAAAGATGGGGACAATCTCTTTAGCAAAAGCTGTTGTGACAAGACAGGGGGTAATGGTTTTAAACTAGCAGAAGACAGATTTAGAGTAGATACAGTGAAGAAAGTTTTTTACCAGGAAGGTGGTAAGACATCAAAACTTACCTAGAGAAGTGGTAAAAGCCCCATCCCTGTAAACATTCACAGCCAGGTCAGAAGGGTTCTGAGCAGCCTAAGCTAGTTAAGGATCTCCCTGCTCACTGCAGGGTAGGGGGTTGCACCATATGACATTTAAAGGCTCCTGCCAACCTAAAGCATTTTATTATTCTATGACCCTAAAGCCTTATTTAAAGAGGATTTCTGATTTCTCCATCTTCCAGCCTGTTTGCAATTTCCCCCCAAAGGAATTAATTAGCAAGGGACATGGAATGGACTGTAAGTGCCAAAGCAGTTACTACCTAGCTATCTTATAAATGACATTGATTGAAGCTTATGGGAGCAGAGCCAGGAGTAAGGCAGATCTCACTCACCTGGAGGCTGCCCAAGTGTATTAGACATAGTATGGACTCTTGGCAAGAGCTGGAGAAAAACTCTTGACATCAAGAAAGTCAAGTGATAAATTCTGCTGGTTATAAAGTACCTGTGAAAGAGTGTCTTGAAAAGAGCTCTGGTGTTGCAACATGTAAGATTCAAACAACGTATTCCAGGTCTGAGAAACACTCTGGCTAAATGTCTCCCACCACATTTCTTATGAGGCTCATCAGAAATGACACTTCTTGGTTGATCCCTTTTAGTGGCACACCTTCGTCACTACTCTGACATCATCAAACACACTTCTGAACAGTGGACTAGGAGCCCTTGTAAGAGAGACTGCACCACCCTAACAGGAAATTTATTTGCAGGTGATGAAATTAAGCCAGGGAAGATTAGAAGCCAACAGGCCTGCAAGTTCTATGGCAATTGTTAGGACTTCCAGTACGAAAGGTGCAGGAGCATGTATCCCAGACATATATTGCTCTCAAGATGATGACATTTCAGATCTGTAAATGAATGCAGGTAAACATCTTGTACAGCCAAAATAGAGAAGACATCATTCTTTTATTTTATGCCAAAATCTACTGTTCTGCAATCAGCAAAATCTAAAGCAGACCCTTTCATTCTTTGCTGGCATACCTGGACCACATGAAACCTAAGCACAGAGAAATGTCAACTGAATACAATCAGAAACTGAACCTCTTTCTTGTCTGCAGACTTGTGTAGTTAACAAGCATTAACCTGTCGGAAGCAGCTAAGGATAGAGGGATATCGGACTTTGATTTATCATCTTTCATATTAGGTTGTTGGCAAGTTATCCATAGTTAATCAGGAGACAAACCGAGACAATAAACCAAGAACAGGAAACTGAATCTGAGATGCATGTTTATATTCAGTGCTTCTGACACAATGTACCAAAGACAAAGGGAGAAGTCTACTTCTGTTTTATTTATGCAGTCACAGAACAACAGAGGATTTAATTTCTCCCTTTTCAGGCTGAAGTTTCCTTCTAAATGAAATGTCCTCTTTCCTTACAAATGCAATCAGCTCCTATCATTAACAACTCCTTTTCCTGGAGAAACTGATGAGGCAGTATTGCCAGGTCATTCATTAATAGAAAAGCAAATTCATTATGTACACTGTCTAGCCAACTCAGATGGTGACAGAAGATATAAACAAATTACTACACAGGTACAATTTTTACACCCCTAATTTTTAAGCAGTATACTTACACTGCCCATTCCAGCTTCTCATTCTTGATTGAATTGTAGAGGGCCTGCAAAGGGAGAGAAAGTAGATGAGATTATTTCTTGACCCCTGCTACACATACATTAATATGCTGAGGAAAATTATGTAGCTAATACCAGCAAGAGCGCTGGTACCATATCTGCTCAGGGTAACATAAAAGTCTTGAGCAGAAATCTCAACTAAGGAAAAAATACCAGAATGCAGGGCTTGAGATCACAGCCATTTTCTGAATCATTTGGGTTTTGTGATTCGTTTGTTTGTTTAATGTTTCCAAAGTGTTAAGATTGCAAAAGCCCCAAGACTATACAGCCTTAAAATTAAAGGACAAATTTAATTTCTCAGAGTTTGTGAGATTTTTTTTTGCCACAGACTTTAATGGGGTCAAGATTTTACCATATGGGCTATAGACTATGACAGAACAGCTACCCAAAGCTTCTCAGCCTCACAGACACCTAAATACTTTCCCAGTCAACACACTCAAATATAAACATATTCCATTTCTAAGTGTAAAAGATAAAATGAACAATAGGTGTAATTTTCATGCTTGAATATCAATGTCTTGAACTGCTGTCTGCTAATCCTTTAAATTCATAGGAAAGATACCAGTAAGTTTGACACCAAAGTTCACAATTCTGTGGTTGATACCAACCTGCAAAGAAAAGGGTCTAGAGGCTGACTTAAGCCTGGGTGAATATCAAATAGTTGGGATGGATTTCTTTTGAAAAGGAATACCTATTCCTTTTCCTATTCACTTGGATAACTGTGCTGATTCCCAGTAACTGATGCATACAATGGATAAATGCCTGCCATTACTACAAGCTAAGGGAGTTTTCAAATAGGCCACTTGACTCAAGTGAAGTATTATGGTATGGAATGTCCCTTATTCTCACACTCAAAATCCACATTTGTAATTTACCTTATATACATAGCTAGATTTACTCCCTCTGGCACATTACTCCTACACAAACTCAAAATATGTTAACGTGTAGAAGAACTGTTGATGCACATGATTATCAAAAAGTAGCACATCGAGTATGAACAAGCCTGAACACCACATACTATAATAACTATGACACGCTCAACAGAAACATTAGCATTTAAATAGCCTTCAGTCTGACCAGAACCAAAAATAATTCGGAAAACTGAAGAGTTGAAACTAGTCATATGCATATGCTACAGATGAACTTGCAACAGGAATCCTATGAGTATATCCCACTGCTCATCCTGTGATCTACTGAGTGCTCCTGAATCTTACACCATCTATTTCAAGATTCTTAATATTCAGAATATAATATTCATAATAATATTCAGCTCTGTGAAAATCTAGGTCACCTGAACCATACACAAGCAGGTCAAATACGTTGGTTTAATTTGCCTCATGCTGATGCTATGCATGCAGCAAGTTTTAGTTGCACTCTACTATAAAAGTAAGTTTCTCAGAGCAATAGATTAGATATGACCATCAAGAAGAATCATGCCACATTCTACTTATACTGAGCTAGCAGAGAGAGGTTTCCACCACTAACAGAGCTTTGCTGTGCTACTCACTGCAATATAATGAAGTATTTCAACTGTGTAAACTACCTATTTCTATATATTCTATCTTCTGATAGGAGTTCTGATCCAAAGGCAAACAGCCAAAGGTGAAGGAAAGGGCATTGCTGGCAGTTTGTAGGCACTTTGCTTAATATTCAGGTAAGAGATACCAAGAGATTTTAAGATTATCCTGCAGCAAGAAAGCAAAAGAAAGGGCTAACATGGGTATTATTTCTCCTACCATGCAGGCAGCAATCCAGCAGAATTCAGCACCCCCATTCTTCTGCACAAGCTAACGACTGAGACTGATTCCCTGGCGTCACTCACTATTTTCTGTTAGAAGCCTCTATTTTTCTAAGGATTTGGCCAAAGCCTCTCTCCTGGTTAGTCTTTTTCCTCCTACTATAACTACAATATTATCCTACATTTTGAGCCACAAAACTACTTGCAAATACAAGGCAGACAGGCTGCATTTTTTTGCAAGTTGCCTCTCCATTTTTTCAGCACTTTTTATACAGGTGGTTGGATGAGCTTCTAAAATGCCATAAAAAACTGGCCTGGGGTATCAGAAATGCCTTTTGCTGCTCTCAGGCCCAAATGCCTACAAGACTGGGTCAGGACCTCTGAAAATGAGCACCTGCCTTGTACAGTACTGCTTTTTAAGGGATTTTGCTGCAAGAAGCCTCTAGGGATCACTACAGCCAAAGAGCAGGACACACAAAAGCAGCACTCCAGATTGGTGTGGGAACAACAAATGCCCCAGGCTTTCACATTGTGGAAAAGTGACATGTGTTTGTCCTGATCTTCACTAATGAGCCAGACTCCATCTTCCTTCTTCAGAGAGTAGCAGACACCAATCCAGTCATATGGCATATATCTGACAAAGGACAGAGTGTCCCCCATAGAGCATCAAATACAGCCTCTTAGAAAGTCTCTGCTATTTACAAAAAAATAAAGAAAATCCCAACAATCATCTTCAGCCCAGGCAGCTGTACACAGGGCACGTTAAGTGTGTCTACAACCTGTTCAGTGAGACCCCACTGACCAGACCTCTCAAGGGATGGAGATACAGCAGTTCTCATGCCTGCCCCAAATCCATCTCTGTGGCAGAAACTGATGCCAGGCTGTCCACTCACCAGCCTTTTAGAGAGGCTACTCCTTCCTTCTCCAAAGAAATCTATGTTTTATCACTTTCCTGATGTCTGCTGCATGTCTGCATGATCTGGAGAGGAAAAATTTCATTCTCTCATGCTTTGAAACCAGTAGCAGACATGTACATCCCAGAACATGATCTATCATTTATTTCATGGCTGTTTCCCAAGGCCACAATTCAGACAGCAGCTCTTTTCAATAGACACTTCTCCAGAGCATGATTAAATCAAACAAACTTGGAGACAAGCACTTAAATGCTTCACTTGCCACAAAACCTACGAGAGATTATGGGCTAGACATGACTTTCACCTTATTTAATTATCTGCAAGGACAGGTTTTATTAACTCATGTTTTCTCTCTGGAAAAAAACCCAAACAACTCTTAACACTCTTAACTTTTAAAGCACTCTTAACAGTTTGACAACAATCTCAGCTTTTTTTGCTAGCCTGGGGAAGTGCTTGGTGAATTTGCCATCTAAGCCAGAAAACTGGAGACTGGACCATAAAAGTGAATGCCAGAATGAATACTGCATGGGTCTCATCTTGCAAGCTGGACCAATACCACTTGGAGAGGGGAAAGACCTTCCATTTATTTTTCAACCAAATACCTGTAACCAGCTACCAAAACAGCTACTGAATCAGCATTGTCTGACTTCACTGGTTCCACTTACAAGCTCTACTAATTACGCCACAAAAACCCTCTCAGACCTTTCCTCTTTCTGAGAACTGATGATCTCTGAGTCCCCACATCTGAGTCCCCCTAGAGAAACAATTTTGGTATGAGAATATAAGAAATTAACTGCTGCAATGGCAGGCAACATTCTAGACACCTTCCTTATTTTAACTCCAGTACTGTTTCCTACAGTTCCAATTTGACCCTTAGCAGACTGTAGTGTTTAAAAAACCAGTGGGATTTCCATTTGCAGGATTTGTTCATATATGCTCACAAGCTCAGCAAGAAACTTAAAACTTTTCTTTTTGTGAGGAAATCCTGTAACTCTGTAAGAAGTTGATGAATTATATCTTCATTTTTCCTTTGATAAGCAGGTAGGTCAACTAAAAACACAGATTTTCACAAGATTTCACCAGTTGATACTTTTATTTCAACTGCAAAGAGAAAAAAAAATATGCAAAGAGAGCTTCTGAAAACTCCTGTTTATTTTACAAAGCTGTGAAGAATTGAAAGGTCACTGGCCATTCTCATGCACCTCAAAACCTTGACACATGCATGAGCCATTGGACCCATTCAAAAGGCACCTGCTAACCACTGGCAGTGCTGTGAGTCAGCCTCTATATGCAGAAGTAGTGAATAGATGAAAAGGCACGCACATAAGGACAAAGATATAAAGAATTACCAAGATACTTGTCTGAATAAATCATCTAGGTAAAAACTAGGCACAGTGTCCCCAGAGTCTAGTCAGCAGGGTGCAAGGTCTTCAAGTGGTCCCAGGGCACTATGCAAGCCCTTCCTTTCAAGGGTAACGTAAGGTCGGCTTTTGAAGCAGAAAACTGACTTTTTGTATACACAAGACCATCCTGAAAAGCCTGCCAAGAGGGAAAGGAATACATTGCAAGTATTTCTTATACCTGTTCCATACACAGAAGGAGCCAGCAACACCTGTTGTGAGGCTGGTAAACAGGCAAAACCAAAACTAAGTTCAGAAAGCTAGCCAGGATGATGCAGACTGTCTTCTCCAGATTTTGTTTCCCAGGCTTTCTGCTCATATTCAGTTTCCTCCTCATTTCCAGAGTAATTTTTAGGAAAATAATCATGTGAACGTCACAGGAGATACCCTGGATGTCTTCTGCAGCCCACAGGACAGGGATACACTTGTGCTCTCTGATCCATAACCACGCCATCCTCCCCTGAAGCCACTGTCAGAAGAAGCCCTGCCTGGGGACACTTCTTTTCCACTTTCAGCTGGTAGCAGCACAGTTGATCCCAGGCAGCCAAGAAAGCCTGAGTCACACTGCTGGGTAAAAATGTGCTTAGTCTTTGCAGCAGAAGTTGTCAGGCAGAAGTTCAACGTCTCCCCAGGCTGGTCAGCACTAGTCCATTAGCTCTGCCCCGGGATCACAGTAGTCAGCCAGGCACCAGCTGCAACTCTCATCACAAGTGGTTTATCAAAAGTTAATTAGCAGAACCCTACAAATGTAAAACAGGTTACAGAAGCAGCAGATGCCAGAGACCACAGGTGTCTGCATGCAGTCTGCACATAGGTGCAGATGCGCCCATCCGCTAGACCAGAGTATGTCCCTACACCAACACCTTTTGATAGGACTTGATGAGGTGTAACACACTGCTATATAGTAATCTGTTTGCTGTTTCGGTTGACTCTCCCCAACAGCTGTTGCTTGCACACAGATCTGCACTGCTTCACCATCTCCTATTTGCCACTATCCTCCAAAATCCAGATCTTGAAACGTTCTGTCTTCATGCATGCATCTGTAATGCTTAGCCCTTGACAAGCATTAGGGCCTCTGATCACTTAGCATCTGTAGTTCCTTGACAGGCTCAAAGCCCACACATCCCCTATGCCTTATGCATTTTCCCTATTCTGATCTGGACGTAGCAAGGATGCCAGAGTAACACCCCAAAAGCCCGTGGGTTGGTGCATGGCATGGCATGTCTGTTGATGTTGCTCTCAATTTCAAATTCAACTGGTTTGTACAACAAATGTTCTTCTAACAAGCCAATATACATTATTCATAAAACAGCACAGAGCTGTTCAGGAGCATATGGAACCGATGAATGTTTTTTAGTGTGGGTGGAGATAGGGTTGATAGGAATGTTTTAGGGGGAAGGGAAGGAAAGAAGATCATTTCACCCAGGGAATTTCAAGTGCGTCACCAACTAGAAAACATTTCTAAGAGAAACTCCTCTGTTAAAAATCTGGTTTGTATGGAGAAGTGGGGGAGGTGGAGAAAGAAAAAAAGGAAGGGAAGATTGTGCCAGATATATCATCATAAAACAGAAAAGGATGGTTAGCTGAGGCTCCTGAGAGCTAAGAAATTAATGCCACAGAAGAAATGTGCTCTCTTGGGGCTCAGGGATTGCTCCAAAAGATTTGTTCAGTACTTGCTGGAGTGTTTCATCAGTTTTATTAGTAAAAGCAGACTACTGAATTATTATGGGTGAACACAGAAGAGGCTACAGAAGTGTTTCTTGTTAGTAGAGCACCTACACAGCCTAGTTCAGAAATTGTCATCCTGGCTGTGTGCATTTGTAGGCAGGACAGGCAGAGGCACTCTGCAATTCAGTCCACGGCTGTGGGAAAACAGTCTGCTGGAAGGAGAGACTGCTGAGCATGCTGGGTTACACAGATGATCCTAAGGTCCTCTGGCTCACCTTGCAAACAGTCTGTGTTTGAGCCTACACTCCAGATAGCAACAGTACATCAACTCACACTGTCCTTTACTCAGGTTCTCATGTTGGCATGAGGCTGTGATACCTTCCCATAATACACATGGGATGCACTGTCTTGTGGAGCCTCTGTATGTACAGGTTCATATGTGTATGTATGTGTGCACAGAAGCACTACCTGATGTTTTGCAAGGAGATAATAGGTCCTTGGGCTGCCTAGCTTCTTTGACACTGGCAGCAGGCAGACCTTGTATGCCAGCACCATGTTAGTGTTTTGTTCACATTGGCTAGGGCATGAGGATATAAAATGCTTTCTAGCTGAGCAAAACAGGCTGAGTCATATAAGTGCAAAGCATCAGAGGAGTATGTTTCTGAGGCACAAATGGGTTAAATCTGTCTCCTGCCCTATGTCAGCTGAAGCAGTCACAAAATCAGGTCTTGATCATTGTAATTATTTAATATAGAGAGCAGATAAAATACAAGATAATTGAGACACTAATGGGGGAAACATGCCCACAAAAAAAAAAAAAAAAAAAGGACAGGTCTACAAATCAAGCCCTGCTTGAGACTGAGGGGATATACATGGCACCACTGACCAGAAAGCCCAGATGTGTCAAGAGAGATGATGCAGACTTACACTGACAAAAAGCCCACCTTTGCCAAGCTACACATTGGCAACAACTTCCAGGGCTTTTCTACCAACACCGCAGTACAAAAGAGCTAAAGGTCAAATACAAGTATGTGCTCTGAATCAGTGACGTCTTATTAAAGTAGATGGGCAGACAAAGAACAGAAAGGGGAACAGACATATGGAAAGAACAGGGCTGCCCAAAATCACAAGACCAATCAGAGGCAGAGTCGCTTCTCATCTTGTCAGTTGGGCAGGCATCACTGATCAGCATGCAGGGATCTTCTCAGCCCCCCATAACACAGCTTTTCCACATCTTAGATGCTCCACAGATAGAAGTATCTTTGTTTGAACGAAGAAAACACCACTATAAACAAAATTAAAGCTGCAGTGTGCTTCCCAACTTACTGAATCAGGCAGGAGAAGAAATGGGTGTCTCATACAACAACCTACAGCACTCAGGAAGCAGAAATGTTAATCCTACAGAGGGGTGAACACGGAGCATTCATTACTGCAGTAGCTAACTGTGTCAAACACCATCCCTAGGAGAATGTCCCAGCTCTGAGAACATTACACCATGTGTACACAGAAGACACAAAGTCTGGGAGGGGGAACAGAGGTACAGAGACTGAGTGAATCATATGATGCCAAAAGAACGGAGTTTCCATCATATGTAGAGACTCTTCATACATAAATCCTTCCATAAATGCCATGCAATTATTCCTATTCCTGGGGTGAAAGTGGTCACAACAGCAGGGTACCACAGCACTTGCCGGATGCAGCCTTTACCTTGGTGTTTGGTGGAGTAGCAGATACTGCATCAGCAACAGCCTGAGAATGATGGCCATACTGTTTCTCTGCCACAGCCTTAGCAGTACACTATTTCTTAGTTATGGTCAATAAGGCCCTCAAAATGGAGGTCTAAAATGAGAATGAATAAAATGCTTCAGTTATTTCTAATTGCATTTGTCTGTGATTAAAGCTCTGCAGCTGAGGCTCTGAAATACCATAAACCCTGTAAGCTGGCAGAGAGTGATCTGCTAGGAACTACCATGCAGCACTGCAATCACTTCACCACAGGAGAGAAGGTTTCTCTCAGGACAGACATGAGATTTAGGAAAAGGACAGTACAGGAAGTCCATGAATGTGCCTGCTTGTTTGTATGCACACAGACACAAGACATGGTTAAAGGCCCTTGGCTGATGCTTTGAAATATTTCAGCGTCATTCAACACACCTTTGCAAGTAGTTGTATCTTACAATTGCAAGGCAGAATCAATTTGCAGCATGAATGAAATTAGAGGCTTATTTGGTCACTGCATAAAGTTCACCCAGCATTTGGAGATGCACAGCAGCCTTGGGAGACAGCTCTTAATGCACTTGCCAGGGCTTTCTGGGTGCCTGTCAGCTCTTGAGCAGGAGCAAGGAATGAGGAAAGAGAAGATACTGCATGGAGCAAGGTTTTTTTGCCTAGGAAACAAACAGCTGGGCTGGGCAAGGAGATGCTGCACACAGCCGACCCAGCAGTTTGGTATAGTCTGTGCTACTGACCATTACCATACACTAATGTATTCCTATGAAAGCACAGGTGATGCTTTTCCTGAAAAATACCTGACAGCAGTATTTAATCATGCATGTAAATGAGATGGTATTTTTACCTAGCAACCACACCTACTAAACCACAGAGGTGTAGAAAAGGAGCAAAAAACTATTTTTTCTGTAGCAATAATTAACATCCAACAGATAATCCCAAGGACACCCCTTGTGAACTCCAGCACCTTTCCCGAGAGCAGAGCTCAAATTAGCATCCTCACTAGCAAGTTTTCACTGTTTACTATTGTACCAAGCCCAGCGACAGGGCATTCCTCTAAGATTCAGTCACTAGCATACACCATTTCACCTTCAAGTCTCTTCTCAAAGCTGCGGATTTTTTTCTGACCTGACAGCAATTCTGTGATCACTGCAGATGATTCCTGCAGAGCAAAAAACCACCACCTCCACTCCTGGCTAAGAGAAACACTATGAATATTTAGTCATTTACCTTGCTTTCTTTAGTAGAAAACTCAGAGGAGTTGGAGATTTTCATAGATTTTGACCGATGGGACTGCCGCCAGAGAGATTCTTCTCGGGAGTATTTCACCGAACCTGTGGCTCTCACCCGGACTTTGCTGGTGCTCTGAACACTGTTAACTCCGATCATTTCCAAAAGTGAGTGTATGGGATGAGGAAGAAGAAAGCTAACGGCACTTCCCAATCCCCTGCAGAGGAATTGGAAAAGGTCACGTCTGGAGAGCCCAGGCTCAAATAATCAGTGTTTGCTTAAAGCGCACTAGACTGTTTTCTCCAGCATCTTCAGGCACACTGTTTGGAGCCAGCCTGATTGTTCCAAGCATTGCTCACGTCACTGAACAGCGGAAAAAAAAAAAAAAGACGAAGGAAAAAAAGAAGGGGAAAAAAAAAAAAAAAAAAGGAGGCTGACAGAAACTCCGCCCCTGCTCCATTCCCCTCTTCAGCATCAACTCCCCCTTCATACACTCACCGACAGCCAGAGGGAGAGAGGTGGATAGAAAGATGCTGGAACAAATGCCAGCAGATCAAGCAAGAGACTAATTTGCAGTTCACACGGCCACACTTCCCTGCCTGCAACAGCCTGCCATGCTCATTACTGCCTGCGATAACAAAGGACACCGTGAAAAGAGTCTTCAATCACCTGCCAGCTCCTGAATGTGAGAAATACTGCTGTGTTCCCAAAGCACAGGAGAAACGAGCGAATTCTCAGAGCACCATCACGAAGTTCTGGCAAGTCCCTGAGAGAAGACCCAGCAAATTTCTGCAACTTGTGCTTGCACTTGTTAGCCAGAGTCCCTGCCTGGGGTGCCTTCCCAGGTGGCATGGAAGAGCAAAACCACTTCCGTGCTCTAAGAGGGGTTTAGTGGAAAAGACATGACTTTCCCAACGTGAGCAGTGAAAAACTAGTGGCAGAGCTGTAAGCAAGCAGCTGGGGACCCATGTCTCCCCTTTGCATACAGAAGAGCTCTGGCTATACCTCTTCACAAGCAGACTGAAGATTCAGTGCCTGACCCCGTGAAAGACACCCTGTGCTTCCCCTGTAGGAAGTGCAGTGTCCAGCAGTGGGAAGAGCCACACACAGCAGATGAGGCACTGCTCCAGCCTGCAGGTGCCCAGCCTGTGGGTGTCCAGCCCCATGGGCCAGGCACAGGGGGCAAGGTAAGGACAGCATCAATGGCAGCAGGCACTCCTACCAATCCACTGTATAAAGTAAAAGAGAGATGTTGACTGAAATGTCGAAAAAGAACCACCATTTATGGCTCCTGGAGACCCAGCACACAGCAGACTGTGCATTGCCATGGCAACCTGCTCCGATGAGAGAAAGATATCTCTGTTGTGCTCGGTACTGTGTGTGGCAGCAGGTGGAGCAGCTCGTGCAAGCTCCAAGGCTGAAGAGGACAAAAGGGACATCACTCTGAACTCAGAAGAGGCAAACAGCTTGTGCAGAGAAAGCACATGTATCTGAAAGACTGTGTGGCACTGAGACCTCCCCAAGGGCTACAAGCCTGCACTGTGCCACCAGCCCACTAGGCAGGTCAAAGCTAACAGCATCGAGGTCATGGTCTGGGAGGACACCAGGGCCTCTCCCACTCTCACCATGACACACAGGGAGCTGCAAGTTCATGCACATGGCCAGGGACAAAGGATCGCTGATCTGAAATGCCAACATGAATGTCCAGTGTCAAAACATACCAGGCAGCCAAAAGCTGGGTAGAGCAGCTCCAGCCTCCGTCCATGTTGAAGTCCCATCTAGTGCTAACTGAACCACATTAAGGTAAAGTCAGAGTTTGCTCATTCTACATCAACATGTGCAACAGCATCCTATAGGTAAGAAGCAGATTAACTGGGTGGGCTTTTTCTGTGGTTACACCTTTATAACCTCTTGCAATAAGGGTGGGCAGATGGCTAGACAGCCACAGCTGGGGTCAGAGTGGCTGGAGAGCAGCCAGGCAGAAAGCAGGTTGGACTTGATGATCTCTGAGGTCTTTTCCAACCTGGTTGATTCTGTGATTCTGATCCTAGATGGATTTTTGCTCATAAAAGCCACTGCTGCCTCCCTAGTATGTAGCAACCCTTCAGTCAGCAGTCATGTTTTGCTCGTGCTACCTCCAATTTGAATACCTACAGATTCAAATCCTTCCCACAGACTGCAATAGGTGTGAACCATGCTGAAGGACAATAGTGAGTGTAACATGGAACAAGGAATCTACATGGAACAAGGAATCTAAATATAAACATTAAAACTGTCCCTGAGGTGAGAAAGTTCTTATCCCCCACAGATCTTGCCACTGTCCTATGGGTGATGGAGATTGGAATCAATACAGCTGACCAATATGATCAAGTATTGTTCCTTTATTGTTCCAGTGTTGCAGACCTATGGTGCAGGCTTGTGGCGCAGGCCTGTGGTGCAAGTATAGCACAGCAAAGTAAAGTGTAGAAGAAGAAGAGACAGGAAAGGCAGAAGTGCGTAGCAAGGGAACTTCTACAACTTATATAAACTCGAAGTGCCTTGTTGGCATGGCTTCATTGGTTCCCATCGCACTATTACAGATTATTGGTCCAACTACTAACGACACGCAAGGTTTGTTGATGCAGGTACATGTCCTGTTGTCCCAAGATAACTTTCCACGTTTATAGCTACTAGTGTCCTGTTTTAGTTACATGCTGCAGGCACAGCACTGTTTTCCTACACTGCTAGGTGGCTCTGCATTTATGCTGAGCATGGCCTACCACCACGTCAGGCTCCAGGCCTGCACTGCCAATTTGCTCACACTGCTTGTTGCTGGCATTGCCACACTGTCCTGCTTGAGGTACAGACATTCACCTGGAAAACAAGCAGTCCACAGCAGTCAGGCCTGGTGAGCCTATCTCCACCTTGCACATGAAGATTGAATCCCACACATGCTCCAGCCTTTTTACCAAAGTCCTGTCATTGCTAGGAGGGATATGAAGGAACTGAGAACCCTTTTTCTCTTGTGCTCTAAGTTACTTGTGCCATTTCACAGAAAGGATTTTAAGTTACTTAACTCATCTGAAATTATCCAGTGCTAGTGGAAAAGCTCTTCAAAGAAAATCTCTTCTTAGAGGAAATTTTCACTGCAATCAAACAGCTCTGGAGGAGCTAAGCAGCAGGTCCTGATAGGTGCTACGTAAATGGCCACAAATCATTCCCTGTTCTAGCAGCCCCCTGCCTAGCAGATTATTCTTCCTGTCAGGTTTATAAGGCCACCTCCCCAAGCACTCTCAACACATCTGAAATACTTATATATTCCCAAATATCACATGTAGACCTAGGCCAACATGAATTACACAAAGCAATTTAATTATTAAACACAAGCCAGACTGAATCACAGCAACATTCCTCGTTTGTTGCCCACACCACCATCACCACTAAGTGCAGCAGCTCCCCAACTAGCATCCTCTGAGCTGAGGCCAGCAGATACTTAGGCAGGACAAGAACCTTAATGCACAAGGGAATAGATCTGGGTCCATCACAGCCAAGCATGTATCCAAAACGTCAAGGGTGTCAGTCTGCATTTTTTTCAATCTTACTTATTTGTTTTCCAGTGGAGTATAGAAAACACTTCTCAGCTCATGCTCTCCAAGAAGGAGAGCCTCATGAGACCATGCTTTTGAAGCCTTAAATTTCTTGAGCTCAGATTCCACCAGTGCTCCTGATTTTCATCTTCAAGTTATAATATAGTCTTGTATCCCTGACTGAGCCAGTAGCCCTTTGTACACAGTGACTGCCTTCTTCTAGGGAAAGGATAGAGAAGTCCCACCATTTTAGAAATCTGCACACACAGGGACTTGATTTCTGGCTGTATCTGAGCAACAGGGATGCCTGAAGGCAAAGTGGGTTGTTAACATAAATAGAGAGATAGAAGGGATTTTTTTAAAGAGAGGCTGAAATAGATGGACATTACCAGGAAAAATCAAAGCTGTCTGCACTCAGAGGACCTTCCAGGTATGTCAAGAAGCCATAATCATCCCTGTGATCAGAGGCCAGCAAAGACCTCTGATAGGAAAGAATACAGATACTCGATCAGTATTTAGTCTGAACAGCCTACTGACACCACTGGGGTGACCAAAAGGATGGTACTTCTATTTATGGACCTTCCCTAGAAGCACCTTTAAGGAGCAAGTCATAAATCAGCAGAAGAATTCAAAACTTTGGGCTAAAACAAATGCAAACGGTAATATCCACAGTCTCGACTGTTCCCTCCATCTCAGGATTTCAAAGCCCCCTAAAAGCTTTGTATCTATCACAAACACCATAGCAGACATCATCCACAGAGGAAACAAGCAGCCATTCCAACTTAGTGTGCAATAATCTCCCTTCTATCTCTTTCTCCTACCAGTTAAGCTTCCTTGAGAGGCAAAAATACTCAGTTCTTGCTTGGTCCTCCTAGTGTCATTCAGCAAATCAAGAACACAAGAAGAAAAGCTGTGGAATTGAAACTGAAACCCTAGGACCACATAATTGTGTCTGAAGAGCTGCAGTATCCTCACACAAAGCCACAGGAGTCCGTTTGCATCATTTAAGCTTGGTCCCAGTAACAAAAATACCAATAAAGTATACAAACATACACACACATCTGTGGTAGTAGGGCCAAACAGGCCCAACACAAACCCAGAACAAGTCCTGGTATGACCAGGCCTGATCCCCCTCTTTCCCTCCCTCCTGCAGGGGTCTGGGGAAACGCAGGAAAAAGGCAAAGAACCCACGTGTCAGGAAGTCTGGTAAACAGAGATATGTCCTCCCTTTGTGGTAAACAGGCACATGCACTGCCCATGTGTGGTGGGTGAAAGGGTAAGGCCGAGAAGCCTCTTCCCTTCCCCCTTGTAAGGTAAAAGGGAAAAAAAAAAATTGAAGGGAAAGGAAAAAAAAACTCACCAGCTGAATTAGCAAAGCAGTGGAGCTATATTTACAAAGCAGTGTAGGATTTTGCAGGGGAATATTTACAAATTTACAATATCTACAATATATACAAAGATATACAACAGAGTAGCACAGAAATGAGAGTAACCCCCCTCGGCCGAGGGGTTCCCCCACCTCCGCTCTCCCCTCCCTTCCCCCCCTTCCCCCAGAATAGTTCGGAAAAGAGGGAGAAAGAAGAAAGAAAGAAGTTAAAAGCAGGTTGTGTTAATTGAAAGCAGTTACAGGCCTGGTTATCTTATCAAGTCTTCAAGGCCGGAGCCTTGGCAGAAAGCCCAGCACAGATAAGAGTTCCTGCACCCTGGAGAAGCGGAAGCAAGAGTGACAGAGAAGTGCTGGGAATGCCCATTTCAGTCTCAGTTCAGATGGTGCTTCCTCCCACTTGACCAATGAAAATTAGTTTAGACTCTTCCTTCCGTTTACCAACTTCCGTCCACCATATTCCCTTTCTTAAGGGGACAGCGTCAACCGGGCACACCATGCTTCACCCAGACTAGGTTTATGTCTTTACCTTATATGGTCACAGCCTGGGGAAATCCCATTCTATTTGTCGCCAATTGCCAAACTGATGCTCGAGCAAATGATAAAAGCAAAGCCAAATTGTAAACAAGGTGCCTTATCTTGCCTAAGATCTGGGAAAAGAAGCCACAAGGCTTGCCCTGCCTTGCAACTCAGAATCTTTGCTGTGCCTCAGCTTACCTGGAAAGATGCAAACCCCTTCATGTAAGATGCACTGAAACCACAGCCTCTTCACGTTGTAAAAGCCCAGGAGCAGCCAAAAGTGTCTTGCTGAGCAGATGGGACAAAGCCAGAGAGCCATCCCCATGCAGAGATAAGTCACTTCCAGCCTAAGTGCCTGCTTCTCAAACCCAGACCTCACAGCGAAGCGCAGAGAGAAACAGGCTCTTGTCCAAGATCCTGAAACTTGGGATAGCCTGTGAATCCTGGGAAGCTTCAAGAGCCACCTGCCATCGTGCCACAGCTGGCCCAGCCCCTGGGACACTGTGACAACCCTGCTGGCAACCAGCCCCAAGAGTGCCCCAAAAGCCGTTTGCGGCTAATGTACAGAAGCAGCACCTCTCCACATGGGTGGAACTCCTGTTGCTCTGTGTAACCTGGACCACAGTGCAGCCCCGGACAGAATTCCTGAGAAATAACATTGTGAGTGATTGGTTATGTCTGTGAAGCCTCTTTGTAGAAGGTTCCACCTGTCTTAACCACTGCCGTTTTGGCAAGGCTCCTGTCGAGTCTGCCCCTAGTGGACAAGCCGCATAACCCCACTACAGATTTCCGGGTGTTAGTTTCCCAGTTCACTTAATACTATCTATGTTGTTAATATTGCCTATATACTGTACATATCAATTGTAAATACAATACAGCTGTATACCTGTGCTTATTGATAAGTTTTGGGGGAGTTTGTAATATTAATAAATAATAATTAATATTTTAGCAGTATCTTATTTGTCCTATTAATAAATCATAATTCATATTCATAACAACATGTATTACCTAAAATATTTGTGCAGCACAGTAAAGTGGCACTACTTAATGCTGACATTAAATGAGGTTTGTTAAACAAACATTACATCTTTCATAGGATTGCTTTTCATCTTCCCTAATGCTTGCTTTTATTCTTCTCCCCAAAATGTAGTTTTCCCCATTGGAGACCATTTTCTATTACCAGACATTTATGGAGGTGCTGGGTGTTATCCCACTCCAAATTTGCCAGCAATAAAACACCTGTTGATGTCCTTCAGAAAGAACTTTCATTTTCTTAAGCTTTATATTGCCTGTGCTCTGAAAGAATCCCTGGGGATGACTCCAATTTCTCCTAGAACACAATGGAAAGCGGTCACATTACTACAGCCCAGAGAAACTATCCCATGTCACCTAGGTTACTGTAGCTATAAGCATGTGTTCTCAGACCTCCTCAACCATGAAGCAAAGTACATCAAGTCATGGCATCAGGGAAATGCAAGCATTGCACCTATGACCCCATGAGAGTCTGTATGTCGTACTTTATGCAAGAAGTAGGCTAAAACCACATCCACTACCAGCTGGCTTTTGGTCACAGATAGGAGTCTTCACTACTGACTCGTTGCATCAGTAAGCCCTGAAAAGACAGCAGAGTGTCAAAGCCATATTGGCTGGTATCACTGTACCAAACTGAGCCAAAAGAAACCACTCCTAAGATAAGTGTCCTGCTGAGAATGGTTAGAAACCTCAGGTTTAATAAAAATAAGGTCTTTAATAGCAGGGATGCAAAGCAATCACGTCCATCTTATGCTCATTAGCATTGCAAGTGAAGAGACATCATCACCCATCTTCATTTTCCTCACAGCATAATTGAAAACAGCTCTGTGTCACAGACTAGCTGCTGCATTTCCTGGCAAAGCACTACAGTCTCCAGGGGGAAAAGTTTCTCCTCTTGCATTCCTCCTTTTGGAAACTCCTCTACTGCCAACAGAGCTGACAAAGGAGGGGGGAAAAAGGGAGGAAAATGGGGGAGGGGGGAGGGAAGGCAGAGAAAGGAAGAGCAAAAGGGGGAAAAGAGGGAGGGAAAAGGAAGGAGAAGGGGATGGAAGAGGGGGGTTGAAGGGAAAGGATAGGGAAGGGAGGAGGAGAAGTGTGGGGGAAGGAATTGAAGCCACTTTGAGAACCACATGGGTTTCAGGTGGGTGGCGCCTGTACTTAGAAGCATAGAAGCAGCAGCTCCAGAGGGTAAAATGGGCCTAATTTTTGATATCCCTTTCCTCCACAAATGCATGTACCTCTTAAGTTGATGTCCAGCAGTCTCGCTCCAAAAGCAGGAGAAATGCTTCCTAATTCTCACAGGTCCTGCATACTTTTGATTACCCAAGGATGCATGGCTTTGGAAGGAAATTAAATGTTCCACTTAACATCACAGGAATGGAGGAAAACAAACAAAAACAGAATTTAAGGAGTAACCCAGTGCTCTTACTTGAAAGAAAACAGTGTAACTGAGTCAGAGAGAGAACCATTCAAAGTCATTTGCAAAGGGTGGCGATAAACAGGAGCAAGAAATACCAAAGATTTATACAGCAATAATTCTAAAATTGGTAGAAGTAATGTTTTGTCCTCTTTTTTTTTTTTTTTTAATATGGTAGAAATTATATTCCTACTCCTCCTTCCCTTGAATTGAAGCAAAGAACTTAAATTTCAAGCAGATCAGTGGGTGGAAGATCAAAGAATGTTTTTCAGAATTTGTTTTCTACCTACATGGAGGTGGGAGTAATATGTCATAGGGACCAAAATGTATGTGTGACATTGTATTAGAGATTTCCCAGCTCAAAAAAGCCCAAAATTCCTCCTTAAAGTGGCTGAGCACTTCACTCCCAGTCTGTATCCTCCACACCAACAGCATAAGTAATGGGAAGATCTGAACCGTGACATTCTTCTTCAGGAGCTGCTAAGCATTTCAGTTAAACCAGGGCACAACTGACATCATTGGCTATCTGACAGGCAGGAGAAGCTACACACCAAAAGACTCACTTGCCTAATCAACCTGGACAAGTCACAGCACAGACCTGGCTTCCACAGATGAAAATCAACCCCCCAAAACATTCACTAGGAGCCTGGTATTGCGCCATAAAACTGCTCCTAGTAGTAATGGAAACTCTTAGCTGATTCTGCTTGGGTTTCATGCCTTGCTGACACAAAAGACTGGTGGGCTGCTATCTTTTGAATAACATTTCAGAGAGCAAAGGGACGAAAGCCTGGAGGAGCAAAAACTAATTCAGAGAAATGCAGATCGTGAAAGCAGAAACAGGCCTACCCTGTGAAACGCTTGCTTTCTAGGGGATAAATAATCCCCAGCACCACATCTAGACCACAGAGGAATTCTTATTCCTGGATCAACATTACAAAATTTCAGATTTTAGGTTCTAAAGTTCTTCCTTTCCTGCTCAAGGAGAGCTGGTAGAGAGCCTCTAGGCTTTTGCTATTGCTCATGTTGCTTTTCTTGACACAATACCTATGCTTATTTGACTTGAGAGAAGTGAGTAAAGATTTTTCTCATTACATGCATTAAAGCAAGTTCCTAGAATGCAAAACAGAAAATACATTTGCATTTCAATGGGACAGGGGAATGTTAGGATGTTCATTATTCATGGGACCCAATGCAGTGCGTGCACCCTCATAACTTGGTCCAATTCACAGTTCTGTGCAGGTCTGTTTTAACTAGACAGGACAAACAGCACCCACCAGAAAATCTCAAGTCAACACAAACAAAGGTTATCGAAGCAGGAAGGTCCTGGATGAGGATGGGGGCAGAGCAAAGATAATCCGGGTGTTCCCTTCAGTCGCTGTGGCTTTGTGGCTTTTCAGAGAGTGAAAGGAAAGTGAGCTTCGGCAAACAACTGCTTAAAACAAGGATTAATGATTTTACCCTGCATTCCCTAACTTTCATACTGCCAGATTAGACACTGCTGTCTTCTAGCAGCTAAAAGGGGCCTTCGGATCTTGCATTTCAAACAGATAAGAAACAGCTGCCCCAGAAACATTTTAACAGGAAAAACTTTATTTTGGAGCCTGATGATCCTTGTGGTCCCTTCCAACCCTGAATGAAACTATGAAACTATGAAATAAGGAGGGAAGTGTGCATAGCCAAAATTAGGCTCTTTCCAAGCCAATCTCCCCTTCCTATTCCAGACAATCTCAGGAGACCAGCTTTGAAGAAGGCTATGATCACATAATGCAAACCCAGAGCATCATCAGTAAAGATGGTATATCACTGCACCAGATTAAAACTGCTGTGAGCGCAGGAGGAAGGAAGGAACCATTCTGCATATAAACTGCTCCTATGCAGTACTCACGAGGTTCTTGACATTGCCTCAGAGTGATTTCATTTCTCTTCCAAGCAGGGATACCCCCTCCTACAGAAATAAACTACCAGCAGGCTGGCCATGATTCTCTTAGGCTAGCAACCCATAGGAGGGACTAAGTTGTTTCTGATGTCTTCAGCTCTCTCTTGTTTATGGTGGTGCTTCATCTCTCCACCTCTTTCCTCACCATCTGCAGCAGCACCTGTGGCAGCTAATCGGGGACATCAGGTACATCTGCTATGAGGAGATGAGTGAAGAAGCTGGGTCCCTTTTTCCCTCTCAGTCCTGGTAAACCTGTCACTCATCCCCACCTGTAAATGCTATCGACTGTGTGATTCATCATCAGTCTTAGGAGCGAGCACTGAGCCCATTCATAGCAGAGCACCACTGCACTAATTTGAACATGGGCAGTCATAAGACTTGGTCTTTGGCACTCCTTCCAGGTCTTCAGCTCTCCAGAACAAAGGAACCCTTGCTATAGAAAAGTGTACGATCAAGGCTGAAATTCAGGATCACCTTGCCTGATCACAGCTTGATACAATATAAAATTATTTGTCTGCTTGGAGTGTGAAAGCTCAGAGTCAAAGGACAAGAGTTTCAAAAAGGTTTCCTGCTTTTGAAAAATTTCCCTTTCAATAACCTCAATCTGCCTTTAACAGACCTGACTCACTTGCTACATCAGTCAGACCCACAGAGATAGAGACTCCTGATTTACACCAGAGAATCACAGAATCATAGCACTGTTTCATCTGGAAGAGACCTGTAGGATCATCAAATACAACAATAGCTTGAGATACTGGTTCCCATTCACAAGAACTATGCCCCAGTACGAAGGCATGTAGGAGCCCTGCAGCAAGTATAAACTACCACTCCAGGGTAAGCATGCAGTTACAGTACATAACCAGAAATCATGCTACTGTCTTCATGTCTACTCTTTACTAGCATCTGATGGCAGATTAACAGGATGAGTGACAAGACAGTCGAAATGCAACCAAGACAGAATGAAAGGGAAGGTACACATACCTGCCTGTCTGGCAAAGTACGGAATATATGAACACTACAAACAGATTCCATGGGGAGAACCACACTTTAAATCACAGTTTGGTATATCTGCCTTTAAGGGTCCCAACTTTAAAAGCAACCTCAGATCTGACAAAAGGAACAAGGAGGAAAAAGCGGTGAATCTTTGTGCAGATGTATATAAAAAAGGAAAATTCTTTCCCATGTTAATGAACAGACAGAAAGACACAGGGTGGGCAAGACCACATTAGCATTGTTCATGTCCATCTCTAGCCAGAATAAAAATCTCTGTTCTCAAAGCCACTGGCTTCCCCATGCTTCCCACACCAGCACTACTCAGCCAATAGGTGCTCAGGCACTCACTCCCACAGGGGCACAGTGCCACCCTGTGGAAACAGTCCTTCCTCTCCCAGGCGGCTGGGAAAGGATGTGGAGCGACAGCTTGCAAACCTCACCAGCTCATTGGCTACACTGCTAATAAACCAGCAAGCCATATGCACTTTGGCACTGTGCTGAAACAGGGCTCTGTTAATTTAATTTATTGAGACTAACGCAAATTTAATTTCTGCTAAGTCTTTGTAATCATGTATCTAGTGGCAGCGCAGCTGCTACAGACACAGTGATGTAGCTACTGAAAGGCACAATTACTGCCACTCACTCCACTTGATAAATTAAGACAAGGGGAGGATCATGAGCAAATCTTCAGACATGCCAGATGAGAGACCAAGGCTGAGTCCCCCAGGACATCAGAGCAGCATGCAGTAAACAGCAGAAAGTGTCAAACAAGGTGGGACACTGTCTCTTGGTTTCTTCCTTTCTGCTATACCCAAAAAAATCTGAGCACAGGCCTTTGCTTTGGTGGGCCAGCAAAGAGTCAGGCAGCCTTTAGCAGAAGAATATCAGCACTAAATGCCCAGATGCAGCCCCCACTGGGTAGTTCTGCCTACAGGAAAATAAACAGCAGGTGATCACCAGGTGAGTCTCTTGTCAGTACACTCAGAAGGTTATTTAAACACAGTCTGGAGACCTATTTATTCAGTGAGGACTGTAATAAACCTGCAAATTAATCTCAACATGTGTCTCCATGGCAGATTGAGAAATTAAATTCCCTGGGGGAAAAAAAACCAAACAAAACCAAAACCAACAAAATTAAGCATAGCTGCTAACAGATGAATACTCTATATCCAGAGGTGAAAAATAAAGACTTTCAGTCTAAAAGCAAGGGGGTTGAGTTTATATTCCTAACTCCTTAGTAAGAACTGAGGGCCAAACAAAAACCTTCCTGAAGAGGCTGGAGAAAATGAAGAAACTATCAATACTAGGAAACAAAGTCTGCAACTTGTAACTATGTGGGTACAGCTGCATCTGGGAATGGGCCTGACATAAAACCCACAGCAGCTCTTCTAATTTACTTTGGTAGGCCTTGGGTCATCTCTCAGATGCAGCAACTCATTTTTATTTCCATTACCAAAAAAAAAAAAAAAATTATGAGCTGTATTGTATGTGCTCCTCTGTTCCTTCAAACTGATTGCCGTTTCTTGTCAGCAGTCAGCCAGAAGAGAAACAAAACATTCTCATTACTACTGACAACGAAACAAGATTTGTCCTGCTCAGCCTCTTTAGCTGTTTTCCAGATTTAAGTCCCGGCACAAACTTAATGAACAAAACCTGAAGCAAAGCAGTCTGTGCCAGACAACACATTCTAATCTGAAATTACATCTCATGCTCTAATGTGAAAACCTTAAAGTTCCTTTGATGAAAAAACATACACGCCTTCCAGATATGCAGAGCTCAGGACTAGCCCTTATGTATTCAGTAATGTCAACTGGCTGCTTCTGTTTGCTTTAAAAAGGAGACAGAACTTTGGGATGGCATGAGCCATGAGACACAACTCTGGAGCTGGTCCTATGGAGTTCAGTCTCACCTTTCCAAGCTGCAGAGACTCTTGATCACAGCCAAGTGAAGGCAAGAGGGAAAATAACAGAATGAACACTGTATACATTACATGTGTTATGGGAGGAGAAACATGCCCACTACTTGTCATGTCTAACAATTCAGAAATTGCAAGTAGGGTGTTCCGTTTTGAACCATCTCTCAACTGAAAATGAAAACCATGTTCTGCAGTTCATTCCTTACCTTCAACAGTCCCTTTGGGAAGTCTTTGCCATCGTTCATCCCCTGGAGGTTAGCAATGAACTCCTGGCAGGTCATCTTTTTCCCAATGTTCTGGAAGGTATGGTAAAGAAACACAGCATCATATTCATGCTGCTTTCCTAAACTATGTAAAAAAGCAACCTCAGATGAATTGCATCTCCCTGTTCTCATTTAAGCCCAAGGCAGGTAGCACTAAGAATACATTCCCAAGATTATTCAGAGACAAACATCCTTGCATAAAAATAATTAGGAAAAGGAAGGTGCATTTGGACCCCAAGTCCCCCAAACCCATCTAAAACCAGCTACATACTGGAGGGTAATGGAGGGGTGATAATGAAACTCCCTGGTATCTGCATAGTGCTTTACACGCTCATGTCCCTAGAGGCTTTATCAGCCTCTAATGGAAAAGCTCTACTTGTCCTGCTGTGGGGAATAAGGAAACAGCCAACCTCCACACACTTTGTTGACAATTTCCAATGCTCCATTCCAATATCAATTGCCCTGAGTTGCACTAAGATATTCAGGAGCAGCCATTGACTTTTCTGTTCACACACTGAGGCTGCCTTGACATTTCCACAGGATTTCCCTCTTTTCTCTCTGCCTGGCTAGTTCTCAGACTGAAAGTTGCCCTACTGAGACACATATGTGGGCAGCAACTTGTAAGTGGGCAGCAACAACAGCACTGAGCTGGTGAAAAAGAGGTCTAATGAAAGTGAGGCAGCCTGGGACAAGCCATGACACACAGGCAAAGGCAGGGGGAAAATGGGGCCCTGTGAGGACCCCACGGACCTTTGGGGATGCCACTGCTGCCAGTCAGGAGAAATGGGTGAAGATGATTTCTCCGTGATCAGGATATGCCATGACTGAAGAAATATAGTGGAAGAGTTTTGGTCACAAGCAGTGATTTGTATTAGAATCAAGAGGCCAGATTAACACAGAAGTGGAGCCCAAAGAAGGACACCAATCAGTAATACAAGCCATTCAATGTTGTAGTTGTAGGACAGCTTAAACTGTGCATCCTTAACTCCCTTCCACAAGGCACGGAAGGCAGGGAGACATGGAAAACCAGCAAATGTTGCCTGTGAGCCTCATCCAGCCACAATGGAAGATCCCACCACCTATGAACAGCATAGAGCAGCTAAAAGAAGACAGGCAGGAACTTTCTGTGGCACCAGGTCAGCTAGCAACAGATGGAGTATATCTGTCCCAGGGGAGGAGAAAGATCTTAGCACATGAGAATGGCCTATGCCCCAAAGGGAAAAAGGTTCTAGGAAGGGAGTTGGCAGGTCTCATTGATAGGGCTTTAAACTAGATTCGAAGGGGGAAGGGGCTGAAACCAGTCCCCCCAGACAGGAGTCTGAGGGTGGTAAGCTGGGGTTAGGGGTGAAACCAGCAGCCCAGCTGACGTGCATGTACACTAAGGCATACAGTATGAGTAACAGCCAAGAGGAGCTGGAAGCCTTGTTACAGCAGGAAAGTTATGATGTAGTTGCCATCACAGGAACATGGTGGGATGACTCACATGACTGGAGCACTGTAATTGACAGCTACAGGCTCTGCAGGAGAGACAGGCAAGGGAGAGGGGGTGGAGGGGTGGCCCTGTACACCAGGGAGGCACTAGACACCATGGAACTAGAGATCAAGGATGATCAGGTTGAGTGCCTGTGGGTGAAAATTAGAGGGAAGGCCAACAAGGCTGACATCCTGGTTGGAGTCTATTACAGACCACCCAACCAGGAGAAAGAAGTTGTGAATTACTCTACAGGCAGCTAAAGGCTGTCTCAGGATGACCAGATCTTGTTCTTATGGGTGATTTTAACCTGCCTGATATCTGTTGGGAACTTAACACAGCAGAGAGGAGGCAGTCTAGAAGGTTTTTAGAGCGTATGGTGGACAGCTTCTTATCCCAGCTGCTGCATGAGCCTACCAGGGGTAAGGCTTTGCTTGGTGTTCTTTTTACAAACAGAGAAGGGCTGGTGGGAGATGTGGTGGTTGGCTGTCTGGGGTCCAGTGACCATGAGATAATTGAGTTTTCAATATACAGTCAAGCTAAGAGGGGCAGCAACAAAACCTCCACTCTGGACTTCCAGAGGGCAGACTTCAAGTTACTCAAGGAACTAACTCATAAGGTACCTTGGGAAACAGCCCTTAAAAACAAAGGGGTCCAGGAGAGCTGGACCTACTTCAAGAAAGAATTCTTGAAGGCTCAGGAACAGGCTGTGCCGATGTGCTGGAAGATGAGCCACCGGGGCAGACATCCAACCTGGATGGGTAATGAACTTCTGAGTGAATTAAGGGAAAAACAGAGGGTGTATCATCTTTGGAAGGAAGGTGACGTTATCCATGAGAAGGTAAAGGATGTTGCTAGGTCATGCAGGAAAAAAATTAGAGAGGCAAAAGCCCATTTAGAGCTTAGACTGGCCTCTGCTGTGAAGGACAATAGAAAATCCTTCTACAAATATATTAATGGCAACAGGAGGGGCAAGGACAACCTCCACTCCTTGGTGGACATGGAGGGGAATATAGTAACTAAAGAGGCACTTAACACCTTCTTTACCTCAAATTTTAATAGCAGGATAGGTTGTCTTCCAGACAGCTGGCCTCCTGAGCTGGCAGAGAGAGTCAGGGAGCAGTATAGTTCCCCTGTAATCCAGGAGGAAGTAGTTAGAGACCTCCTTAGCTGCCTGGATCCCCATAAGTCCATGGGACCAGATGGGAGCCATCCTAGGGTGCTGAGAGAGCTGGCAGATGAGCTGGCCAAGCCACTCTCCATCATCTTTCAACAATTCTGGCTCAATGGAGAGGTCCCAGATGACTGGAAGCTGGCCAACATGATGCCCATCCACAAGAAGGGCCAGATGGAAGAACCAGGGAATTCCAGACCTGTCAGCCTGACCTCAGTGCCAGGCAAGATTATTGAACAGGGGTCATCTTGAGTGCAATCACACAGCACTTACAGGATGGCCAAGGGATCAGGCCCAGACAGCATGGATTTAGGAAGGGCAGGTCCTGCCTCACCAACATGATCTCCTTCTATGAACAGGGGACCATCTGGTGCATGTGGGGAATGCTGTGGATGCAGTCTACCTGGACTTCAGCAAGGCCTTTGACACCATCCCCCACAGAAAACTCCTGGCCAAGCTGTCAGCCTGTGGTTTGGACAGCAGCACTCTGTGCTGGGTTAGGAACTGGCTGGAGGGCTGAGCCCAGAGAGTGGTGGTGAATGGTACCACATCCAGCTGGCAGCCAGTCAGTAGTGGTGTCCCCCAGGGATCAGTGCTGGGCCCCATCCTGTTCCAGTATCTTTATCGAAGATCTGGAGGAGGGGATTGAGTCCATCATCAGTAAATTTGCAGATGACACCAAGCTGGGGGCAGGTTTTGTTCTGTTAGAGGGTGGGAGGGCTCTGCAGAGGGACCTTGACAGGCTGGACGGACAGATGGGCAGAGTCCAAGGGTATGAGATTTAACACATCTGAGTGTCAGGTTCTACACACTGGTCTCAACAACCCCAGGCAGTGCTACAGAGTGGCTGGAGAGCAGCCAGGCAGAAAGGGACCTGGGAGTACTGGTTGATAGTAGGCTGAACATGAGCCAGCAGTGTGCCCAGGTGGCCAGAAAGGCCAATGGCATCCTGGCCTGGATCAGGTATAGTGTGGCCAACAGGAGCAGGGAAGTCATTCTGCCCCTGTACTCAGCACTGGTTTGGCCACGCCTTGAGTCCTGTGTCCAGTTCTGGGCCCTTCAGTTTAGGAAAGATGTTGAGTTCCTGGAAGGTGTCCAGAGAAGGGCAACAAAGCTGGTGAGGGGTTTGGCGCACAAGCCCTATGAGGAGAGACGGAGGGAGCTGGGGTTGCTTAGCCTGGAGAAGAGGAGGCTGAGGGGAGACCTTATTGCCATCTTGTTGTAGGCAAGTGGGGGTTGGTCTCTTCTGCCAGGCAACCAGTACCAGAACAAGAGGACACAGTCTCAAGCTATGCAGGGGGAGGTTTAGGCTGAATGTTAGGAAGAAGTTCTTCACAGAAAGAGTGATTGGCCATTGGAATGGGCTGCCCAGGGAGGTGGTGGAGTCACCACTACTGGAAATGTTTAGGAAGAGGCTTGATGGGGTGCTTAGTGTCATGGTTTAGTTGATTAGATGGTATTGGATGATAGGTTGGACTCGATGATCTCAAAGGTCTTTTCCAACCTGGTCTATTCTATTCTATTCTATTCTATTCTATTCTATTCTATTCTATTCTATTCTATTCTATTCTATTCTATTCTATTCTATTCTATTCTATTCTATTCTATTCTATTCTATTCTATTCTATTCTATTCTATTCTGGAACCATGCACTGCTTCCTGCATCAGGAAGGCTCCCGACAACACGATCTGGCTGCAACTCTCACTCTCTGGGTGCTAAGCCTGAAGAACACAGCTCTTAAGTGCAGTCTTTGGATGCAGGCTGGAGATTTTCCAGTAGGCTTCCTCTTCACCCATGTAGGTGGTGAGGAATGAAATAGGTTACCCAGGTAAGTTGTGGAGGATCCAACACTGGAAGTGCTCAAAGACAGGTTGGATAGTGTCTTGAGCAGCCTGGTCTAGTATGAGGTGTCTCTGCCCATGCCAGGGAGATTGGAACTAGATATGATCTTCAGGATTCCTTCCAACCCAAACCATTCTATGATTCTATAACTCCATGACTTGTAAATGCTTTCCCTCCTGCAGTTTTCAACTTCCCCATGCTGACCAAAAGCAGCAGCAGGGTGGCTCATTTCACCCACTGAGGTAACCAGCATTGCAGAGGAATCTCTGTTTTGCTCCAAGACTAAAAGCTAACATCTCCACACAATGTCACACAAGTTCCAGAAGATGTGCTTGGCAGTCTAGAGATCCTTAAAGTCTCTAGCATCACAGTCTGGGTGCTGACATCCTTGCACAGAAGCAAGCAAGCATCTTCAAGACATAGCTAGCAAAAATGATTTAGTTACAAAAAGAACGAAATGTAGCAAGACAGGGATACATTAAGAGGTATGTCTACAAGAGTTAAGGGGAAGTGTGAACTGAAGGCAGAGCAGCTGCACTGCAGCTCTACAAGCAGCTGAGCTTATTGTGAAATAAAGTGTCCACATTTATGAGCAGTATGCCAGCAGCAAATGGAGCTCACTGTAGACAAGTCTTATGACTCATCTGCTTCCTGTCTCTGGCAGAATCATGGATAGGATGGCTCAGAGCATTATCTTTGTTAGGAAACAGGCAATTAGTATATGTATCTGCAAGGGGCTGCATTTCAAGTCAAAAATGCCCAACTTACCACCTGTGTGGAAAAATGGAAAGCAGTAAGAGGAAGACCAGAGAGAAAGGAGACAGACACAGAAGTCTGACAAACGTTACAGCTGCACACATGTAACACGCTCACAACTGCTACAATAAACCTCCTAAGTTACACACTGCAGCAGCCAGTCAGCTTCATATGCAAATCATCACCAGTGATGATGGGTCAGAGCCAGATCGCTTACTCTAGTACCCAATAAAGACAGCAGGGCCCACTAAGCCGTGGCAGGAAGTGACAGGAAATGCCATCAGCCCAATGAGCAACTATTTGGCGTCTCCCCCTGGGGTCTGCAAGGCCAGACAGGATGGAGAGCAGCAGGTGTCCAGGTTGCTCATCACTCTGGAGATCAGGATACCAGCACAAGCAGTCTCAGGTGTGCTCAAGAGAATCAATGTAAGCTAAGAGGCACGCCAGGGCACATTCTTGTACCTCTACTCACCTTCTCAGGCAACTGACATGCTCCTCAGTCAGGAAAGGCTCAGGCTTCAGAGAATAAAAGTCCTTGTATCTCCCCCCTCCCACTCGTACAACTTTCAGACAAAGGCATTCAATTAATAGGAGGTAGACATCAAAACATCTGGGGAAGCACAGCAGACATCCATTGCAGAGCTGTGCTCACAGGGACCAAGGAACTCTTGGAGACAAATCCAGGATGCCTTCACCTCTTGCTGCCCAAGCTACCACCTTTACTGTGCAAAAGCTCCCAACCGGGGCCATCCTGAAAGAGCCCTTGGTAGTGCAGTGGAGGAGGGTCTCAGAGGAATGCTCCAAGCTACCTGTCTGAAGCCACTGCTTCTGCATGTTATCATGCCAGTCTTCCTCTGCTTTCCACTTTTCATCTTGACCCCAGGGCAGAGGAAGCCTCCTGTCAACATGGGAATACCATGCATAGCAGGCATGTTACGCCACGGGTGCCTAAATACACATTCTGAGCCTGCTGGCACCTGCTACCAGCATGATGAAGAGGACTGAAACTGGAATACTGTTTCTTTGGAGGAGGAAGTGGGAAGAGGTGTGCAGCTGGGAAACACAGGGCTCCCACTCAGGATGCCCATTTCTCTTCTCTCTCATTTTTGGGGACACCTGTCATCACCCTAATTGAGCAGAACTCTGAAACTGGTTCCACCAGATCTCCCTCCCTGCAACTGGATGCCTGCAAATATCACCTTCCCCTTGTGACCTTCTAACCACCTCTTCATCTCGCTTTTGCCTTCCTAAATGTTTTCACACACTGGAGAGGGGAATCCAGTTTCAACCACAGCTTCCTGGCCAGAGAGACAGCTGCTGTAATCAGGGAAAGATAAGAAGCACACCAGAAAGACAGGCACCTGAGGATAAGGAAAATCCTCACACACTATGGCAAAGCCAAGTACAATGCCAGCTTACACAAGACTGATTCAAGATGCTGGAAAGCTCTGCTCAGGACAATAGACTGGGAGCACAGCCATCTCAGTGCTTGCTGTCTGTAGCAGTGTTTTTAGGAACAGGCCACTTGCAAAGGGACTCTTCTGCCAGAAGACCACCCTGTCCAAGGAGTGTTGATGGGAGCAGCCTACACAAAGCTGTGCCTACTTACATGGCCATGCAGGTCTGTGTTCAGCAGCATCATGGCACACGTGAGACAGTGAACTCCATCTGCAGAAAGAGACATAACCAGAGTCACACATAAACCCACAACTGGGCCTTTAAAAAGAGCTGAAATTGTGCCTCATAGTCTGATTGAGTCTGTTCCCTAAATAAGAATCTGTTTTATCAAGAAATACACCTAATTAAATAAAGGAACAGTGAGGTCATCCCACAGCTCCCAAGCCAGAACAGCCTTTCTTTCATCTTTTAATGACTGTCAAAACTATCTTGCAGCACCCATGGATGAAGTAAACTGGACAAGAAACCATGCTGTCACTCTTTGCTTGCTAATATCAATACTACAGCCTGGATCAACCCCTTCTTCATTTATTTCAGGACAGAAAGGGAAGAGTAAAATACATATACTCTTGTGTGCAGCATGGATACAACACACTAGCCCATTTTCCTCCTCCCCTAGTGCCCTCCTCTTTCAGGGCTCAATTAGAGAATTTTGAAGAATTCAGTCAGCTATTTAAGCTGTGTTGGTTCTGTAGTAGTTAGGGAGTGCTGGCCCTAGCTCCAGTCCTGGAGTCCCTGTGGCAAACTTAAAGTTAGTATACATTGTCATTTGCAACAGTGGACACCAATTTCATAGTCTTCATTTTCCAGACTCCTCCTCTTTTAAAACCAGAAGTATACTGGCTGTGCATAAATCCATATGAAGGTGACAGTACCTCTGAAAATCCAAATGCCTCTAGCCAGTTTCTAGATGTTAAGAACACATTAGGAAAAATATTTTCTCCAGTCTCTTGCTCATTAATGTGTGGTGCTACCTTTCCTTCCCTCAGAGCCATTTAAGACACATACACATTATAGGCAGATGTACATAAAAACCTTTGCAGCCAAGTCCAGGCAATGGCTATGCACAGATCTCTCTGTGCTGTGAAGTCACACTTGGTGTGACTATCACAGGCTCAACTCAGTGCAAAATGAAGCCATTACAAAAAGATGTTCTCCAAGTTAAGGACCATGTTTTCTTACAATGTTTATACAGGCCCTGGCACCCAAAAAATGTGGCTGAACTATAACAGACCATGAAATGAGAGTATTACTACCACTAGCAGCAGTAAGGCTGAAGCAGCTTGAATCTGGGGCTATGGTACTTCAGTTTAGGTCTATGCATTTCTCTAGACTAGCCAGTACTCTCATTTCCAAACCACAAATGCATCCAGAGGATGGAAAAGGAAAAGGGGAAAAGACAGGCAAATGCAGTCCTGGATTTCTATTGAAAGGAACAACCATCATATTTCTGCAGTGTAGCGCTCCACCACTGACAGCAGATGATGCTGAATTCTGGGAGAAATTTGCAGAACTCAGCATAACCTAAATGCTTACTCAGGCTCAGAAGTGGTAATGTTCCTTTTGCACCATGGACTAGAGTAAGGCTGACACATCAACATACAAGACATTATTTCAGTCTGAACATGACACACCTACTTGACTACCTGTGGTGTGTCTTGACATGAGAAAGATATTAGGAAGAAGACAATATCATGGGAGCTGATTCTGTCTTACTGCCACCTCTTACCCTCCCCAGCATGCCAGCCAGTAAAGCTGAACTGGCACAAAGTGGACAAATATGACCTTACTGCTATGAGAGCAGGTCAAAAAGCAAGGGGTAAGGAGGTGTGGAAGTACCTCCAAGTATAGCAGCTCCTTCTCACTCTTGAGACTAAAGTCTTAGCTTAGCCAGTTCTTATTTTCTTTCCCTCCCTCCTCCCTTTCTCAGTGTATAATCAGCCCATGCTGCAATGACAGGGCTGCATGCTTCTGCTGATGCTGACAGCTTAATGCAGAAGCTATGCCAGTGCACAGTTTATTTTCTTCCCCATTACCAACTTCCCCAGGTTTGATCTGTGTGTTTCCTTGTTACTCCCATCCATTGCCAAAATGACTGAAAACACTGGCAAAAAGGCAGCAGTGTGACCGATGTTAGCTAGACAGGGTCTGAATACAGCACCCAAAAGTCAACCCCACAACTGGCAAGAAGTGGCATTCCTGCTGTCAGTTCATGCAGAGACCCAGGCACTGAATGGAGCATTGAAAGCAAACAGCTTCTCTTCCACAAGAGATGGGAGCTATTCTCATCCATGTGCATGTAGCTAGTGCAGAAGTAGCCACAAACACTGGAGGTCAGAGACACCAGAAACCACAGATGAAGTAATTCAAATTTGGAGATGCTACAACTGAGGAGGCCTAAATACCTTTCCTCATTATGGATAAATACATATTCTTATTTTTCACTGCCTTAACCATGATGATGTGTGGAGAATGCGGAGGTTTTCAATGCTCACCACAGGCAGGGCAATTAAGCACCTTCAGCTCCCAGGCATGCACTATAGATGCTATTGAAAGCAGAATGAAGGAAGAGGAATATAATCTAAGGCCTTACATCAGAAATAAAGTTACCTTGAGAAGAAATGGTGTTCGGGTTGCACTGGTAGTATCTGCTGGAGAAGTGGATTAAAACTCTCTCTCTTTCCTGAGTTTCTCCAACAAGTGAAAAGGCTTTAAAGAAACTCCTAAAAGAAAAGTGGAAAAAGGAGAAATTAAAGTCATAAATCCCTTTTTGCCCCCTTTGCACACAGAGCAAAGCACACTTTGCAGGAAGAAGTCCATAACAGTGTACCCATTCAGTTCCAAGAAACCTTTGTAGGAAAACAGGCTATTATACCATGTGCAGTTAAACCCAACATTGTAGTAAATGAAAGAGGAGTTAAATTACTGCTAGTTTCAGCCACAGAAACACAAACCAATGAGCAGCTAAAACATTTGAAAAATATGTTCTAAGACTTTTCTTTTCTTTGGGAATGGAGTGGAACAGGTGTTGTTTATGCATGACAGGCATCAAGGGTGTTCTCTGTCCCTTTCCGATTTTCTCTTACCCCTTCACCTTTTAACTTTACACTCATAGTATTCCCACTCAAATCAGAGGAACTAGTCCAGGCAGTGAAGTCAAGCAGACGCAGTGCATACTCACTGTAGTCTCCCTTCTGGAGGGTCGCCTAGAAAAGCAGTCACCTTGCAGAGGAAAGTGTGACTACATAATCTGCAGAAAACGTCTGGGGACGAGGGCAGAAGAATCACAACATCTCTCAGTGAGCTTCGACAGCAGAGGGAGCAACCTGGCCCACCAAGGTTCCTGCTCATAAGAGCACAGGGCTGTTGCATATCTGGGCACACTGGTTAGACATAGTGAGCAAGCCTGTGCAAAGAGGTGGGACACACAAACACCTTCTACTCTTCATCTGACACTCAACTACCCCACCACTTAACCACACCACTGATCTCCCTCCTAGATAAGCTCACCTCACATACAGAGAACCCCTGGACGTCCCAAAATCCCTACATTCTGAAGCCAAGAGATGACCTCAGCAATTATCAACCCTATGCTTATTTGTCAGGATGCTGCCGAGAAGAGCCTGAAGCACCGACCTTCTGGGTCAGATGCAAGATGGCATACAAAACGAATGCCTAATACACAATTTTAAAATACCCCATGAGACTGAAACTAACACCGGATATGAAGGACATGGACTATGTTTCTGGAACATTCACATCTGTCTAGTCTGGACAAATAAACATTGACTTCTCCTTGAGGCAAGGCCAGAGACGGGCTGTACTTGTAATAATCTCGCACCCATACACAGTGTGATCTGCCTGGTAATAACTTAATTTCACATATAATGTATTGTAAATAACCCAATTCGCAAGTAGATAAAACTGAATCCTTGCAGGTTTTCTATTCCCCTCCTACCTCATGCCTTCCTGGGACATTTTCACAACTAGCCATATTTCTTCCTCCTCCAGCTCAGGCTCTTTGCCTGACATTGCCCTGCCCATACCAGGCACTATCAACCTACACCCTCTCCTCCTCTTCAGCAGCTTTATACCCCCTTGAAAGCTGCCTCAGAGAGGCAAGCAATGAAACAGCATTTGGTAAATAAACAAGGCAGGTTCCTCACTCTCAAAGCATGATGATGTGGCTGAGGACCACAGGGGTGAGATTATGCCCACTGGGAAGACAAGGATGGACTCTGAGAGGGACTGAGGCAGGGGTTCCACCTCCTTCCCTCCTATGGTCCTGTGGAGCATGTGAGAGATGCATTCAGGAGATGTATGGGTAACAAGGGTCCAGGGTGTGGAAGCAGAGCAGGATGATGAAGGAACAACCCACCCATGTTGCAGACTTGCCATTGACAGGGATACATAGAGCACAACCACATCCCACATCCTGGGAGCAGTGTGGCCCTTGGCTAATGTGATGGGTTCCAAAATGCTTAACAAACCACAGCTTGCCAGAGAGCCAGCAGCAACAAAGCAGTTACTTCTCATTCTCTGCAAACATGAAGTAACACACCTTAGCTGCCCCAGCCTTCGCAATGATGTTGTGTTCCTGGCCTTTCCTGTGCGCCCAGGGCATGTAGCCAGCAGTTGCTGTGGATACTCCTGAAACCTCAGCAAACCCCTGGCACACCTAAGTCCCAAAAGAGCCAGGGCATATTTTAGAGAAGGTCATGACTACTAATATTAACAGGAGGTCTACTGGGAGCAGAGACCTTCTAAATATGTGCTTCAAAGCAATTAGGTGTTATATTTCACAATTTAACAGATGGATATATTTAGCATCATGCTTCAGGGCTGCTAAAACCCAGAATGAACAGTACGCTTCTTACTGCTCCAGCTGCTCCCACCCTGTGCTTGGGGGGTGCTGTCTCAAATCTGTTATCCTGCCACAGGAGCAGGTGATACCCTCTTCTACACTTCATGCCATCTTGGGCAGGCAGGACTCCTGCTTTGGGGTCTGCCAAGATCTCCCAGAGCCCAGCCCCTGGAAATGCATTTGCAATGGAATTGGCAAATGCTTGTGGACCTCCTGGTTTTGTATCAATCAAAGAAAGAAAAATAACTCACTTGAGTAATTCCAGATTTTAAACTCACTTTAAATCCCAGATACTCACTTAAATTACCAGAACACCATACAAATAGTGTTTTTCCTCCTAAGAAAAGAAGCAATGACAACAAACACTGTTGAGGCCTAATTCCAGCGTAAAAATGAAGGAAAATTGAAGGGCTGGGCTTCCAAACACCCACACTGGCAGCTACCAAACTCTCGACAGCATTTTCCATGTGGAAGCTTTTGCTGTTCTGCACATTTTTGGATGCCTCAGAGGGATGTGGTGAGGGGAGATGTAGAGCCACATCAAACCCTGGCTCTGGATTTGTGCACTGCAACTGGGCAGAGCAAGTTCCAAGAGGTAGCAGCCAGAATTTCTGTGTGGCTCAGCTGTGAGCAACACCTTCATTCCCCAGCAGCACCTCGCAGACTAAAAGTCCCCTATTTACTGCATGACTGATCATTTTTCTCCCTCTTCTGCATCAAGGACCATCCCTAAGTAGGTCCGCCCCCAGGTTTCCCTCTCCAGGAAATGCCACTGCTCCAAGAGCACTCCAGAGTACATTGACATGCCAAGCCAAACATAAAAAAGCTCCATCCCAAAAATGTAATCATGTCCCTCTCTTCTTCTTCCCTGTCTCCACAGGGCAACCACTTCTATTAGGACAACACAGCAAAGAGCACAGTCACTAAAACAAGAACATAAGGTCTGCCAGCGGCTACATACCTGAGTGAGCAGTCCAGCGTCATGCCTGTGAAGTCAAAGAACTTCAGGTATTCTTCAGCTACAAGCTTGCTGAATTCATTGCTGTAAACAAACAAATAAGTAAAGTTTATCATTCAAGAGTGAATCCTTCCAGAACCAGCAAGAAGAACAAGGTGGCCAAAGGCCTCATATTGGCACATACTTTTTACCCAAATGCTTTGCCACATCAGAGCGTTTGAATCTCTCCAGATGGTAGAGGCGCTTAGCGAGGCGCCTGGCTGCTTCCACATTGCCACTGCTGCCATTGCTGAGATCATGGCTAAGGGCTCCCGTGACATCTTTCTCCTGAAGTTCTTTGCTCCCCATGGCAGCACTGGAGTCTAACACCATATTCTGCAGTTCAGCATTGCTGTGAGATGGAAATAATAAAAAAAAGAAGAAAAATGAGATGACATTACAGTTTAAAGGAGGACTTAATTCCTCATAAAACAGAAGGCAACTAACAGTGAAGAGGCAAGATTACACAGTACAGTAAATTCCACTTAACTGAAGGAGCTGCATAGAACAGGGACATTTATTTAGCAGCCACTAGAGGTTAAAAAAGTCAAACACAGAGACCCAAATATGGGCTTTCCAGTCCAAAAACACTTTCTGATTGTGCTGAGTGTCCACAACACTTACTTCACAGATAGCTGTTTGGTATTATCAACCTACACCTGACAACATTGGCTCCTGTTTTGCTTCTTGCACTAGTATTTTTTTAACCCAATCACTTGCTTGGCTTTAAAGGATCACTGTAAAAGTAGGTTGTTAGCAATTTTTCAGGGGAAAACGCAGCAAGCAAGGGTGTTCAGTAGCTCTGAGCTGACTCAGCACTAGTCCCCTTCCTCATTCTTCCCCAGTTCTCTAGGAAACAACACAAATCCCTAAATTTAAAACAACATCCATGATCTCTGTGGTTTCCATGCCACCATGAGCCATAGGTAGGCACCATTAGAAAAAGCAGGACTCAAAGCGAAGAATCCAGTTTGGGGAATAGGAGAAAGACACAAGCCACCAAGGCTAGCCTGGAGAACTGCTTGTTTTCCTCCTGCTCCCTCATGTTGAGAATAACTTCCTTCACCAGCTGCTCAAAGTCAGGATGTTCAGCATGGCAATCCCAGGGCACTTTATATAAATCATGCATTTATGGATTCCTCCCACTTAACTACCGCAGGAAAGCTCTGGTTGAGCTGTGTGCCTGCTTTGCTTCTCCCATCAAAGAGGTAAGAGCTCTCCATACCAGAAAGCACACCCACACACCCACACCCCCCTGCACAAAGGCAAACTTTTAACTTTGGAAAATCTTTTCTCTGACACTGCCATGAAAATTCTTGCAAATTCTTAGCTCCGTGTGTGTGTGTGAGTGTGTGCATGGCAGCATTTCTATTTTAAAAAATACAATACAGAAATTATTTGCACTAAATCCTCATTTACACAGACCTAATGCACAATCAGCAGGGATCAGGCACAGGGTAGACATGAGTGGAATGAGTTAAAGATGATTTTAAACACAACTCTTCAACATGCCACAGTTTCACACACCACTGTAATCTTTGGGCTTGGCAAGCCAGAGTTAGACAACCAATCGCTCCATTCCTGTTATAATTATCTACTGAAATGTCTGCTAGCCACTTATTAACCCTTTAAAGATGAGATTTTCATATAACATGAGCTTAAAACAAAAATATTTACTATTCTGTATGCTTCCTTGCACACAAATCATCACCTGTGCCCTACCTCTCTTTCTGTGCATGGTTGAAGAGGAGGAGGTATGTGATACTCCTACAGGAAGGAGACTTGTCCATTTCATCTCTGTTTCCATCTTCCTAGTGCTGCTATAGCACCAAATGTATCACACATCCACACTGTGGGGTACAACTTTTTTTATACAAGTATTAGTGGAAAACTGAAATCTATCTTGTTCATAAAATCGAACTAGGGATTTGATCTTGCATTCATTTCAGTGTAAACAATAACATGCTATAGCAGAAGGGACTTTAGTCTCAGTGCTCTAGTAAGGAGTTAATACCATAAATACAACTTCAACATCGTTAACATCTCTGACCACCAGCTAACCTAGAAAACAAAAAAAAAAGCCCTTCCTGATACGGATATTATGGTAAAGGCCTACTCAGCCCTTTCTAAAAGCTCTAGCCAATGGTTGCAATTCTCTAAATTTGATCTGCTCCAAACTTGTGAAGAAAGCAAATTCCCAAGTCCTCTGGCATATGCCTATGACCTATTGTTCTCTGACAATGCCTTGTCCATTTAAATCAGGTAGAATAGAACAGAATAAACCAGGTTGGAAGAGACCTTCAAGATTATTGCATCCAACCTATTATCCAACCCACCTAATCAACTAAACCATGCAACCAAGCACCCTATCAAGTCTCCTCCAGAACACTTCCAGTGATGGTGACTCCACCACCTCCCCGGGCAGCCCATTCCAATGGGCAATCACTCTTCTCTGTGTAGAATTTCTTCCTAACCTCCAGCCTAAACCTCCCCTGGTGCAGCCTGAGACTGTGTCCTCTTATTCTGGTGCTGGTTGTCTGGGAGAAGAGACCAACATCCACCTGTCCACAACCTCCCTTCAGGCAGTTGTAGAGGGCAATAAGGTCTCCCCTGAGCCTCCTCCTTTCCAGGCTAAGCAACCCCAGCTCTCTCAGCCTCTCCTCATAGGGCTTGTGCTCCAAGCCCCTCACCAAGTTTGTTGTTCTTCTCTGGACACATTCCAGCAAGTCAAGGTACAACTGCTTTCAAACTTCCAACTCTCAAACAACCAACAAGAGCAAAGTATAACCAAGTGAGCTAACACCTCTTTACAGAGTCTTTCACTTACAAATGCTGCTTCAAAAGTCATGCCAACTTGCAGAGCCTCACTCATAAATCTCAGTGTTGTTTCACCACTGCTCTTTTTTTAAAGGCAGTGTTTATAGCCCTGAAAGATGGCCAAAGCTGACAAGAAACATCTGCAACCTGCTAGGAACCAGGGCACTACAAAAGTCAATGTTAATATAAACCACCATAATTTCAGAAAGAAGGAAGATGCCAGCATCTGCCAGTTAAAGAAATAAAACATTATGGTAGCTCCTAGCTTCTATTTTGCCTGTGGCTGGGATGTGAAGGAGGAATACCCAGCAAGGAGGAGACTGTGCTCTTTCTCTTGCTTGCTAAAATAGCCAACAGGACTGTATAAGAAACTTTATCTTTCAACCTCCCTGATTTAAGACTTCATCCTGATGGGGGCCGCTGTACACATATCAGGTCAAAGAATAAGAAATGCTTCCTTCATTTATTCTGACAGTTAATTAGGTTATTAATAAGCACAGGGTGGCAATCAAATCAATAATATAGTTTGTCTATAACATAAACCTCTTTTTCAGGGAAGATGTCAGATTGTTAACATTAAAATGAGAGCTCAGTTCTCAAGTTTCTTAGATAGTGAGAAAGCTCTGTGCCCATGTCACTGAGGCTTAGGAAATGATGTTACCCCATGTGTAACTATTGAAAGCTGCCCTCTAGACAGGTCATTTTACCAGGGTCCGGGCAGCGTTGTTCAGGGAAAAGACTGACACCTCTTCTCACCTCTAGTCTCTCTTTCCATTCCATGCCTCAGTTTCCCATTTAGAAGACTTGCCTCCCTCTGTAAAGCACTTATAGTGGACCCTAATCAAGGTCTCTGAGTGACCAAGAGTATAAATAGGTCTGTCTTCCAAAGTCTACATTTTCTACACAGAGTCCACAGCAGCATTAGCAGCAAAATAGAGCCAAGAAAGGACTCTGCAACGCAGAACAAGACTAGATAGAGATTTCTCACAAAGCTATACATATCACATAAAAATGAGAAACTTCCACTGAAAAAAGTAGGCTGAAAATGTAATAGAGTATATTCTCCCCAATCTTGGATTCAAGGTCAAAAGGAACCCTAACGATACTACTGGTAGTAGCCTGCACAGTAAGAGTTGATGATGGTCATCCAGAGACACTTATATTAATCTTTGCTATTAGAAACCACAGAAAACAAAAACTACAAAAAAAAAAAAAAATTTAAAAAAAACCACCAGACCCTTTGGTCTCACAAAGCTGTGGCCAGAATCCAGGTCTTTTGACCTTCTTATTTCTGTCCCCAACAATGCACTCTTGACACATACTCCCTCAATCTGCCAAAGTGTCCCTAGGTTCACAGCCAATGCATAGAAGCCGTGACCATCATATCCAGCAGAAATTACAGCAGTTTGATAAACAGCTGCTATGGTAAATGTAATACCTTCTAGCAGCAGCAGCTACCTCTCCATGCTCACAGGTGAAACACAGGCAGATTAACATCTGTAAAGTTGGTTTCCCATAACACACTGAAACAACTAGGCAGACTCTGAAGCATTTTAAACTGCTGTCTTCACTTACTCCTTTATTGACCAGATCTGTGATGATTTAGCTCCCAGTGGCAAGGTACCTCAATCTTGCCAGGCCTAGCACTTTAGCACACTTGATCTGTTTAAGAACAGTCTAAATTTGCCTGTTCACCCTGTCCCATATCCTGGTTTTCACCAAAATCAAAACCATCTACAGCTGTTTGGGGAACAGCTGCAATTTCCAGACAAAAACAGAGCAAGGCCAGTAATATAATGGCAGGGATACAGGCACCTCACATCTCAATGACTCCTCCTCTCAATCTGCTAGGCTGAAACCTTGGCATGAGTACCTGCAGTTTCATGTGCCTTAAACCTTGTGATGCTCTTTATCTTTTAGCAAAACCATGGGAAAAACCTTCTCTCTTTTGTACCAAGGAAGAAAAGCCTGTTAGTGTTTTGCTTTACGGGTGAAGAGCTCAGACCCAGCACAGAGCAATCACCCCAGCCACTTACAAAGAGATGTTTGCAGTTGACACTGAGTGGTAGGGTGTGACAACTCAGTCTATGTGATGTCCTCAGCACAGCCACATCAGTGAACCCACTGCCCGCAATTCTTGCTGCATGCACAGCATATGCTTCTGTGGCACACTCTTTCCCTCAGATGCACATGGGGCACTTCCATGAGAAAAACTAATCCATCTGGTATGCACTAGATGCACTGATTTCAAGAGGAGCTTGGATGAGATAGGTCTAGGACCTTTACAAGTCTTTTTATAAAGAGAGGAGGAGGAAACAGGAGGAAAAACAATTTTTCTCTCAAACAAACTTGCACGTCTCTAGCATAACCTTTACTTTAAGGCAGGCTAAGTCAGGCATTTGCCAGCAAAGATCATCAGAGCAAAACGAAGCAATGATTAAAGATAAGGAAGAGTGGAGAGTCATCCTGGCACACAGAAACTCAGGCCAGAACAAATGTTGTTTTCAGCAGAAGTACAGTACCTGCCGGGGAGCCACGCTGGGGCTGATAATCACTTCCTGAAGCACCATACTAGCCATGTTGCTGATAATGACTTTACTCTGAGCCTTCCTCATGTTCCAAAAGAAAGAAGACCTTCCCTCAACCATATCCATCAACTCTGGCTGCAAAAAACACTCTCTATTTCTAATTCAACAGCCCCTCAGCAGCAGCTCTCACCTCACAGCACGGCAGGGACATCACAGAAAGACAGATGCACTTGAATGCCCCTGACACTAAGCCTAGGCTGCAGAGGGAAGAAAACTTCCCTCTGCAAAGACTCCTGCCCTGAGAGAGTTAATCCCTGCCCTGCAACCCTTCAGAGACATGTATGCTTAGCCACTGAAACTCTTCCACATTTTCAGAGCTCATCAAAAAGGATCGGTCACACAGGCTGAATTTTGTTTTAAGGGAGTTGAAAAGTCGTGCTTGAACAGCCTGGCTCTGAAAGGAGAAGCCCCACCAGAGAAAGTGAAGAAATCCCGGCAGCAGAGGGACATCATGAGTCAGTTCCTGCTACAAATGACCGACCACGCAGACAGACTGGGAACAGCTCTAAACTGGCTTCTCCGGGAGCCAGGAAAGAGCAATCACAAAATCAACATCGAGCAATGATTTACCTTTACAGTTATTTCCATCTTCAGGGCTCTTCCAAGATAAAACTGTAGGAAGAGGAGAAAAGTAATAAAAATAATGTCCTTTCTGAGCAGTTGACTCACTGTGCTGTTTTACTCTGAATGGTTTCCTCAGCTTTGAAGTCCTACGTATGGATTCTCTTCAAAGAAACACTTTGAAGTGGGTCCCTCTTTGAGGACTGACACAGATGCGCTTTGCAGCTACTTGATTCAGTAGGTGTCTTACGAGCACAGCACCAGCCAGGACACATGGAGGGAGGAGGGTGGTTTCTACAACCCTAAGTATTCACCAAGGATCCATTAAAATCTAACTCAGCCATTGTCATGTCACATAGAGAGGAGCAAGATGAAACATATACAAACAAGCCCAGTAGTCTCCTATTGGTTATCAACAAAACGCATGTGCAATCAGTTACCAAGGCTGAAATGCACGCTGCTACTTGAAAATAACCTTTTGCTCCTGGTAATTATCTGCCTTTTTCTCTGATTAACAGTAAGTAGGGACCTAAGAGCTAAAGTGTTCAGAAAACACCATTTCTGGTAGGCTTGTATTGCAGCAAATGCAAACACTACTATTATGGGATCACAGCATCAGGACAAGAAGACCTGCCACACCACAGGGAAAGGATTGCAGCTCTTTCTAGAGACAACACATTCTTTATAACACAGACACACTGTTTTTTTGCCACCTGAAGTACAAGCATTTTGCTAAAAATAATTCAGGTTTGATTCCACTTCAATCTCAGACTCCTTACGTCACTGTGAGGGTGAGTGATCACGCCACATTAATATCTCCAATGCTTAGCCCTTGAGACAGGGAGTGTCCAAGGGCTCCCCTTGAAATGGCTATTTCTGACAGATGCAATGACATGTCAACTAGTCTCTTGGATACACCAGGATAGTCCGATGCTCAGGATCTGTCCCACTTCCCCCTGGCATGAGGAAAAACTCGATCCACAGAATGCACTGCACACCTGTGACCCTGCTCAGAAAACATTCAGATCCTATGTGTTTCAGGAGCCCGCAGACTCTCTCGCCTATGCATACCCTACATGCTGTGGGTGTCGAAAGCTATCCCCTCACTCAGTGCCATCCTCTCCAGAAGGCTTCTGCAGGGTCTTCTGGGTCAGAAGCAAGATAAGGAAGATAGTGAAGTACCTTCCCCCTCAGCTGTGCTCATTTTAACTGTTTGAAGACTGGAAGTGCATACAGGGCATCTGACAGGGAGCAAAACAGATGCATAAAAATATGTGTGTTTATGCCTTTTGGTTATAGCTTCCCTGCAGATGTGCAGATAGAGCATTTCAGCACTAGCAGTAGCATCACACAGGAGCTATATATTGCAACCATGCAGCAAAATGAATAGGCTGTCCTCAGAAAGAACAGTTAATAATACTAAAAGACAGAATTCCACAATAAAGGAAAAACAATCACCAACCAACCCATGTCTCACCCAGCTGTACTTGTAAGGATTCTGCATACTACAGGAATTGTTCTTTTCCAGCTGGTGCTCCTGAATCACATCTAAAGCTATACTTGCCTCTACACTGCCCTGCTAGCTGCCAGGCTCTGCCTCTTTCTACCCCAAGAGACACAGGAGAAGAAGAATTAACCAATAATAACTTGGAATGGGACTTTGCTGCCAGCCAGTCATGGGTAATGCATTAGACACCAGGCATACTTGGACCTACGTGAAGCTGGCAGGCACCTCTGTTTCAGTGAATGACATCTTCCTGACCTAAATGGCTTTGACTTTAATGGAAATATGCCAAGAGATGCCAGCCTAGAAGCTGAGCTGCTGACAGCCTTACTGAGGCACTCTGTGCACTGATCAGCTGCTCCACTTCTTTTTTTTTTTTTTTCTGTTTTGATTTTCCTTTCTGGATCCTAGTTTTGTTTGTTTTATTTTCAGAAGAGTATGGGAACTGAAGAGGTGAAACAGTTTAAAACAACAGTTTATTTAGCAACTGGAAGCAGTTTTACAAACTCTCACTAAAAAGGTGTTGCAAGCACCTCATTAGCTAGAGCAAAGCCAAACTCACACTGTATTTCCAGGCCCTTGATAAAGACACCACCTTCCTGCAGGGAATACCAAGGTGATCAGTGTGGATTAACATTTTTGAAGTTACTAAACTATGCAACAAAGAGGCAAATTCTCAGCTGCCAAAACGCCACCAGCATAGAGATTTCCTCCTACAGATTGTGACACTACCTTTACCTGGATTTAACATGTCCATGCCAGCATACTGTGTTTACAAGTGGATCAACAACTGACATGCTGTAGCCCATGTGCAAACAAAAATGGCCACCAGTATGTGTCCTCTTGTTCACAACCTGCAGATGCATTTGACACATTTGCTCCTCTAGAACAACCACCAGTGGTATCTCTCTGAATAATCTCCTTTATCCAGACATATGGATAGCAGCAAATATGAAGTATCACCTTACAACAGTCCTAGCTCTCCTAAGTCCCAGAATCTGTTGTGAGCTGAGGCCAAAAATTACTCACTTAGGAACAGATTTGTCAGATTTCAGATTTCACATTGAATGAAAAATTCAACCAGTTTTCAAGGTGAAAAGAATTCTACCAGACTGCCCTTGGGCAGACTAATAGAATGAATCAACACAGGTTACGTGTTAGTTATGTAAATACTGAGTCTCACATCTACATTGAAAATCAAATACAAGCTGCATTGGACAAAAATACTAGAATGCAAACAAAAAAACCAGAAGTATAATTGGCATATAGGATACTGATAAACTAGAAGGAGACTTAGGGAATCAACCTGGAGAAAGGGATTAAAACTGCATTTATCTGTCAGCAAAGTTTATTGCCTCAAAGTAAGAAGAGTGCCAGTTAAGAAACTGATGGAAAGAAACAGCCCATAGGCAGATGAAAGAAAGCAACTATGGAAATTACTATGAGAGGCAGAAACCATTAAGAGTAACAGGGCAGCCATTGGGAAGAGCAGTCTATGTTCCTTTGCATTTACTCTGAAAACAACGAGACTGCTTTAGGGAGTTTGTCTTCTTCCCCCGCACCTTGAATTACAGAAGAACATACATGTGACTCAATTTGTGTTTGCATCTCTAGGAAAAAAAATAAAATAACAAGGCTTAAAAATTGTCTGAGCACCAGCAATTCTTTGAAGATGATGGTGGGTGCATACTTAGCATTTTTGAGAATTAGGAGCTGCAATACAGATTTTTTTCCTTTTCTCTCCAGATTTAGAAAAAATATTGGGCAATGCCCTACCAATGGAGACTGCATATGACAAGACAACTCAGGGAGAGAAATGCCATAAGTTTTTTCATTTGTTTTGTTTTAATTTCTTTTTCTCACTGCAGTATACAAAGGAAGAGGGAATGGGAACTCTGTCATAAAGAACACAGGAAAAAAAGAAAGATTAAAGAACTTCTTTCTGTCTTTAAAGTCTGAAAGTAGGAAAGAAAGGCAGAGAATATTACTGAGAGCTTCACACTTCACTTTTAGATACACTGATGCTCCATTGCTCACTGTAAACATATGAAAGTAAACCTATTTTTCTCCTGGGTGTATCTTACTGCTTTGCAAATACATCCCCTTCTTCTCACACTGATTGGGTGTAAATGATTACACCTAGCTTAGGTGATGCAAGCTCACGCTCAACGTCAGGATAGCATCTTGTAGTCTTTCTTATTGACTCTGTCAGTATGACTAAACTCCATATACCAAGGCTGAGCCTTCCTCCATCTCATCACAAGTTCACTGGCACAAGAAGGGGGGCATGGATGCATGAGGACCAAACACAGCACAAATGCAACATATTTATTGCCACTGAAAACTTCCATTACCCTGGCAACCTGTAGCTCAGCATGTTTCACGGGGACCCCGTTGTGCCCCATTACATAGCAAGGCTGTCCCTCAGCTCTGACACTTCACACACTCCCACTCCTACTCCAGTTCTCCCACCCTCATGTGGGGAAACTTAAGGCTGCTTCAGCTGTAGAAATTTGTTATTCTCCCAGAAGGACGATTATTACACACCTACAAATGAGAATCAGCCCCGCAAAAGACTCCAAGAGCTGAAACGGTTCCCAAAGGAGGGAAACCTTCACACCCTTCTCCCTTAGGTATCCCTCCTCCACTGGCCAGGCACAAAGGGCATCTAAGCTATGCAAGGGAAGGACTACTTGCAAAAGAAAGGCAACCTGTCATGCAGGAAAACCCAGGGACCAGCTGACATCCTCCTGCCTCAGGAAGTGTGGCGGGTGGCTGTCAGAGCAGGCATGTCTCACGGCTCTCGCCAGGACTTACTGTGTTTAACCATGTCCAGCAGCTGATAAGGAGAACAGCAGGGACGAAACATCCAGACACCCAGGAGTCCATAGGAGGCTTGCAGACTGCAAGCCTCTAATCTCTCTTTTTTTTTTGTCCTTTTTGTTTTTTTTTCAGTTCTGAAGGCATGTGACCAGCCTTCACATACCAGAGCTGACCCCTCCCAGAGCTAGTGATTTCCTAAGTGCAGAGAAGGATGTTACCCTCCCGCTTACTCATTACAAGACTAGGTTTCCTTGTCTTGCACGTTAAAAACTCACGCCATCTAGGGACCACATGTTACTTATGCTCAGGATTTCTCCAGAGAGATACAGAAGGTGCTGTGGTGCTATTGGGAGGGCATGGTATGGGGAACATCTACTCCTCCTTTTCTAAGTGGCAGACGACTTTGGGTTTCCGGGTGCAAGCCATGAACTCCCTTCGCTTGCATCCCCGCTCCCCTTCTGTACCTGACCATGAAGAACTGCCAGTATTTCACACTCTGTTCCCCCATAAATCAGAGCTGGTACTTGGAAGTGTGCTCTTTCCCCACGCACTTTCCCACACATTTTTTTATGTTCCCGAAATACCACAGCACAGGGAGATGCTGAGATTTTGGGTTCAGTTGTTCACCTGGACTGGCAGCACAGTTTCTGGAAAAGGGGGTACATGCTGCTTCTTGTGCCTGACTGCAACATTGCATTGCCTTGCTCCCAAGCTTCCTTCATTCCAAATTCCCCCACTTCGCCTTGCACTTGTCACTTCACATGCTGAGACCCCACACCTGCCTCCAGCCCTACATGATAGGGTCTTCCAGCTGCTCTCCGACCTGTACCTGCCTTCCAGCGACTACACATGGCGGGATGGGCAGAGGGAGGTGCGGGAGCCCTTGCCGCAGGCAGAGCCGGCAGCTCTACAGCGAGCAGAGAGACCTCCGGTGGCTCCAGGATATATAGCAGCCAGGCTGCTGCCTGCCAGCTCCCACCGGTTGCTGCGGGATGTCAGGCCAGGGAGCGCTGCCTGCATATAGCAAGGCGGTGGGCTTGCCTCCTGCACCTTATCCTCCGGGAGAGCTGCACCACTGCTTCACCGTGCAGGCACTACGTGTGGGAAAATACAGCCCCAGCAAAGCCCCAGGTTCCCAGCACCACAGGAAACGAGGACTTAGAGCAGAAGACACAAGGTGCCACAGTAGCTACCCCACATATATTACACTTGCAGACTTTCAGTCAGATCTTTCAGTCACAAAAGCAAATCTGGGATCGCTTCAGACAACACAATCACACACGCAAACTCTTCAGAAAAGTCCCCACAGCTCAAGCTGCTATTACTGGTCCAGCCAACATGGATTTAGGAAGGGCAGATCCTGCCTCTCCAACCTGATCTCTTTCTGTGATCAGGTGACCCGTCTGGTGGATGTGGGGAGGCCTGTGGATGTGGTCTACCTGGACTTCAGCAAGGCCTTTGACACCATCCCCCACAGCAAACTGCTGACTAAGCTGTCAGCCCGTGGATTGGACCACTACACTCTGTGCTGGGTTAGGAACTGGCTGGAGGGCCGGGCCCAGAGAGTGGTAGTGAACGGTGCCACATCCAGCTGGAGGCCAGTCACCAGTGGTGTCCCCCAGGGATCAGTGCTGGGCCCTGTCCTCTTCAACATATTCATCGATGATCTGGATGAGGGAGTAGAGTCAGTCATCAGCAAGTTTGCAGATGACACAAAGTTAGGGGCAGATGTTAGTCAGTTAGAGGGTAGAAAGGCTCTGCAGAGGGACCTCGACCGACTGGACAGATGGGCAGAGTCCAATGGGATGGCATTTAACAAGTCCAAGTGCCGAGTGCTGCACTTTGGCTACGGCAATCCCATGCAGAGCTACAGGCTGGGGTCGGAGTGGCTGGAGAGCTGCCAAACAGAGAGGGACCTGGGTGTGCTGATCGACAGCCACCTGAATATGAGCCAGCAGTGTGCCCAGGTGGCCAGGAGGGCCAATAGCATCCTGGCCTGCATTAGGAATACTGTGGCCAGCAGGAGCAGGGAGGTCATAGTGCCCCTGTACTCTGCTTTGGTTAGGCCGCACCTTGAGTACTGTGTCCAGTTCTGGGCCCCTCAGTTTAAGAAGGACATCGAGACACTTGAGCGTGTCCAGAGAAGGGCAACAAGGCTGGTGAGAGGCCTTGAGTGCAAGCCCTGTGAGGAGAGGCTGAGGGAGCTGGGATTGTTTAGCCTGGAGAAGAGGAGGCTCGGGGGACCTCATTGCCCTCTACAACTACCTGAAGGGTGGTTGTAGCCAGGAAGGGGTTGGTCTCTTCTCCCAGGCAACCAGCACCAGAACAAGGGGACACAGTCTCAAGCTGCGCCAGGGGAGGTTTAGACTCGAGGTGAGGAGGAAGTTCTTCACCGAGCGAGTCATTTGTCATTGGAACGGGTTGCCCAGGGATGTGGTTGAGTCATCGACCCTGGAGGCGTTCAAGAGGAGATTGGACGTGGCACTTGGTGCCATGGTCTAGTCATGGGGTCTGCGTTGATAGGTTGGACTCGATGATCCTCAAGGTCCTTTCCAACCTAAATGATACTGTGATACTGTGATACTGGTTAACCTGAGCTTGACAGTGGCACACTGACTTGACCTCTGCAAATACATCTCATGTAGCCCCCAGCATGCAATCCATGGTCTTCATCCCCATACTGTCACACCATGATTCATCACTGGTTCCAAAAATATGGCACAAACAATCTGTCAGTCACCTGTACTGTGGCACAACACCACATATTTGAACATTACAGAGCAGACTGTGTAATAAAGTTATTGTCCAGAGCCTTACCATGTTGGGCACCTCTATGGCTGGTTGTACTGCCGCAGATACACTTTATATCAGCACCTCCCTTAACAGAGCAAGCCATCCAGGCTCATCCTAACCCAGCCCTGCAGACTCCATGAGCAGAGCTTCCTAACAAACCCACTGTTGGTGACACTTTTTTCCTCTTTTTTAAGTAAAAAGGAAAAAAAGAATAATTTTCAAAAACTGTTGTTTTGTTACTCTGGCTGCCAACTTAAACTAAAAATAATATTTCCTAACAAAATCCACACTAGGTAGGCACCTTATGTGTCTCTAAGCATTATCTAAGCACACCTGGTCTTCAAGACACCCCTCTGTCTCAATGAGCTTATGTGGGCCTTGACAGTGGTTTTTAAATAGTAGATAATGCAGCTATGGGGTAACAGAATCAAGGTCTGTGTGCTCCACTACTTGCCCTCCACTACACTTTCAAATGAGCTTTTGGTTTCAGTACAGGTAAGGAGCTGCAAGTGTCAGGACTAATCTCAGTTGCTGGCTCCATATTGTCTATAGCAGACTAGCAGTCACTTACTCCTTACTGACACCAAGCAGCTCATGGTTGTAGAGTATTTAAACACCTTTCTTCCAAAACGACTAACAGCAAGAATATTCTAAACTGCTACATTCTTCTGCCTGTTCTTTTAAAGGCAAAACTGTACTTTAATCTGTAAAGTTCACAAAACTAATTCTGCCCAAAGGACTTCTTTCTCACTAGCACAAAACAAATAAAGCAGATAAAAGTCCTCTCACCACTGGTTCCCAGGAAAGTTCAGACTAGACTAGTTCCATCTAAGGGAATCATCTAAGGACTCATAGATAACATGTTCCTGGGCAATGATAGAGATCCAAAGCATCTTTGTCATTCATGAGGTCACTCATCCCACTGCAGATTGCTGCTTTTGGTTTGAACCCCCACTGTGGCAGTTTTAGGCTATGCCTTTAACATTTAGCTGCTTCAACCCACCACACCCCACTTTGCCCATCAGTCACCTACATCTAAGGACAGTTTGAATGCTCATAGACTGAATTTCTGCACTTACACAGTATTTGCTGATCACTTAGCCTAGTTTATGCTTCTTGCATGACTCTTCTCTTAATAGTTTTTTTTATCTGTCCCTTTACCTAAATGGAAATTACTGACATTTTTGCAATAGTCCCTCCTCCCAGACAGTAACTACTGCCCAAACAAAAGGAGCATCTAATCCCATAAAAGTGGTGGGAGATAAACATTGTCCCAAACATGGACAAATTCCCACTGACCTTAAGACAGGAGAAACTATGTGCAGACACTACCTTTAACATCCAAATCACAAAATGCATTTGGACAACGGCATTTGTGTGCACCGGGTGTTACTGTTCTTAAAAATGCTGCTCCAGTATAACTGGAGCTGAGCAAGTTTCATTCATATCTGGTAACTAACTCATCCATGCGCAGTTCCAAGAGATGTGACAATACCAGACAGCCTTTTATTCACACAAGTATCATCTACAAAACCTTCATAAGACAAGCCTGTACTTTACTAACAGCACCCATGTGGATGGCTCACTTCTCTCTTGCAGCTCATTCTGTTACACCAGAAATTATTCTGTGCAGAAAACGCAGTGTTAGAAGAGGCAAACCTACACTCTGTGATAGTCCACTGAAGGAAAGAGACATCAGGAAAAAATCCGCAGGCATACAGAAAGCTCACCCACTACTTTTACCTTTCGAAACAAGGAACTTCCATGACATCTCCTCTGAGGAATGTTTCACTTGCATCCCTTAAGCCATTGGCGATGCCTTCTCCATAGCCCTTCAATTCTCTGTCAGGAGGAAGCTGCAGGACATCTGACTGTCCTGAGGCTGACGTTCGATCTAAAAACTGTCCACCCTCCTTCATGCGCTGCTGGATCATGGGAGTAAGTGGCATCTCAAAGCTGAAGTAGCTATCAGGCTCTGAGTACAATGTCTCCAGCGACTCCGCACTGTAGTACAAAGATGCATTGTCTAGGATGTTTTCAAACTGTGAGCTGTACAGATCAGTGAAGACATCAGAATGCCTCTGTCCAAGGACATCTTCATATCCTCCAGTGGCTGCTTCCCCCTCCTCCACCATCCTGGAAAATAATTAGAAACAGCTCATTTCAGGTCAGGGGCAAGGTTTAGACCTCCGGGTGTACCTTCTTGCCTTCCATTTTTGCAAACAGAAAGGTCAACATGGTTTCACACAGGAAAGGACACTGCAGGTAAAATACTAGTTTCGCCTTCACCTGCCTTCATGACTGGCACCATCTCCCTCTCTGGGGATACAAGAAGAAGAGGGGTGTGGGTAGAAAGCCTCATATTGCTTAACAGATATCAGCTGCTTATGAGCAAAGGAGGAGAGCACTCGCAAATGTGTAATGTCTCCACTAGGCACCACTGCCAAGAAAGAGGCTGCACAGGTTGAACACGTGCTCTCAGATGGCACTTCTGCCCCTACAGGACAGTTTTTTGGCAAACACCTGGAAGACATCCCTCCAAAATGCAAAGGGAAGAAAATACTGCTACAACTCCAGAGCCATGAGAACCAGATTTGAAGGAGGAAGACTTGGCAAACACCTGGAGGACATCCCTCCAAAATGCAAAGAGAAGGAAATACTGCTAAAACTCCAGAGCCATGAGAACCAGATTTGAAGGAGGAAGACTCAGCCTGCAGATGTACGGGGAAGGTGTGGCATGCCCCTGCATAGTTTTCTTTTCTCCTGCACCAAACACTGTGGGCCTGAGCAATCCTGCATGCTATCTAAAGTGAAACTCCACAGATCCTGAGGTACTGAGGCAGGAGCACCTCCTTTGCCAAGATCCTATTGTTTCAGAAGCAGACACCCCACCAGGTCAAAGCAGGCAGTTTTCTGGAAGGGTACCACTGTGATCTTTTGCACCAGAAAAGAAAACTGAGCAAATCAGGACATTCTGGTAAACAGCAGTGCACATTTTTTTTTGCAAAATACACAGACAGAATTATATATAAACACATATAGACAGGGAATATAGAAAGCACATCACAACACTTACCCTCTTACAATATACAAAGCCTTTGGTAAAAACATTTTCATTATCCGACGTCTCATGAGGTGCTTCCACTGTTCTTGTATGAAATCTACCCAAAACCAGATAATCTGGCCAGCCACATAAAGCCAGGCCTGCATGCTGCCTACTTGCTATGTCCACATCCCATTTACACCTACTACGAATCCTTCGTCATGCAGCCACTATTCTACAAACAGCAAGACACAGCTTCATGTTTCCAAACCTGAGCTGGACATCAAAAATTAGCAAGGTGGTATGGTTGAGGTTTAGTCCCGACTTCATGCACTAGCCACCACCAGGCATGAACCATTGTCACAATACTGCAGACAGCAGACAAACATACATTGTTTGTCAGCAGCTCCTAAAGTGCTAGGCACAAGCCACATTCTTGAGACAAGAGAAACTCTGCCTGGCCCCTGTGCCTCCCCACCAACGTCATCTCACCTGCCCTGGCCTCTCACTAGGACAGCTGTCTCCTCCTCAGCATGGTTCCTCTTGTCCTTCACAAAAACTTCATCCTCCCCACTTTCATCAAGCAGTGCCAGAGGAGCATCTCCAGAGGCAGCTGGTCCTATTCTTGGGTCCTCACAAACTTCACTCCGAACACTGTCTGGTGAGGAAACCAAACCTGGGAAGGATATTGGTGTCACAGGGTAGCTGGATGTTTTGGGGAATGCCTTCCTCTCCACAGACACAGTCTCCAGCAGCGAATGCTTCTTTCTTCTCTGCTCCTCAGCTTTTTGCAGCCATAATATCTCCACCCCTTGAAATTCTACATGTTTGCTCACAGCTGCCTCTTTAGAGAGCCTCCTCTCAGGACCCATTTGTATTTTGCCTTGACTGTGCACTGACAACTCCTCAAAACGTGCCCACCCCTCCACTCTGCTGGCTGCTTCCAGGTTTGTCACAGATGGTCTGTGACAGCTTGTCTCCTGTGCTGCATGGACCTCCTCAGTGTTATTACTGATGGATTGCAAGGACTCAGACTGCTTTTCTCCAGTCCATATTGCAGCCAGATCTTTCTCTACAACCGAATGCATTTTTTCTTCTGCTGTTCGTTCAGATGGAAGAGGCATGTCTGAGGGTTTTTCTTGGCCTGTTGGAACTGGTTCTTCGGCTGCCTGCACATTTTGGCTGCCAGTACCACTCTTTTTTTCCATTTGTGTCTCTGATTCAACAGAAGTATTTGCTCTCTCTTGCACCTTTGCCACTTCCAGACATAGAGAGATTTTTGTAGTCTCTGGCAGGCTATCCACAGGTGGAAAACCTTCTGTGGCACACAGCTGCCCTGACCCAGCATCAGATCTCAAACTGTCTGCAGAAACCACAGGCTGAGGAATGGACCTGCCAGGTACCAACTGGTGAGGTTCTGAAGTGCGTGCCACAGGCTCTGCCTGGCGTGGCAATGAAGCCTTCGGTGTGTCCTCACTTGGCTCTATGGTGCCATACTCTGGAAATTCATTGATGATGGTATGAGGGAGTGAAGTTCTGCCTCCTTGGCCACCACCTGTAAAGAAAAAAAGAAGCACAGGTTTTATCTACCACATACATAAGCAAAAATCCTGAGCTCCCTTCCCAGCCCTCATCTAACAGAGTAACTACACTCTTCCCTGCAAGGAAAATACTGCTAAGTTTAACACATTTCTCCTTGTTTTCACACTGCAGTTATCCAGAGCTGGTCCTTTTAAATAAAAGGGTTTGGGCAGCCCTAATTTGGGAGTGTGCATGCCCAAGAAAGAATGCCAGAAATGTCTGCTACACTTCAGAAAAGGTCCCAGTGTCCCATGAGCAGTCTGAGGCACAAACCAGAAATTCAAAGCTGACATTCATCCACAGCATGCACCATACATGTTGGGTTTACTTTTAAAAAATTTGTTTTAGGTCATTTCCACTTTTAAAGATGAACCATTGGGAAGATAATTAGCCACACCCCACATGTTCCACAGCTTTGACAAAACCAATTAACTAAATTAAAAAGCAATCGGCAAGTAATTCAACTTTCTGTCAACACTTCCTTCTTCCTGTAAGAACTCAGGTAACCAAAGGTCTTGTCACAGTAATTACGTACACTGAGTAGTTCACATGTGCTATGGCAGCAAATTCAGCACTGCACAAAAAGCATGCTACCCTTCCCCTGCTCATGCTACTTCTTCAGCTGATGTAAACAAAGCAGAAGCAAAAACAGATGGTCCCATTTTCCAAGTGCCCAGCACCCAGTGGCTCCCATTGTTGTGGGGTAACAGAGAACTAGCTGTCCTCAGAGGGAGCAGACAGATGACACAATGACAGATACTTGGCCACCTTACATTACAATTCAAGGAGGAACTGAGCTTTCAAAACACTCCAAAAAACAACAAAAAGAAAAAACAGTGACAGCTGCATTGGCTGTACCCTTCTGGACAAAAATGGTATGAAACAAACAACAGGAGGGACAGATCCACCCAAACACCTACTCTGTAAAATGACAGAGGTGACAGCACTGAAACCAGAAACCGACTTGCATTTCCACACTTTGTCCCATTCAAGGTGCATCTCTTAAGCACTGCACTGCAAACTGATCCCTATCTCCACTATGAGCAGACCAGCCACAAGCCATTTCTGAGGAGCAAGACATGCAGCTGTGCTTAATGACAGATCAAGTTCACAGTGTCACAGTATATTAGATAGAGGTTGGAAGGGACCTCAAGAGATCATCAGGTCCAACACCCCTGCCAAAGCAGGATCCCTTAGGGTAGTCAACACAGGAATACATCCAGGTGGGTTTTGAAAGTCTCCAGAGAAGGAGACTCCACAACCTCTCTGGGCAGCCTGTTCCAGTGCTCCCTCCCCTCACTGTAAAGAAATTTCTCCTCATGTTGAGGTGAAATTTTCTATGTTCAAATTTGAATCCATTGTTCCTTGTCTTATTACTGTGCATCACTGTAAAGAGCTTGGCCCCATTCACTTGACACCCACCCCTCAGATATTTATACACATTGATGAGATCACTTCTCAGTCTTCTCAAGATTAAATAGCCCCAGGGATCTCAGTCTCTCTTCATAGGGGACAATTCAAGATAATTTAATGCCAGCTCAGCACCATATTAACATGGCTATTTACCTGCCAGAGGTTTGTAAGGATGAGCAGCAGCTCACAACTGCCAGCTCAATATCCACTGTATGTGGCTACAGAATAAATACCACACGATGTGTATGGTGCAGACTCACATGACACCAAATGACAGTCTTTTCACCAATAGGTTCTCCAATCATCTTCATGCTTATTAATTACTCCATAATAAAACTTCAGTGGTTAGGTTTCACCTAGGTGACTTGCTTGCTGTTGAGCAGGGATCTTTCCCATGCTGCAAGGTGTGAGGAATATGGATGCCCTGTCCACTTCTGCATCACCAGCCTTTATGGCATGGTTTCCAACATACAAATGTGGGTACACTGGGTGAGTCTTTAGAAGACAGCAAGGTCTCCCTCTTCATATGAGCATTTCCAGGCATGGTGCTTTTTCTGAGTGCCTGAAGCCCCAGAAAAACAGCACCCTTGCACAAAATTTAGTTACACTGTGCTTCTGTACTCCCAAGCCCAACCTCTTCCTGCCACAGGTGCCAGGACAGATTCGCAAACAAGAACAATGCTGTGAAGCTGCAACACCTCTACACCTGCAGAGGGACCAGCCTAAGCAAGCAAAAGGCTCTGGCTTCCCACTTCACAGTGCCAGTCTGCTCTAACGCAGGACATTAGTGCTTGCTGCTCTCTCAGCACATCTAGGCATGGGATTTTTAAAGAAAGAACTGCTGAGATAAGGAGCTTGTCTCTATAAATGCTACCATAAACACTCCTCAGTGGACACAGCTCCAGCCATAGCAACTTAGCTTGCAGGCTTGCAAGTGGATGGTGCCCCATTTAGGATCACCTCATTCTCTAGGAGCTCAGGAAAGCACTTGGCCATGTTAGTGTCTGGGCTACATGCTCTGCCCAAAGGAAGGTAATGTATGATGCCTCCTGAAACTCCCTTCAATCCATGCACCCCACCTCACTGGGATTATGCCTGGAACATAGATCCCTGCTGGTTCTGTCATGGGTCTGGGATGCAGCCAATGTGCACTGAAGGTCAAGCCCTGACAAGGCACTGCACACAAACCCTGCTGAGGGGCCAAGCACATCTCTGCTGATTGTTTTCTTAGCTTGTGAATTGACATGAGTGAAACAGAGGCCGCCTGATTTCTGACAGTGAATGATAAATGCCAAATGCAACAGCTGCTGCTGACAGCAGTAAGCAATCCCAAGCAAGTTTCTGAGTTACTTCTCCTTCTGAAGTTTATCCCAACCAAACTTTATCTTTTGGTGAGCCCAGCAGACTCCAGAAGAGATACATGCACAGAGAGCATACATGCATGTATGGGTACAGAGAGATGTGCAGGAGAAGGGAGCTTGCACACAGGTACTCCTCTCTGCCACTCACAAGCCATGTTTCACCTGGACAAGAGAAGCACTTCCATGACAGAAGTTTAAGGCCTTTTCTTAAGTGAGGCGCAAACAATCCTACTCTCAAAGGATTGCAGCTTGTGCCATATGCAAGCACAAATCAGCAGGATTCTCACCTTCATGGAATCCTGCAGAAACACTGCCTAATTCACTGCCCAATTAAAAGGACAAATCACATGTGACACCAAAGCAGCAGTCTGTTCCCATTACACTAAGTACCATCATGTACATGACTGCTGAGATCTTCACTTCTTGCTGTAAAACACCACCAATTACCACCCCCTCCTAAAGAGTATCAAGCCTTCCCCTTTGCTCAGAGTGCTGTTTTAGGTACCAGAGCTCAGAGGAGCTTGAGCTCTTTAAGGGAAACTCCTCCCTTATTCCCATCCACCACCACAGCATCATGTCTTGCTGCAGCTACTGGCATATCCTGTCCAACCCCATCCCCCAATATGACTGCATTAGAAACAAGGGTAGAAAGACAGCTACAAAATTTAAGGACCGCACTGAAGATGAGCAGGAAAAAAAAATCCCCATCACCAAACAAACAAAGAAAGGACATACACTATCAGGTAACACAAATTTCTACTTTGCATTGAAGGTGGCTTCTTTCAACAAAGAAAATAAAAAAATAATTAAATGAAGAGAGAAAGCTAAAATAGAAAGGGAGTGGCTAGAAAACTGAGACTGGGCAAATATAATCTAACAGCAGCTGGCAGCCTTTCTGATAAATAAGAGGTTGAAAGAATTCATTACTTAAATCAGGCATAGATGTGGTTTTGCATAGGTAAAAAACCATTCCATATCAAGCAAGCTTGTCTACAGCATAACAAAAGGAAATGCTAGGAAGCAAAACACAAGTTACAAGCATAGACATTTTGTTTACAGGTACATTTTACAAAATAATTGTGGGAGTAGCTATCTCGAGAAATTAGATATATTTGCTTGAACAATCTCCTTACTCACAGAGGTTACTGTAGCTCCAGCAGTTACCCATTGGTCACAGAAATAAAATGCACAGATCATCAGTTTATCTATAGCGAAACCAGCTAATTCAATTGCTGCTGTTCTAGTCAACTGGAATCAAAACAGTTTCAAATTTCCTGGAAGCTGCTGCCCTGCACTGCACACAATGAGGTAAATGGATGCTTTCTGAGTATTATGAAACTGATGGGGAACTGCAGTCTCATTCAGTCTATCGCAGGAGCTAAGGAGTCCACCTTGGCAGCTTGCGCGGGAATTGGGGGGTGGGTGAGGGGAATTTCCTCCAGCAAGGCTGCCTGACAGTATGCCACAGAAATGCTTGTGCTTAGTTGCCATTTATTATCAACGCATCCATAAGGGAAGAAACTGCCAGAGTGGCAGTCCTGAGGGTCGTGTGCTGGTTTCAAATGCGCTTGGCGCATTTCAGCATTAATGAGCTGGAAGGTTTCACAAAGCAGCCCAATCGTCTCGCATTTTATCTCCCTGCAGCTCCTTGCGCCGATCACAAGTAGCACGTGGGTGAGCTTGCATGCAGCATCGTAACAGTTGTGCTTTCTCGGTACTGGCCTTTCTTGACATTATTTATAAATTAAAATTAAGGCAAGTAAAAATTATGTGTGCATTAAGAGGAAATCAATCTGTCGGTGACAAGAGTTTAACAAACAAATTGCAGGTCTAAATAGCATTACATCCTTATCGCAATGCTAAAGAGGAGGGTCGCATGACTCATCATCCTGCACTCCCTGGAGTTACAACTTCTGTGGTTACTGAAACTATTCTGATTTATAAAACAGTAACCGTGCACGCTGAGATGGAACAGCCGCCCACTATGAGAGGGGAGGGATGTTGCACAACCACTGGCAGCCTTGCGCAGCAGCCTTCTTTCCAAGTGAAGTCATTCTCCGTGCCGTGATAGGTCCTGTATGGCTGGAGGAGGTCCTTCGTTAGCCAAAGTCGGGAAATTAGCATAATACAAGCAGCCTGCTTTTGTAACTGGAGTGCAAGGGTCTGAGCCACACTGGGTGCAGTTTTTTCTGCAGCTCGGAGCCGTTGCAGGCTTTTGGGCAGTTTGCTTCACCAGAGCAGGGAAGGCAGGCCTTCATCTCAGCGCAGTTACAGTGGCATTATGAACAAGAAGTTGGTGGAAATGGGGAAGCTGACAGAAGGCAGGGGAGACAACAGAGGGAAGTGGTACGGGAGAGCTGCCTAGAAAATAAGCCCTGCTTAAACACCACAGTCTGTCCTGCAGACACACAGGGAAGGTGGAGGTGACCAGAGGTATGGCAAACCCTACGCAGAAAAAGTGACCATGTTGACTGAGATTCCTCACTTCAAAAAGAGTCCCTGCTGCTGCCAATGAGAGGTCGACAGAGACGCAGCAGCATGCACCTGGCGATCACTGTGCTAGAGCAGTCAGGCAGTGGTGTGGCAGACAGGGGCTCAGGGTTACCAGAAATTAAACTGACCGATTCAGGAAAGAAAATTATCCCCTTGCAAGCACCTAGGGGCAGTGTGTTGCTCAGAAAATCCCACACCCACAGCTTGCTTCACACTGAAAGAAGTTATCAGAGAAGTACTGCTCACCACTGCTTTTGCATAGCTCCCTAAATACTAGGGGATTTCGGCAACCAGAGGCTGTACTACGTGAGCCTTCAATCTGCTACTGGACAGCTATTGCCAGCACTATAGTGGTACATTGCTCATGAATCTCTCCACTCACTACATCATAGTGCCTGGAGTCAGCTAGTGACCTGATGCCCAAGTTGTCATGGCTTTGAAAAGAGACAGTGAGAAAAAGATGCTAGTGAGGAATATAAATCCTGTCCAGGAAGAAAGCAATGGCCAAAACAGCATGTAAATATATAGGTCATTGTGTGTATGTTTCAGTGGGGGGTGGGGGTTGGGGGTATGTTGGGGTGTTTCATGCCTGCAAACCTAACCCTGTTCCTGATGAAAAGCCTTAGGTAAGCAATGATATGACCCTCTGTTGCTTATTTATTTTCCCCAAAGATTTTAACTATCTTCCCAGTGGTAAACAGGAATTGGGAGCACGTACACATCCCCAACTGCACTAATCACAGAGCCATGCACTCTTCCTCCAGCTGCAGAAAGGATGGCATCTTGCCACTCACAGGCCTACAGCGAGCTCAAAACAAGGCAAAGTCCAAAACTAACATGCAGCATGTGCTGGGAGGGTATGGTGTGAGGGATTATCCACTACAAATTGCTGTATGGGCCACAGATGGTCAGTGAGGTAGTTCAGTCCCAAGAGTTAGTTACCCTGGAAAACAAAAGGGGTAAAGTGAAACAGCTGCTAGTGAGAGGGAACAGGAGGGAATACAAAAGGAGTATCTGGGCTCCTTACCCTGATGCAAAAGTGCAGGTGAATCTTACTGTATTTAATGCAGTTTTCTTTAAAGCCCCACCTTATGGACTGCTGTGGCTTACCGAATCTCAAGTTTCTGTTTAAGACTTATATCTGGAAGACTTAAACCCAAAACTCAAAAGACTGATGAAACGTGAATCCAAAATTTTCTATGTTTTCACAGCTCTGATTTAGAAACAAAGTGTCTAACAAGTGGTTTTCTAAGTGTAGGTACACACAATAATAGCAAGGATTACTTTAAAAAGCTCTCTAAGTGCCTTCAGCTGAAACTTCTGGAGCAGTGACAGACAGCCCAGAGTTGCTTTGACACTTGCAGCATCTACAAAGGCTTCACAGCCTCTCTGAATCCACTTGTATTTAATATTACATATTTAAAATACTGTACTTTTAAATAATTGTTTTAATCTCTCAAAAAAGTTCTTCAAATAGAAAGCTCTCTTCAGATAAAAAAATATATCACCAATCTTTGAACAAGCAACAATGGCTTAAAACCCCCACACTACTACTCACAGATCTCAGAAACTCTGGACTTTGCAGCAGCTACTGAAGAAACCAGACACATCCACAGAAAGAAACGTCCTTTAGTGCATTTGAGGGTTTGGAACCAATTACCCAGGCTAAAAGAAAGATTGCTAGGCAGTCATCAAAGGACCCCAGGAGCTGGATATTGTTACACATACAGCTAAAACAAAAATAGGGCACAGAGGGACATGTATGTCTCTCAGGCTCCAAGTATTTGCTGCTAAAGGCATAGCTGGACATCTCATGGTAGCTTTTGAACAAGCTTGCACAGAAATTCCCTTCCTCAGGAAGCTGGACAGAGTTAAACAAACAATATGGAGGTCTAGAGCAGAAGACACTTTTGAAAGCAGAGAATTGTGAACAGGAAAAATACTTGCTGTAACCTGCGTTAAACTTTTTCGGTATGATACTAGTCCAGAACTGCATCTATCCACATAATTTTAATTAAACATCTTCTCCATGTTCATTATCAAGTCATCTCCAGCAGCAGGATAACAAGCATCTTATCCTTCAGAAAGCTTCAGTGATTATTCAAGGCTACAGCACGATGGACAGCTTGTGCTCATGTGCTGTCTGTCTCACCAGGTTATAGAGCTCAGCCAAGGAGAGAAGCAGAGCCCATGGTGAAAACAAGCAAAAAGTCAGCTTTGCTCCACCACACCCACCTACAGAAAGCCAAGTCAGCTGTCTGAGCCTCTTTTCTTGTGCCTGCTAACCTGGATGCACTCCTTTCCATCTGTCTGACCGAAGGGATAGGGCTGACCACGTCTGAGAACGTTTCTGAGCCCTGCCAGTTTCAGCTAAGCTCAGCCTGCACCAAGTGTGCTCAGAACATACGCACTGGCCAGCATCACCAGGCTCCCAAATATTTGTGCACTCATGTCAGTGCAGCTCTCAACTTCAGCCAACAGCCCACAGACAGGGAGGTAATTACTGCCTTAACTCTGGCATTTCCTAGCTTTGAGTGCTTAATTCTGAACCTTTAAAAAATAATAAACAACAGCCCATGTTTTAACAATTATTTGTACAAAATCCCTGGACATCAAACAACTCTGTTGTTTACCATGTCATGGATGGGGTAATCTCCTCCCAGCGGCAGTATGTTAAGACAGCTTGAACTGCAGAGCTTTCAAGAGCAGGTCACAAGACATCCAATTTCCTCCTGCAAAGCATGGGACTTAGCATAAATGCCTCACACTCCTTTAGTTTTCCTTTCCCTAGGACTGGAAATCCAGACATCTGTCACACCACACCTGATGACTCTGGAATGTGTCCTAACTTTGCCCAGCCTCAGGAAGCAGGATTCAGAAGTTCACAGGGGGAGACAGCAAGACAGCTCCGTGTCATGCAGCCAAGATGCAGAGCACAGTGCAACCTTTCACCCACATTATTTTTATAATAGAAACAGTCAGACATGCTCTTCTGACAGCACTGTAAGAGACTGCTGGTCTTGAGATCATCCAAATAAACAAATCACCTTGTTTACCCCATGTTGGAGTGGAAGAGGTGCACTGGTGCTGGTGAAGGAGAGGTAATCACTTCTGAAAATGCAAAAACTCAACCTAAGAAGGACCTTTTAACAAAGTCTCCTTGAGACTTAAGACATTAACCACCTCTTTGCATCTTTGCCAAACAACACCACCAGATATCAGGGATATCTACAAGAAAATGTGTTAATTACACACTGTTATGTAAAAACTCCTGCAGATCTTCAGTGTGCCTGAAAATACAGTGGAACATTAGAAATAACACCAAAAAAAGACCATAGTTAAATACATACAACATGATGATGGAGTTTTAATCAAGTGTGTGGCGACACCACAGGTCTGACCTTTCCCAATTCCAGCCTTGCATGTCTCCCTAGTAAATGTTGCACAAAATAGTCTTAAATGCATATCTGATATACCTATCCTGTCATTAAGCAACATGAATGTGAAAATCAGGCCGCCCATCAACCCTCAGAAAATGCAGGTTTGCACCTTTCAGGAAAAGTAGCTGCAGAAGAAGATATGAGACTAGGGAGCCCAAACTTCCAGGATTGCCTGGAGATAGAAAGAGCAAAAGATGAAAACATAACGAAGGGTGGTGCATTGAAATGGAAAGTGATGTGTTTGAACCACTGGGCCAAGAACTGCAGTCATGAGAATGATGCAATGTATGAGTGAGTGTGGTCTACGGGCAGTTTTTAGAGTACTTGGCCTTCATGTTTACTTAAGCAATTATTTTCTAGTGTGCCTCTCTCTTTTCCTGAAGGAATCACTTCTTAGGAAGAGGTCACATTGTTTGGACTCTTTATTTTTAGTATTTAAATATATTAACTGCAAAGTCATAAAAATCCTCACTCTGTAGCATGCCCAAGCCTAAAGATAAGGCTGCTCAATAGAGATCAGTGTTTCCACAGCTGATTCCAGAAAAGGCTATATTTCCATATACAACAAGCACCCTTTATGCCAAAGAGGCAGAGACTTCTTGTTCAACCCAGACAAATTAAATTTTTAAAAACCAAAATATTTTCTTTTGCTGGAAGGCAGAAGGCTGGTGTTTTGCCGAGGAAGGCAGCCAGCCCACACAGCAATGTGTGGCTGTGTGTCGTGCATCCTCCTCACTCCCACAGCAGCAAGAAGCAGCCTCACAAGCAGTGATCTGCAGAGACATGTGGTCCTGAGCCCTCCCTCAAGGCAATGAGAGCATCCAGGGCAAGAATTATACAATCATTAAGGCTGAAAAATACTTTTAATATCACCTCCCTCACCAGCCTCATTGCTCTTCTCTGGATGCCCCCAAGGATCTCAATGTCTTTCTTATACTACAGCACCCAGAACTGCACTCGATACTCAAGCTGTGGCCTCACCAGTGCTGAGTACAAAGGCATGATCAGTTCCATACCCCTGCTGGACTCACTGTTCTTGATATAGACCAGGATGCCATTGGTCTTCTTGGCCACCTAGGCACACTGCTGGCTCATGTTCAGCCAGCCATCCACTAGCATCCCCAGATCTTTTCCCACCAGGCTGCTTTCCAAACATTCTTCCCTAAGCCAACAGGGTTTGTTGAAGTTGTTGTGACTAAAGTGCAGGACTCAGCACTTGGTCTTGTTAACCTCATCCCATTAGCCTCAGCCCATCAATCTAATCTGTCCAGGTCTCTCTGCAGAGCCTTCCTACCCTCAAGCAGATCAATACTCCCACTCAATTTAGTATCATCTGCAAACTTGCTGAGGGTACACTCAACCCCCTCATGCAAATCATTAATAAAGTTAGTAAACAGAACTGGTCCAAATACTGTCCCCTGTGGGACAGCTCTCATGATTGGCCAACAATTGGATTTAACTTCGTTTACCACAATTTTCTGGACCCAGCCAGCCACCAAAGAGTACACCTGTGTATGCTATGGGACTCAAGCTTCTCAAGGACAATGCTGAGGGAGATAGTGTCAAAGGTAGACAACATCCACAGCCTTTCCCTCATCCATTAGGTAGATCACCTGCTTATAGAAGGAGACCAGGTTGGTCAAGCAGGACCTGCTTTTCTTGAACCCACACTGGCTGTGCCTGATCCCACCATCATCAAGAAGACGAGCAACAGGCAAGAGAGGATGGGAGCCAGACAAGGCCTCATACAATGAAGAAGAACACATGAAGTACATTGGGGATCACAAATACCTCAGATAAAACCAGACTGAGAACAGGAAAAGAGGAAAATTAGGTGGATTTGGTTTTAAGGTGGTAGCTTTATTAGCATTTGAGACTCAGTGATGAAACACCTCTTCTACAGGCATTTAAGTTCTTTTCCTCTCCTCTCACCTGTGAAAATGACAAGCTTCTGCCTGGAAAACAAAAATCAGCGTAGCAGCTTATTAACAAATTCTGCCATCTCCCATCTAGGCAAACAAGTGTTTGCTACAATTGCCTCCAATTACTCTTCCTTCTTTGTGAACTGATTTGTCTGATGCAAGTGTTTTAGTACCAAATTTAAAAAAATTACACCCTCAACAGCATCCAGCAGGGCTTTAGTAATATGATTGTGGATGAAAGGGAACAGAGGAACTGGGAAGCAGAAGTAATTAAGCTGTTTAGCAGCATACATATTACATTCTCAGTTTCTGAGACCAAACAAAGCATGGGTGAACTGCTTTGGGTTTTATAAAGTTCAGCTTCACTGCCCACAGTGACAAGCTGTTCTCTTAACCCACTTTAAAAGCCAGCACCTCTCCTAGCCCTGTTTCCATCACTTTTTTGCTTGAAATTTTTCATACTTTGATGCACAAAAAGCATGTCTTCTTTATTTTAAAGGCAATTTCAGAATGTAACAGGTTTGTTTGGATTTCAGGTGGTATTTTCTCCCTCCCATATAAAGCAGAGAAGGACATAGAGACACATAGCTGCTTTCCCTTGAAACACGTCATGAAACATTCAGCGTATGTCAATCAAAGGGAGGCAAGATTTGGTGCACAGAGCCCTGGGCTGGTACTACTGTGCCTTCAGTCACCCCATTCTCACTCATCCCCAATTAATAAGCAGTTAAAATCTGCTTACTTGAGGGAAAAACAAAACAAAACAAAACAAAACAGAAGGGGCATCAGCACTCTCAATTATCCATTGTGGTCAAACATCTGCCTGGAGGAGGAGGCATTTGTCTGTCACAGCATGAAACCAGTCTAGGTAGGTACAGTGTCACAGTTTTCTGGTACAATTCATAAATATTAATGTTAACCACCATTAAATATTTGGAAACTCTCCCTTGAAGTCTCTCCATTTTAACTAATTCTTAGCCCCAAATAGTGGTTTCTGATTAACAGAGGAAAAGATGAGATTCAGAAACAAGGCAAGAGGCAACATAGGAAAAATAAACATATACACATAAGCCAACATGTCTGACTTTTTCTCTCCTGCCCTTTATTTTAAGGTTCTGTACTCAGTCAGCTCACAATACCCAACATATTTGATAATTGTTGTGGTTAGTAATAACAATAGATTGACTTGGATTTATTAGATACAGCATACTTTATTTAATGCCTGCTGACAGTGCTCTCACACTGCGTCTCTCCAAACAAGAAATGAGGTCATTGTGATACATGTAAAAAACTCATCCATGTTTTGTGCCAATTTGTAGAAGTTTTTAAAATTTCTAAACAGGCACATTTTGATTGTTTTGGTTTGGTTTTTTTCCCCTCCATTCTGCAATTAGGATTTCCCACGTGGAAGATCAAACCTCAGAAAATTCAGGGAGAATCTGTTTACTCACATTCCAGCCTTCAGTTCTGCTTTTCTCACTTTTGCCTCTTCTTTTTTTCCCTTACTGACATGGAGAAGCCTACACAGCTTGTTTCTGTACAAAGTGCTGCCCTTCTCTGGCAAGAATAGAGTATTCTTTAATTAAAAGTTACATGCCAGGAAGTTTGCAATTAGAAGGGATCAAGGTGCAATGAGAACAGCCTGAGGAAATATTTTTGCAAAGAAGGCAGCAATTGTTGATAATTGCAAAGAGGCAAGCGAAATTGGTAGAGTAACTACATTTCTTCTAAGCTTGGGCTGTGAAAAGGTAGAAAACACCCTGTATTTCAAGAAAATAAAAGAAGTAAGGCTAATTCTTTGGCATAATATTAGCTACTACACCTAAATTTCTTGCATCACTGACTAAAGGGCTACAAGGACAATTAAGGGTCTGGAGCACTGCCTTATGAGGAAAGGCTGAGAAACATGAAGCTTTTTAGTCCAGAGAAGACAAGACTGAGAGGGGATCTAATAAATGTATATAAATATATGAAGGCTTAGTGTCAAGAAGGAATGAGCAATCTCTTCTCACTTGTGCCCTGTGATAGGACAAGGAGCAATGAATGTAAACTACAGCACAGGAAGTTCCACCTCAACATGAGGAAGAACTTCTTTACTGTAAGCATTACAGAGCACTGGAACAGGCTGCCCAGAGAGGTTGTGGAGTCTCCTTCTCTGCAGACTTTCAAGACCCATCTGGATGTGTTCCTGTGTGACCTGTGCTAGATTATATGGTCCAGCTCTGGCAGGGGGGTTGGACCCAAATATCTCCAGAAGTCCCTTCTAACCCCTAACATCCTGTGATCCTGCAAAGAGGGCACAACAGTTCAGGTACCACCTCAAGTATTTAAATTAAAATCTTATCTACCTCCAGCTGTGGGAAGCACAGCATGCAGACCATGGAGGGCATTCCTAGAAAAATCTCCACACAGAGATAGACACCCTTCACCATGTGGCTGAAAGAACTCCACTACAGAGAAGTACTGGGACTCTCTCCATAAATGTGTTCTCTGGCACACAAGTTCCTGAGGTGGCCCAGACAAACCAAAGAGAAAGGTGAGGGCATAAGGCAGGGAATTGCCATCATTTTCTGGGCTTAAACCAGCAGGCTCCTTTGCTCTGGTACTTGTGGTCCAGTGAAAAGTAGCATGGCACAGCGCATCCCCACCTCATGGTGTCATTAAGGTGCAACTGCTGCAAAACCTTCTGAGTCACTTAAGAGATTTTTAATTATATTTTTTTTTTCACATGAAGTTGTAATAAACATCACTTACCCCTTTCTGAAGGCTTCTCTTCTTCCAAGCCAAAAAAAAATTCGTATTTGGCTTTGGCAACAGTCTGGGCGTGAGCTGATACATCATTATCCCACACAAGTGCTTCTGCCTGTACAGTCAAAATAAACAAACCTTATCTACCTTTTAGTGAAAAAACAGCAACCGAACATGAAATCCCCTCAGATGGGCTGTCATGTAGGATTTTCAAAGTGCTCACTTAACCAGAGAAGACATAGGCCAAGTGCTTTTGAAGAGCCCACTTCTCTGCCTTTGAACCAAACCATTTCAGTAATAGAGTAATAATCAGAGCACCCACTCCCTCACATCTTCAGTTTGCTTACCCACTACAAAGCCAGCAGCACTAGGCAACCATCTCAGTAATACCAGTTAGAGTTAAAAATGCCTAAGGAATAGTATCAGAAACAGCAAATTTGAGGATGGATGGCACAGACCTGGGACCTATGGGAAAGCCATAAACAGGGCAGGCTGTTTCTCTGGGAGAAGACTGAGGCAAAGAAAGGGAGCAACAAGGATGATTAAGAAATGGGAAAAAGATAATAAGGTATGCAAACATGTCATGAGTCCATTTCAGGCAACAGCCCAACCTGGTTTTATGACCACAACACACAAATTAAACCTGCTTTTATGGTCAGGAGGTGGGGAGGGAGCACAGGGTGGTCTCACTGGCTAGCACAGGAGCACCTAGGTGTATAGATGGACAAATGAATCAAGCATCCCAGTACCACCCAGGCCTGGTGCCACCAGCAGTTTCCCTCTGCTTCCATGAACCCGTTTCACAAAACAAAGATCTAGTTCCTCAGAAGAGAAGGGCTGCAGGACTAAGATTAAAATAATTTTCTTAACAGGTGTGGAAAAATCAAATCTCCAAGACAATGCATAGACTGACAATAAACTGTAGTGCAAAAACTCTGCAGTCAGCATTAAGTTTCTTCCCAGCTGGGCAAGAAGGAGCTTGTAATTCTTCTGTCTGAAGTGACAGATGAAATAAATTATTAACTCTGTAAATTCTTCAGTGACCTATATATTCATAGCCTATGTTTGAGGCGTAGTTTGTTACAGCATAGCAAGTCATTGCATGGTTCACATTGGAAAAAGCCCTAGCTTACAGAAATACTCTTGAAAAAAAAAAAAAAAAAAAAAAAAAAGCCAGATGGAACATTCTGCCCCCCAGGACAATAATAACTTTTATGCTCTTCCACCAAATACCTTAGGGTAAGCGTCAGATACAAACAGAAATTCAAAGTATAGGAGACATATAATTCAAATGAACACATGATGAAGGCTCTTTAATCAGCAATGGATGTAATCACAAATATACACATTCATCCAAGGCCAGCTCTCCAATAACTACATTTTCTTCCAAGAGTATAATGACAAACAACTACCTCACCCCATGCCCTAGAACTGTTTTGCTCCAGGTTCTACTGGCTTTTTGCCCTCATTTCTTCTCCCACCTTTCTGCACTGTGCTAGTTCTGCAGGATTTAGTCCAACACACCTCTGTAGTAAATGGGCAATAGATCTTATACAGGAATCTTGAATATATTTGTTTACCTTTCACTGGTCCAACTATTTACTGCTAGGGCTACAATGGGTACTCAGATGGACTTGCCAACACTAGCCCACCAAATACTTGGGGCAAAAATCTGGTAAAACAGACGAAAAGCTTTCTAGCAGAAAAATTAACTCCCATAAGCATGATGGAACAAGCTTGGAAGAAGCCTCCATGTCTCCTCTGCTTTTACAAGCCTGCACTCATTTGCAGGAAGCAGGGCAGGAACAACTAGAAAAGGAAAGCTGGATCCAGAGCTCACTGGAGAAGGCTTTCAGTCTGCAATAGCCTGGACACGTGTAACAAATGGAGCAAGATAAAATTCAGCCTACTGGGATGTGAAGAGATGGGATGCCTAACAGCTGGCTGGTGCCAAATCCCACTTAGAGATTAATGAAATGGAAAATGAAACAGAGCAGCCCAATTTCTAAACAGTCAGCAATTTCTGATTTACACACCTCTGGGATACATCATCTCCATCCCTCAGTCCTGCATTTCCAGGCTTCACGGACATCTGCTGATCTGACATTTTCTGATAGTCAAAACCTTTTCTAAGAGTCTGCATTTGCCTATACTTTATTGTAAAGCAATAAAGAAGAGTTTGGTTCACCATGTCCTCTGCATCAACCAGTAGCAGGCAGAAATTAATCATTAAATTAACGGTTTTTTTCAGTATACAGGGCAGCATTTATCAGAGTTAGGTGCCTAAGTGGAGAGTACAAAACCTTTGCCTTGGCATCTGAAAGTGGTAACCTGATTCTCAGACATGCTCATCACCACTGATAAGAATTACAACTAATGGCTTGTGCATGGGAACCTAGTATCTATTTTGTTGTCACTGGGATGTGTAAAGGTAAAGCAGTTTAGAGTCTCCAGATGGAGGCTTAAGAGTAAATTTATAGTACTTCATCCAAATGAGACATTTAAGAAAGAAAGCAAGATGGGGAGAGAATAAGAATGTGATGAGCTCAGGGTTGGCTTTTTAGACCATTGCTAGAATAGAATAGAATAGACCAGACCAGACCAGACCAGGTTGGAAAATACCTTCAACATCATCAAGTCCAACCTATCACTCAACACCATCTAATCAACTAAACCATGGCACCAAGAGCCCCATCCAGTCTCTTCTTAAACACCTCCAGTGATGGTGACTGCACCACCTCCCTGGGCAGCACATTCCAATGGCCAATCATTCTTTCTGGGAAGAATTTCTTTCTAACATCCAGCCTAAACCTCCCCTGGTGCAGCTTGAGACTGTGTCCCCTTGTTCTGTCACAGGTTGCCTGGGAGAAGAGACCAACCCCCACCTGGCTACAACCTCCCTTCATGTAGTCGTAGCCAGCAGTAAAGTCTCCTCTGAGCCTCCTCTTCTCCAGGAGACAGAATTAAAAAAAAAAAAAAAAACAAACCAGTATGCCCTTATTTTCTTCTTTCATTCTGTCACCTACCCAAACAGGACAGAAGTCATCATGTCCCAAAACCAAGAGCCCTGAGAAAAGCTAGACAAATATTCATAGTGCTTTTCAAGCTGCATTAGCAAGGATTAAATCCAAGCAAGATTGGAAGAAACAGAAAATTCCTACTTAAGCTTTCTCCCTCAGCTGAAGAGCAAAGAAATCTGCACCCGGGTCAGCTCCCTTTATAATTGCTTCTCTCAGAGGGCTTTAACCACCACCTTTGATGTATCTGGTGTTTGTCACTGCCAGAGAGGGTGATACTTGCACAGAGTATCAATCTCCTTAAATCAGCCCAGCTGTGCATACATTTCTCATGAGCTGCATACACACTGGTTTTCACTCCGCTTACACTCTGGGCAGAGCAGCAGTAAGTTCCTGCCCATCCATTCACCTCTCTTGCAGCATTTCCTGACAAAACAAGTTTGATCAAGCCTACATCTCTGGATCATGGTTCATGGTCAGAAGCTGGGGAGGCTGCATTTGCCACTCGGATTAATTTTGCATTAACATTTGTGAGGCTACATTAGCTTGGACATGGCAATCCTCACTTCTCAAACCTCCTGCCAAGACACTGGACCAGTTTCTGCTGACCTTGCATAAGACACGGGCACAGGTCAACAGAGGTCCCACCTCCCTGGGCTTCTATCACTTGCTGAGGGAGCAGAGATTGTTTATAAGGTGCAAACAGTGTTCAGGCTTATTTCAGGACAGCATGGGAAGTGAAGCAGTTGAATCCATATCTCAGCACTGAACCTGAAAACTGGAGAAGAGACTGAGCAGCTGGCAAGGGGAAACCATTGCCAGAATCCACTCCTGACAGGTGACTTTAGGCAAGACTCCCAAGCTGCTGTCTTTCCTGAAGCAAAGTCTTCCTCTCTGGATGAATTTTATTTTGATTCAAGCCATGATCTCCCTTCAAACTGTGCCACCAAAATTGCAGTTGATTTTCAGATAGGCATGGTGGAAAGAAAGCACTGGAGCATCCTCTTTTGAATTCAACAGAGGTTCTGGTTGGGGCCTTTTTTGGGAACTATTTTCTTCTTGAGCCTTTCTTTTTAAGTACCTACATCCCATGTTAAAGTCCTGTTCTCTCACCACCATTTGCAGCTGAGCCAGCAGGAGAGCTGGGGTTTACTTCTGTGAGTCACAAAAAGGAGATGACATTGTCCACGGCTGCTGGCACAAGGAATAGGTCAGTCTGAGCACAAAGAGCTTGCATAAACCCATGCCTCCTGAAGCATTCACAATTAAGGTCAGCTGATTTCTTTGAAAACTATGTGGAAAGGACATTGTGAAGAGGCTGGTGATGGTCTCTTTCACAGGTAATTAGTGATAGAACAAGAGGGAATGGCCTCAAGCTGAAAACTGGACATTAGGGGGAAAAAAATTCACAGAAAGAGAGGTCAGGCATTGGAATGGGCTGCCCAAGGAGGTGGTTGAGTCACCAACCCTGGATGTGTTTCAAGGTCATTTGGATGTGGTGCTTGGTGATAGGTTTAGGAGTGAAACGTGTAGAGTAGGGTTATCAGTTGGACTTGGTGATCCCGAGGGTCTTTTCCAACCTGAATTTCTGTGATTCTGTTAGTTTGACTCCTCAAAGGAGACCTGGGGAAATGGTGATTTGGAAACAGGTAAAATGGGATGGATGCCCAATCTTGAGTCTTAGAGAGCAAAAGTCAGCAGAAACGCTAGACCACAGGAAACCAATCATGCTAAAGGAAAACATCAGCAGAAAGGGGTCTAGGGACCTTTCATGATGGGCTGTGGGCTGAGGCATAAGAGGTCCAATCATCCTCATAGGGACCCTGCAAGCTTTCTTAATAAAACCAAGATACTCTTAACTCCAGAAGAAAAACATTACTCCAATTCTCCCAGGCTTACCGAAAAACCTGGAGGGGGGGAAAAAAAGGCAGGAGGAGTGGACAGAAGTTTTGTTTTCTTCTAGATTTACAACCTTCTCAGGCACATTCCCAGCAGAGCAAAAGGACATGTGAGTCAAGCCACAACACCATGGTCAAGTCTTTAAGGAATCAAGCTTTGTCTCTGCTTACACAGATTGACAAGCACCCCAACAGCTTGGCACAACTAGTGGCCAGCCCTTGCTTTTAATCACTGCTATCATTCCTGTATGGGTGTGAGCTTAGCAAGCCTCACTGCTTTTGACAAGTCAAGAGCAATTGGTGATCCACCACATCTTTTAATGCAACAGTCAGAGGATACCAAATAAAGGTTAGGAGTCAGCATCACACTGAACAGGAGATGGCTCCTCACAAAATTTGTAGTCAAAACCACAGACCCTCCTGAAATGCAATGTCATGGAAACCCAGGTCCTGTTGGGGGCTGAAAAGGTGAACAAGCTCAAGGGGTATAAATCCACAACACATGTAAGAAATCACATCCCACTCATGAAGCTCCAAGCTGAACTCCCCAAGCATCTGCTGACATCCATAACTACAAGCTCCTGGGCTATACTGACCTTGGGTCCAAAACAGTGCTACCAGCCAGTAAGCTCACTGGGCTTTGGCATGGCACCGAATTAGGCAGTCCTCAAGCTCCATACCAGCCAGTCAACTCCCCTCCTCAGAGATCACCACAGTGTGCCCCACATCTTCACCCTAAGGATTCACCAAAGGCACAGGGGGCACTGGAGATTTCCCAAGCTGCTCCCAGCACTTCAAGATGTCTTCACCAGGAGCATTGTTCTGGGAATTGATCAGGCTGGAGACAGCAAAACTGCAAGGGCAGAGATGCTACTGTAGCTGGCCTCTCTACTCAAAGGCAGACTTCAGAAAAGTTCAGTGCCTGATGAGAGGCTCAATGCAGAAACAAAATAGAAGAGTTCTTACTTTAAGAAAAGACCAGGGGACCATGACGAAAAAGGGTTGCCTTAGCAGGAGTATCATGGAGTTGAAGGCAAAATTTGCTTTCAGTACAGTCCCCTTAAAGAACTGTTTGCTTTTTTGTTTGGTTGAAGTTTTTAGGGAGCAGTTAGCTATTATACTGAATTAATTGCTTTTTATTATGCGAAGGCTGACACTGTCTGAGCCGTAAGTGTGTGAATGTGAACAGCATATTAATTCATACTCCATATAATTACACTTTACCACTAAGGGTCACTCAGCACTTTGTATCTGCCAAGTCAGTGATTTTTCATGTGTGCTGTATAGACCTCCAGATGTATATACAGTATTTCTACGGTATGTGCAAGAATCAAACCAAGTCTATTGAGAGGCAGGCTTCAGCTCACTGAGCAAACCATGTTCTTACACATAAAATACAAGGCTAGTAAAAAAGATTAATTCTAACTCATATGATTACACTTTACCACTAAAGGTCACTCAGCACTTTGCATGTGCCAAGTCAGTGTTTTCTCATGTGTGCCGTATGGACCTCTAGATGCATATACAGCCTTTCTAATGTATGTGCAAGAATCAAACCAAGTCCATTGAGAGGCAGGCTTCAGCTCACTAAGCAAACCACCATGTTCTTAGATGTTAAATGCAGGGCTAGTAAAAAGGATCCAAAACTTTTAATAAAGACGCAGTGAAAGTATTTAACTGAATCACAGAATCACAGAATCACCAAGGTTGGAAGAGACCTCAAAGATCATCAAGTCCAACCTGTCACCACAGGCCTCATGACTAAACCATGGCACCAAGTGCCACGTCCAATCCCTCCAGGGATTGAACACAGCCAGGCATGGTGACTCCACCACCTCCCTGGGCAGCCCATTTCAATGGCTAACAACTCTCTCAGTGAAGAACCTCCTCCTCATCTCGACATCAAACAGCATTGGGATGGGATCTGATTTTTTTAAAAAATTGCATAGAGACAGCATCTTTCATTCAGAGAATTCAGTGGTGCATATACTAGGACATCTTGCTTTTTTATTTTTGTTCAGTCTGTTCCAAGCACATTTACTAAATAGTTCTTTTTAGCAGGTAGTGCACTTCCATCATCTTTAGATATTTCAGGTGCCAGAACACAGAATCACAGAACCACAGAGTATATTTGGTTGGAAGAGACCTTCAAGATCATCTAGTCCAACCTTTGAACCACTAAACCATGTCCCCAGGTGCCAGGTCCACATACTATTTAAACACCTGCAGGGACAGTGACTTCACCACTGCCCTCAGCAAACCATTCCAGTGTTTGATAACCCTTTCAGTGAAGAAATATTTCCTCATATCCATCCTATACCTCCCTGGGCCATACTGCATCCATTTCCTCTGGACTTGCAGTTTGCCACCAAGGAGAAGAAGCTAGCCACCTCCTCCAACCTCACTTCAGGTTGTTGTAGAGAGCAATGAGGTCTTCCCCTAGTCTCCTCCTCTCCACTCCTCATAGGTCATGAGCTCCAGGCCCTTTATGAGTCTCATTGTGCTTCTCTGGACAACCTCCAGCGTATCAAAGACTTTTTTATAGCAAGGGGCCCAGAACTGAACACAATACTTCAGGTGTGGCCTCACCCCTGCTGAGTACAGGAGCATGATCATCTCCCTGTTCCTGCTGACCACGTTCTAATACAAGCCAGGATGCCATTGGCTTTTTTGGCCACCTGAGCACGCCACTCACTATGTTCAGTCAACTATCAACCAATACTCCCAGGTCCCTCCACATGTTGCAGCTTTCCAACCACATATTCCCAAGTCTGTGGCTTACCATTGGGTTGTTGTGACCCAAGAGCACTTGGCCTTATTGAACTTCATACAATTAGCCTTGGCACATTGGTCTAACCTGTCTAGATGCCCCTGTGAAGTTTATCTACCCTCTAGCAGGATGACACAGGCACCCAGCTTGGTGTCATCTGCAAACTTACTGAAGGTAAACTCAATCCTCTCACCCAGATCATTAATGAAGATATTAAAGAGAACAGGCCCCAGTACTGAACCCTGGGGGACATATTTATGACCAGACAATGTTTAGATAGCCTATAAGCCTGCTCCACATGGTTTTCAACTCCATGGAAGCTAAAAATTGGATATGCCCAACTGCCTCATGAGCCTACCAGAGGCTGTCTCTGCATCTTTAAACAACTAAATTCTTTCCAAAATCCAAGCCAACATCTGCTGAGTCTTGAGAACTTACAGGACACATTCTTTCCCATGTACTGTACATTCTCTATGGCCAGCTAAAAAAGTACTAGTTTTATGGATGGAAGTAAAGAATGATGGGATATCTGCCTTTTTCAAATCAGTATTACAAACATGGTTTAAGATAAAAGTGATTAAAATACTCTTTGCAGCTCAATTTAAGTGAATGGTTAAAAAAAAAAAAAGAAAAAAAAAGAAAAGCAACAAATCACATCTGAAACTCAAATTACTCTGCAAACAAGCAACTGGAAGAATTTACATTTGCAAAGGTGTAAATATCTGCATTTTCTCTGTGGCAAGGGCAAATTGTAGAGCTACAACACAGCAATAGAGTATGCAAAAAGTGGTATGTATCTCTCTCTAACTTAGACATACTTACTGACCCTGCATGGCAATTCCATATCACTCATTTAATTTTGTAACTTTCTCCTCAATTGTTCTTTCTAAACCTTAACTGCATTTAGCAGCCTTTTGGATCAGAAACTTAAGTTGATCTGAGCTTCCTCCTCCCAGTCACAGTCGATGTACAAGCTACAGGTCACACCAACAAATTTCACATAAATCTCCTGCTGTGCAAGTAACTTGGGGACTGAAAAGACATTGTTTCAAGAGCACCGTTTGCTTGCTACAAAAGCAGAGTTAAGGAGTCCCAGAACCAGCATCTTCAGGCAGTTCTGGCCCCACAGTCCGAAGCCACTAGGCAGTTTCAGCCGCAGCAGAAATGCAAAAGACACCAAAGGTGATATATTCTCCATAGACAGCACAGCACAGGCCAGCTGGCACAAGTGCACCACTGATGAAGTTAATGCCTCCTCTTTCTCCCTCAATTAGGCTACAGCAAGTCCACAGACAAGAGAGCTGACGAAACTCAGAACTTGTCTCTTTTGAGAGAAGGGCTTTCCCAGTAAGGGTTCTTCCATCAGCACTGAAATGGAGTCCTATCTCATGCTTAAGTACATCTTGCCATCACAGTTGGCATTTTTTCAGCCTGGGAGATGTGGTTCTTACCCCAGTGACACTTCCTGTTTGAAAACTGTTGTGAAAAAATAATAAGTACACTTAGGAGACAAGTCACCTTCTTCCACTAGTGCTATTTCATGCTAAGAAGAAAAAGGAAGCCCCATTCCTCACTTCTGGGGAAAAAAAAAAAGGAAAAAAAAAGAAAAAAAAGAAAAAAGGGAAAAAAATAAAAGAAAAATAAAAAAAAGAAAAACGAGAAAAAAGATAAGAAAAGAGAAAAAAGATAAGAAAAGAGAGAAAAGAGAGAAAAGAGAGAAAAGAGAGAAAAGAGAGAAAAGAGAGAAAAGAGAGAAAAGAGAGAAAAGAGAGAAAAGAGAGAAAAGAGAGAAAAGAGAGAAAAGAGAGAAAAGAGAGAAAAGAGAGAAAAGAGAGAAAAGAGAGAAAAGAGAGAAAAGAGAGAAAAGAGAGAAAAGAGAGAAAAGAGAGAAAAGAGAGAAAAGAGAGAAAAGAGAGAAAAGAGAGAAAAGAGAGAAAAGAGAGAAAAGAGAGAAAGAAAAAGAAAAAATGAAAAAGAAAAAAGAGGAAAAATAAAAAAGAGAGAGGAAAAGAGAGAGGAAAAAGAGAGAGGAAAAAGAGAGAGGAAAAAGAGAGAGGAAAAAAAGAGAGAGGAAAAGAGAGAGGAAAAAGAGAGAGGAAAAAGAGAGAGGAAAAAGAGAGAGGAAAAGAGAGAGGAAAAAGAGAGAGGAAAAAGAGAGAGGAAAAAGAGAGAGGAAAAAGAGAGAGGAAAAAGAGAGAGGAAAAAGAGAGAGGAAAAAAGAGAGAGGAAAAAAGAGAGAGGAAAAAAGAGAGAGGAAAAAAGAGAGAGGAAAAAAGAGAGAGGAAAAAAGAGAGAGGAAAAAAGAGAGAGGAAAAAAGAGAGAGGAAAAAAGAGAGAGGAAAAAAGAGAGAGGAAAAAGAAAAAGAGAGGAAAAAGAGAGAGGAAAAAGAGAGAGGAAAAAGAGAGAGGAAAAAGAGAGAGGAAAAAGAGAGAGGAAAAAGAGAAAAAAGAGAGAGGAAAAAGAGAGAGGAAAAAGAGAGAGGAAAAGAGAGGAAAAAGAGAGAAAGAGAGAGGAAAAAGAGAGAGGAAAAAAGAGAGAGGAAAAAGAGAGAGGAAAAAGAGAGAGGAAAAAGAGAGAGGAAAAAAAGAGAGAGGAAAAAGAGAGAGGAAAAAAAGAGAGAGGAAAAAGAGAGAGGAAAAAGAGAGAGGAAAAAGAGAGAGGAAAAAGAGAGAGGAAAAAGAGAGAGGAAAAAGAGAGAGGAAAAAGAGAGAGGAAAAAAGAGAGAGGAAAAAAGAGGAAAAAACCAAGAAAAAAGAAAAAAGAAAAAAAAGAAAAAAGAAAAAAAAAGAAAAAAGAAAGAAAAAAAGAAAAAAAGAAAGGTAAAAAAAGGAGGCTTGTACTGTATATTTTATGCTGGCTCAGTTTTCTCCTACTGGTCGCAAACTCCTGTGTCACAGACGCAGCATAGACCCCTCTTGCTCAGTCCCCTTCCACCAGCTCCCAAAAAATCCGGCTTTTGCTGCGATGTGAAGACCTCAGCTGGCATGACAGTCACCAGCATGCTTCTGCCTTGGCAGCCCATCTTCAAAACCAGCTCCAGCCTAGTCTTTTTAGGTTTAGCCCAGCACTCGGGGCACTGAAAATCTTTTCATACACTTAAACTTCGCAAAGCCATGCGTGGTGGCTAAGGTGCTTGGTGGCAGTGGAAATGTAGAGCTCCTAGGTTGATCCCCGAGGACAGCCCGATCCGATGCCCCAGCAGGTTTGTTTGCTTACAGCATCGAGCAAGTACAGTCAATTCAGAAGCGATTCAGGCTTCAATGGCTAGATAATACCTGAGCTCCTCTGACTCCTGATTTAACCCTGTAGCAACCTAGCCTGCACCCAGAGGGCTAGCCCTCACCCCACCCTGCTTTTAAGCCCCACCCTGCGTTTAAGCCCCATCCACAAACCTGCCCTGCTCATCTCTTTAATGCAGAGAATAAATGCTTGGATACATTAGCATCCCGGGAACCTGTGATCTCCTAAAGGCACTAGCAAGAAGCATCACATAGCAAGGAGGGGCCTTACTGCAGAAGCATGCTTCAAACAGTGCCATTCCTGAGAGGAACAGGGCACTCAGGGATGAACTCAAATAGCTTTTTCATCCCCAAATTCACTTCAGGGCAAACAGGGGAAAAAAGACTGGAAACAGCCTCTGTTAGCCATGGGTGCCAGAGGACAGAAGTCTCTCCACAAAAAGACTCATATGTTTAAGACATAAATTGCTGTAGACCTGTATTTGTCAACTTGCAGTCCCACTTCTTTGCATGGTGAAGATCTGGAGTAGCTCGATCATCACACATACCCCTTTCTCAGTCAGACATCCACAGGAAGGCCCCACACACAGTTTAAAAGCTCACCAGGATACAATGAACCTCCCAAGCCACAGAGTTGGTCTTGGTGGGAGAGACAGATCATGAGATCCTGGCTCCACCACATACTAACTTTCTATCAGGAAGCAGCTGCAAGGAAATGTCCCTTCAGGAAGAATGGGTAGCATGTGTCTGAGCCCAGGGATGTCAGTCCCATCTTTTCTGGATGAGACTACAAACCTTACACCAATCAACTCTACCTGCTGCTGCGCGTTGAGGACCCCCAGTACCCACACTGCAGAGCTGACATGAAGCAGAATAGTCTGGCTAGTGACTGAGTGCCCTGACCTTTCAGTTATGGCAGCACTTCAGAGTTTTGCTCAGCCTCAGCTGGAGCACAGCAACTTGGCAGATGGCTCTCCAGTACCCCAGGGACCCACCTAATCTTATTCTCCAGATGCTACCTCCTCCATGCCTTCCTTGGGCTCCCTTTTTTGAGCCACTACATTGTACTGCCTCTAAACTATCTTTAAACCATCATTCAGCAGTACCACAAGCTCTTGGACTCTTTCAGGACCCTTGTAACTAAACAGGAACTCCAAAGAGAAACAAATGCAGGGTCTCAAGAAAAATCATTCTGGGTCTGCCAGCCCATCTCTCTATGCAGCAGGGTTCATTTCAAGCAATCACCTCTGCTGCATACACAAGGACAGTTTCTGTGCCACAACCAAAGCATCCTTCCACCAATGGCTGAATGTAAGGTGTGACTTGTGCCACCTCAACAATTCAGCCTCTATGCTGAAGCTCCCAGCACTTGGTTTACAGCACACACATGGAGACAACCACTTGTATTCACAGATATCCTCCACAGCACTGGTCCATGATACTCCCAGAGACTGACTTGATTGTGTCTTCATCTCACAGGAACCAAACACCAAACCACCTCTTAAATCAAAACTGCAAAAATAAACAGCAAACTTTCCTGGTAAGATCTGAAAGAATAGAAAGCACTGTTGTGGGGGGAAGCAGGGAAGGGAAAATACTCTTAATGACATCCAGGTCTTTCAGCTATACAGCTTGACAACCATGAAGAAATTCTTCCTGAAGAAAACCCAACACTAGCTTGTTCCATATGATCCTCGATAGTTTCTTCCATCTCAATTTGATGGCACAGAAATGGCAATAGTAAATCAGACAATCAGCCAAGCAGCAATGCCACAAGTGGACCATTTTTGAACAAGTAAGCTGTCCATGAGTTTTCTGTATGTATAAAGAAGTAATTTTTTATTGTCATATTGAGTTCTGAAGAGAGCAGCATACAAGTTTCTTGGAATTGTTTTTAACACCATCACTACTGCTAAGGACTTTCTCATACTCTTTTCCACAGTGAACTAAGGCTGTAATGGAACACAAGTATTTGCACTGTGACTCCTACATGGTTTAACCTCAAATTCTCTCCCACCAAAGCCATACTCCAAAATCCAATGTCTCTATAGCCAAACCCTCAGTCAGGCTAAATCAATACAGCTAGGTCAGATTCATGACTGACTTAAAACTGGTAACATCTGCCGAAACACATTAATTAGGGATACAGCTGATAAAAAAGCTTTTGGAGCAGAGAGAGGTTTCTCTCTACTAGCTAACAAGAAAGGCCTGGATTATTCTCAACTGTCTATTTAAATAGCTTCAGATGCTGGGTGTGCAACCACCAGTTTCATTAGAAAGACTGCATTTGATTTTCTGTCTCTATTTGAATGGCCATACTCACAGATAAAATTAAACAACTGAAAGGACAAAAGCAGTAGTAACTGTGGTTACCTATTACACACTCAAATCACTTCAGTGACATAGATGTGCTCTGCCTGACAATATGCTACCTGGAACTTCCTAGGAGCCAGGTAACTCTTGTTTACAGCATGGAAATACTGGACCTAAATGGGACGCTACCATTTTCAGTGAGTTTGTGTAAAGTTCAAACCCATTACAATTCTATGTTTATAGTCCCATTCAGAATTACAGCTCCAGTCCCTTCAGTTCCTCAGTAGCAAGGAAAAAATGCACAGGACCATTACTGTGTAAGTTTCATGTTTTAAAACTTCACAGGTCTGGTGAATTCATCTCAATTCCAGTACTCCCCAGAAAGCACAATGTCTCTGCTTAGGCAAAGATGCTGGCTTTTCACAGCATCGCATCTAATTCGAGAATTTGGAATGATTTAAGAGAGCTTGTCAGTACGATCGCAGCGCTGATTTGTTACAAAGACAAGTTCACTGGAGACACAGGCAAAACCTGCTCAGGATGTAGGTTGGGGGTCCCAGACCTCGGGTGGGGTTCCCAGTGCTGCCTTCCCTGGTGCAGCTGGTGACTCTGGGGATCTAGCACTAATGAGCGCAGAAGTGGGGTCTGAGTTTTGTTCTCTTAGGGAAGTGTGAACAGAAGGTAAGAATTTAAAAAAAAAAAAAACACCAACTTAAAATATGAAAGAAAAAGGAAAAAAGGAAATAGAAGGGAAAGGGGAAAGAAAAACAAAAATGAGATTTAAAAAAAGTAATTAAAAATAAATAAGGGGAGGAAATAATAAAGAAATAAAAAGGAAAAGAAAAAAAAAAAAAAATGAGAGAAGAGTGGCTCTGGCAGAGCACACCCCCCGCAGCCGCACACGGGCACACGCCGCCCCTTACCGCACCGCCGGTTCCTTCCATCTCCCATCGCCGGCCGCGGCGGATCTCAGCCGTCCTCTCGAGAGGCCGTGCCGAGCCAGACCAGGCTGTACCGGGCCGGGCCGGGCCGGACCCGACCGTGGCGCCCTGCCGGGCCGCAGCGCCGGCGTGGGGCCGGGCAGCGCGGTGCCGGGCGGGCGGCCCCAGTGCGGTGGGCGCGGAAGCGGGCGCAGAGCGGCGCGGGCCGGGAGGCGGGGCAGCCCGGGGGCGGGCCAGGGCTCGGCCCGGGGGCGGGCGGGCTGACCAGCGGTGGGGAGGGAAAGAGGCTAGTCGGGGGGTGTCGGGCGGAGGGGGGTCGCCGTGAAAGGAAAGGGAGCGCAGTTCACCACGTGCTTCTCAAAAAGGTTTGGGGGGGAGGGGCGGGTGGGGCGGCGAAGGACAAAACAAATATTATTTCAGGATTAGCAAAGCTGAAACAAACAAAAAAAATTAAAAAAGAAAAAAAATAGGAAAAAAAAGTGAAGAACGTAGCTGAGACGGCGTGGCCACAGTGACGGCGCTGGGGAGGGACGCGACCAAAGCCCGCGAGGTCAGGACGTGCTCTGTCAGTGCGATCTGCTATGGGCCTACGTACTCTGCTATGGGCCTAAATCCCTTCAGCGCGGTGCGCAGCTGATGGGGGAATAAGAAGAGAAGAAAAACAAAACAAAAAAAAAGCCCAACCTAGGCGCCCTGGGGCTTTCCTTTGCAGCCCGACCTCAAAAACCAAAGGAGCATAGATGTCTTCAGAGTAAGCCCATCTGAACATTTAAAAGGTTTTTTTTTCACAGTTCACTGGAAGTTCTTTTGCATCATCACGTTTCTGAGCATGCAGCCACACTGCTACAATTCCTCTAAACAGGTACTCTGCAGGTTGTCCTTTTTAATAATAGTGGGGTTTCCCTGTTAGAAGCTGCACTTTAGAAAATGCCCCTGTAGCTAACAGAGCAGAGAAAGAATGATGTTGGTTTCTGTAGTTTCAGTTTATTTGCATTTTGATCAGTAGTAGCTGAAAGCTTTTACATAGGCTGGACTCAATGATCTCGAAGGTCTTTTCTAAACTGGTTAATTCTATTCTTTTAACTTGACAAAATTTCTTGGAGCACGGATTTGGACTCACTAAACTTACTTATATTTGCTCCTTCTTCCACACCAGACAATATAGGCATGTGTTAGGTGGCAAGCAAGGTGATTCCAGGTGCTTTGCTGTTATGAAAGACTTTGGACACTCATGGTGGTAGAAGCGCATCATCGTGAAATGACTGACAGTAGTGTACCACACCCAGACACAGCAGCATCTCAGTAGTCAAGGAGAAAGCATAGCCCTGCCTTGTTCCTCATGGGCTGTCCTGTTTACTTCTGGACCCACACTCCCTGCCAGCACAGGGTGACCTCAGCCTTACAGTTCTCCAGCACAAAAACAAAAACAAACACACAAACAAAAGGTTTCTGGCAGGATAAAAGCAAGTTCAGGCATAAAAAGGATGCACCCTGTCTGCTGGCTGGGAAGTTTCATTGTGGGCAGTAACACAGGGGTGGCAGTACCATCCCTGAGCTCTTCCACATGGTCTGGAGGGTCCATCCAGCAGTACCTCTCCATGTTCCTCCCAACGGGGCTGCAGCAGGAAGATTGCACGTTGCTCCTCCTCCTCCTAACCCTAATCCCCTCTTTGTCACACCCCCTAGATCCCTACTGAACTGAGTAGCACTGCTTCTGCTTTCCTTCCATGCCATCCCATGGTAGATTGCACTGCCTCTGTCATCTGAGTGCATCAGGCCTGGTGTAGCCTCTATCTCAGAAGGAACTTTACCTACAAGTTCCCCTCCCCATCCCAAGCCTCCTGCCAGCTCCCCAGCACCACGGCAGTGCCTACCCACACATCCCACGAGCAGGACAGGATCTGCCTCCTGCCCTGCTAAGCAGCCCTCCAATCCAGTTATTTCTGTCCTCTGGGAATAGCTAGTTAAAAAAACTGGTTTTCTCTTCCCCCAAAATGGCTGGCACAAGTCCCAAAGAAGCACCTATTTGGGCCTGCAGGCATCACCTTGTTCCATTCTGCCCAATGTGCCAGCACTGAGCCCAGCACCTATGGGAGTAGCATACCCCTGTGATGAAGTCCTGTGCCTTTGCATCTGTGCCTGACACATGCAATGGACGCCGGTGCCCCAGCAGGGCACAATAATATTCTGGAGCACTTCATCCTTCTGTTCTAGCCAGGGCTGTGATGCCAAGTACATTTTAGCCCCAGCAGGTAATTATCTGTTTCAGGTGCCTCTTGAGGCCCTGGGAGCGAGTGAGTGGGACAGGGTACCGATTCCCCATCTGTGACACATCTGAGCTGGCTAATGCAGGAGGAAAAGAAGCCTCCCAGTGCCTGAGTCTCTGAGGAGGTGATGTTTTGTGTTTGAGTGCTGTATAAAATCCCAAAACATTAATGTGAACAGGCAATCAGCAAAGAAATGGGGTGGGTTTAGTGCCTTCATGAAGGAAATCTGTATTTTTTTCCAAAGGCTTGATTGAAATTTCCAGTTACTTATATAATTTAAAAAAAAAAACAACAAACCACAAAAAACCCAACCAAACAAAAAAAAAAACACAAAACATTGCAGCAAATGCTGACACAAAACTTAGTGGCTTGCTGAGTATATATGAGGGCTTGTCACAGCTACAGAGCACTCTGAATTGCTTAAGAATGTAGGTTTGAGTATAGAGCATATATTTCGGCACAGCCCAACCTAGAATAGAAAACAAAACCAAACCAAAACAAAACCCAAAATGCAGAGGCAGGCACCCAGCAGTTAGCCTCTCTGAGGATGGCAGACAGCTCCACAGGAATATCCATCCTGATTCAGTGGCTAAACTGCTGCAGATTCCCTGGACAATGGCAGTTATGGGGAGCAGGGAGGCAACACTGGGCAGATGGAAACAGCTGCAGCCTAGGTACTAGGCTGAGGTTCAGCAAGGGAAACAGGGTACAGGAGACTGGAGGCAACATTAGAAGCTGCTGGTTGAGACAGAAAGTGGTGTGAAAGCAGTGGATATCACAGCTTGATTGAGGGGCAGTTGTGTGAGAAGTGGCCAAAATGCACAAGCCACTGTATTGCAATATGTGGGAAGTGGAGCCTTGCAAGGCCAGTGGTGAATCAGATGAGATTGCCTAGGAAACAGTACTGAAAATACCAAGTTTGAGTATGCCATGTGGCAAAACTGAAATCCAAGGCAAAAAAAGGTAGATACAGTGGATTGCTTGTTTGCAAGGACTCTGGGGTGGAAAACAGGAGGTCAAGAAACAGGAAAATAGGTGGGTTATTCAGTGTCAAGGCACTGCCCAGGTGTGTCTGTCACACAGCCCCACGCATCACCAGAGCGGGAGGCAGACAGAAAACCAAACCCACTTCTCTGACCATACCACATGTGTCAGACCTGTCTCTGGTCAAAACATGAGGCCATATGGTGTTTCCTGTCACTGGCAGGAGAGCACCTAGATAGATGCAGTTGACACTGGGCTCTTCCCATCACTTCCTAAGACAAGTATTAATTGTCTGGGTCAAAAAATCACAGAGGTAAATACCTTCTCTCATCACCCCACCCCCTCAGAAAAAAGGGAGAAAAATAATAAAGCAGTGCATACAATTAATAGCCTGTAAAGAATAACTAATGCATAAACTCTGTAATCTTTTGCCTGTAAAGATGCCTTCTTCCTCATTATTCTTCTCTCACAGGGAGATGTAAGGATTACAGGAAACTTACTTCAAATTTATTTCTCCTCATTCAAAGGGCAGAAACATACATGTAAACCATTGTCCAAATGCTCACCAAAAAATGCCTCAGGACATTGCATTTAAAATTAACAGATTCTCTCTTTCCATGAGGTAAAGGTTATCAGTTAAAAACAAACAAACAAAATACTGTCTGCAGATGGAAAGACAGTTAATAATTTATTGTATTATCCTCTGTATGTCTGGATTTTTTTAAATGCAGCTGAGAAAACATTTATTATCCTATTTTACTTAGAAAAGCAGAGGTGCCATCACAACCCTTTCTTTCTAAGTTAAGGTGGAAAACTAACTGCAACAGCACAAATGAACAGCAGATTTGGAGTAGTGTGCAGATCAGGAAACACCTGGGTAACTTCTCTATATTTCTTAAGAGTCAGAAAGAACTAACAGTTGTAGTAATGCCCAGAGTGGCAGCCATGGCATGGAACGGGTTATGTATGCACAGGCTAGTTAGCTCACACTGCTGCAAGCCACACAGGTATCACTGGTCTTCACATGGCTCTTTCCTTGTAGATTGCTAGTCTGGGTTGGCCTCACACCCAAAGCTCCTGGAACTTTTGGTTTACGGGTTAACTGACTCGTCTTGCTCCTTCCCCTATTGACAATTCTCTAGAGTCCTGCCAAGCCCAGGACTCCAGGAAACATAATTTTTCCAGACCCTCCATCTCTTGTCTCCAGAGATTTCACTTCACTCCCTCTTCCATCTGGCATGTTCCTTGGGAGGAAAGGAAATGATCGACATTCCTTGCCTGGAGAGCCCTGTTAGTGTCCAAAATTAGAGCATTTTGATGAGAAATCTTAAAGGCTTGCTTTTCCACCCATCAGAATTTGGGAATCTCCAATTTGGCAATTATTCCTAAAAAACAGGGTCTTCACAGCACAGGTACCTCTTATGCTGGGCAAGTCTTTCAAAATCTCCTTGTTCGCCCAAGCCAAACTGAAGAACAGAGGAAACCCTGCTGAATATCCCTGCTTTGGCAGGTTCATGGGCATCACCTCCTCTCTTATTAACCTTTGCCCTTCCCCACCAACAGGAAATCTTTCTTTTTGGCCTTCTCTTTAGCAAAGGGCTGCAGGGTCCTGAAATCAGCCCCTCAGCAGTGGGTCTGTATCTTCTGAGCATGCCACCAGTGACAGGTAAGAATACCATCCTCTACCCAGGAAACAGCCACAACTCCTGGGTGCTTGTGTGGGACTGATAAACCCACAGCAGGGACAGGTTGTTAAATCTTTTCCTTGTCAATTCCCTCCAAAAGTAGCAGGCTTGTGCAGCATTCATGGTGTCATCTAGAGGCCTTATTAGAAGCTCTTCAGAGTGAAGAATCCAAGAAAGGGTCCTAGTCATGCTGAGGTTGGCCATGTTCTTCCCAAGCACCTCCAAAAGTGATGGAGAAATAGTTGGTTACTTCTGGGCTGCCAACTCTGAGTTCTGCTCCTGCCCAGCACTAAGGGTGCCACCAAGGCATCTGTCTGGGTGGGAGAAAGCTCTCCATCCCACTCCTGACACAGAAGCAAGAGGCCAGTTCTAGCACTGCAGGATGTTCCAGCACCAGGAATGCAAACAATGGAGGGAGGGAAAGCAAATTTCAGCCAGTTCCCTGGAGCTGAGTGTTATTTCTGTGCTAATGAGGGAGGTTTTTTGGGATCAAAATCATCAAGTCTACTTCCATTTCCTCAACTTACCACATAAAGGGTAAAGGAGAGATTTACAGTTTGGTTATTTTGCATCATCAATATGACAAAGGGAAATATGGCCCTTGGGAGGATATGAGGAATTGCACTTTTTCACTGCCTTCTAGCACAGAGCTTGCATGCATTGCACCAACATCATTTGTCCCACAAGTCAATCTTGTATGCACAGCTCCTCAGTTTTGTCCCAGAGGATACAGTGCCTGGCAGAAGAGCAAATGAACCATATAAGGATAGAGAGACCTTCCTCTCTCAAACTGAAGCACCCAGCCATATATTCATCAAGTCAACAGTGCTTTGTTGGAACAGATCAGTCAATAAAAGGCTGTTTCAAAATAAGTCTGAAAAACATCTGCTTAATCGTAGTTCCTTTTAGGGGTCTTTCTCTCAGAGCCCCACCTGCACTAGACTCAGTGACTCCTTTGCTGTCCCTGCCTTGTGTGTGGGTATGGTATCAAGATGGATTACTAGCAAAACAGCCCACCTAGACTAAAAAACACAAGAAGAAAGACTGTTTTGCATGAACATCTGCAGAAGTGTTCAAAAATGTACTCAAACACACAGGTGAAGAGAACACACTGTATTGAGCAGAAAATAAATGCTCCAGGTGGTCTTTTTCCCTCATGAATAATATATGGGCTTCTACAGAATGGTGTCCTTTCCAGGCAAATCTAAAGCAGTCTTACATAAATTGTTCTGGTCTTGACCTCCAAAAGCAGTTGCCAAATACTGCAACTTTATGGTATGCTATGATCAAGGGAAGCACACATTTCAGGCCAAGATATTGTGGCTTTGTGGTTTTGGCTTCCTTAGTCATATGAAGTACCCCTGTATGGTTTTCCCCTTTTTATGTGTGTCTTCTTTCTCCTGCTACAAATGGTTCCGGCTGGACTGAGACTGCACACCAGATACCCAGCCAGTGAGAGATGAGGGGTAGGAAACATCTCTTCAATGGCCCTTTTTATTTTTATTTTTTTGCTAGGGTAAGGCAGCTTTCCACAGTACTGTCAGTGTCTGGAAAACCTGACTCAGTGGAGGACTGCTGCAGCTACAGCACACATCCTCTGAATTTCCACTCTCATGGACCATCTCTTCCTCACAGTCAGCCCAACCTCTTGGTTCTCATGGCCCTGGCCACCTACAGCACTCAAACCCAGACCTTAACACAGGAGCTCTCAGTCCGCCCCCCGCCTCCTGCTTTATACCACTGCTGCCCACTTCAGGAAGGGCCCCAGCCCCACTGCTGTACAGACCCAGTTTTGTGCTTCCTACCTCCCTATCAACTATTTGTCTTATTACTCATTCCCACCCTGCCCTTGGCCAGGAACTAACTCTCCATCAGTAAAATAGGCACACAGACTGTACAGGCAACATTACCTGAAGCAGCAGGAAGGCTGTAGAAGGCCCCACACATCCTACACTCATTCTTGCTCACCGTATGGAAATTGTGCCAAATGCCACATCTAGTGAGGCCCACCCTGTGCAGACAGAACGATCTAGCCAAGAAGCATAATTTTCCATTTGAGCTTTTTTCCTATATTTTTCCCCAAAATGAATTGCTGCCATCAGCTTTTCTCCTCCCACTCTTTACCTCAGCCTTATTTTTCCATCAGCAACTGGATAAAACAGCTCCTGCCTGCTCCTCTGCTGCAGAGCTCAACATAAGTTTTTATAATTTCCAGACACTCCTCCTTACCCTAGATGTCTGTGTTAAAAGCCAGGCTATTAGGTTATATAGCATTTGTTTCTTTTCTTCCCCTTACTTCCAGGAAATCTTCACCAGGAATGCAGAAGGCATTAAACAGACAATACAGTACTCTAATCACAGAGATCAAATCTGCAAAATGAGTTCTACCTGAACAATTGAGGGCATTGGCAGGCATTGCTGTCTTTTCCCACTCCCTCTCACTCACCATCTCCATGTGGATCCAGTGTCTATGGTGAAACAGATGTGTAGCTTCTGAGTCCCTCAAGTCCAGAAATCCCTCTTTACTCTGTTGATCTTTATTTTTTTCCTTCAGCATCATACAGACTTTTTACAACTCCATCAAACCAGCTTTACAACTTCATAGCTTTATGAAGATCAAATTCAAATTCAGCCCAAGGGAAAAAGCTGCTCATTCCTACAAGTATGTGTTCTGATCCTTCACAGTTCTTTTCCATTTTTTCTTTTTTTAATTAGAATGCTGGATTTTTGATGGATGGTGCAGAAACAACATGCTGTTTTCTTCACTTTCCTTGATGTCAGAAACACTCATCTCCTGCTTGAAGAGCTTTATGATTCCTGTTTTCTGAGAGAAGCATATGAAGAGTTATGTATAGTGATGAAGTGATAACTATCTGAGATGGCTGTAGGAGATAGAAGCTTGGTTCAAAGCCTGCTGGAGTCAGTGGAAAGCTATCACTGACTGCTTTGGCCTGTGGAGTCTCTATTGGTTCTCAAGGCTTTAGGTTCTTCACAAGCTCTGGATTACCAATTGCGATCTTAATTTTTTGTCTGACTCTGATCCTCCTGCAGTAATGGCAAACAGTCAGCTGTATTCAGAATAAGGCTGTCATGCAAGTGTTTTCAAGTGCAGGACAAACAATTCTTAATTACAGGTTTTCACACTGACAGACTTCTCTGAAGTCCACAGTGCACACTCATCAATTAATCCTCTTACATCACCTGTCAAAAAGGCAAACTCTAACAATCTGACTTCTCATATGAAACAACCAAGGTAGGGAAGTTTAATGACATGATCAAACCACAGACGCAAGTGAGTGTTATAGTCAAGGGCTGCTTTTTGCATGGTAATAAACCAGATGTCAGCTTGGCGCCTCTCAGTCTCTACTAAATACATGGTTCAGTCCCACTGAAGCTTACTCACACATATAAAATTGGACAGGCACATAACTGCTTCATAAAACTGGAACTCAAATATCTCAGTTTCACATTCATATTTTTACATGCTGGTCAAGCACAATGTTGAAATAACAGCTCTAGTGCATTTACCACATCCAAGGTGGCCACAAAATAGCCAGCCAGTCCAGCTTGCCTCCAGAGTTGGCTTTGCTGGAGTGAGTCCTCAAGAAGGGCTGGTATTTCTCCAGGTTGCCTGAGCTTTAGCTGTTGGGACTGGGCAAATAAAGAAGGGAACACTATTCTGAAGCACTCAGGCTTGTCCCTCTTTCCTCCTGCTTGAATGGAGAACACTTTTCAATCACTGAGCTCAGATTAATAAACTGGATTCACATCCTGGATTTGAATTTGAAGGTACTATCTAAGTTGGATGGGAAATTTTTGCCTTGTTTTGCAAGTCAGTATTTGTCAATGTGTTAGCAAGTCCCTTGATACCAACAGATCACTGTTCTCATAGGTAAAATAAAAAAGTTCATCTTTTCCAAAGAACTCCTCATACTGCAGGTCTTTAGACACAGCTTCTGACACAGGTGGATTTTCACTGGAGGCTAGCAAAAGCCAGCAGAACAATGGAAAATCTTTCTGCTTTCCATAGTAAGAATGCGATTACTGCTAAAATAACTTGCTTAAATAATGTCTTTGATCTCCTAAGACAACAAACACTGCAGGCTTATGATGACACAAAACTACCATATGGTCTTGTGGCATGACAGGAATACTTTTTGCATTTTCTGAATCCTCCCTGCATTTCCTGCAAGGAAAGCATTCTTTGAATGCAATGTAAACATTGCAAAAGCAATCTTTGTATCAAGGCTATGGGTCTGGAGCCATGCTGCTGCACATGATGCAGCCTGAGTATTTGCAGGCACCTCACCAAGGATGTCTTCTGGATATAAAACATTCAAACACATGGAAAGAATAATTGTGCTATGTGCGCTGAGGTAACCAGGCAAAAAGAGATTGCCAGAAATCCTTTTTAGACAGCCAAAAGGTGCAAAAAGCTTTCTAAGCATTATTCCTCACTGAAAGGATTCCCACTTCAATCCAAGCAATGCTTTTTTAAAGTTTTTTTTTTTTTATGAATGTCATGACAAGGAGGCTATTTAAGGTGTCCTAAACAGCAATATTTTGTGCTGAGATTCTGCAGTTCCTCTCTTGCTGTACCCTTCAACTCATTGCCTTATCTTCTCCTTCTAGTCCCAAAAGAAGGCATCATCATAGATGGGCATCAATCCCAGTCCTTCTGAACTCAGTCCCACCTTTCAACCACAAAGATATCTTTACTACCTGTGCCCACAGTCTGCTGAAGCAGTACTGGGAGCCATGTGTCTTCATTGGATCAATGAAGATTCAATCAGACCAGCCAAGGCAGGGATTTTATATTCATTCTGTCCCTTCAGGTGTCTGCTTGATTCAGCCTCCCTGGGGTTTGAGGTGCAGGCTTGGTCTTCAGTGTCTGACATGACCAATTCACAGGCAGCAACAATTTCATTAAAGAGTGTTTGTTTTAGCCTAGTTTTCTAAGACACAAAAAAACCCCAAACAAACCAAAATAAACCAAACAAAAAAAAAAACCAACAAAAAAGTGAACTTATGCGGTCATGCTGTCATCTGTTTGTTTATCAGTCTGCTTCCCGAATTATCTTTTGAACTATCTTTTGAGCTAATTTCAAACAAAAGTAGGACAGAGGTCTCAGGGAAAATAAGATTAATGGAAATAAGCACTTTATTACTACTTGTTCCAAAGGAAAGACACATCCCCTTGGGTAGCAGTAGGCATTGGCAAGTGGTCTACTCATCGAGGCATATTTTTGCACCTGCTGGAGGTATCCACTAGGACATAAATGGGACATGGGAAACACCAATAGAAGCGCATGAGGTAGGGCCAAAAGAGTGACTCTGTAGGAGCAAAGACTTCACAAAACATACTTTTTGTTACCATTGGTAGAAGGTCCTTGTGATTCATGTGCCCTGCTAGCAGGTAAACAAGGCCATAGTTTTCTTGATGAGATTCAATTCAACCAGCATCATATCTGCTCCCTTTGAAATTCTAGCCCTAACTAGAGGACTCTTTCATTTTCTTTGCTGGCAGAGGGAAGACCTCCTGGTTAATAAAGGGCAAATCTGGTCACTAAAGGGCAACTCTCTGGTCAACACCCAGGTTGCTGCCTGAACATCACAGACACAGAAGGCCTTATAAAGAAAAAAGCTGAGCTAAGTTATGGCATGTCATGCACCATTGTCCACCCTTTCCTGAGTCTGTGTTGACCCCAGCATGAAACTCTTCCTGACATATGAGACCAGAACTGCATTTGCAGTGTTGAATGCTAAGGCATCCCTGGTTTTTTCAGTAGCCATTAAAAATGTAGAAGGCTCTTGTGGGCTTTCAGTGACAAAGGACTGGCTCTTTGCAGTAGCTGCTTGGTATTTACACTGTAAAAATCTCCAGGTATAAATACAATTTACTTTATTTCAGAAACTGACATTATCTTAGAAAGATGTCTTTGGGAAATCCAGAAAGTCAAAAGTCAGGGAGTCAGAATGTCCCAGCCTTCTTTAATTAGGAAAGAAAAGGCTACAAGCTATCTAGCAGTTCCACACTTGATGGTAATTAGGAGGGAAGGTAATGTATCAGTATATTACTTAGCATTTGGTGAAGGATTTACCATTTTACAAAACAGTATTTTTACTGGGTTTGCCCCAGTATATCAAAGTGGAGGGCAGAGGTTTGCCACATCCCTGCTGCGGGCTAAAAGGTTTCTTTAGATTGTTCTCCCATTGCCCTTTCATGCTGCATGGACCCTGAAGGACTCATAGACTGGTTAAAAATGCTGATCTAGCCTGTATCAGCTGTGAAAATTCATTAACATCATTTTAACCATCCCTATTATTTCCAGTACTGGATATCCCACTTTCTCCCAGGAAATCTATTAATATGTTTCACTGTCTTAACAAGAGGAAAATACCTAATCTAAATTTCTTTTCCTGTAATTTTGGCCTGCTGCTTTTATGCTACCCACTGTGGACAGAGAGAACAGATTACACCTTTCTCTCCTGAAGCACTCTTGTAATGACATGTAAAAGGGTCATGTGACTTCTGAGTCACCTCTTCCCTAAATTAAAACATCCCTGGCTTTTGTTCATCCTTCCTTAAGTCCTGCTGCCTGTGTAACTTGTTTATATTGAGACAGGTGTACCTGCCAGATAAAGCAAAAATGCAACAGTCCACCTTCTCACTAGAGATGAGCAGTGATTACTGCAGCTACCTGTCACCAAGCATGAAGAAAATGTTCCAGGCTTATAGAACATATATTTTTGGTTCCTGGAGCTAGAAATATCTATATTCAAACCCAAGTTCTGCTGTTGCCAATCTGTCTGGTCTTAGGTAAATTGAATCTCAGTTCGCAGATCCTTCACTTGACAAACAGGTCTAGAAATAATAATTTGCTTAACTTAGCATAGCATGACCAAGGTAATATAAAGTTGGAGTTGTGCAATTGTTCTGAAGTCTGGTGTAGGAGCTGTCTGTTATGACAGACTTCCATGTGGATAGGTGTTCTCTCTTAGAAGTTACTTTTAAAACTGTGTTTTGAAATAGTATATGTATCTTTAAAAATCAAAATTCTTCAAGAGTAACTATATAAAATGGCTCCCAAGTAAACCTGGCGCAGGACTTCAGAATACCAGGAATCCTATGGGTGAGTACTGAGGTTTGAAGCCCTCCAAGTGAATGATTAAACCAATTTGTGTAACCTTGCTGTAACTTAAAAGTATCAAGACATTTGAGCCTGCTGGAAGGAGTCCTTCTACAGGAGGTGTATTTCTTCTCCCTAGAAGATTATTATGAGCATCAAAATGCTTTCTGGTTCACATTAGTCTTTTTATTTTTGTGTCCCTGCAGGAGAGATGCCCATGGAATCACACAAACAATGATAAGACTTCCTCCAGACTGACTTTCTACACTTACACTATCACCTTCCTTTAGTTGTACTGGCCAAGAGACTCTGTGCCAATACTTAATACAGAGTTGTACAGGCTTCCTAATTTAAGAAAAGAAGGATATGGGTTGTTCTGGTTTTGACACATTACAACAGAGATCTCTCTACAATAATAATCAGAGAGAGCAGCATTTCAAATAATTTTCTGAAGCAATGTGAGCATATTGAAAGACATCAACATTGCTTGTTTTAAGTCTTTGTTGAGTGAGTCCCACGTGTTAGCATGCAAAAAGAAGCCTGTATTTTTTTTTCTGAAAGGGAGTGTCATGGATGTAAGTTACCAGGTAAGCCAAACCCACTTGCAAACATTCTTCACATTGCATATCCTCTCAATATGTCTACCTGCAGTTTACTCAGGCACTACAGTCATTCCTATGTGGTGGCAGGAGTGCTGAGAGGTATCTCACAGCTCTTACTGCATAGTACCACTCTAGGGATTGCTTTGAGGAGTGTGGTGGCTGGACTTGCCTGTTTTGCTCCCAGCCTCCATCTTCTTAGTCCATTGGTTTGTTTAACCAAGCATACCCTGCTCAGCATGTTCAACGTGTGTTAAACATAACTCACCCACAGGTAGATGAAGTAGTTCAGCCTTCAGCTGTGCTCATTGCACTAGGATTTAGATAGACAGGACAGAGATGTTGATGACACTGTGTTGGACAGATGTAGAATTAGCTGACAATTACTGCTGCAAATTTCGCTTGCATGATTAGCACAGATCTGCAGATCATTACCCTAAAGAGCAGCAGTGCCTCCTGAATTTTGGCAAGGGACATTGTATAACCAGGGAACTTCTCATCTTGCGGTACCAAGAAAAGCAGGTTTTCTAGGGCTTGGGGTAAGAGTAACTAAAGCAGAAACAGAGGCCTATTATCAGTACTCATTTCATTGCAACTCTAGGCAAAGGAGGCCTTGAAAGAGACCATGTACAGAGACTGGAAGAAGGAACAACTTTTTCAGGCAAGTGTGACATGACTGTTTTTCTACAGGAAAGAGATGTTTATGTAAGTAATACATCAATAATTAGGAGGTGAGTTCCTGGAGTTGGTAACTGAGCCTTGCTTAGAAATCTCACTCATTATTTCGTAGATGAAAAATCCTTCAGGCCTGAATTTCGAACTCACAAGTTAAATTAGGGCAGAGGAGCCTCACAGCAAAAAAAATAAAGCAGCAAGACTTGCTGCCTCCAACCCCAGGAAGGCCAAATGAAACCATCACGGAGCTCCTTTCATTAAAACAGCCACTAGGACTTTGGCTGCAGTGTGACTCAATGTCCTAAGTTGTATTACTGGTATTACAGTGGGTCACAAACAAAGAGGTAAAGAACAAAATATCTAGAAATTCCATGCCTAATATGTGCCAGTGTTGATAATCCTCTGCCCTGGTTAACGAGGCTCACAGTAAAGCAGCAATGCTTTACTTCCACACTGGACACTGCAGGGGTCAGGTCTAGCAGGACAGCACAGGGAAAAGAGGCTAGCTGGTCAGGCAGGACTTCCCACTAGCACAAGCACAGCAACAAGACAACATGAGGGGTTGTAATCACCAAAGAGTGACCTGCTTGAAATTATCTTGGATCCAAGGTGAGAGAGAGGGGGTAAAAGAAGTCACCCAATAAAGGAAAGTGGTCCCTATTAGCCTGTCCTTGTCTCTTATGCCAGCCCAGGACCATGTCTTTTCTCTAACTCTGGTCTGGACCTGGCATGAGACTGCGTGACAAAATGCTGGTTTTCCCAGTCTTGCGTTTCACTCCATCTTCCTTCATACAAATCTGATACAAAAGTACTTTTGCTTGCCTTCTCTATTACGTAAGGCCTCGACAGGCTAGGAGGTTAGGAGGTACAGGATTGTTCCATATTCAGCTGAAATCATCATGGATTTCTCCAACTTAAACATGTCCAGGTCTGTGTGTAGAAGACCAAGTAGAAGACATAGAAAATACCTGCTGTCCCTGAAAGACTGATCTCTGCCACCTAGCGTAACCTGCTTTCATATTATAGAAGTTAGGGCTTGCCTTAAACCAAGACAGTTCTCATCTTATACTCACTTCTCTGCAAGCAAACCTGGGCTCAGAACACAGGTGCAACCTTAGCTAAATCCTAGAGAAAAATCTCACTCTAAACCTCCAGAAGACAGCTTATCGTATACAGAAAAAAGAAGCAAATAAAAATAATAGAACAGAATCATAGCCCTTTTTGGTTGTAAAAGACCTTTAAGAACATCGATTCCAATCATTACCTAACTCTACCAAGGCTGGTGCTAAACTATGTCGCTCAGCACCACATTTATGTGTCTTTTAAGCTCCTCCAGGGATGGCAATTCAACCACCTCCCTGGAGAGCTTAGTCCAGTGAGTTTAAGAAGGCTGTAGAGAATTTTAACTGATGAAAGAGGATCTGGGTATTTTATCAGCAGCCTTTCAAATGTAAATTTTATTGGGATAAATGAATTGAGCCAGTTCATGCCTGTGAAATGTCAACCCAGGTAGGCTTTCCTTGTGTAAACTTCGTTTATGTACTCATATTCTTTCCATACTCTTTGTAGCATAGATGTAGTTCTCAGCTGTGTTCATGCTTGAAAGACTGACAGTGTCAGAAGCTACCTTATGTCACCCCATCTGTGAAAACATACAAGCAGAGCATTCACTTTTTGCCTAATTAACTAAAAACAGATTGACTAAGAGGAGTGTTTCACTCTCAAATTACAAAAATACCATTCACAAAGCCCAAGTAGATATTCTGAGAGGAGCAACTGCAAGTACAGTGTGCACATGATAAGCATAAGTGAGAAATACAGGCTTTAAATACTTTCAATACAATATTAATGGCCTGATAATAAGAAGGATTTCATTTTTTAAAAAATTAAAGTTTTGGAATGTAATAATTTTACTGTAAAATATGACTGGAGGATTTTAGTGTGTGTGTTATCTTTAACATGGGCTTTCTTCTCTGGACTCATTGAACCATTGCAGATTCCCCAGGAGGGGGGAAAAAAAAGTAAAAAGAAAAAGGCATTCACCAACCTTGTAAGAAGCACATCTTCTACAGAAGAACAGAGAAGACATTTCAATGTGTTACCCAGTTTGTGCTACAGCTGCTTGCAAGATGAGTAGAGAACATTTTGATACAGTACTCTCCTCCTAGTACTGATATAAACAATTCACAAAACATCACAATGTCAGACATCAGGCCCAAATGTTTTTTAAAAGTCAAGCAGTATGAAGGAGCTCCCTCACAATCACCTGCTCTGCCCTTTGCCTTCTTGCCATACAGCTCAGAAAGGCTGCGGTGTCTAAGCCAAGACAGCTGATGGACTCCACCCAGGTGTTGTCAGGAGCTGTGCCAAACATCAACACATATTCAGGTGTGAATCTGAAGTGGAGAGCACAGACCTGCTTCTCGGAGAGATAAAGCACCATGCTGCCCTCCCAGTGCCTTCTCCAGCAAAGTGAAAGCATGTAATCGTTATTCTTAATGCTCATTCACTGCCTTGTAAGGCATCTGAGCATGACTCTGATTCAAGTATGTCCTCAGGCCCTGGCTACAAAGAGCACTAACATAACTGGGAAACCCAGAGATTACCCTGACTAGGGAAAACAGGGAAGAAAATAGTGAGCTTGGTAAGCTGTTACTCAGATTTTCATATGGAACAGCAGAAAGAATGGCAATGAGAGGAGATTTACATGTTTTGGCCTACTGGGAACTGCAAAGAGACTGCAAGTACACTTAGAAATGTAGCCTTACGTGCAAACCAGGAAACCATTTGTTGATTTCTTACCCAACAGCAGAACAAGAGAGAGGAAGGGCAGTACACAGCGCGAGAGATGTCTGGAAACGTAACAGTGGAAACCCTGTGTTTCCCTGGACGCTTACACTAAACAAGCTTATTGCACACCTTTCTCAAGCCTACCCACAGAAAATAAGTGGTGAGTTGTGCCCTCCTATGTTTTTCAAAATTGCCTTACTGAGGAAGGAAATTAAAGTGAAGGATTTAGGTAGAAGTAGAAATGTCCACATCTTATTCTTCATGCAATAAGCAACTGAAAGCTGTGATTCACAAATGGGAACATCCCTTTTGGAGAGGAGTGAGTATTCTGCTTTCTTATTTTCCAAAACACTATCTCACTTTCTCTGTGTTTCAGCAAACACCACAAATGAAGCTTAAGCAGCTTACAAGCATCTTAAACATTAAGTCTTTTGGTACAGATGGTTACCTTTCCTTCATTTTCACTATCTCCACTTAGAGTACAAAGGAAATTTAAAAATCCTATCCAGTGCTTGCTCACATTCACAAGTCCCATACAGATCAGATTTTAAAAGTGTTCCACTGGAAAATGAAAATGGATGAAACTGTTGCATGGAGGGAGTACAACACATAAATACACTGAGGCACAAAATTGCCATTTTGCATTTTGCTTCCATGGAGCTTTGGATTTCATCAGTAACAAAGGTTTTTAATAACCCATTTCAATTGAGGCTGCTCTGGCAGTCACAGCTACATAAACTGAAAATTTCACTTGATTTATTAATTCAGTATCAAAATTAAAACTTCCCATCAAAAAGCATTTGCATCAGATACTATCCACTATTATTTCTTCTACAAGATTAACACTGTTATTTCCAGATATTCAATGCCATCTGTGAGTAGTGAAATTTATGTCTATGAAGCACAGCTCCTGTATACCATTCTCTGTATTGGTAGACAGACCTACAAGTGGCAGAAAAGAGTTGGAGGTACAATCCTCTCCTTTCACCACTGTCTCTGCCACAGTCATGGGAAAGATCTGCCCCTGGACTTCTAGGTATGGTGAAGTTAAGTTTCAGGCAAAAATCAGAGCTGAAAGAACAGCCCTTTCAACAAATTTAGTGTTAGCTGCACTCATAAGCATTTTTCTTGAATTTACTTGCTGTATGAAATCATTTGCTGCACTATTTCAGGGAATCATTTGAGACCTTCACTGAGTTCTGGTGCAGTTTTTTTAGCCCTGCACAACAGTGCTTTGCTCAAACATGAAAATCACATTCACTTTTCTATTCCCTGACTACACAAAAGAAACACAAAATAAAAGCTTCTTCTTGACTATTCAGGTTAGCAAGAACAAAACTTGTTTTTTGTAACTATTACATTCAAATCCACGCTTATGTGATCTTTCCTGATGAGAAAGCACACATGGAAAAAAGTTCAAGCAATAAAAATATATTTTTTTTTAAATATGAAGGAGTATTCCAGCACAACATGGCTATGAACATTACTTCATCCATATAAAAAGATAAACAAAGACAACAATAAATATTTTTGAGTTTGCCATTTTATTCTGTGCCTTCAGATGAAACATAGTTCGTTCATCAGTGAAAAAAAAAACCCAACCAAAAAACAAAAACCACATCAGACCCATCTTAAACCATCAATAACTGCATCAGTACTCACACTTTATGTGTATTTCTTCTGTAGAAATTATGACAATTATTCATATTGCAAAAACACTTGGGCATGTATAATGCTCAGTTCTTCTGGTACAAAAACAAAAATGTAACTGAGAATACCACTTGCAAGTGAACATAGAACATGTATGCAGTACAGATGCTTCATTCTTTCCACACTGCTCTTTTAATGTGTTTGTTAGAACTACTTATTCTGTGTCATTTAAATGTAGGCAATCTTTCTTCCTAGGCTTTTATTTAACAAAGAGAACAATTCTCCATGGTGAGAGCAAAATAAAGCATGACAGACTCATAGGAGCAAATCCATCATTTCACCCTTCATCTTAATTCCATGTGGAAGCCCTCAAAATTAACCACAAAGGTGAAAGAAGGAATGTTCTGCCCCTGTTAAGAGGAATCATGATAGATAATGCTTTGTTAATGAAGGTAGTCTTCCATGAACCATCCTTTGTTAGGAGGTGATTTGTCTTCCACGTGTAAAACTGGATGGACTGGCACGAATGAAATTTTTATCTTTACATTTGTTTTGGTTAATAGTTAATTCCACAAAGGTATGCAGTCTCTACTGTCATAAAATCTCACCTCTAGGTAACAGTGTGGCAGCAAGAACCATACGGTTAGGTACAGAGCTGCAAGAGGGTGATAGTGCTGTGCAGGGTGCCTCCCTGGCAAAAATCTGGGGTTTATCCAAAAGAGCCCTACCAGGAAAAGCCTCAGGACTTGTATTGGAGGACTGGTACTAGTATAATTTGACGTTTGATCCTGCAAATACTGAAGGGCGGGTGATTGACGGAGTGGTTTGCCCCACGCCAACCTGCAGGGGACAAAGAAATCAGGGTAGCTTTTTATGGTATTCAGGCACTCAAGCAGTGACAGAGATACCACATCTTAGGCACTGACACCTGGTAACTTGAACGAGCGTTTCTGTTCCTCTCCCCTTCCAAATCTAGCAGAATAAACCTCAGGCCCTTCGCCGCGGTTCAGCTCACTGCTGACCCACTCAGGGAGACGGCCAGCAGACCCAGCACCAACAGCCCCGTCTGCGGCGCGCCGACCGCCCAACGGCTGCTAGAGGCCGCCCGGCTGAGGGAGGGCGCCCCTAGGAGCGCCTGCCCCGCCCCAGGGCAGCCCGGCCTCCCGCCCGGCTTCCCACGAGATCGGCACAGGAGCGCAGCGTTTGCCTGCTTCTGGGCCTGCTGCTCGCCATGCTGCCCCCGGGGGCGCTCCGGCGGCCCCTCGTCGCCGCCTCCCGCTTGGCCCGGGCCTGGGCCCGGGCCCGCCCTCAGGTAACGGCCGGGAGGCTGTTGGGGGGGAGATGAGCGAGGCTGCGGCTGGCGTGCGAGCCGGTGGTACGAGCTGGTGGTGCGAACCGTTGGGCCTTGGGGCACTGGGGCCTGGAATGGGGTGGGGGACGGGGGGGGAGGGGTGTCGTTTGTTTCGACCGGTGTTTAGAAACCGTGAGTGCAAAAAGACGCTTTGACACACAGCAGCCAAAACTAGACGTGTAATACTCCGAAGAGTCGTTAGGAAACACGACTTTTAGTCTTGGCCGTCTGTATTTTGTGGCCTGAGCTGTATGAGCCGTGCAGTGCACGTGTCTGCTGATGGTCGTGAAGTAAGACGTGTCCAAAATCCACCCCGCAGCCGCCTCTGTGCAAATAGGGCCAAGGCCAGATACCTGGTTTGGCCTTGTTTTTTCTAGTTTTACTTTAGATGGGAGTAGCTTGTTTCCGGTTACTGAGACAGTTGCAAAATTAAACTGTCTGTATCCTAGGACTTCTAAAGGGGTTTATGTTACATGAATAGAAAAACTCTTCTTGACCAGCCTTTGGGAAGCGGCCAGTGAACGGCAAGGATGCTGACGTTAGCAATCTTGTGCTGGTGGGAGTTAGCCTTTTTCCGTTCGTTTTTACCTTTTCCTTTATTTTGCCGACAATATGTGATTTCCCAGTGCTGTAATTAGGAAACATTGCAACAGCGTGAGGTGGTTGGGTAAGGGGCAGCACAGGCAGATGTGGCTGTTGCTTTTGCTTTGGTGGCACCGTCTGCCTCACCTTCCAGTACTGTGTCTAGTTGACACTCATTACTTCAACATTTTGGATTCTGCTGCTGTCTTCCTAAGAAAGGCGTATGAGAAGAGGAAAGCCCTGCTTTGTTACGAGTTAATAATTAAGCAGCTGCGTGCACTAAATAGCACACATCATGGTCTGTTACACTGCTGAAAGGCATTGCAGCAAGTCATGCACATATGCACTTTTTCCAAAGTACTGTAGTGGAGATCACACCCTCCTCCCTCCCAGCCCCCAGTAAAACCCTCCATCTATAGCATCTTACTGTTTTAATAAAAGGCCTATAAATTAGAAGGCAGTTTGCTGGCTTAATAATTAGTTTTGGTTATTTTTCTTAATATTTTCTCTCAGGTACTTGCATCCCTTGCTACAGGGCCCAGACAAAACAATAGCATTTTCTATGAAATTCGCATGTATGATATTAAGCCGTCAAAGATGAAGGACTTTGTGGAAATGGTCAACAAGTATTTTCACCTTCGCACAGCTCACTCAGAGCTGGTGGGGTTCTGGTCTGCAGAGCTGGGAGCAATGAATAAGGTGGTCCATGTTTGGAAATACGGTATGCTCGGCATCCCTTTGCACTACTCTGCTTTCTCTGTGCTTCCCTGTCCCTCAGGCAAGAAGGGAAGCAGAATGCTTGCCCAGCTTTTATTTGTTGCTCTTACTTAAAGGAAGGGTTCCAAAGAAGCTTGTTCCTTTACTGCTTGCTGGAAAGAACGCTGGATAACTTGTCAGGAAAAAGTTTGACATGCTGGGATGAGCAAGTTAAAACTCTAACTATGGTCTCTGCTCAAAACAAGCATAGTAGAGGAACTGGGGCAAAGTGTTTTATTTGTGGCATTTTTAACTCCAAGACCATTCCTGAACCAGGAATTTCTTCAGAATTTCAAAATGGATGGAAAAGAGATTGTAAGCTCCTTAATAAGATAATACCTGTAAGTCCAGACATTGTATGTGTTCTCTATATGTGTTTATATACATATTGTTGTGGGTTGGATTGCACCCCAACAAATTGGAAATTTGACCCCAGAGCAAGTTTACTGCCCTAACTCAGAATCTTGGAAGCAAAATGAAATTATATTTACAAAAAGTGGACTAAATACAAAAGTATAAATAAAAGTATAAAAGGCAATAAACATATACAAGGTATATTTACATATATTCACAGTTCAACAACATCAGAAATATCCCCTTGTACAGACTCACACCTTGCTGGGTAGCCCAGCCCACTGTCTCTCCCTCTCCCTTCCTCCTATACCTTACATAGTCAAAACAGATGACAGTCTGCATGCAAGGTCGGAGGTAAGGCAGCCAGAAGCAAAGCAGAAGGGGCAGCCTGGAGAGGAAAAGCAGCAGCCAGAAAACTCTGTGTTCCTAAACTATACAGGAATTTGCAGAGCCAATGAAATAAACTTATCTCTGTTACTTGCTCAGCCATTTAGGATTAAAAAATAAAATAATCATGTAGCCCCTGGACTGAATTCTCTGGAAGAATCTAATTCTTATTTACAATTTAAGCATAACTTAAAACTATAATGCATGTATAATTATACTCAATTTTTAGTTCAATTAACAGTTATGTCCCTAAAACAGTATAGTTTGCATGCTTAAACTCCTGCAGCTGTACTGTGCTGAGACGAGAAGCCATTCTTGCCAGCTCTAACTTCCCAAGCATATGGAGCATTTAATTGCTGTTTCTGCCAATGTACCAACAGGCTTCTTGCAGCATAATCAACTTTTTATGTTGCTGGAGTCGGTGCTGGCCTGGAAGGTGCAGGTGAACCAGGAAAAGCTACAATTACTCGAGAGACTAGGTGGGCTGTCTGTGCTGCTTGTGGAGCCCAAGGGAACTTGGAGAGGCTGGAAGGAGCACTGGTATAATTTCTTTTTATGTAGGCTGCAGTCCAGGGTTTATCCATATTCTAGGCCAATTTACTTTCTGAAGCCCTGAGTTTGCTCCTTGAAATTCAGAATGTTCACAGTACCTACTCAGAATGAAGAATCACCCCTTTTGTCCTGGAGGAGCGAAAGGACCAGCCATCTCTCAACTGGAGTATTACGAGTTTATGTGCGTTTATAGCTAAATATCCTGCTTCTCAACTTTTTTACCTTGTCATTTATTTTTTTGAGCTTGTTTTTTTGTTGCTTTGTTTTGTTTTGTTCCTGCTTAAAAAAAAACAACCTAAACAACTCATTATTAATAATATGTGAGAAATTTTTAAAATGCAGAAGGAAACAAAAAAATTTAAATGGTGTTTATGTATGTAAGATGTGACATCCTTTCTCCTTGATTCAACAAACCGCTCCTTATATTGTTTTAGTAGTTGAAAAGAATTGGCATATTTTATTCTTAGTCCCAAGATGCTGATATTTCTCAGGGTTCTTCCATCCTCAGGTGCTGGATTTTTCTCCCTGCATTATTAAACGCTGTCTACATAAACATAATGCTTGAGATGCCTCTGCAGCCTAACCAGCTGCAATTCAGATGCTCTTAATTCACTGAATTTGTTTTTAATTAGGAGAAGGAAAAAATGTGTAGATTTTGGGCTTTCTGTAACTTTTCTGTAGCAGAGCAAACAAACACTACTTCTACTCTTGTAATTTTAATGTCATTTTATGTAAGCCAAAACACTTCCCCCACCACCCACTTCTTCTCACTAGGCTAATACTCCTTCTGAATTTTCTTTTTCACTTCACTTTTTTATCTTATGCCCTTTCTCCAGGTCTCCTTATTCTTGGTAACTGTTGCTACGTCCAGTAGTTCCTCTGGGTGTCATGCATAAATATCTCCTAAGAGACCCTACTATATTTTAACTTTGTAACAAACGTTCTTGGAAGATTTGGTTTGGCTTTAAACCATTTAAGTCTGACAGCTAAAGCAAAACTTCTTGCATAATTTACAGGAAACTCACCACATCTGCTTTGAGCTAACATGCTCTTGAAAAATACTCCTTTCAAACATTTGTAAGTGCAGCTTGCCTCCTTGTTATTGCACATTATGATTCAGTTGGATGTGATGTTTAGTGTGTTTGTTCATAGGTGTTTTTTTTTTCTCTCCTTTTTTGACTTAACAGATAATTTTGCCCACAGAACAGCAGTCCGGCATGCACTTGCCAATGACAAAGACTGGCAGGGAAAATTCCTCTCCTTAGCTCTCCCCTTGATTGAAAAACAGCACAATGAGGTAGCTTATCTGGTTCCCTGGTGTCAACTTGAGAAGCCTCCAAAAGAAGGGGGTGAGTTGCCTTCTCTTTTGCTGATTAAAATTACTGATGCTGATGGGCTAACAAAAAATGGTTTGAAGTTTAAACCAGATATTACGTGATGTGATAACCCTTTATGTAACAAGCCTGTGTATGTACACCCTTGTGACAAAGGTGACACAACACAAATGAGGGACAAAGTTTTTTAAGAAGGATTTTTCACTTACTTTCATCAATAACTTAGAGCCCTGATCATTAAGGTTGTAATGATCCCTGTGTGAATTGCCTAAATGAACAGACAAAATGCTGTAGTAGCAGAGTGTGGTCTCCAAAGAAAAGAGAGAGTTCTTTACCTGGTGTGTGAAGCCAATCAGATGAGTTATTTGCTTTATTTCAGTTCTGCAGAAATGACTGCTAGGTGATAAATCTCAAATACAAGACACTGTTAACTCAAACAGCACCAGTTTATTACAAATAGTAAAGAAACTGTTTATTATAGGTTACATGACTTTATATCACATTATCCTTATGCTAAAGTGGTCCTACATTTACATTTAAATTCTTCTCCTAGAGGTTTGGTTTTTAGTGTTAAAATTGCCACAGGCTGTGTAGGGAGTGTTGTGATGTTTTGATCTGTGTTGAAATATGTTTCTGGTTTGGGTAAAGAAGCCATAAGAAGACATTTTCTACAAAGGCTGACAGATTTTTACTGCTTTTAGATACTGCTGTTAATTACTGTGTTTTGTTTCTAATTATTTTAACCTTCAAGGTCATTCCATCCTTTAGTCTTGAGGGCCTTCCATTCTTGTCATCTTAGGTTCAGACCAGTTTGCTATATTCTTGTTCAGCCTAAATGTTTTTAACTCTGTCCATCTGACACCAAAAGCAATCATCCAGAGTGGATTTGTCCTTGCATCAGTGAGAGTGCATTTCCTGGAGGTGCTGAAGGCAATGATTGTCTCTCTTTCACTGAGGATTTTCTCCTTTAGCACTTTTCTTCAATGTCACTTATTTTTTCACATAATAGTTTTAAGGGAAAAAACTAAAACCAAACCATGATTTTAAAGATACATGAAAGTTGAACAAGTTTTGTAATGATCACAGCGCAGGCATAGGTGTTCTGTCCTTAAATTCTGTGTATCCAGGTTGCAAAGAAGGCCAACAGCATCCTGGCTGTTATCGTTAATAGTGTGGTCAGCAGGAGCAGGGAAGTGATTGTGTACTCAGCACTGGTGAAGTTGAACCCCCAAAATGGTGTCCAGTTTTGGGCCCCTCATTACAAGAAGGATATTTAAGTTGCTGGAGCATGTCCAGAGAAGGGCAGTGAATCTGCTGAAAGGTCTGGAGAACAGGTCTTATGAGGAACAGCTGAGGGAACTGGAAGTGTTTAATCTGGAGAGAAGGAGTCTTCTTGCTCTCTACAACTATCTGAAAGGAGGCTGTAATGGGGTGGGGGCTGATCCATTCTCCAAGTAACTAGCAATAGGATGATAGGAAACAGCCTCAGGTTGTGCCAGTGGAGGATTTTTGTGCATTGGAAAAAAATTCTTTTCTGAAAAAATGGTTAGGCTGCCCAGGTGAAGGCGTTTCAAAAAATATGTAGATGTGGCACTTTGGGAGATAGTTTAATGGGCATGGTAATGTTGGGTTGATGGTTGGACTTGATGATCTTAGAGGTCTTTTCCAACATTGATTGTTTGATTGCCATGCAGTGTCTTCTGTTAAAATGCCAGCAATTATCATCTAAAGTAACTACCTGAACCGACAGGAGACTGCTAATGTGTCTTGTATCAGTACTGTAGTGTTTCAGCAAATCATGCCATTGGTCTACAAACAAGGGAGGTTGTTTGGCAGAGCAGAGATGCCGCTTGGATCCCCACAAATCCATGGGACTGGATGGGATTCATCCTAGGGTGCTGAGAGCTGGCATATGAGCTGGCCAAGCCACTCTCCATCATTTTTCAACAGTCCTGGCTCACTGGAGAGGTCTCAGAAGACTGGAAGCTGGCCAATGTGGTGCCCATCCACAAGAAGGGCCGGTTGGATGAGCCAGGGAATTATAGGCCTGTCAGCCTGACCTCAGTGCCAGGCAAGATTATGGAACAGGTCATCTTGAGTGCAATCACACAGCACTTACAGGATGGCCAAGGGATCAGGCCCAGCCAGCATGGATTTAGGAAGGGCAGGTCCTGCCTGACCAACCTGATCTCCTTCTATGATCAGGTGACCTGCCTGGTGGATGTGGGGAAGGCTGTGGATGTAGTCTACTTGGACTTCAGCAAGGCCTTTGACACTGTCCCCCACAGCAAACTCCTGGCCAAGCTGTCAGCCCATGGCTTGGATGGGAGCACTCTGTACTGGGTTAGGAACTGGCTGGAGGGCTGAGCTCAGAGAGTGGTGGTGAATGATGCCACATCCAGCTGGCAGCCAGTCACTAGTGGTGTGCCTCAAGGGTCAGTGCTGGGCCCTGTGCTCTTTAACATCTTTATTGATGATCTGGATGAGGGCATTGAGTCGATCATCAGTAAACTTGCGGACAACACCAAGCTGGGGGCAGGAGTTGATCTGCTGGAGGGTTGAGAGGCTCTGCAGGGAGACCTCGACAGGCTGGACAGATGGGCAGAGTCCAACGGCATGAGATTTAACGCATCCAAGTGCCAGGTTCTGCACATTGGCCACAACAACCCCATGCAGTGCTACAGGCTGGGGTCAGAGTGGCTGGAGAGCGGCCAGGCGGAGAGGGACCTGGGGGTACTGGTCGATGGTAGGCTGAGCATGAGCCTGCAGGGTGTCCAGGCAGCCAAGAGGGCCAATGGCATCCTGGCCTGCATCAGGAACAGTGTGGCCAGCAGGAGCAGGGAGGTCATTCTGCCCCTGTACACTGCACTGGTTAGGCCACACCTCGAGTCCTGTGTCCAGTTCTGGGCCCCTCAGTTTAGGAAGGATGTTGAGTTGGTGGAACGAGTCCAGAGAAGGGCAACAAAGTTGGTGAGGGGTTTGGAACACAAGCCCTATGAGGAGAGGCTGAGGGAGCTGGGGTTGCTTAGCCTGGAGAAGAGGAGACTCAGGGGTGACCTTATTGCTCTCTACAACTACCTGAAGGGAGGTTGCGCCAGGGGAGGTTTAGGTTGGATGTCAGGAAGAAGTTCTATACAGAGAGAGTGATTGCCCATTGGAATGGGCTGCCCGGGGAGGTGGTGGAGTCACCATCATTGGAGGTGTTCAGGAGGAGACTTGATGGAATGCTTGGTGCCATGATTTAGTTGTTTGGGTGGGTTGGATTGGTTGATGTGTTGGACACAATGATCTCAAAGGTCTCTTCCAACCTGCTTTATTCTGTTCTGTTCTAAGGTAGTCCTGCTCTGTTGGGTATGCCTACAGATCAATTGCCTGGAGGCAAAGGGGTTTATAATGTCATTAACCACTTTAGTGCCAGAAAATATCACCAGTCTCAGAAAATACCACCTTGTATTGTTCTCTTGGCCATCCAAATCCTACAAACACATACCTGAATATTTGTGATTTCTGCAAAGTAGAGCAAATCTCTCCAGATTTCCAGGAAACACTGAAAAATGCCTAGTTAGCCTTTGTATGAAGCCTTCTGTTCCTCAGGGTTCCAGTAATTATATTTACACTTGAACTTGGTCCAGTTAGCAAGCAGCCGCTTACCTATGATATTGTAACCTCCATGAAGATGTAAGATGTTGTACATGCTGTGATGACCCCAAGTGGCAGGGAAATGGTTTTATGGTAAATAGAATCATAGAACCATAGAATCAATAAGGTTGGGAAAGACCTCAGAGATCATCAAGTCCACATGCTGCTTGAGAATCAGCATGGTAGTTTTTATTTCCTTTCTTAAAGTCTCCTTTGCCTTGTCTTCCAGGAGTATATGAATGGGTTACTTTCCGAATGAAGCCTGGTGGGCCAGCATTGTGGGGTGAAGCATTCCAAGCTGCAATCAATACTCACATCAGTGCAGGCTATACCAAGCTAATTGGTATTTTCCACACAGAGTATGGATTACTTAACACAGGTACTCCTCAGTTTCTTATACAGAATTTAGCATGGGAAGAGGCAGAGGTAGAGGGGCAAACCTTTGTCCTGGATCAGGATTGGCTGGCTGGATTGGTGAAAATGTTGCTGTGGATCACCGGAGTTGTGTAAACAGTCCTTGAACCCAGCTTTTGTATTTGCTTATAGGCTTAAGCCAGCCTTTAAGATAGCCTGATGCTATCTTGAAAGACTCTCGGATCTGATGTTAAGGAGTCAAAACTTTTAAAGGCTTAGTAAAAGTTCATCCCACCACTTACTTGCCTGGAGAAGGCAGACTGCCGGGACTTACAGCATATGTCATAATGCAGGCTAACAGTATTCAGTTGATTTGATTTCTCCTTTCTCAGTCCATGTGATTTGGTGGAATGAGAGTCCAGATCACCGGGCAGCAGGAAGGCATAGAGCCCATGAAGATGCCAGAGTGGTAGCAGCTGGTAAGAGATGATTGATCCAGGGAATGTAACTGCATGCATGCTGACAAAACTGTTGTTTCTCACTAAATGACTGTCTTAATAAAACATCATTTCATTTTAGTGCGGGACAGTGTCAGATTCCTGGATTCACAAGAAAATATGCTCCTGATCCCTTTGCCATGCTCTCCACTGAAGTAACCTCCTGTAGGAAGAAGTCAGCAAGTGCTATCCTGTGGACTGTCATACCCTCATGAACCAAGCTATTCTTCAGTTTGCAATAAACATGCAAAATGCAGATCACTAGCAATGGGCATCAGTAAGATTTTGTACCCTGATAGCAATTGCTAAGCAGAAGTTTATGCTGTTAGTCTTACACCCCCAGAAAAAAGAACTAGAGTCGTGTCAGTTAGGGTGTAAACCACACTTCCCCTGTCTTCTATTTTAATCCCTCAGTTCTTGGTACTTTTCTGTGTAGCTAGATCACTTACCAAAACCCGTATTGCTCTCTTCCAGCACTACAAGTCAGGGCTGGTGTAATTTTCATAATGTACTTTGGTGACTCTTGCAAATATCACATCTTGGCAATTTGTGGCTGTTTGGGTTTCCAGGGCTCAAACCCATTGGAAAGAAAGTAGATCACCCCTGTCTTCCCCTCCCACTCCCCATCCAGGGAAAAGGTAGGGAAAGTAAAAGGGTGAATAAAATATTTGAACAGAAACTAGAGGTTAAGAAAATTATTTTTACCAAAAAATAAAAGATATTTAGGGAGAAGGGATGTACAGGGATAGAGGGGAAAGGAATAAATACAGATATATGCAGATCCAGATTGTGGATGGCAATGGATTTTCTGGGATGCAGGCCCTAGCACATGGAGGTAAGCCAGGACCATGAGACAGGCCTGACTGTGTGGTCAGCAGCCTTCTGGCAAGCAGAGCAAGAGAGAGCAAAATGGAAATTCTTCCCCCTTACAGGGGGCAAGGCAGGAAAGGGGAAGGGAATAACCTGATCTGGTGACACCCCTGGAGTCAAGTTTCCACCCCCTGGGGTCAGAGTGACTCCCCCCACATTCCACCTGGGGGTCAGGTTTCTGCCCACCTAGGAGCTTTGAGTTTCCACTCACCTGGTAGCTCTTTAAACCACAACACAGTTGCATTCTGGTTTAAGGAGGAATGTCCCCACATCTCTGTTAACCAGTTGTGTTTTAATCAGACTTCTTACTGGGATGCTTTATCTGCAATCCATTAGTGGGACTGGAATTGCACCTAGAAGGTGCTGTGGTAGAGATAATCAGGTAGCATTTCCCAGTGACCTCTGCCATGAGACGAGCCCTTCATTCTATTACACTTCACTTCAGCCCTTTCGTTTTTTATTCATAAAACAGTCAAAACTCTGGATTACAAACAATGCTTTGCCAGATGCAATTTAATGCTTTTTTTTAGGGTGCTGAACTTGGTGAGCCCTTCTTGTTCAACTGTGCAGTCACAGTCAGCTGGTCTACATTTTCAGTGTTGACATCAGTCCCTTACTCTTTTAACTGTGAAATGATAAAGCCCATTCTCCAAAGTACAGCATTTTGCAGGTCTTGCATTTTGGTTAGCAACAGTCTTGATAGTAGTTGCATTAGCACATGGGCAGAGGACACATGGACTTAGAAGTCAAATATCTGTCCTGTGTACAGTGGTACAGAGCACCTCCTTCTGCAACTCAGAGGTCACTAACTGATAGCACTGGAGAAGCTTTTCCACAGGGTAATCACTAACATGCAATGATCAATTGGTTTCACTTCTCTACTCGAGTATCTTTGTACAGCCTGCCTAATCATGGTTATTGCTTCTGTAAAGTACATAAAAATATCATGGAAAGCACTAAAAAAACAGCTGTAGGCAATTACGTGCAAAGTGAGTGGATGTAATCCAGTGGATGTAATCCAGCTGCTGTAGCAAAGAGAATGTAAGAGGTCCTACCTTCCTTTGAACAATTGGCCACTATTCTGCTTCCATTTCTAAACTGTTCAAAAATCAACTTGAGTGATCTTCCTTTAATTTGACATTATATAAATCTAGGGCATTTTAGAGTATTTCTATTCAAACATTCCCTGTTTTCAGTGACAAAGCAAAAGGGAGAAACTGCTGCAACTTCCTGCGTCTCTGTAATGGAAATATTCATACAGGTACCTGACTTGATAGTTAAACATTCATATTAATACTGTTATGCTCTGCCACTGCATTTGACAGTTACATCAGTCACTTCAGGATTTGCTGGAGACTTTCTTTATTTACAAACATTAGTGACTTAAAGTACCACTCCCCATTCAAATCTTGTACTGCCTCACTTACACGTAAAGAGTGTGTGGCTCACGCTAAGCTGTAGAGGTACTGGAACGTGCTTGTGTATTATGCTTCAAAGTTCACAACAAAACAAATGTAGGCAAGTGATTCCAAGTAGCACTCCTCTAAAGAACATGTGCAAAAGTGACACTATGAAGACCAATGGTGCCATAACAGCTTTATTTTTCACATAATATAAGGCAATTAGAGTGCCTTTTTAACATTTCACATAAAAGTTATTAGGAAATACAAATATATATACTTTTTTTTTGCCTTTTCTTTTTTTCCTTTTAATGAAAAATGTCCATTTAAGGATTTAACTTAGAAATTTCAATTGTGAAATCTCTCTAGATTTTTGCAAAGTTAACAGATATTCCAGTGCAAAAATAGATCCCATTACAGATAGCATAAAGTGCTTGGAATGAAGGACCAACTATAATCCAGGAGGGGAGGATAAGCACAAAGTGGTCATTTAACCATGGGGAAAATACAACTTACTGAAACACAAATCTACTACAAAGAGGGATGTAACATGTCAATGGTAATAAAGTTTAAAATAATTTAACTCCTCAGTGCAGTTTCATTCTCAAGAGTGGTTCATATGCTGTATGTGATTCTAAAGTGATTTTTTTTCCCCCAGCACACGTTGTTTACAGAAATACTTTGTCACAGGTAGACTTTGCATGACAGTCACAGGGCAATAGGAATCGAGATTCTTCTTTTGGTGGGTTAAGAAAAGACAATTGTGATGCAACTGTTGTTTCCTGCTGAACTAATCCTTTACATGAGCCGTTACAAAGAGAAAACGACATGCCTTTCAGGACCAGATATGAATCCCAGAACTTATTGTTCCACATGCACTAGTTCAGTGCAGAGCGGGACAAACCCTTCACTTTGGTGATTTAATTCTGATTTGTAATAGTGATTTTTAACAGTGGTAAGCCTTCAACACATGCCACTTGTTCCAATGATCTGCAGCCTGTTACAGCTGTTTAGTAATTTTTCTGCACCTGGAAATCTGGTGTCTCCATCACCACCCTGTAACGCATCCCCGAAGGGTGATGATGCCATGAGAGTAATAACAAAGCATGATTTAAGTGAGGTATACCAATCCCCATTACACTCCTTTCTCAATCCCCTTAGCAATGTATTATACAGATAAAATAATATGAAAAAGGCACTTCAGCAGAGCATGTAGTAAGCTCTTACCTTATACCAAGGCAGGACACAGCAGGGATTGGGAAATTGTGCTAAATATGTAACTGTGTTTTAAAAAAATGCTGAATTGGTCAGTATTACCAAGTCTATCTGGAAATAAATAATCAACCTTCTTCAGGCTCATCCAGCCAGTTTGTTGGGCATTCACAGAAGAAAATTGTGCATGATCAATTCATGGTGAAGTGGTATCAAGAACTAGTGCAGAACCTGTATGGATATTTAAGGCGGAGGCATGACACACAGGAATAGCCCAGGATATGCACTGGGATTCAAACCACATTACTGAACCTATTTCTGAATATAAAACCAAGACAGAGGGGCCCATAAATGTTTCAATGAAAGCATACTCTCCCATGACTGCTGCACAACATGGTCCAAAATTGGTTGTTCTTACTGTATAATATCCCCTTCTCTTGTTATTCTGGCATTGTAAAGCTTTGAAAACTGATTATTTTGAATTGCCTTGTTCTTCAAGGGGATTTTTACTGAAGCAGTTTGTCACATATAAAGTAAGGGTCTATTCTCCAATAGGGATCACCTAATGACTGAAACTGCACTGCACAACAGAAGCAGAATTTTACACATTAATCTAAGGTTATACCACTTTCCAAACTGGAAAATTTAAGTGGACAACTTGCAGTAATTGCAGATAGCAGCTGATTGCTAGAGTCTGGAACTTGGTCAGATCATGAATGCAGCTATCATTGAATGGATAGAATGAGAGCATAACATTGTAGGCATAATGTAAAGAAATACTGTAGCTACAAAGATCAACTGAAAGCATTTTTAATCCCTAATTATGCTACCTACCTATTTAAAGTCATAAATAATACTGTTAAAAAAAACCCCAAACATCTACATCTCATTTCTAGTTTTACCTGGCAAAGCCAGTAATGGCAACATGCTTGAGCTAAGCAGTAACTTCAGATGATGGGTACCTTTCTGGTGCAAAGCAGGGGTTAAAGAGCAGGTATTACACATCTAAGTGACAGCTCACAATTTAGAATTTGCTCTTGGCATTAGCAGCTTGTACAACTACTGAGTTTGCTGCTGTGGTCCAAACCCTAGGTCTGCTTCTCACCCACTTCCTCTTACTAGGTGTTCATGCAGCTGCTGCAGTACCTCAAAGGAGCAGGAGAGTACTCAACTACACAAAAACCTAGTCAGAGCAGGCTATTGGTTATGATGCTGGTGGGACAATCCTGTGCATTTGCAGCGTTCACAGTTCTGCATATCACCACTTACTGATGGAGATGTATGGATAAGATGGCTCATCTCTTGCCATCCCATCTGCACAGTACTGCTTTGTGACCCCAGATTTGTCACCAATTGACCTACCCCAGTCTAGGAAAAGCAGCTGGTCAGGTAAGTTTTCACAACCTAAGGCTACAACACTGGTGGTGACTTTTCTCGCCACTGTCTTGGCACATTCATTGCCAGCAATGGATGTAGCACCAAGAAATTCCCACACCTGACATGAATGTTTAAAGGACATACATGTCTAAAATGTCTATAAATAATCACTGGCCATGATTCTTCAATGAACTATTTTGCAACCCTAGAAAAAACATACTGTACAGAACAAGATACAGTATGGTTGAAAGCCCACAGCATCTGGTGAGTGCTTTACCACAGCTTCAGAGTTATACTGTAATGAGCTAAGTTCAAGTCTTTCACTTGAGAACAGTATAAGATGACTCCATGAGGCACTGCCTCTGTAAAGGAATTTAGTTTTCATTGCATTGAATTGCATTGCATTGAATGGTTATCAGTAGAGTGTCCAGTTTCTCTTCCTCTAGCTTCATCTTTGGGAGTATCCTATCCCAGGAAAAGGAAGTTTGCATTCTGCTCATCATTTCTTTGCTGAAATAGGCTCACACACAACTTTCTTTTACCTTTTCATCTTGCAGGAAAGAATTAAGTATCGCAATGTCTACCACAGTCTGGTTTTTGTGCAATGACAGGTCCTTAGGGTGGTCATCGTCGCTTTGGTCCTTAGCAAAATTTACAAAAACCTACAAGAAAAAAGTCTGTGTCACACATCACCCTGGATTTTCATTAATTTGGGGAATTTTATACACTAGGCCTCCTGGGCTATACACTAGTCCTGGCATTTAGTACTCTGGGTTGCTAAAATGCCCTTAAAAGGCATCTCAAATTGGTGGATTTATTTATGCACAAAGAAGCTTCTGGCAGACAGGTTAGTAAAAACTTACTTGGTCAAGTGTGGTCTGAGAAACGGAGTAGTCTTCTATGTGGAGTCTCTTTTTGTTCTGGGACAGAATACTGAATATTCTGGCCAGGGAGGATGGCGAAGAAGGAAGCTGGTACTGCAGCATATTCCGATGCTTTTCCTTTAGGACACTTCCAGGGAAGGCATGCCCAAAGAACTCCTCAACAGGCTTCAGGTCTGGGTTTGCCCCTGCAATTCTCACCACTATAGTGTAGCCATCTCCAAACCTGTAAACAAGAGGCCCAGCACAGAAGTTAAGAGCCTGAAATGCAAGTTAAAGACCCTGAAATCCAGCAGACTTTTTCCTAGTCAGAGTACCAAAGTGAAACCTGCATGAGAAATTACATCTGACTTATCCCCATATAAATGGAGACAACTCTGTGGTGTAAGTGAAAATAGGTACCTGTTCTTCAGATGCTGGACACTGCCCAAACATCTGAATCGCCCGTTGACCATTATCGCCATTCGAGTGCAGAGGGCTTCGCATTCTTCCATGCTGTAGGCAGAAGTAACTTCATTAGCACCACAAGCAGCAGTGGAGGGCAGAGCAGCCAAGCAAAGTCTAGTATTCAGCCCTGGTAGATGCAAAAGCCAAGGTATGATACAACTGTGCTGCTACTTGCCTGTGAGATGTGAGCACCACCGATCTCCCCTCTTTTATGACACTCAGAGCACAGTTCCACAAGAAACGCCGTGCTTTGGGGTCCATCCCTGTTGTTGGCTCATCCTGCAAAAAAACAGGTTATGCTGTTACATTCCTGCCAAAAAATACCTCATCTCTGAAGACCTGTCCATTATGGTTATGCATACTGAAAACACTGAAAATAAGGACATTTGACTCATTTTCCAAAATGAGAAAACAGTTTATGCCCCACATTTTAAATTAGCAAACATCTTTTTCAGAACTGAGAAATATTGTTTTTATAGCTGCAATTGTAACATGCTGCAATACCTAGCTCTGAAACCAGTTAAAGACAACAAGCTTGTTTAAATAAAGCACTGGACTACTTTCTCCTGCACTATGCACTTTAGTAGTCCTAAGGCTTGTCCTCAGTTTTAATCTAAAGAAGCCTAAAACATTGATTTCCAATTTTCCTTCAACTGTTATCATATAATCAGTCAGGGTTGGAAGGGACCACAAGGATCATCTAGTTCCAACCTCACACTACATCAGGCTGGCCAGAGCCTCATCCAGCCTGGTCCTAAACACCTCCAGGGATGGGGCCTCAACCACCTCCCTGGACAACCCATTCCAGGGCTTCACCACTCTGACAGTGAAGAAATTCCTCCTCATGTCCAGACTGAATCTCCCCACCTCCAGCTTCATTCCATTAAAAACACAGATCTTCCACTGTACAGTTAAGATTTGCTTGTATCACACAGGAAGGTCTTAAATTTTTTGTAGGTCTAGAAATCTTTGCAGCAGCACTGAGATAGTGAAGAAGCTACACAGCTGGCAGCTTGACATCACTTTCAACACTCCCACTTTTCCAGTCATTCTTCAGAAAGAGAAGCCTGGAGGTCCATTACTGTAGCTTGCACCTACCTTTAAACAGGGAATCTTTATTTCCATGTGTTTTCAGCTCACGTTTAAGTGACTAATCATGTCTTTAAACACTACTTGTCCGTGAAATATAGTCATCATTTGAACATGATTTTTCTGTTTTCCAGGGAAAACATTAGTAAGCAAAGGTTGTAGACTCACCAGGAACACCACAGGTGGCCCTCCAATGAGGGCAATGGCTGTGGAGAGCTTGCGCCTGTTCCCTCCACTGTAATTCCCAGCATATTTTTCTCCATATTTCACAAGGCCCAGCTTCCGAATTGCCCATTCGCCAACCTGCAAGAGAAAGCACAACAGCATCTTAAATCCAGCACAGCAACATCCGTACAATGAGAGTTTCCGCACAATGAGAGTTTCCTTCTGAGTGCTGCCTTTAATAATGTTTTGCAGAAGGGCCACTTATGCGAGGATCTAAAGTGGCACAGATAAAGGTTTTAAAACACCCTGTTTATCTCAGGATAAGGATATAGGCAATCCTGTCCCTGGGAGGCCAGAAAACCAAATGGCTGCAGCTTATTAGCCAGTGAGCATGAGCTCAACATCAACTGAGCCATGTCAAGCACTAGTGTAGGGCCCTTAGCAGCACCAGCTTCAGCTAGCTTCCCCGCAGGGACATTCACTACTGACAGCAGTCCTACTGTGGGGTATTGCAGTCCTTCAGATGAATGAGGAAGATGTGGTTTGTTATTCTTGAGTATTGCTACTGGTGCCAATAACCTGCCCCAGGGATAAAAAGTATTTGGGGGAAGAGATTCAGGGACTATGCAGATCACACCCAGAACTTTGTATGGGGTTGATGGAAACATCACATGGAGGAACTTGCAAGCAACCTTCAAATGAGCTTGCAGTTTTCACCCATCATCACTACTCTCAAAGAGGGATTCAAGCAGTATACCTAGACATATCCTAGGTACCAGATCTAGCCCTATCCAAAAGCACTGGGTACAGATGCCATCTTCTTATCTACAGCAGTTCTTGTTTTGCAGCACCCAGGACTGTTAACTCATGGAAACAGCACTGAGAAGGGTGCTGTGTTGTGATGGCAGCTGCCCTTAATTGCTTAAAGACTGTTAATGTAACCCCATGTCTGACTGATGAAACAGCAGCACATCAATGACCAACAAGAAAGATGCAACAGCCAGTGTGAAGCTGTTGTAAAGCTGTAAAGTGCTTGCTTCCTGGGAGTCGGAAGAATTAACTCATGCAGCACGCAAGATTCTGCATGACCTGCAGCTTCACAGCCTTTAAACTATTAAAGGAAAGATGTCATTCAATGGAGGAGACCATCCCCTGTGGAAATGCTGGATTCAAAGTATCTGACCTTCCATTTAATCCACTTTTCTAGGCAGTGCTGAAAAACCATACACCTCTGATTTGCCTTGGAAGGAATATGGGGCAGATTTCAACATACAGTATCTTTAGCAGCTTCAAAACATCATGGCAACACATTTGTTGCAAGCAGGGTGCATGCAAGCCGGTCACTGGGGTGGGTGCTATGACATTTCATTTACCTTGCAGACTTCTTTCTCTGGAACACCTCTCAGGAGTGCGAAGAACTCCAAATGCTCTCGCCCTGTCATCAGATCATTAACAGCATCAAACTGTGGGCAATAGCCCATGTTCTGATGGACTTCTTGGATGTTGGACAAGATGCTGTAACAAAAAAAAAAATCTTTGTAAGGATTTCTCAAGCACACACTGCTATTTTAAGTGCTCAAAGTGAAACAAGTGGGAAGTACTGAACCACAAAAAATACAGCCAAATTATTTTTTCCTCTCTCCCCATTCCCCCCTTCTTTTTGTTCAATTCAGCATGAGACTGTGTGATTACCAGACTAAATCCATTTTCCTACGCTACTGAAGTACTTTATCAGACTTGGCAAAGGGCTGAAATAGATGCCAGGAGTTGAAAAAGGGAAAAGTGAGGTGAAGTTTAGACTTGCTGGAGGTGGAACAAAAGTTGAGAATGCTGGAGGAGAAAACAGCAAAGGAAGTGCTTTGACACAAAGAAGAAGAGAGGGCATGGTCTTTCACCTGTTTCCTTTGAGGAAAGCTTCTCCTCCTGTCACATCTGTATCACCAGTTAGCATCTTAAAAGTGGATGACTTGCCAGCACCATTTACTCCCAAGAGTCCAAAGCACTGGGGACACAAAAGAGCAGATGAGCATAGTGTGTCTGAGAACAGGATTCAGCTGCATTACCTTCAGCAATGACAAGATAGGAAGGAGCAACCTTAACTTTCAGGACAGCTGAAGGGAGTACATTTTTTGCATTTAGGTTGGTAAAATTAATGAACTCTGGTGTCACCCTAGTGCAGTGACAAATATAAGTACAAAAGTGCTACCTTTGGAGAGTACCAGAGTTTGGCCTCTGTTCCCAGACAGAGTTCAGTACCTCCTTCAAAGGCAGACACACACAGAATCAGAAACTGCTTCTACTTCCAGGCAGTTTCATTAGATGTAATTTGAAGGTCATCCATTTCTGATGTTAGTGTACCCTTTGCTCTCTGTTGCTCTTAAACACCACATTAACAACAAAGTAATGAATTTGAGAGATAAGATCACCTCTCCAGGGGGGATTCCAACGCAGATCCTATCGACTGCTGGCTTTCGCTTCATTCTGTAGATCTGAAAGTGTAAGAAAAAGAGTAAGGACAATGTCAACGAGAACGGTAATTGGAAACACATACTTTCAATGTGCCAAACATGCTCCTCTACTAGAGGATTCTTCTCAGTGAGACTTCTGGTGAACTGCATGGTTTTATGCCAACACATCTTGGGAATGCAGAACTTTTTTGTCACCTTAGTAAGCTCCTTGATTTCCAAGATGTCACTTTGTCCTCCTCCGCTAATTATCCTCTGTCTCTCTCTTGTTACATCCTCATCTTCATCATTCACAGGAGGCAGCTTGCAATACACAGGCCTGGAGAGAACAACATGATAAAGCTTTAACAGAAGAGGACAGGGATTCCACATAGTTAATGTTTGCCCCACTTCACAGGGGACACCAATGTAAACTTCCTCTGCCTTCAGTGGTGAAGCGTGGCAGATAACCTACCTGGGTTTGATGAAGAATCTGTACTGGATGAGCACTGTGATGAGGAAGAAGACAGCACCCTCTACTGCCATAGCAAAGAGGTTCCTTCCCACCAGGTCCCATGACATGGGCGACACAAAACGATTTTCTCCTGCCAAAGCGAGATGAAAAGCACAGTCACGTTTCCAGAGCAACAAAAGCAGGCTAGCATTTCTTTCTGCAAAGCTCATCAAAGCTGGAGGCCAGGGCAACTGGAGAGAAGCCAGTGGGAGGAGGGAAGTGACAGACCACACGAGGGATCAGTTATTGCTGTGTCCACATTTCTAACTGCAGCAAAGTTGGGAGTTGGGCCCAGAGAATTCACTCTGCCAATGAAGAGCTGGCCCAGCTTCCTGAAAGGTTAGTGAAGTACAGGAAGGCTGTGACTCAGGCCTGGCATCCACATCCAGGAAAAAAAAAAATTACAGCTTTCCAAAATCTCAGCCACTCCTTACATTTGGCCTAATGATCCTCTCCATACTGTTGGCTTTATGCATTTTTATCTAATGCCCCATATAACTAAAAACTCTGGGGATCTATCTGACCGGCCTTCTTCAGTCCTTGTTCCACCTGGAGGACAACTGTGTAGGCTTGCCAGGTTTCATTGTATCTGCGCTGCAAATTGTGCGCTTTCAATTCTTGAAAAGTCACAGGAGCAAACTCAAGCTTTCAGCTAAGGTGACTGTCACCATGATAACATAATTTCACTTACCAAACCTCTCCAGAGCATCAGCCATGGCCTGGTTTTTCACCATGTCAATGAGTCCTCGCCCCAGACAGAAGTGGGGGAAGATGAGGAAAACCGATTTCAGGATATCATTGATGTTGTTCAGCTTCTGCTAAAAGAAAATTAAGTGACAGTGAGCCATGTGAGCAGAAAAAAGCCACCACATGCCAAGTGCAATCCATGTTGTGATTGACTTGTCCCTCAATCAACAATGCAATCCCCTTGAAAATTCACAGATTAGAAAAGCTCTTCCAAGAGCCAGTGCCATGGCTCCTCTGGACAATGACATTGTATTGCTCAAGATACAATTCACAGAAGTGAGCTGTACCAAAATACAGATTCCTCCAAAAGAGTCTAAAATGCAGTGTCTGCAAACACTAACATGCAGAAAGGCTATGGGTTGAGGAAACAGGAAAGATGTGTCTGACTGGTTATCTCAGTGTCTGTGGGCAGTCCCTTCCTATCCTATACTGGAGGCTCTAATACTTTTTGTTTGTAGTCTTCGAGTTGTCTTTGCTCACAGGTTGCACTGACAGCAGCCTGAAGAGAGGTTCCTGTTCTGCCAGCCACTTATCATCAAGCATGTACATGTTTTTACTGAGCTACAACAGGCCTTGTACCAAAAATGACTGTTGTCAATAAGTTATGCCTATAGGCAGTGATACAATTAACAGGTACCTTCCAGAGGGTCTCCTCAACCTCATCCTACAAGGAACACTTCACACCAGTGTGGATCAAACAGGGTCTGATAAGATATATTGCGCGTACATGCATGAGAGGAAGTTGCCCAGAGAGATTGCAGAGTCTTCATCTCTGGAAACATTCAAAACCTGATGACCTTCAGTGACCTGCTCTAGTTGACCCTGCTCAGAAACTGGACTAGACAATCTCAGGAGGTCCCTTCCCACCTTAACTATACTGGGAACAAAGCTGAAGTGGTCTTTAACCCATTCCCATGAGAATCTGTGTTTAAACTGCTGCAGTAGCTAATGGGTACAGGCTGGCAGGGGCTAGCCTTTCTGGAGAACCGACTGTTAAAGGCAACTTGGCACCAACATGGGATTAGCTTGCAGCAGCACATAACACTGAGTCACTTCTGGGGAAACATACGTTGTTGGTGAAGAGCTCCAGGACAAAGGTGGCCACACTGCCATTGATGCCAATGAAGAGGTTCACACTGGTCAGCACAACGTATGCTGTGCTGGGGATTTTAAACACGAAGGAGGCTGGATACATGAGAGGGGTGATGGACCACCTGGCAAGAGGAAAGGCAGCAACATTAGGTAAGCACCTCCCAAGTCTAAGTGCCTTCCCAGTCATCCTTCTGTTTGAGAAATCCCTTACCCATAAAGAAACAGAAGGAGAGCCAGCACAGGCAAGTTGGAGGAGGATACATAGGACTTCTGCTGGAAGCAGATGAAGATGATGATGACGAGTGTGGCTGGAACAACGTAGTTGCACTGGAAGGTGAAAAATATGGCTTAAGATGTTTTCAGATGACAAAAAAAGAGAAAGGAGTCTATCTGCTCTGAACCAATGGTTTTTCAAAATTATTTACTATTCCAAAAGCTGTTTCTAGGAGCAGTGTCCTGGGAGTGTCGTATGTGTGAACTACAATGCAAAATTTACAATCCTTGGTCCCTCTCAGAGTAATCACTATACTCTCAGAGTTTCTGGACACCACAGGTAGGAAAAAAAAAATATCTGTTTTGAACAGAGCAGAACATGGGGCTACACAAGCAAACATTCTGGGGCAGGTATTTTAAAGCAGCATAATAAATGCTGATGATTGAGTTTATGGTTGCCCTCCCATCCTTTGTTCAGTATTCCTTGACACACTGAGATGAACCATTACCCCAAAACAGCAAACACGAAAGTCATAGGCACAGTTGTTATTCACTGAATTAATGTGGTGTCCACTGGTCTCAACTATACTTTGTGCTTCAATGCAACAAACATCCTGCAAACACAAAATGGAGGACAGTTTAGAACAGTCACAAAGCCCTTACCATATCCCAGACAAAGTTGGCCAGCCAGTAGATCACAGGCTTCACACCACTGATGAATTGCAAGTGCTTAGCCTTGCTGACACGTTCCTGGATAAGGAAGACCACAAAGCTGGCAGGAACAAAGGACATGGCGAAGATCACACAGATGGAGACTAGGACATCCACAGAAGTGGTCATCCTGGACAAAAAAATTAAGAAAGAAAAGTTTTTCCCTGCTAGTGTTGCACCTTTGAGACTAAATGAAGCGGTTCATGCAGGGCAGTGCAGAAACCCTTTCTCCTTCTGCTTCGTTTGGAAGGGTAAAGGATGACCACATCAGGCTGTCTTTGTTGCATGTTTTTTCTCCAGCCATGTAACAAAGGGAACATACACTAGCCTGTTGGCATCTCAAAGAAAGCACCACAATAAGAAGATCTGTTGGTTACCTCAGCATAATAGATTGCTTTCTTCTTTCCTTATCACCATCACTTTCTTTCCCACTTAATGCATTTCTTGGGGCTTTGGTTGTTTGTTGTTGGGTTGGTTTTTTCATTTGTTTGGTTTGGAGTTTTTTTTGTGTTATTTTTTTTTCCTCAGTTGTTTTAAAGGTCAGAGGTATCCAACAGTTAACTGCCACTGCTCTTAGATCTGAAGGATGTACCTTCAGACAGCTTATGAGTCCTCAATCCTGTGTGGCAGTAGTGAACTAGTAAATGCTTCACTGCAGTGAGCCCTGTGTATTCCCCCCAGGCTGAGACAGTGGGCAAGACTGAATAGGATCTATTAATGGTTCCTAATCAAACAGTGGCACCTTGGGACAAAAGAATGACCATAGCCATAGTGAGCCACCTTTCTGGATATGGCTGAGAGCAATTTCCCAAGCAGCAGAAGGTCTTAACATTACAGTAGTTCTTTGAAACTGCACGTTCCAAGGACTGAGACATAGAAAGCTTCAACAGCAGTGCAGCTCAACAATTACTGTTTAACAGCTACGTTGCTGCCTACCCAGTTCACAGAATATAAGGCCAGTATTTCAAAGCTTATGTGCTACAAGGCATTGAATAGCTACTAGTGAGGCTAAAACCTCCTATGTTGTTTGTTTTCAGTAAACAGCACCTGAAGAGCCCAAACCACCCACAGTCATGTCAAGACTTACAAGGCCACTTCAGAGAGCTGTTGCTTGGTGAGGTTGAGTGGGTGATTGAAGGCAGTGATCCCATAAGCACTTGGGTTTTTGCCCTGCTGCAGGTTGGCCCGAAGGATAGCATTGTTGATCACATTCAGGAAGGAGGCAATGGCATGCCAGCCCTTGTTGTTGAACCACACCTGCAAAAGAGCACATTGGCATCAGAAAAACACTGAGGACATCAGCTCCTGAGTCCTGCAGAACATCCCTTCCCCTGTTAAGGACTTTGTAATTTCTTTCAACATCCTTCTAGTTAGTTTGCTTAGCATATACTGTAATCAGACACCACAAGAGGCTGCTGGAAGCTAGCACCAGTCCAGCAGTGAAATTCTAGTTCTTAGGCCTAGACTCCACAGGAAAACCAGATTTTTTTTGGAAACCCACAGAAGAATACAAGCTTCATTTACTCCACTAGCAAACACAGAGAGCTCTGGCCTGCAAGGCAGACTGCTGGGACTTGCTAACGAAATGCAATCCAGGTTACCAGACCTTCAAATAGCAGGCACAGCAGTGAAGACTAGTTCTTTTACCTTCACGTTATTCTTTGTATCCAGGCCTTTCATGAAACTTGACAGGCTGTTGAGAAACCGATCTGCAGAACTTCCCTGCAAAAATCAAAGACACAGTTACTTCCCCTCAGAGTACTGTTATGCATATCTTGGAGTCTAGTAGGGTCACACTTTTCCACAGTTCTGACATTTTCTTCCCGTTCTGTATCCACTAAGTCAGAGGTGGTAAGAAGGCCGAGAAACTTGAGCTTCCCTTCCCCCCTTCCCTTCTGCAGTCCCACTGGTAAAAGAAGTCAGCCTTAGGCCTGTTTTTTTCCCTGGCAGTAAGTACTAACCAGGGTTGGAGGCCACCTTCAGAGACATCACAGCCCACAGGCAGTCTTAGAAGAAAGTAGCAGCCCAGAATCTCTTCTGAGCCAAGGCAGACTCAGCACAGAAGGGCTCAGCTGAGGTTTTGAAGGCAACCTCTTGTTAATTCCCTGATACAGCCCATCCTGTCCTGCCACAAAACACTCAGAGATGTAGGTAGTCTCCACCAGCTGGCAATTGGAGTTGGACAGAGCCAATGCCAACAATGTGGGCTGTGTAAGCCTCACTCGAGTATGTTCTTAAGCTCTCTGCTGTTTCCAGCTCTGGAGACCTCAGATCACAGGCAATGGGAAGAAACCACTGGACACAGTTAACATACACATGTTCCCCATTTTATAGCTTCCAAGTCATCTCCCACATAACAGGACTCCAATATTAGCATACCCTGGGTTTATGTGGGCAGCTGCTCACCTGTGCCAGCTCCAAAATTTTCTTCACGCGTTTAATAGCATCAGTGACTTCATGGCCTGGAGGAAGCATAAGGGAACTGCTGGCTCCCAAGGAAAAGCCACCATACCTGGAAGGTCAGATAAAAAGTGATGCTATGACGTGACTACTCAGTGACCTCCATACTATGACATTCATCTTCCCTTCCCAGATGCTTCCTTTTCCTGCACTACATCCAAGGCAAGAATATCCACAATTTGATCTTCTGATACTCTGCTGCTTAGCCATCACATCTCCTACTCCTTGTTTCTGGGGTTAAATTGTATGATTGTTCAGCATACTATAACATTTAATGAACACAGCTATCCTTTGCTGCCAGTACAAGAAAAACAGGGCATCTCTCTGCTTCCCTTCCTTAGAAAAACAGCATTTCCCAAGATGCAGTATCAGTAGGCTGGTCCTGCAAATCTTTTCAAGCCAATAGTGCTCTTTGCATAAGACAGGTGTTCTTTCAGTGTTGGTTTATCCTTAAACATGAACCTTCAGCATTTGTCAGTTAAGAGCCATACAAAACAAACTGCAATGCAAGGTGGGTCTGTCCTTCTTAATCCATTACTTAAAAGCTAGTGGACACATGTAGAGAAAGAGCAGGAACTCACCTGAACTCATTCACCCAGATCTTATTCTTTAAGCTGCAGAAACAGAAAAGAAAACCAAGGTACAATACATTGAATAAGTGGAGAGACCCTAACAATACTGCAGACACATGGCCAGGGAAAAGAGTGCAATAGCCTCTCACATCTGGCATTATATCCCACCACTCCTTTGATGTAATCCCTAGTGTTGGTGCCTAGATTTTCCCCATACTGTACCTACAAGGCTCAGCACACCCTTCTCAAAACTGCCATAGCATCACTAATAATGCAGAAACACCGCCTGAGCTGTGGATCAGGGCAGTCTCAGGAGATAAGTGGGTCTGGCCCACTGCTGAAGAGTTTGGATTGCCCAGGCCTGTTTGCCTGGCATGTGCAGCATCCCCATACAGCATTTAGTGGGGTGGGTGTTCAATAGCTACCTCTTCCCAATGATCTGTGCGTAGGTCTTCACTAGGTAGTCTGATATATTGCGGCCTGTTAGATTCTGGAGGATGTCAGCAGTGTCTTGCTCACGCTGTCATCAGCAGGGAAAAGATAATAAATATCCATCAGAAAATGCAGATACCAAGTCAAACAAACTGTATGCAGTACTGCACACACAAGAATCACACCCAGCCACTCTGCTCTCCAGGAGCATTCCTCATTGCAGCACCACTGAGCTCCTTCTTACTTGTGGGGGTGGCAGCCCGCCTGCACCAGGAGGACACACAGGCAGCATCTTCTTGATCTTCTCATTGCTGCACTCACAAGAAGGGGAAGGGTTCTCCATGCTCCAGTTGCCTTTCAAGAAGATGTGCAGAACTGAGTCTGGGACTGAAGCTGTGGTCCATTCTGTCTGACCCACAGTGCAAGGAGTGTCTCTGTGTCAGGAAAGAGGAACAGCAAATGCAGTTTTTGAAAGCACCTGTGATGGGATTTGTTTATGAGACATTTAAATAACAGCCAACCTAGTCCCCAGAAGAGGCACAATGTTTTTCAGATTAGCCTAACCTCAGTAGGACAAACAGCTCAGAGCAACAGATGAGGCTCTGCAGCTTTTAATAAGTCCTAGTGACAAAAAGACTGAGTTTAGCCAACATTGCATAGTGCCAGACACTCGCCTCTTCTCATTCATTCTGCAGCACAAGAGTACTTCATTTCAGTCAGTTCCAGCACGGACAATGTCCAGAGTTCAAGAAGGGTCTGGATGATGCTCTCAGTCATATGGTTTAGTTTTAAGTAGTTCTGTGAGGAGCAAGGAGTTGGACTCGATGATCCTTATGGATCTCTTCCAGCTCGAACATTCTAGGATTCTAAGGTCATGGCAGACAGAAATTTCTTGGATGGCATTTCTGCCTTTGGGGCACCGAAATACTGCTGTTTTCCATGGCAACATCAGTGGACACCCCAGGGTGGGGTAACCCTGCTGTGTCTGCTCTGCAGGATATGGATTACTTTCCACCACTAGCCAACACATAGCATGCCTTGACTCTCTCCTGATCATTGTGTGAACAGGAGCTATAGTTCTTCCAGGCTAGAGACACATCACCCTGGACTCTGTACACTCCTTTTGCAGTCATGTCCTGAATCTTCAGTGATTTGTTCAAGACCATACAGCAAGTCAGTGCTAGAGCTAGGAAACAAGGCCAACATTATCTGGCTCTCCACTGTTTATGCCAGCGTTGGGGTGCTAACCTAGTTTTATAGTGTAGCTAGAAATGGGGGATTGTGGAATGGGAATAGCTACAGCCAATAACATCCCGCAACATGACTAGGTCCTTTTCCATGTCCAGGACCAAACAGTAGTTTGAGACTACTGTCTCCTTTCCATCTCTGTCAGTAAGGACTTGCACTCAAACCTCACTCTCCATGCTGAGGGCTGGTAATGGTTTAGGAAGTCCTCAGCACAAAAATTAAATGAGAAGGGCCACAAGGATGATCAGAGGGCTGGAGCACCTCTCCTATGAGGACAGACTGAAGGAGTTGGGGCTGTTCAGTCTGCAGAAGAGAAGGCTCCGAGGTGACCTAATTGTGGCCTTCCAGTATCTGAAGGGGGCCTACAGGAAGGCTGGGGAAGGACTTCTCAGGATCTCAGGTAGTGACAGGACTAGGGGAAATGGAATGAAGCTGGAGGTGGGGAAATTCAGACTGGATGTGAGGAGGAGGTTCTTCACCATGAGAGTAGTGAAACCCTGGAATGGGTTGTCCAGGGAGGTGGTCGAGGCCCCATCCCTGGGGGTGTTTAAGAGCAGGCTGGACAAGGCTCTGTCCAGCCTGATCTAGTGTGGGGTGTCCCTGCCCATGGCAGGGGGGTTGGAACTTGATGATCCTTGTGGTCCCTTCCAACCCTGAATGAAACTATGAAACTATGAAATCCTGCTCTGGTCATGCATGACTGTAATTTCCTAAAGCTGGCTAAAGCTGCAGGTGACTAGAAGCTGGGGCTGGGCTTCTTCTCAGACCAGGGTTCTACTTACGGGATGGAGTGACCCTGCATACAGCGTGTCCCAAAACCAGGCTTATTGAGAAGGGCATCCAAAAGCTCCTGAGTACCTGCATCTTCTGGAGCATCATTGCTATGGGTACAGCAGAAAAACACCACTAGGTCAGTATGACAACAGGCACACAGGAAAGCAGCAGCTGAGAAAGGCTGAGAGTACAGTGAAAGACCTCAGGAAAAGGATATGGGTGGAGATTTCGCTCAGAAGAATGTTTGGCCTAGAAGCATACACACAGTCCTGGTCTTTGTGCTCAAGTCACAGCTCTAACCAGTAGTTAGAGGTGGCATTTAAAGGTAAACAAACAAATTAATCAATACCAGGACTACTAAAATGTGCTTCTGAGCTAAGCACAGAAAAACAACTTTAAACAGCCTAGCAAGGAACTCAGTAACTCACATTTGCAGAAAAAAAAATAGAATTGTAGTATTTACCACCGTTTCTAGGACACAAGAAACATACCTAATAAACGTGTACTGCTCATCATACATCCAGGGCTGCAATTCCAGGCTGGGATACTTCCCAAAGGGAGGAACAATCAGGCTGAACATGAGAGCAATACACACAAAGACAGCCGGCAGCACAATCTGAAATTGCAAGGAAAGAGCAAGTCCTTTTAAAAGTGAATGGTTATAGAGGCATCAAGAGTTACATGAGAGTCACTAAATAGATCAAAACTATTTCAGTGTTTCCCAGAAAGGTCTGTGCTATTTGCATCAGAGAATTGCTGAACATCAATGCAAGACCAATTCTGGCTTTCCATCAGGGCACTCACTTGGGATGCAAATGATGCAGCCTGCAAATGCTGCTCTCAAGGTTAAATTTGGATTTGAGCCTTGTATCTTTGCTTTGTGAGAATACTGTTAACATTTGATATCTTGCACAGGCCCCACTTTGCTCAGAGGTGCAGTGAAGACCAGTTCTGCTCATCTGTATTCTCTTGAGGTTTTCTGCCCATGTTCAAATATGAATACAATTCATGATCCATAGCAGCCCCTGCTGAGGGCCCCTGCACACTGGGTGCTCTCACCTGAGCAAAGAAGCCCTTCCGGCTTCTCTTGGCAATAAGCAACCTCTTCCACAACAATGCCATGAACTGCTGCTGGGTGAGCTTCCAGCCCTTCATCTGGTAGGAGCCTTTCCCATCCATGCCACTGAGAAGGTCTGTCTCCCTGGATTCTGCTAGCAAGAAGAAATGACCCTCATTCAAAAGCTCACAGAATTATTCTCTGGGTGCTTATGTGCTGGAGACACAAGGTGACAGCTTCAACAGCTACTCTCACTCAACCACTCAGCATTATGACCTGCATTATTTGCATGTGCTCAAAAACATAAACAGGCTTGAGCCCCATCAATACCTGGATCTATATCTGAATCATTAGGATCCAATGCATCGTCTTCTGTAAATGGACGAAGGCAGCTCTGCCTGTCTCCAAACACGCGCCTGTTCCTTCTGGCTGGCAGCGTCCCATCTGAAAACATTGCAGTTAGAATTAGCTGAACTGCTTCAGTTAATCTCCAATTCACCACAGAAAAAGACAAAGCAGTATCATTTTCATTTTCCATGTCTTCCATTTTGTACACCAAGGAGCTGATCTGGAGTGACTCCACTGCAGTATCATCAAAATTGTCCCTCTGCAAGGGTCACGTATTTTAGGCACCACTCTTTGTGTGCTGTCCTAGAAGCTTCTTCCAGTGTATTGGACACTTTTTATTCCATTTAGCCATGAATAGAACAGAATAGAGGAGAACAGAATAGAGGAGAACAGAATAGAACAGACCACACCACGTTGGAAGAGACCTTCAAGATCATCGTGTCCAACCTATCATCCAACACCACCTAATCAACTAAATCATGCAACCAAGCACTCTATCAAGTCTCCTCCTAAACACATCCAATGATGGTGACTCCACCACCTCCCTGGGCAGCCCATTCCAATGAGCAATCACTCTCTCTGTACAGAACTTCTTCCTAACATCCAGCCTAAACCTCCCCTGGCACAGCCTGAGACTGTGTCCTCTTGTTCTGGTGCTGGTTGCCTGGGAGAAGAGACCAACCTCTGCCTGTCTACAACCTCCCTTAAGGTAGTTGTAGAGAGCAATAAGGTCTCCCCTGAGCCTCCTCTTCTCCAGGCTAAGCAACACCAGCTCACTCAGTCTCTCCTCATAGGGCTTGTGTTCCAAACCCCTCACCAACTTTGTTGCCCTTCTCTGGACTCATTCCACCAACTCAACATCCTTCCTAAACTGAGGGGCCCAGAACTGGACACAGGACTCAAGGTGCGGCCTAACCAGTGCAGTGTACAGGGGCAGAATGACCTCCCTGCTCCTGCTGGCCACACTGTTCCTGATGCAGGCCAGGATGCCATTGGCCCTCTTGGCTGCCTGGACACCCTGCAGGCTCATGCTCAGCCTACCATCGACCAGTACCCCCAGGTCCCTCTTTGCCTGGCCGCTCTCCAGCCACTCTGACCCCAGTCTGTAGCATTCCTGCCCCCAGCTTGGTGTCATCCGCAAATTTAGTGATGATGGACTCAACGCCCTCATCCAGACCATCAATAAAGATGTTAAAGAGCATGAAAACTGTAGGCTGCTGTCACTGCAAGCAAATTCTCAGCTAATATGCTTGTTACTCTCAGGTGCCATTTGCTAGGCCTAGATAATCCAGAAAGGCTGGCATAAGCACCTACCTAATGCAGTGAGCTTTTTTTAAGTACCTACTGAGATGTGATGCTATCAGGAGTTTTCCCTATTCTTCAGAGTGGACAACAGTGTCAGTCAAGCAATTCACAATACATTCCAACACCACAGAAGGTCCACTACTACAATTTAAACATGCTACCACTGAGTCAACTGAAGTTGACAGTATATAAAAGCACACATTAAGTATACTCAGAACAGCTATTTTTGGTCATTAAAAATATTAGCACATCAGAGTTCCAGTTCAGTTTGAAACAGGGCTGGTCACACCTTAGCATGTGTGCTGTGTAATTGAACATCCTGTCACCCACCTGCCCAGGGCTGGTGCAGTCAAGAACACTCCTCACTTGAGAAAACTACTAGAGTCTTTATTCCCCTGGGAGATAATCCCTTCACCAAGATTTACTCCTGAAATACCTAGGTTTGGTCAGCCTCATGTGTAAATATCACAAATACCCCACAAAAGGGTACTTCCTCTGAAGTCCCCTTCAATATAGTAGGGGACAACTACACCTACCTGAAGTTTCTGCATCCACACCGCTATCATCAGCCACTTTCAGGAAGATCTGAAAAGCAATAAAAGTCAGTGAAAATTAGAAGAGACCCAGTACTATGGGAACTGCTTCAAAAGAGCACAAGACTAACAGATCTAGCATGCGAACAGAGGATCCAGCATTTGTCCTCCATGTAATGAGAATATGGACTTTGTAGCTCCTCTCTAGCTTCTAGGAACCAGGCTGTAACCATATACATTTCCCTTTCCAAGTCGGTTCTCAGTGCATCTCAAATGTAAGCTCCTTCCCGTGTCTCAGATAAATACTTAGTTACTAAATTTGGGGAATCCCATCTTTCTCCTAGTCTGACAGTGCTCACACTCCTGTTCATGCTTGAATGGGTACCATTGTGGAGTGTGTCTCTCAGACTCTCCTAAACTAGAAAAGAACTCCCACATTTCCAAACGGCAGGTAACAGCCAATGCCTTCAGCAGCTGCAGGAGGACCAGAGTGCAACCTCAGTAGGTGGCAGCACTACCATTTCAGCTTTCCTTGTCACTATTTAAATAAAATAAGATTTATGAAGAGAAATTTCACACAAACAGAGGATAAAGTCCATGACACATCTGTGATAAAAAAAAAGGTGACTTGTCAGTTGGAACACAGCCATAAGGAAGAAACCTTAAAAAAAAAGTCCTTGACAAGGGCATACATATAAGCAGTTTCTGTGAAGAGGTTTCAGTCTCCAGTACTGAAATGTGTGTTTTCAGTTAAGTGCAGCACAAAGCATCTCCAAAAAATACCTCAAAGGTCTTTACACATTGATTAGAAGCCAAACTGTTGGCCAATTTTCACACAAAATCTCAGCAAAGTGCAACTGAACACAAGGACCTGTCTATACTTGCCTGTACTATGCTTGCTCCTATGAGTACACACTTAATAGGTCAGAAGACGATCCATTGCGGACAGGAACACAAAGCTGCCTGTTTACAGGAAGAGTCAAGACCTAGTCTCATTCTTATGTCCACCATTATCTATTTTTCCCAGTTTAAGTCCAAACAGAATCTTAAACATGCTCACCTCTTCCAGTGTGGTTTCAGAGATGCCATAGCTGGAAATGGCAAGATCAGAGAGACGGTCATCAATTTCGTGGAACAGTTCCACAAAAGCTCCCTCTTTAGCGGCTTTGTACGGCAAGACATAGGTTAATTCATGGCCAATGTCCTCCACCAGCCTGGCCTCAGGAACGTGCTTTGTAATGAGATTTGAAATTGCAGAAACATCTAGAAGAACCACAAGGAAAATATGGTGTTCATTTTGCTCATTACCATGGACCGAGCTCAGACATAAAAACCTTGCCATAAGGAAAAGAAGGAAAATGGGACATCTCTGGAAAGCAGCTCATTTCCATGTAAAGTCCACACAAGCTTAAACAAAAGACTAGACCCAAGAGCAGCTATTTCTTTTATTTGGAAAATCTGGGAAAGCTTTTACATGCTACTGACAGCTCTGCAGGTCACTGATATACAATTCACCAGCAAATGCTATGTATTGCTAACAAGCCCAGCAACTACCTAATCTTTGGTTATTAAATCCCAGGACAGCTCAAAACCAAAATGTCTCACCAAAGAAAAATGCTCCAATATTTACAGATTTAAAAATACCATCTCTGTGAATTTAATAATTGTCCCACAACTGTAGCTATGAACATACAAGGCTAAGGCAGTTGTGCAAGGTCAAAGATAGAGCAATGTCAGCAGTGGGAATGAGTCTCAGATTCTCCAAGCCTCACCTATTGTCAGTGTGTCACTTTCATGGTCACTGCCAAGGCCAGCATCAGAACTGCTCTGGGAGACACTGTCATCCTGGTCACAAGAGAGTTAAAAAAAACAAAAAAAAAAGTCAACCATTGTTTCCTGCTGTTTAATCAAAACCAGGGCACACCAATCTAGGTAACTCCAATCAGATGCTGTAACATGTTGGATACTCCAAAGGAGTAATGGTGACATACCACTGCAAAGGGCTATAACACAAGGTCCTGAAAACTCAGGGGTCACCGTTACAGAAGTGACTGGTACAAAAGTGTGCATGTTCTGTATATCTCTGATCAGCTTTAGACCACTGACATTGAAAGAAACTATAATGGAGATGTATGGCCCATGCAACATTTTAACAAGCCATGATCTGGCATGGTACCTACAAAATCAAGTAGCAATTTTAAAGAATAAGGAAATTTGAGACATTCTGTCTTAGATGCCGCTTTCCACAAGCCTAAGAGTTCATGAAAGAAGAATGAATGCAAGCAGGAATGATTAGCTGTACCTTTTTCAGGTAGGACACTGTGCTGCTGCTGTTTCGGCAGGAGCTCAGAGAAGAATCCACATCCTTCTTGACCAGGGTCAAATAATAGCCTGTTCCCAGCTGGTTCTTCAGGAAGAGAGAAGAGCCAACACAGCAGAGCTTGCCATGAGAAATTATGGCAATTCGGTCACCCAGAATGTCTGCCTCATCCATATGGTGTGTGGAGAGAATGATGGTGCGGCCTGGAATGAAGCAAGGGAAAACACCACTGGTAAGTCAACCATACTTGTACTCCTGAGCCAGGCCACAATCGTCTGGATCTTGCCATGTAGTGGGATGGGAGATAGATGCCACAAGTGCAGGTTCCATTGAACAAGACTAGCAATACATATGTTTCACAACTGCTGTCACAAGTTTATTCTCCCCACTCCCTGCAGCCCTTGTCATGCTCAGCAAAGGCTTGTTGCATAGAATAAAACAGGACACTGCTGCACACTATGAGTGAATTTCTGACTTTTAACTGCCCTCACAACCCAGTGAGAACTTTGTTCATAAGCTCTGACATGAATAGAATGAAATAGGAGAAGAGATGAGAGATCAGAACATCCTTATCCTGCATGCTTTTGTTCCTTCCTCAGTGCACACAATAGAATTGCAAAGATACATTGCTATTTTGAGAACACCCATGAATCATACGATTTTCTTTCACTTCCCATGACACATTTAAAGACCACATACCTTGCCGATACTTCAGCAGCAACTCCCATATCCCTCTACGAGAATAAGGATCCACCCCAGCTGTAGGCTCATCTAGAATGACAACCTTGGAACCACCAACGAAGGCTAAAGCAACAGAGAGCTTCCTCTGCATGCCACCTGTCAGACACAAGAACAAAGAGATGTTCTGGCTAATGTAGGATACTGAGATGTCTGAGAGAAAGCAGACTTGCACACTGAGAAGAAAAACACTGCTATTGTTTGAGGCATTCCAGGGGAATTCCATGGACAGGGGATAATTTGTCTGGAGTCCAACTCTCCTGCTACTGCATGAAGCCACACCTTGCAAACCCTTCCTCAGGTGAATCATATTATCATTGGCAGCAGCTAGTGGCCAGCCAGGAGGCATAACCATATTGGAGGACCTGGAGCATGGGTCTCCAGAGCCTGTGTTGCAGTAAGAGGTCCTTCAGAGACACACATCCTGTGGAATAGGCAACAGCAAGGAATTATACTACACTCCAGTACTAAAGCAAACCTGTGCCCATCTGCTCTCCCTTCCCAAGGTCAAAAGTGCAGCTTGTGTGGATAGCCAAGTCAGAGACAAAGGAGTCACAATCCTTTAGCTATCTGGTACAGACTAATACAGCCACCTTGCCACTCCTGAACAAAGGGGAAAGACATTCCAGGATGTCAAATGAAGAAGTAGAAGTCAGAAATACACATACAATTCACACACAGCAAGGGACTTAGAGATTACAGTCTGAGCCAATCTCACCTAAACCCATAAAATCCAAACATATTCGAGTAAGAGAAAGATGGACTATGTTGTAATGTGAACAAACATAAAATACTCAGAGAAAGTGAGTGTCTTGCTATGGCCATTAGGTAACACAAGGCAGTGAAAGATTAAGTTTACTAAGACATACTGATTAGAGACTTAAAGTGCTTAATTATGTGGTAGTCTTTATTTAATTGGAGTATCAAATCAAGGGATGTGATGTACAGTGAAACCCAAGAGATTTGATTGCTGGGGAAGCAGCTGAGAAATGTAAAAGCAGCTGAACCTACCAGAGAGTTTGCTTGTCCTCGCCTTCAGTTTGTGAGGCAAACCAACATCCATTACCATTTGCTCCATTTCCTCTTTCACCTTCTTTTCTGGCAGCCCTTTGAGACGAGCATAGAACCAAATGTGCTCCTCCACAGTCAGCCTAGAAAACAGGAGGAGGCTGAGTGTACAGCTGACAGTGCCAGGCTGGAATTCATCCCTTGCATTAGCATTACAGCAGGTATGTTTGTTTACTTGGGAGAATACCTTTTAAGATTGACGTTTCAAAAAGGAGCTACAGACTGGGTGTGCTAAACACGGTCCTGATTTCAGGGTGTGGTTATTCAGCACCAATGTAAATAATACGCTTTCAAGGCTGTCTGACTGAGTACCCTAAACATGCCAAATCACCAGACACTGGGGAAATATATGGCCTAATTAAGTTCAATGGAACAGAAGATAAAAGTGTAGATTTTTGCTGATAATTCACAGACATATAAGAATACGATCATGAACAGAATATCCTTGTACCACTCTCACACCACCCTGCTGTCTCACACCACATACAGAGGTAAAAATAGGACTGCTCCAGCTGAAAATACACTATTGTCTCCTGAATAACCAAAAAGTTTAGTAGACAATATTAGCTCTGTGTCTCCCAGATGCTACTTACAAGTCAAACAACACATTATGTTGTGGACAGACACCCAGGTTCTGTCTGATGGTGCTGAGTTCAGAGCGGATATCTTTGCCCAGGATGAAGGCTGTACCCGAGGTTGGAGGAAACAAGCCAGTCAAGATGGACCTGAAGGACAAACATAACAGATAAGCAGGTTCCACCACCAAGAAACAGCTGCTGCACATGCCAGGATGGATGAATGCAGAGTGGGTGGAAGCCCTGGGGAGCTCCCACATCAGGAAGGTAGTCTGATAAACATTACCAAAAGCTAATGGATTTAAAAAACAAACAAACAAAAAACATCCAACAGCTCTAATGGTTTTGACAGCAATCAAAGCACACTCACATGACCACTTGAAGACATTTTCCTCTAAAAGCTTTTCATCCTTTCAGTCCCAACTCATTTCCTTACACTGGTAAATCATAATCACAAATAGCATTACTAAAAAATGCTGCCAGCAGATGTATTCCTGCAGCTCAACCTGAACTACATCTGCTTTCAGTCTCCTGAGTATTTGCTTATCTTCTGAGGCAGCTGCACAACTAGAGTGATCAGAGTTCCACAGAAGTCACTGGAGCACACCAGTCTGCACGAGCTTGCGCACTGTAGTTGTACAGCTCCCACTACAATATTGATAGGAACTGCAGTACTCAGTCACTTTCCCCACTCTCTTAAAGCATTCTTTTATTCTTACATGGTAGTGGTTTTCCCTGCTCCATTATGTCCCAGGAAGGAGGTGATTTGTCCTTCATAGAAGTTCAGTGTGAGACCATCTACAGCAACTTTCTTGCCATCACGGTAAACCTTGACGAGGTTCTGGATAGAAACACCAAGGCTCAGATGCATAGGCTCTTCCTCCTTGCAGACTGGAGGAAAAGAGCAAAGCAGAAAGAGATATGATAGGGTTTAGCATTTCCATTAAGCCTGTGAAAATACACAAAGAAATGAGCTACATCAAGAACTGACCCCATTTCTTCCTCAAGGACAGAAACTTTCCACAGAAGCTATACTTTAGCTCATTTGTCTCTACAGGGCTTATCTGAGAGCTGGAGATCTCCAGTGTCACCAGGGTCAGCAAAAATGGGAGGAATTCTCAACCCCCTGAGGCTGGAATACCAACCTGGAGTACAGTGGGCAAAGTACCTTGGGTTCATTTGGATACACCCACCTGATGAGTATACCCAAAATGTGATAACAAGGGATGACCAATTTCACCTGAAGTCACAGAATAACAGAATTGTCAGGGTTGGAAGGGACCTCCAGGATCATCTAGTTCCAACCCCCTGCCATGGGCAGGGACACTTTGAACCAGATCAGGTTGCTCAGAGCCACATACAGCCGGGCCTTAAAAACTTCAGGATGGGGCTTCCACCACCTCTTTGGGTAATCTGTAGCAGTGTCTCACCACCCTTATGGTGATGAACTTCTTCGTAATGTCCAAGCTAAATGTATCCTACTCTAGTTTGGATCCATTTCCCCTAAGTCACGCCAGCCCTGCTGTCCTTCGGCTCTCCTTTCAAAAAGGCAGACCACACTGCTTCACTGCAGAAAGGCTGTTATGTCCAGCACTTACCTTCTGAAGGCCCCTTTTGGTCAGGATGAGGGTGCTGCCTTTCCTGCGGGTCCTCACCAAACCAGTAAGATTTTGTGAAAGGAAAGTACCAGGGCCTGGGAATCCCATATTGGCCTAAAGAGAAAAGCATTACATGAGTCTGACTGCATCTGTCCCTTTCCTTGTATTAACTTTTAGGACAAGACGGGATGTATTCCACTTGTAGTAAGCCTCTAGGTTAGGCAGGACTAAGAAATCTTTCTTGGTGAGAACACTACCAGACTTTGAGGTAACTCTTTCCCCAGACCCTGAAGTGAACTTGAGGGTTAAAAGCCCTATACTGCAAGAGGTTAAGCAGTCACATGTGGTACTGAGAGCGTCAACTCGCCCACTGAAGCAGGGTCTGTGGATTTAGCAGTTCAGGGAAGGAAACAGCTGAAGTGCAGCAAAACTTCTAGGACTAGCTCAGCTGTCACCAAAATGGGGCAGCGTTTCTGCTGGGCAACAGTCACTGCTGTTAGCAACTACAGCCGCCTTACTGCAATGCTGGTCTGTGGTTTACCTCTATGACCTTTCTGCAGCTCTGCTTAAAAATGGGCAAAATTTGCACCTTGACAAATAATAGGGTGAAAGGATCTATTTAAAAGCATACCCTCCCTCAGAAGCCAACCTCACCTGGAAAGACAGACTCAATGTACCAGGTCATGACACCATATAGGAAAGTGTCAAACAACATCATGACAGCAGATGTGGTGATGCTAAAGCCATCTTCTTCCAGAGGGCTCTCAAAGAAGTTGTTCCACTGAACACCAACTCCTTGCTCCTCAAACAGTGCGAAGTACTCACAACCAAAGCCAAAGGCTACTGGAGACAGTAGGCTCTGAAAATGGGAGAAATGAACATACATTTAGTGTTTCATAACTACTATCCAGCTCAACTCTAGCACAAGGCTAAAGAACATGGTCCAGAAGCCTTACAGGAAAAGCCCAAGGTCCAAGGATTACTGTACTTGCAGGGAAGGAGTGACAGACTTGGTTCCAGCAAGCGACTCCTTAAGTCTCCGCTGGACCACCACCCAGAATTGTTGATTTCCTTATTTTCTTTACATTGCCCTTTGCACTTTTATGCAAGATCACTAACAGTCACCCTTTCCAGACAGTTAAGAAGTGCTGTGCAGAGGAATGGCAGCTGGGTCCTTCAGGATACACCTCTGGATGTATGGCATCACAGTGTACAGATATCAAGGCAGCTTCACCTGGCCACCAAAATTACTGCAAACAAAACCCTCGCAGCAAGTTCAGTTAGTCCATCCCTCTTCACTATGCCCAGTCACGATACCTCCTTAAATTTGAAAAACCATCTCCCATTGCCACCTCCCCACCTTGTTACCAGTGTCCAGCTAGAGTGCTGCTGAATGTCATACCAGTGGAAGCACAGTACCCAGGATAGCTTTTTCAACACTCACCGCAAAGATCTTGAGTGAGAAGCTGATATAGTCCTGCCAGGCAACACACAGCACATAAGGCAGGTACAGTGTGAAATAGACAATGCCTCCACAGGCAGCTGCCAGGTTGGCCCTGGAGAACACAGTGCTGATGAGGAAGCACTGCAGGATGGTCACAACAGCAAAGATTGAGAGGAAAACAAACACCACACTAGGGTCACTGTAAGGCAGCAGATTTCCCACCTGGTAGGAGAACAACAAATGTATCAAACTTAGAGAGGGCTCTCCAAAGTGGCACTAGTACAAGCAGGTCTGCAGAGCTGCAGCTCAGGGAACACTGGGCTTGCTGCAGTTTGTACAACCTCCCCAGAACTGGAGCAGAACTAGGTGCACCCTTTCAAAAGCATTAAATCTACTATGGCCCCCCCTGCTGATTTCCACCATGCAGCCCTGGTTTATTCCCTGTAGGCAAAAAGAGCTCACCCTTGCTAACTTCTCCCCCATGTGCCTGTGCAGAGCACTGCTTAGCAGGCTCTCAAGACTCTAGATTCTGCTGCCACAGACCAGATCAGTAGCCTCACCTTAAGGATCAGCACCAGCAGACCTGCACTCATCAGGAGAGGGATAAGACTGCTAATGAACCAGCTTAGCCAAAGGATGCCATTGTCAAGTCCCATAATCCTCATCGTCTCCTTCAGCCGGGCTTCCTTCTCATACACAATGCCCTTAATTATCACAGCCACTGAGTAGATCCAGGCTAGAGTCATGAAGAGAGGCATAGAGCGGCTCATGACACGCAAAAATCTGAGAGAAGGAAGAAAAGGGCCAGATGAACAGAGTTAAAAACATCACTGCAACTTAAATTACCACTCAAGGGCTAGCACAGTAGGGTGACAGCTCAACCTTCACTGCATGAAGCAGACAACATGCAGAACATAATATAGGATCAGTGTCTCACCAGGAAGTGAGGCTGAAGTGTATAGAGTGCATAGCCAGCCCGAAGTGGGAGCTGTTGGAGGTGTTGCTCAGTGGAAAAGAGGGTGCAAAGATCTGTCTTTCCTGGGGACTATGCTCAACTGCCTGTGCATATGTCTCTGCTTTTTTTCCCGTGTTATTTTTGCCTGCATTAGGTTTGAGGACATGGTCACATCTCAGTAATGTATTCTGTTTGCTGAAGTCCTGTACAGTCTTCCTCCTGGGAAGGACTCCACAAGTCATTACATATTTTAAATCCTCCACGCAGCTAACCCTAATTCCAGGGATTAGGAACACCTTGGAGATTGGGACATAAACCATGCATGGAGTGACAAAAGCCCATTCCTCCCAAGCCCCAATCCTCCTAAGAGCTTTCAAAGCCACCTGCATACATACATATCATCCACATAACAAGGGTAGGGCATCTGCTGTACGTAAACTCCTGTTTTCTTCTCCGTGCCTGTCTGTACCCTGATGATGGCCTGTTCCACTACATCCTGCAGGTAGGCAAAGCCTCCCCAAACATAGCGCATGTCCTCAAATGGGTCAGCACGGGGACCAGGATCCCAGTACCTGCACCAAAGGACAAGACCTTTCTGTTAGAAATCCTCCTCACAGCATCTCCTATGAAAAATTGTCCACTGGGCAGTATGTCAGCACTCACCCATCCTTGATCTTGTTGGTCCTTTCCACATTATCAATGTCCATGCGTATCTTGTATTTCACATGTTGAGGAAGCTCTAAGCTGTTAGGGGCTATTTCAGAGAATACTATGCCAGCCCAGAATCTTCTTTCATCCAGAAGCTCCAGGGACTTGTTTATGAGACGGACTTCTGTGGCCACAGGCTCCAGTTTGTCCAAGTTGACACACTAGACAGGGACAGATTTGGAAGCGTTTTTAAGATATGCTACCAAACCAGAATGTACTTCATTTGTGCTTGGGAGGGATTAAAAAAGGGTAACTCTGGAAGATTAATGCCACGGGCAAGAAAAGGCTGCAGCACTGGACTGCTTTGCAATAGCTCATTGTAAAGTAGCCCAGCTCTACTTAATGGCAGCTCAGTAAGTTACTACAGATGTTATTTTTCCTGCTTTATGGTCATCTGCCAGTCAAATATATCACTGAGATATATCTCAGCAAGGTATTTTCTCGATAAAGGGTTGGTTAGGACTACAGTACTAGCTACAGGATCCCATCCAAGTATCATTTTCCATTGATAATATTTTACTTTCTGTTACCAATAAACTAAGTCTGACTCAAAGCCTCTGAAAAACAGTGGAGACAACCCAAGGCTTTGGATTAAGGCCAATAGGCCACGGTCTGTTTCTGTTCTGTTAGCACTAATCTGCCAAGGTGATCAACTAAGAAGTAGAACAAATTTCATTATTCACTATGTCTTCCGTAGTTTAAAGTATCTGCTAGCTTCACCAGAGTTCCCAGCTGAACCTCTAGATCACAATACAAGGTGTTACACGGTGAAGCAAGCAGCATCTTTCAGTCACCCAGTAGCAGCAGAGTGGGAAACCACAAGTAGCCGCCAAAGCCAGACACCCAGTGACATACCCCACCGTTACGTTCCAATATCTGTGTTCAAGCACCTGAATAAACGGTATTTTCTAACATGCTGAGCACTCAGGCCTACTAAAACCTTGTCATTTTACAGAAAATAGACCAAGGAACATTTATCTTCCCTTTCCAGGAACACCCCAACATGCAGGTGGAGACCAAGCTGCTGCCCTCCCCCACCTCCCTGTCCATACTAGCAAGTTCTCACCTCCATAAAGCTGGAGATGGTCTGGATAGCCCGGTCTGTTTCATTGAAGGCATCTGCCCAGGTATACACTGAGCCATTTGCTGTCTCAAGGTCCTCTGGATGGTTTGACAAGAAACGGGTAACATCCTCCACTGTCCAGTTGGAAGCTGGCAACTGCAGGTCCCAGAGAGCTTTCCCTTTCAGCAGCGTCTGCAGGTATTTTGTTTTCAAAGGAGAAATAGTTCTTGAGAATGAATGTTAGATCTCCTCTATAATCAAGAAAAAGAGTATTACTATGGAAAATGTATTTCCAAAAGGTGCAGAGAGAGGCCTTTTGCCATACTGAGATCAGCATGGTGAGGAATGTCCTTCCTCGCAAAGCTTAATGTCTCCCTGGGTATAGCTATACTATTGAGTGTGCAGCAGGCAGGCTGGCTGCCTGTGTTCTGCCAACTCTTTTCCAGAGAGAGGGCAGCAGAGAGCCACAGACAGACACAAAACAGGTCTCGTACCAGCACAACAGAGCATAGCAAGGCGTTCAGGAGAAATATATTTGGCCGCTGGTGGTTGTCAAGCTCTGCTCCCATCTGGGATGGAGAGAGGGGCTGTGGCTAGCAGCAGTGCCAAGTAGAAATACCAGCACCATGGTCTGGGTGGCTTTTCTGATATGTTTTGCTATTGCACCATCAGGACTGGCTGAAGCAGCTCTGTACAGCCATGATGTCCTGCTTCTCTGCTCTCCTGTCTGGGACAGTGCTTTTTTCAGCTTGTTTAACTACTAGCTTCCTGGGAATGGGCTATGGCCTCACAACAGGCCCTACACAAGTGCAGTGCAGGTAGAAGCACAAACCAGTCCTCTGGGCAGACAATATAAGAGTAGGCAAAAGGGGAGCATTAACTGTGAAAGGCACAGTTGAACTGAAGGTAAGGAAAATGTTTGAAAAAAAGGAAATGGATTTTCTGCCAGAATAAAGAATGAAGCTGAAAGGTAACGAACTCACCAAGATCTGCTGTAAACAGCAAACCAGAGAGTAATGGCTCACACAATTAAAAAAACAAAACAAAAAACAGTATTGTTAACTGGGAAAACAGAACAGACCAAACTGACAAAGCAGAACTTGCAAAAGGGAAATCCAAGCAAACAGCGATCATCTGTGCTGCTGTCTCCTCTGAGTTTGGCTTGCACCACCATCTCCAGCAGGAATGAGTGTCTGCAGAGAAGGGGCTTCGCATCATCATGTTCAATAGCAACATTAAAGCTCCTTAACTCCAGGGGCACATGTCCTCCCTGAAGTTAGCAGCTTCATTAGCAGCTATCTGGGTGTGTCAATGATGGGCAAGTAAAGCATTTTCCCCATTATCAGCAGAAAGCAATATGACAAAGACATTGCAAAACCAGGAAAGTGGGAAGGGATGACCAGTCAACCAGCAGCACAGTGGTCTCAGTGGCTAACAAACAGCAAAGGACCAATCTCCTTCTTCAAAGGAGCCACAAACAGCTTATTCATGTACAACTGATCCATGCTGCACCTCTGAACTGAACGGAATGCTGCCCAGGCACTGACAGTGAGGTACTCCTGCATCTGTGAACTGTAATTGGTGGCAAAAATGAACCCTTCCTACTGTGCCAGTACAGAGGAGAAAACCAGGCTGTTGGTAGAATAAAGAATATGATACCAGAGGCAGCAGGCTTAATAAGAAGAACAAAATATAAAACCAAAAAGCCTAGGGCTCATTAAAGAAAGTAAAAAAAAATTACAACCAGCAGTATAAGGACACAGCCTCAAGACCAATATCCAAACTTTTGATTTTGTCCATGCTGTCTACAACTACCTGAAGGGTGGTTGTAGCCAGGAGGGGGTTGGTCTCTTCTCCCAGGCAACCAGCACCAGTAAAAGAGGACACAGTCTAAAGCTGAACCAGGGGAAGTTTAGGCTTGAGGTGAGGAGAAAGTTTCTCACTGAGAGAGTCGTTTGCCATTGGAATGGGCTGCCCAGGGAGGTGGTGGAGTCACCATCCCTGGAGGTGTTCAAGAGGGGCTTGGATGTGGCACTTGGTGCCATGGTTTAGTCATGAGGTCTGTGGTGAAAGGTTGGACTTAATGATCTTTGAGGTCTCTTCCAACCTTGGTGATTCTGTGAGATTCTGTAGCAAATGGTTTGATTTACAGTTGGTGTCCCAAATTCTCACCTCTTTGGTGCCAAAATCTATAAAATTAGCTTCAGCAAAGCCAACAAAGGCACAGGAGTGATGCAAATTATGTCTCTGACCCTGTGGTATGTCATGTTGCTGGGGAAATGCAATAGGACAGGTCAGAGACTATTCAAGCACAGTATTACATTGGGGTAAACAAGAAATGAAGTTCAAGGCTTAAAAGACCTGGGGAGGGCCCTGTATAACAGCTGCACTGTGACACTCAGCCAGCTGTCTTGCAGAGACAAGCTACTCTACAACTGTTTCTTTGTTGTGCAATCTAGTTTTACATCACTGTGTGTCCAAAGACATTAGCACATGGTAGAGAGATACACCCCCTCAAGAGCTGCACCTGAGGGAAGCAACAGTGAACACTTGGGCAGGTAATGCCCCAGAAATGCAGGGCTAACACCTGGCACAATGCTCTGGGGAGCCAACATGCTGGCAGAAAGCATGTCAAATCTGAACGAGACTCCCAGCCCTTTTTCATGTTCCAGTATGCACAGCATGTTATGAAGCAATTAGCCATAGGGTGATGTTTGCTTTTTTCCCCATGAGCACCCAAGCATTACTAAATTAACCATACCATGCAACTCCAAATTAAGTTTTTACAAGATTTGTGCCAGATTACTGCCAGGCTTCTAGGTTCAGCTCTAGCATGATAATCATTCAACACATACTGTACCAAACAGGGGCTGAGGCCACCTGGCACCTTTCAGGATCTGATCTAGGTATACAACTGCTTGTTTCACTCTGCTGCTATCAGGAGAGCACCATTGTGGAGAAGTGCACAGCACTGGGAGCTGAACATGTCACCAACCCTACAGGTTCCCAGTTTACAAAAACACCAAGGTAGATACTCATATCACATTAGCAAAGCTCTGGAAGAAACAGCTTAGAAACAACCCATTTCCCCACTGAGGCATATTAGAAACGGGTGTTAAAACACACACTGCTCCCATTTGCAGCATATTGTTACACAAAGCAAGGAATGCCAAGCACAGAGCAAGGTGGTACAATTTCAACAAATGGTCCAATCCACACTATTTATCTGTCCAGTTCAGCACTGAAGCAACATCTAAACCAAATATTTCATCACTTATTGCAGAAGACAACAGTAGTGATTCTGGCAAGGACAGCATACTGACCCGAATGAGATCCATTTCCTGACTGCTTTTCATAAACATCCAAATCTTCGGGCTTATCTCCTCCCACATCCCCCCGAGGTCACGAAACACACCCAGCTCCTGGAACGTCCTGTTCACCTGTCGGCAAAGAGGAGAGGAAAGTTATTTCCAAAAGCTGGCAGAGATCCACTGGAGACTGAGAGGGAGCATTGACCTGTCAAGTGAAGTACTTGGTGTTGCTTATATTTAAACAGCAGCTAAATTTCTGCAAGGACCACAGTAGTGAAAATCTGAAGCACTTGGAAAGAAAACAATAGGGAGTGTAGATGCCTGTGGCTGAGAACTGTCTTTCCAGGCTTGGTTGGGAATGAATACCTTGTAGATGAAGGACACACCAAGGTAGCCCCTCCCCATGTCCTAGAAAAGCCTTGCTGATGGAACATAGAGAAGTAGAGAGCACATTATGTAAACTACAATCAGAAATTACTAAGGATCCACCAAGCAGTCTGCATTGGAAGAGAGAAAGGACACCTGGAGGCCTATCAAGGCCTTCCCTAGGGAATACAAAGCTTACAGATAATCAAAAGGCACCACCAGAAAAGCTTCCAGACTAATCTAGAAATAGAGCTCAGCCTGGGGTTTTCCCCTTGAGCCTTCAAAAGCAAATGTATGGGAACTGAGAACCTAGGTTGGCTGGGCTTTGCAGGCAATCCTTTCTAGGCTTGTGTTTGGGCCCAATTTAACACAGAGCAGCTAAGCTGCACAGCCAGAGGACATACCTCATTTGACATACCAGAAATAGGGCCAGTTACCTCACTCATGACCTTCCTTATGGCTGGTGTATCTGGAGTGTATAAGATCTTCCCAATCAGCAAGGGTTTCAAAGCCCTCCAGATAATCCTGGAAAGTGGGCTGGATTCCAGGTTCTTCATCAGCTCATTGCAGTAGGGTGCTGAGGAGGAGAAGACAAGGGTGAGTGGCTGAATGGCATGGTGACAGCTGCAGAAAGAATATGCCCCACTTATGTGGGCTTCAAGGACAGTTACAGATGAAAGCACAGCATTTGCCAGAAAACAAAAGTTCTCCTCTACTGCAAAGCTCCACAAAAGCCCCTTTCAGCACAAGCTTCGGGGGTCTGCTCAGCAAACATGGAGCACACAGGTAGTCTCCATCAGTGAGGGCCACACAACAAGTCCTGCACTGCTTTCGCAGCCTTGCTGCAGGCCTACTGCAGAACTTTCCGTGGATTCTACACAGGGCCCCTGGGAATCTCCTCTATGTTGATATCCTCACTGGTGTTAAAGGCATGTGCAGGAGATGGCGTGCACATGCCTTTCTGCAACAGTGGAAGGTATGCTGTTCCTTAGGATCACCTCTTTCACCTGTAGAGTTCGGGAAACACCAGCAATGAAATCCATTAAGTTGATGGGACCTTAGACCAAGCTGGAGTTACACCTACTTGTGGAGTTATCATAGAAGTTAGTCACATCGTCTTCAGTGCTGTTGCCTCCAAATAGTGCTTTGTAATTGTTATCCTCATACCAGTTGAGGGACTTGATTTTGAGACCTCCGCCTTCAGGATGGCCACACACAATGCGTGACACAGCCTGGTAGATCTGTGTAGAGGAGTTTGAGGCATTCACGTTGGTCAGGAACATAACCTCTTGCCTCATATCACTCCAGCTCTTCATGCTCAGCAACTGGAAGGGGAGGTGGGAGAAGAGAGTGGAAGCAGTTATAGGAACAGGATTAGAGAAAGGACAAGCTGTTGCCACTCTGCTTGAAATCACACACCTGTTTTTAAACAAATGAGAATCTCCTTGAACATCAACTGTAATGACAAAGGAAATCACATTTGCCCCCAACACAGCAGAAGGTCTTTTCTGTGCATGCACAAGTGCTTGGCCCTCACCAAGCTCAGTATTCCTAAGTTTTCTGCAGTGCTGTGGGTGGTTTCTGCGCCCCCTGCCCTCTCACATGAAAGCTGCTTCTCCTTGTGGCTGCACAAGGGCTCACATTCCAGTGGAGTCCCTTCACTACAGGTGGGAGGTCCCTTTAGAATAAACCTTGAGTTAGAGGAGGGAGTTAGTAACACCACAAAGTGAGTGGAGCTCAAGGGTCATGGGCTGAATGGGGCCCTGGCACACTTCAACCAAGGTCAGCAAGACTCCACAGACTCCACATGAAACAGCCAGTTTTGTCTTCTAGATAGTGTCATATCTTGTCCTTGCCCCAGCACCTTCCTTTTCCAGTGTCAATGGTACCAACAAAATGGCAAATGGTACTCAAGCATTGTTCTCAGATTCTGTCTGCATATATAGAAACATCAGCAGAGGTGTGTCCATATAGACTAGAAGTCTATCTCAGTAACCTCTGTGATGGTGATAGTAAGCATATGTTAGGAAAAAAAAATAAGACAAGATCAAGAATGTAGGATACTTTCCCCAAGTAACCTTCCAGCTTTTTACCAGTTCAGGGAACTTCTATTTCTTAAACAATTAGTTTCTTTGACTGTTTTGAATTAGTTTCTGTGAATGTTGAACACTCCTAAGTACTCAGCATCCAACACACCACTGAAGAACCTCCTCTCCTCTCCCCTAACCTTAGCTTTGGTATAGTGGGCTACTTGGTGCCATGTTTTTTGTACTGGAAGAAACAGTAAACATTCAATCTCTATCTCTTTTTCTGGGCTGCTGAACACTACAGACCTTTGCCTTATTCAAACTCAATCCTTTTCCAAGCCAACAAGTACTATCCTACTCTATTGCTCTTTGTATGAAAAGCATTCTACTTCTGAATGTCCTAATTGCATTTCTCTGAAATTTTTCCAGTTCTGCTACTCCTTTCTGGAGAGGAACAGCCTAGATCTGTATTCCATATTGAAGAGGATGGCAAAACTACAGTTTCATATAGTGTCATGGCAGCATCTTACAGCTGATTCTCTATTCCTTTCTGAGTCTCTGCTAGAATTTGATCTGATTTCTTATCTGCTACTGAAATAAAAGATAGCATTAACTTGGATGTTCTTGCTGTCCATAACAACAGCATGCATTAATAAGGGCAAGCAGAGTGGCTGAGATACCTATTTGTAATTGATCATGAGCTGCATCTCAGAAACAACCTTAGATGCTGTGGCCCAACTGCCCTGCTTTCAGACAATAACTTAGTCAAAGCCCATCTGCGATTTTTGCTCACTGTTCATTAGTTTTGCCACCATTGCTTTAATAGGACGTAGATAATTAAAGTCCAGGACAGCTGGCAAAGCCAGCAGGCAACAATACAGAAAGTAACAGTGTGCTGGAACAATGCAGTCCAAATTCACCCAAGGAAAGGACAACCAGAGTCTCTGGCCTTACACTGGGAGGCAAATCTGACCCTTTTTGTCTGTCTGTAGCGCTGTGCCTGCTTTAGATGTGCCAACTTGTGGGCAAAAATTCTTGACACTATGAGACACATACACAAGAGGCCTCTATTTTTAGCTTCCAGCAAACACATGACACATTGATAGGATGAAAGACAGCTGTGAGAATAGCTAAAGCTTGTGGATTCAATACATATGTCCACAGTGATTGCTTTAAAGTGTACTCTCATTTCCTCAGTATTCACTGCTGCTACTGTCTGCACCCTAGTGCCACTCAAAACAACTCCACAGGTTCAGGGTGACTGTCAGGGCACTATGACCATGATTGAAAAATATTGTCACACAATAGCTTCTTTCGTTTATATGTGCTTACATGGATTTTTGTATCTGATGATTCCTCACCCAAAGGCCAAGGCTACGTTACAGGTGTGACAGTTTGAGTGCCAAATTCAAAGAGACACATTAGGGAAATTCTGATAACTTAGGTAAGAGAGATGATCTTTGCTCAGCAAAAAAATTCAGCTGCTTTAGCTGAAGTACCATAGACTCCTTAGCATGACCAAACAAACAAATAGGAAGTACAGCTAATTCCTCCCATGAACATAAGAGATTTTAACCATCTTTCAGAGAGACTGCATTAGCAACCACATTTTACACATAATTTTAAAACAGCCTGAACAAGGAACTTTGTTTCACCTTTGGCACCAACAATTTCATAATTTGGCATACAGAGCAACTCTGTTCACCCCACTGGAATCAAGTATCTCATGTGTGAAGGGTTGCCATGCTATTTCTCCCAGACATTAGACCTCTCTCTCTTTTTCTTAATAGTTGCCCTTCGTGTTTAATCTACCCTCCTGGATTGATTTAAGGAGCCCAGGGTCCTAGGTCAAATCAGTCCCTGTACTCAGAGACAAATATTTTGTTCAGACCATTTTCTAATTAAAATTCCTTGCTAGAAAGGCTCCTAGACATGGCACAAACAATTATTCTCTCCTCCCTCTCAAGCTGCTGCCCTTTGAAACAAGGGAGTTAGTCCCTACTTTTCACATAGAAATGAGCCTGCCAGACAATAAGAAGTAACTTTCGGTCAAGCCATCTGGAGCAGCTCACTCTGAATGTAGAGGAAAAATCTCCCTTTGTTTGCCCAGCAATAGGGTAGAATAAAAGGTAGTCCTACCCAAAACAGTTGCCAAGCAAAAGGCACATTACCCCAGGACATTTTCGGCCACATCAGCAAACTAAGTATCACATGGTTTCAATTATTTTTATCCCAGACAAGAAAAAAAGGCAAGATTAAGTGACGCAATGGGAAACAGCTGTAATCAAACTCTGAACGGCAGCCTCCCTCCTAGCAGCAAAGGCTCCGTAGTCTTAACAGAAGCTGATCCTGGAATCATCTTAATTTCACTGTAAATGGGACCCGGTGGCAGGTTGTGGGACTCGAGGAGCAATGCGTGCCCGGAATTGTTGGCTGGCACGGTGCTGGCTCCCGGCAGCTGCCCCTCTGTGGGAGTGGAGCACACGCTAACCTGAAGTGACCCGCTCTTGTGCATGCTCTCAGAGGTTACTGCCGTTCAGAGCTCCAAGCTCTCTCGCTCTGATGCGAAGACGGAAGACTAGCAAAGAGCGGGGGGAGGAGGCGGCAGCATTGTTTAGTTTAGATGGCTGTGATTTCTGCTTCAGGGAGAGAATGTTTTTGCCTAGTAGCAGCACCTCAAAGTCACATCCAGTTGAAAAGCAACTAAGTTTCTGGCTCAAAAAAACCCTCATTTTTTGAATTCTGACTCATGCTAGGCATACAGTGCTGCTGCATTTTTAAAAATCATACATCGTTTCACCTGAAAAAGCAAATACTTGCAGTCTCTATAAAGTAATTTTGCCCCTGCAAATGGCTATTTATGTTTTGCCAGAGCCTTTTTCAACCACTGTTGGTTCTACTGCACTGAAGTGTCCAACAAGGACCAGGAAACAATCTCTGCCCAAAGAAGTTAAAGACCAAACAGTAGCCTTTAGCTACTAATTTAGATTAAAGCAGCCGCAATATCTCCACGTGCCATACCCTCACCATGTCCAGAGTCTAGTAAATAAATCAAGCAATAATCCTGATATGGTTGGCAAGCCAGTGGAAAAAAATAGAAAGGTGGCAAACTTCCACACACAGTTTGCAAGGCATTGCAGTACTGCAATCCCAGCAGCTGTACCACTGCTGAGAGGGCAAACCCCACAGAAAACATTTTTAATTCCTGTTCCTCCCAAGAGAGCCACAAGTCTGATAAATTCCTCTAGTTTTTGTAACTTGAAGTACCAAGGGGTTACAAAGCACATGCTGCCTCTACTGACACATGCAGAACAGCTATAGGACAGAAGGAATTTCCAAAACAAGCCAGGGATTGACTTTGAGTTGCACCAAGGGGACTTGTGCTTCTTGAACTCAACTGCATGCTAATAGAGCCACAACGGTGATGTGCTCTCCTGACATGAAGGTACTTACCTCTTTAACGAGTTTCCCGAGGCTCTCTCTCAAAGTTTCCACAGTTTCTGACAGGTCTTGCAAGGAGGAATTGAAAGAAAATTGTCTCTGCAGGGCGACAGAAAAGGAAACTAGAAGTCACTGCAAGGCACAAAGAAATAAAACTCTTGTAAACCTCCCTGTAAAGGAGAGTAGTCAAAACTATTCACATGGCAGACCACTTTTGTGACAGAATTGGCTTTTTGTGCAACCTTGAGCTTAAAATACCATGGGGTCTGGCAACCCACAGTGCAATGGGGACATCCCTTCCTTCCTCACAGGTATAGGTATACAGGAAGCAGAACTGTCCCAATAAAATGCTAAATGAATGCACCCAGAGTTGCAGCGCAAAGGATGGCTTGCATTGCAAGTCACAAGATGAGCACAGCATACAGGACAGACCTGAGAATTTGCAAGACAGTGCTGAGAAGGGGATGCAAAATCTGTGCAAGGGATACAAGCTTTCAGTGGGACTCTAGGGATACCAGCTCAGATACATAGAACTCCTGCTGCAGTATACATTATCTTCATCACTCAAGCCCTCCCATCACACCTGAGGGGACTGGACGTGGCACTTGGATCATTGAGTCCAACCTGTCACCACAGACCTCATGACTAGACCATGGCACTTTGAGGTCTCTTCCAACCTTGGTGATACTGTGATACCTTGCTGCTTTCTATCTCAACCAAGGGCATGGTTTAAAACAATCAGCTTCCATGAAGCAGCTGACATTTGCCTTCATCACAGGAGAAAGACTGACAAGTTTCTGGAACTGGAAAGCACAGATTTCAGGAAATTATTTGCTCTAGCAGGGAGTCACATTGAAGACAACTCCTTGTTTCCATTTGCTCCACATGTAATTAGTAGGCCTAAGATTTAGTTTGCAAGGTTCCTCTTCCGTTTTGTTCGCATATCTGGATTATCTTGCACAGGAAACATTTGAACACGATCCTTGTTTCAAATAAATTAAGATTAAAATAACTTTGAAAGATTGTATGTTAGCAACTACAAATTGCAGAATTTGAAAGCATGGTAAACTTTCAGCTTTGTGACACTCAGAGGAACAGACAAACCACTTGATTTTAACACACTTCTGGCCTGCAGCTTTTCATTTTTGCAACTTTCCTGGAATAAAGTCTAGATGCTTTCACTTGGTCTAATTGATTTGCTGGAGGGTGATAGACCTGCCTGGCCAGTGACAGCTGATGCAAATGGGTACTGTCCTGGTTGGATTTTATGATCTCAAACATCTTTTTTGACCTTAATTATTTGGTGGGTCTACATTCCACTGATCTGCTGGAGCATTCAAAACCCAGCTAACTTTTCTGAGCACACAGCTAGTGCCTGCTGCAAAACCAATTGCAAATTCAGGGAGGGTCTCCCTAAACTGTATGGATTTCTACCAAACAGTCCTTAGAGTTTGAATAAATTAAAACCACATCATTAGGGCTAAAAGAAAAGCAATTCAAACTCCCCACAGGCTAAGAACTTCAAGACATATTTAAAGAAATATAGTTGGCAAATACCAGAGTTACACAGCTGCACTACCACTTCAGCAACAACACAAGGTAGATAGTCCAAGGTTTATACGTAATAGTAGATGTGCTTGTTCAGCTTCATACACCTCATCAAGCTCTACCTTCTATGACTGTTCACTGTATTCAGAGGTGATTCAGGGACAGAGTAGATGAGGAAGAATTTTCATAGTTTCATAGTTTCATTCAGGGTTGGAAGGGACCACAAGGATCATCTAGTTCCAACCCCCCTGCCATGGGCAGGGAAACCCCACACTAGATCAGGCTGGCCAGAGCCTCATCCAGCCTGCTCTTAAACACCCCCAGGGACGGGGCCTCGACCACCTCCCTGGACAACCCAGTCCAGGGTCTCACCACTCTCATGGTGAAGAACCTCCTCCTCACATCTAGCCTGAATTTTCTGATGATATTCATTGGTTCAGAACAGTGAAAAGTCAAAAGCCAAAAGCAAATGATTAGTGAAGACTCATGCTGACACACCATTATAAAGAGCCAGATGAAATTTTTGTGCTGTAAAATAAAGTACGTAGGAGAAGACCTTATGATACTTTCTCATGGCTCTGAATTAGCTACTGCCACTCAAATAAGGGAGACCTTAGATTAACCCATATAAGACAGATGAACATGAATATGAATCCATGACACAATCCTGATAATCAACTAATATGTGCAGTTTTGGGTCCTCCCATCTCTGAACGAACAGAAGCATAGAAAAAGGCCAGAAGTATGACTCAATGTAAGAATGGCTTCTGAAGGAAGAACAATAGACCACAGTTCTTCCAATGAAGTCTTTAATGACAAATTGAACTTATGACAGATCTGTAGAAACAGAAATAGGATGAAGAATGGGAATAGGGGATGATTTCTCACTGCACTTCATCATACAGGACTAGAGGGCTTCTAGTGAAAAGATCGATTTAAACCAAACCACAAGGAACTACTGCACATCAAACAGTCAAAATGCAGAAATTCAATAGATTGTATCCAGTGCTGAAAGTGTGAGTTGCAGAAAGCTTTAGAAGAATTCATTAAAGAAAAAAAATTTCCAAGTGCTATAAAATAACAAGATCCCAGCAGCAGCAGCTGAGAACTGCTGAGTTACAAGCTAGTGACAGTACGTTGCATTGAGGAAACCTTACTATATACTCACCCATTATTTTGCATGCCTCCATTATGAACATGACTTTGGTCTGACCCAGTGTGCCAGTCTTAGGCAATTCAAGGAACCTGCAAATCTCACCCTGAAGCATGGGACAGCCCACCTATCCCTTCACAGTCCACCACCCTGATCTTTCTTCTGTAATAAGTCTATGGCACTCCAAGTCTGTTTCTCACAAGAACTTGCTACTATGTGATTGTTATGGAAGGAATTTTGCTTTCTTTACCATCATACTTTGCACCCTATAGCCTATGCAGGAAGCTACTCACAACTATCTCTGCAGGCAATGACAAAAATCAGTCATAAGTGGCCAGTCATCTTTGTACAGATAAGCATGTCATGAATTTCCCTGGAAAATAACTCTTTGCAGTGTCTCATTAATCATAGAACGAATAAGGTTGGAAAAGACCTCAGTGATCATCATTCCAACCTATCACCCAACACCTCATGACTAACTAAACCATGGCTTCAAGTGCCACATGCCAACAACTCTTTCTGTGAAGAACTTTCTCCTCACCTCAAACCTAAACTTCCCCTGGCACAGCTTGAGAGTGTGTCCTCCTGTTCTGGTGCTGGTTGCCTGGGAGAAGAGATCAGTCCCCATCTGTCTACAACTTCCTTTCAGTAGTTCATTACATAAGTAGTTCATTACAGTCTGAAGAGCTCTCTAGATTCAGGGCAGCTCCAGTTAAGATTTGTTCCACTGCTAGAATGGCTTCACTGGTTGTGTGCACACATCAAGGACTAAGGAAGGGGTAGGCAAGAACTCATTATCTGATGAAATGGTGCAAAAGTGTCACCTGTTCTTTCTAAGCACACAATTGAAAGAAAGTTCTTACAGGTACTACCTGCACAGTCACTGTGCTAGTAGCTGGCAAGTCAAGACTTCCACTAGACATGTCTTTTGGAGCTGTCATCATCATAATACTCTTGAAGTACATATTGAACTGGATGGACTCTCTATTCTTACAGGTGCATGCTACAAGACTCAAATATTTGAGATGACTAGAACTGACTGCACAGTCAAGGCAAGCCTCGAGTTATCCCACCTGTCAGCTCTTGCTAGAAGGGATGGACAAATCTGTTTTAATGTGCAGGAGAATGCATATGTTTGAAGAGTTGGGAAGTCATAACAAAATTCAGCCACTGTCTGCATCATACTGCTAGTTGGTTTTACTTCATGAGACTACTCTGCCACATTTGCTTTAAAAAAGTTATTACAAATTTTACTGATCTTAGCAGAAACTTTACACTGAGCTTTGCAGAAAAAAAAAATAATCATGTGCTTCAAGCTTCTGCTTTTGTTTCCTGGGAGTGGAAGTCCCAAAGCACAGCTGCTTAAAAGCATGATATCATTGTGTTTGACTGAAAACACTCTCAAAAGAACAAGGAAAGCCACAAAGTCAGTTGCGGCATATTTACATTAAAAAACCTTTTCTAAATCCACTTTTCAATGGGAATGTATTTATTATTCAATACTTGGTTCATGCTAGCCATATGACAAAATACCACCCATAATATCAGGGAAGGAAGAAAAAGCAATCGGATTTTCACATGCTTACCCACACTCCAAGGACCACTACAGTACAGAAGCCACAATGTGTTTACAGCTTATTACAGAGCCACACCACTGGAAATGAGCCCTCCTTAGGCAGTGCTGCAGATATGAAATCCCACAGGACTGATCAGAGTAGTCTTTGCCATTAACCTTCCTCCAAATAATTTCAAAACTGGAGAGATTTGCAAAGGGAAAATTGTCCCACAGACAGGTATTTTCACAATATAAGACAGTCCCTGGCCACCACACCACCTGTCCAGTGGGACACCTGACTTACTACCATTGCTTGCTTTTGCTAACTAAGGTGCCTGTAATTTTCCCCAGACTGTGTAGTTCTTCAACTGCTGGCTTACTACAGGGAGGAAACAAAAAAAAGGAAGTTTTTGTGCATGCAATTAGAGGTACCATTTCACTGCTGCTTTCAAGCCACCTTCTCCTGCCTCAGTTTCACTGACTACACCCAGTATAAAGCAAACTTCAAGAAGCTAAGTCCACAAGGGGCTCATACAAGATGTCATACGCCCTGTAGTATTTATTGGCGACCAAAATGCTTCAGAGAGTGGATAAAGATGTTACGTCCCGAGAAAAGGAGTGTTACTTTTTGAAACACTTGTTGCTTTTAGTGGAGTGAATACTCAGTCAAGAAGGAAAGCTGATCCTCTGTCTTGGTGTTCTGTGATCACTCGAGGTGTTTTGCTGCTTTTTGATCTAAACAGCCCACCCCAAAGAGTTTCTTGCATAATGAAGAATAAAGAGACATACTTTAGACTCCCTACCCTGCCTTTATGTGCTTGGCCATGTTTTGTCATCCTGCAGGGCAGACTAAATTGAAGTCATACAATGAATCAATGGCAGAACTAGAAATTCCAGTATTTTAATTAGAAGTCCCTTCTTTTTCTAAACTGTACTACTGTACTCTGGGCAAATGCTCAAGCTGTTCTGGATGGAACTGATGTGCAGATATGAAAGAAAAATGTTTTTAAAGGGAAAAAAACACATCACTAATCCCAAAACTTTCTTAACAGTGCTGCGACATTTAGAGCTTGTACATTCAACCTTACATGGAATCTAATTTCCTTGTTAAAACTGCTCTGTCCAAAATTGGCTAATAATTACTGTTCTGTTGTGAAATACCCAGAACACTTATGTTTCCCCTCAGGCTGCAAATGTACACTCACTTTAAGACAGCAGAAGCAGGTGTTGATGTCAGGGTCTCAGCCCCCCACGCACATCCTTACCACTGGCTTCTCAGTCTTGCACACTCCACTTCAAATGTTTGTGTAAGTATACAATCAGGTCAGATACTTTTAATCAGGATCAATTCCATGATGTACAGCACTGCATCATCTTGCAGAGGGAACAAAACCACCAGCATAGAGGGGCAGGAACAAGCAGGTGGATGCTGGCCTGAGTCTTCTGGATTAAGGTAGTTAAAGAAACTATTGCCACTCTACTGCCTAGATACTCGAGTGGTAAAACCTCTTATTTAATTACTCAAGTCAGTGGTGTTGAATTTACATATTTCTTGCACAAGGGTGCAAGTCCTTTTCACTCCATTTGTACTGACTACCATACTAAGATGCAACCTCTATATAAATAAAGCACAGAATGTTGTAAACAGTGGAGGCCAGATCCCATTTACGTGAGCCAAAAACCTGTCTCTGAATTGTTGTGTACCTGCCTTTGATTTGACCCTTAGTGAAATGCCATGCTGTGAAGTACATCAAGGACACTAAGCACACAAAAATAAAATTAAATCACTGGCACATTGTTTGCATTGGTTTACACGCTCTGTAGTAGATACAGCGCATGCTATCTTCAGTATGCATGTCCAAAATTTGACCCACAGTGCCTTTAATTACAAGCTATGTCAAAACCTCTTTTGTTCATGAACAGAAAGTTCTCTTTGTTCAGAGATGTTACTGCAGGTCAAGGCATTTCTTAGCCTTTAAAGACACTAGTTTCAAATGTGGTGATCCTCATCCTAGAGTTAATTTATTCATTTTGCCTGGCCACATTGAAGCCAGTTGGTTTTTTTTGTTTAACTCACTAATACATTCCAGAAGCTTAACTAGAGTAGCCTGTGATATTTTTCTAAAGAAAAATGCAGACCCTCACAAGACAGTGCACAATACACAGTAGGTTTGGAACTGCTGGCTTCTGGACTCAAGTTTTTTTTAATCTGAGGCCAAGATCACAAGCCAGCTCTTCAGATGTCCACCAAAACTGCACATAAGGTCTTAAACCACTTTGTTGTTGCCCAGTGCCACTAAGTGGCTTACAACTGCTTTCTTTCACCAACAAACAATACAGAACAATGCAAATACACTCCGTAGCTCTTTCTGTCAGCTAAGTTGTAGAGACATCTGTAAGTGAGAAAAGCAAGACTGAGTCTCCAGATGGTCCATATGACTGATGATGACTTGTTCTATAGCTGGCAACTTTCATCTCATTTGGTCCCCAAAACTCTAGCATCTCAGTGATTTAAAGTAAATGCATGCATGTACATCTAACTGAACACAAGAAAGTGCTTGCAGCCATTCCATTTCAATCAGCCCATCTTTGTTGCAGGGACAATTTTAGAGCTATTACCTTATCTGTTTAACACTTAGATTATTTTGCTCTTTCTAAAAGAAAACTACAGACGGAGGACACATGGAAAACAGAAGAAGAGCTGTGGAGAGAAGTAATTGACCACTATGTACTGTGCAGAGGAGCAATATGGTTCCAATACTTAATAATGACCCTCTTTGACTGTAGACAAAGCCAAGCAAGTGGTACATGACTTTTGGACCAGAGAGGCTCACCAAAGCTGGAAACTCACACAGCCCAAGTGTTTATTTCTTCCACAGTACAGAACAGAACATTAAAGTGGGTAAGAGTGGATTCTATGGAGCCACCTTCTCTCTACTGATATTTCTAGCACTAACTTCCTCAAACTTTCATCTTTTTACCAGATATTGTGGACTTAAAACATCACCAGGGTTTCTCTAAGAACTAGGTTTGCTGCAGTCTCACCCCCTAAATAAATTTCTGAAGTTCAATGAATTCCTGAACTTTTGAAAGAGGGCTTTAAAACTCAGCTCTTCTTTGTATGAATTAAACCTGTTCTAATGTCATGGTTTGCCAATGGCTAGAAACTTCTGTGCTCAGTGTCCCCACAATATGGGCAGAAGGTGGTGTTTTCATCACTCAAACCAGACTGCTTACAAGGGCCTGCAGTGGCAGGATGGGGGACAATGACTTCAAACTAGAAAAGGGAGATTTAGATTGGATGTTAGGAAGAAGTTCTTCACTATGAGGGTGTTGGAAGACTGGAACAGGTTGTCCAGGGAGGTGGTTGAGGCCCCTTCCCTAGAGATATTCAAGGTAAGACTTGATGAGGCCCTGGTCAGCCTGGTCTAGTTGGGGATGTCCCTGCTGACTGCAGGAAGGTCAGACTAGATGACTTTTGGAGGGCCCTTCCAGCCTGAACCATTCTATAAAGCATGGAAATGCAGAAATGAGCTCCTACACTGAAAGCCCTAGAAAATGCCACTGTGTCAATGATAGCCTCTCACAGGGAGGACCAATGGACTCACCTGAAGGGGTTTCAATGGATTCAGGTTAGCATGGAAGGCTTGTTCAGCTGCATGGAGTTTTTCCTTTGGCAAGGTACAAATGAAGGCTTCAGAATCTGTGGCTGCTGTCTGATTCTGGATTGTAAGAAACTCAGACAGTGTTGAGCTATTGCAGAAATCTGGCAGTCGCATTCGGTACCCAGACACAAGGACCTGGAAAAGTCAGGAAAGCTTTCAAGTTGCACGTTACATAAGATTCATAGCACAAACTTGGACATCACCTATACAAAACTAACCATTCACAGCATTTCCAGATAGAGGTATGAGGGGATTCTTCTCTACAGGCTCTGTTGCCTTGACCCATGCACAATTCAGTTCCAAGAAAAACATGTTTCCTTGCTGAATACATGGGGAAGAAGTCATGAGGCAGACATGTCTCTCTCCATTTCTCCACAAACATGCACATAACAGCAGTGATTCTGTCCTCCACAGCAGCCATTTCCTCCAACCAGGGGTACACACATTGCCTAATCTTCAGTCTTCTGGGAATTGAGCCACAGAGGCAAAACAAGACTTGATCAGACACAACTGACAGTCTGACAAATGTATGCGAAGGGCAAAAGACCTATGTCCCAAACTCCTTAGAAATATCTGCCAGGCACATTTTCCATGCTGCTCTGGATTATGATCGTCTTTTCCTCTAAGTCTGAAGTATCACTTTACTAACTGCCAAGTTAGTTTTGGAGCAGACAATCTGTCAGTGAAAAGACTTATCTTACTGGCTGCAACAAACAAGAGATAAGATCCTAGTGTCCTCTTTCACAGGCAGATTCTACTTAAGGTAATGGCTTGCTTATCAATTGCATTTCTTAAGCCAGAAGCAACTAAATAAATAGCAACTAATAAATGAAAGAAATGAATGAAACCCTTCTGGATTACTAACAGTTCCCTTCAGACTTGATAGCCTAGTTATGGCCAGTTGCAGGATTTAGGCTTGCTGAACAACAAACAAGTACTTGTCATACAGGTACACACTTCATGAGGGTGATAAAAACAAGGAAAATCCAGACTCTTACACTGGAAAGCATTTTTCACTTGCTTTGGGGCTAGATGGAGGGAACAGTTGTACTGTAAATCCACAGGTAAATACAGCTTTGCACTTAACTTTCTTCTGTTCTTTTGTAATATCCAATGTGCCTTGCCCAACCTCCAACAACAACAACTAAAGAGGATTGACCTACATCCCAGAAGAGTTAACAGTTTGAGTCTTAACATTTTCTTGTCTTTCAAAACCAAAAGGGCATCAACAATCTGGGAGGAAAAAGCACACTATGTTCAGAAAACAAACAGATGGAACTGAAAGGAGAAGGAAGAGATTTATAATGCAATACTTGTGCAAACCTTTAATTTTAGTCTGCATCCATATGCCATAAATAGGATGTTTCCATGCTGTACACTGAGCTGAACAAATCTGACAACTCTCACATTAAAAAAGGCTGGCCTTTGGAAAAAGTGGGTGGGTGTTTCACCAGCAGAGATAGGACCACCAACACAGCCATGCTGAAAAGGGGATATTCCTGTGGAACTGGAATCACACTCAGGAGACCTGGAATGAGTCTAAAGCAGCTTCCCTGGGTTGACACACAGAAACTCATTGTCTCCCAGTGCCTCAGTGCTCACTCAGATAAGAAATAGTGAACAATCCTTCCACTCTCCCCTATTTCTGTCCACCTTTTTCACTTGGATTTTAAGGTTTTTGGAGAAAAGCCACTCTTTCCAAATGCAGTGAGATCCACAGCATGTGACCCTGTAACAGAGGCCCTGTCCAATCCCCAAACTAAAACACCTAGTCACACCATGCCAATTCTCTGCAATCATTTCAAGTAATCTGAAGCTACAGTGTCTTCAACAGGCAAATATATTCTCAAAGACAAGTTAAATCCCCCAAGGGCTCTCAAAACATCATGCTCATGTCTGAAAGTAGTCACAGGTGACTGTTTTGTGCTCACTTTGTTCCCTCCTGGGATTGTCCCTGCAATATGGAACTGAGATTTGTTCCAGGCAGAGTACACTTTGGTTGTTACTATTTACTCCTTCAACAAGCCATGCTGCAACACTGGCCCAGCAGCTCACTGTGCCCCTGAAGCTTTTCCCATAGATAGGACCTACTCCTATATTTCAAGCCCCATTACAATTATCTGGACATACCTCAACAACAGCAGCACATTAGACTTGACTAGGTAGGGGCCGGCCTGCCAACTGCCTCTTGATCCAGGCTCCTTCCAAAGCCCACACCCTTCTGAACACACCTGCCACTATTGAAGGAACTCAAGACTGAGCTAGTCATGCCCATCAAGAAAAGGCTTTGGCCATTTTTATGTTTTTTGCACTGCATTAATTATGCTGGATACATGACCCTGCTTGGCATGTTGTCGTACTGTCACTATGGAGTATCACTAGCAAACAACAGTCCCCTCTCCCTTGTGATTTCAGCAAATCATAACTTCTGGACTTGCTGAAGAACCACAAGACATTAACAAGCTTCAGGAAAAGGCTGCATTTGCTGTGAGAGGTTTGCATACTCTGAACAGGCCATTCTATATGACTGTGAATGAAGCTGTGACTCACATATACAATCAGAGACCAAAAAACTATTGTCTACAAACACAGTCACCATGCATCTCAGTAGTGAGGTCGGATCTCCAACCCAGACCACCAGCAAAATCAAAGAGGTCCATTCTGTGAGTCAGAAAAAGTCATCCTGCAGGAAGAGAGAGCTCTGCCTCTCAGTTTTTATCTGTATTATAAGAGTACTGAAAGAAAGATTTGGTGGACCACTGCCCTCCTCTGCATTTTACTGCCCTGCGGGTTAGATTAGCTCTTTCTGCAGCCCCAGAGCACAAACCACAATTAAGACTAAATAACACTCCTTCCAGTGTTCTGGCAGAATCAGCACAAGAATTCCTCAAACATGAACAAAGCCATAAAGTATTCAAGCAGTAATAAGCTGACTGATTACTCCTTCACCACCCTTATATAGATAAAAGCCAAGCTTTTCTTCTTGTTCTGCTGACTTTGCCATATATAATCAACATACTATGACAGTCACACAACATTAGGTCAATGTTAGATTTTTTACCTCTTCAGAGATCTTTCTACCTTTCCACTAGTGCTTAAGAGGAATTACTATGTTGTTGCTGAAGCCTTCTAGTTATCCTGGCAGAACCACATGTGGCACAATTCTGTTTTAATCTAGCACTAATCTCAAGCAAATTAGTGTCAAGTGCAGCCTTAAATGGATAAGATTTTTTTTCCACTTTCCTTTTTTTTTTGTAGAATATATCTTTATCTTGCAGGATTAATTATCTAACTGCACCAAAACCAATGGCTTTATATAATTCATTGAAAATTGAGACAATGTGTGAGAAGAGGAATGGCATCTGTAACTACATGAAAACAAAGTCTGAAATTATTAATCAACTCCAAAGAAAAGACCTGATCTGGAACTGGGAAGTAGAACGGATTTCCTCCTCCTTCTGCACATTATCTTTTGCACTGCCTTAAGAGACTGCAGGTATTCCTTTGAATTCTGAAGCAAACAGTTCTTACTTCTGCATTAGAAAGGATGCTGGTGGACTATTTAATCAAATTCAGCAAGTCCTGGGACTGACAATGGTGGATTGCCATTCCAATACAGGGGCTCCAGCCTAGCGTCAACACTACCTATGTTTATTAAGTAAATCATACGAGTACTGATAAGTTTCATGTGAGATCAAGATTCTCTTCTACAACAGAATGTAAGAAATTTGCTGTCTTCTTGAAGAGTTAGACACAAAAGGAAAAGCATGCAAGTCTCCATCTGTTGCATAGGAGTTCAAGGCAGAGCAACACATCACAGAAACCTTGCTCCAGTCTATGCTGAGTGATTGCATAATCATCCCATTTTTATTCCTAATCAAACTAAACTGGTTTGAACAGCATTAGCAACCAAATTAATGATTTATTTGGGTAAAAAATTCCAAATAACAACAACAAAAGCAGACAGGAACAAAGAAATTCAGCCTCAAGGGTACTAGGCTATTCTCTTATGCAGATCAAAACATTTACATATGGGTCTCAGTGTGGAAGAGAGCAGCAGGGATTACATTTCCCACTGTATTTCTACAACATTCAGGACAGAAAGAACCTGCACTGTGGATCTTGGCACTGCAGTTAAACAAACCGAAGCTAAGCATTATATTGGTGTCTGAAAGTGTTCTTTACCTGCCGGAGGTTGACATGTGCATCCAGTAGCTGCTTCACTGCAGATGGCGGCATGGACAAATTATGATGGAGGAAGTCTGAGAAGGTCTCATTGTCAATCAGGAAATTCCGAAGTTTCAGATCTGCAGAGTGACAAACAAGCAATTTTCTGGTCAGGGAAAAGCCAAAAGGAAACTCATGTGAGAGACCTGAACATGAAAAACAAAGCTGACAAATGAGGGAGTGAGAATTACACAAACGATATCACAAAGGGAAAAGAGAAGCTGCTGGCAAAGTGCTCTGAAATTTGGTAGAATTTGGAGATGTCAATCCATGATATCCTTATTTAATTAAAACAAAAAAAAAAAAAAAAAAAAGGGACCAAAACCCACACACCTTTGAAGACAACTCCCTTGAACATCATTACTTCAGCTCAATTTGCTGAAGAACAGAAAAAAAAAATCAAGGCACATCAAGTTGATCCCCTAATCTGGAGGGAAGTTTACTCCAGCATTAGCATTGCACAAAGATTCAGCTTCACTTAATCCCTGTGTTGTTACTGAACATGCAATTGAGATGGTGTGTAAACTACTGGAGGATTTATTAGCCTATACTGAATTATCTTAACAGGAGATGTTATCTAACATAAATTTCAAAACCTGACACATGCGGACATACAGATACAATCCAGAATTGCACAGATTTAGGAAGAAATTTTAATCACTTGGCAAAACTTTTGCAAAAATTTAATCCATTTTCATTCCCAAAAGCTTCATCTTTTGAAGCCATTGGTGGCTCAGCTCTTGGCTTTAAAACCAGTTTGTATCTCTGTCAGAGCAGAGGGGAACCATCTGGAAATTATAATCCATGCACACTAATAAAGTTCACAAACCTGGAGTTTAAGCAACTGAAGCTCAGACTTCTATCTTTACTATGCTCAAACAAGCAGTGATGAGGAAAGCATCTATGACAGGAAGACTTAAGAGAACAAGTTTCATGGGATTTACCAAAGGGACAATTCACAGGCTAAGCCAAGTCAACCAGCAAGATGCCACACTCCTGTTTCTGTTGTAGGAAGAAAGGATGCCACAATCCATGGCAAACAGCAGGAAACAAACTCTAAAGGGAAAGTAATGCAAGAGTGTGTACCTTTACCTTCCCCCTCTCATAGGGAACCGCTGCTAATAAAACATTCCCCCCCTTCCCCCTTTTGTGTGGTGGTTTGTTTTTTTGTTTGGTTGGTTTTGCTTAGGTCAGTGGGTGATACCCTCAAGAAAACCCAGCCCTCAGGATAAAGCATGCTGGGCACTCTGCATGTCACTGGCAGTAACAGGGAGGCTGGCAGGCTGGGTGCTACTTTTGCTTCCCTGGCCCAAGCTTGGCAGAGCAGCCGACAAGAGGAAGAAGCCACGCGCTCTGCTCTGGCAGAACGAAGTATGTGGAGGTTACTGACGGTCATTGCTCCCTCATCTACATATCCAGTTACAAATTCCCTGCTGCCTTTTTGTTCCACGAGAAAAAGTAAATCACCACCCTCTACTGAGGCAACTCAGAGTTTATTTTGGTACTAAAGTTTCTCCCTTGCTCCCCTTCAGCAGGACCAGTCAGTAATATACTGGGTTTGACCACACCGTGCAAGTGTCTCACTTCACCCAGTCACCAAAATCAAACACCGTCCCCTCTGCCAGCGTGGGGAAAGGCTGAGAAAAAAGCCAACTCCTACAAAAACATAAAAATGTCCTTTTCCTTCCAGTAGAAGCTGAAGTACTCTGCTTTACCGCAATGTGAGGAAAAAGTCCCCCCACTCCAGTTCCTTGGCTACTTCCTAAATGCACTGAACTCCCTAAACATGCCTGCAGCTTATTTATTTTTTGGTGAGATCATGAAATTCAGATATTCAGAGAGGGGTGGCTGGCTGAGAGGTCAAATGTTTGCAAGCTTCTAATTTAATCTGTCCCCATTTAAAATGTTTTTCAAGTCCCACATACTTTTTTTGGGGGAAAAAAATCCCCAAACCAAAACACACATAACCAAGCAATTAAAAAAAAAAACAAACAAAAACCAAAAAAACCAACACCAAAACCAAACCAAACACCAAACCCAAACAAAAAAAACCCCACCACCAACAACCAAAAAAACACCATCAAAAAACCACTTTTCTGTTTCCTCACTGTTTTGCACCTTTGCATTTGCCTAGGCTTTATTGTTTGGGGATCTGGTTTGTTGTTTGGTTTTTTTTGCCTTATGGAACCAGGACTTTAGTTGAGGACATATTCTATAGTTAATTGCAGGAGAGCAAACTGAACCACACTGCTGGCCTGTCTGTAATCATAAAGGGGAGTAACACAGCTGCAATTAACCAGCCCAGGTTTAACAGGTCATTTGTCCCCTACCTTTGTGTCATGTCAAGCATTTTCAGTCTTGGTCAGACCTAGAATTTGGTGAAAATTGATAGTTGTTCTAAGACAACTCCTACAAAAATCTGAAGGAGTTTCTCATCATCATTTGGAGGAAATACATGAAGGGAACAGAACATAAAGTTACCAAAACGGCTTGTGGGACAATGCTTGGCTTCCAGCCAGCTGGTCATGAACCTGTGCTCACTGATCATAACCCTTTGTGCCCAAGCTACACGTGGAAGCTTTGCAAGACAAAAGACTGAAGTAAAACACCATAGTCCTGATGCAGTGCCCTAAGCAAACAGCCAGGCTTTCTTACTGTTCATTTTCTCTCTCACCCCATCTGGTCCTACTTCCAACACTTGCAGCTCAATGTCTTGCACAATCCCCTTCAATCATGAAAGCCAAGCATAATGACTTGCACATGACACCATAGAAAAGCACCAAACATCACAATGAGTCCCAATTTCTGCCCTGGATACTTCAGGACGACAAGAGTTAACAGAGGTTTCCTCTTGAAAACAGCCATTCTGTTCCAAGACTGCTTGCCCACTAGGGCTCAAGGCCATCAGTGATAAGAACTCCTCTGAAAAGAGAAAACAAAAAAAATCCATGCAAATCTTTTGAAGGATAATACCACCCTTGCCTAATGCAAACTCAGAATAGAAGTACACAGTTTAAAATGAGAGGCCTATTACTGTAGTATTTTCCTGCCACAAAAAACTCAGACACCATGAAGTTACTCAAAAAACCTGAGGCAAAATATGTCAGCTCAATTATAATTTAACTTATGCATCTTCTCTCATGCTTGAGACTGACCAAGCACACCAGTATGGTCAGCCATTGTAAGCCGGCTGGCACACACCAATACAGCTGCTGCATCAGGATAGCACGTTTGAGAAAAATCTTTCCACATACTTTCACCGACATGGGCATGCAGCTTCTCCCTTTCTTCAACAGAAAGCCAGTTGAGCCATAGTCTTGCAGTCTCCCCTCATCACTATCACCAGAGGGTAAAGTCTGCGGTTCAAACCTCAGGTCCCAGTAGCAGAAAACCCCCATGCACAAATACAGAGATAATTTAATGTCAGACTGAGGAACCACGATCAGATGAGGAAACACAGATCTGATGTGAAATCATCTCACTGATTCAGTGGCGGGATGGTAAGAAATACTGAGGTAGTATGTCTCCCTAGCAGACTACTTTTACAGTTTCAGCCCTGATCCTAAGGGAACAAGAGCAAAACAGCAGAGAATGTAAACAGAGGCTTTGCTTAAAAACCATGCAAATAAATAATCCTCAATGCCAGCAGTCGGTCCTGTGTGGGGCCTCTGGTTCCATACAGATTAGAACTGAATTGCAGTTAAGGAAGTTAAATGTGGACTGGAGATTTTTAGTGTCGTCCTTCTAGAAACATGCCCCCAGTAACTTTCACAAATACAGAGGTGGTTCAATTCAAGAAAGAATAGGAGAAACCACAGCAAGCAACCAGAATTAATTTGCATTTATAAGAATGACCATAACAGGTTACACAGTAAGCAATGACCACTTCCAGTAATACTGGGAAGATCCACAAGCAAGCAGAACAAGAAGCCTGTGGGGGTAGATTACAGCAAGACTATTCTCCTTAAATTTCTCTCCCATTTTTTTCTTGCTTCACTTGGAAGCAGAGTGCTCATACCTTCCTCCAGAAACTTAATGTTGCAGTGTCTTTTAATATTAAACAATAGCACTGAAAAACAAAACCCCACGGAAATTGTGGCTACAGTTTTCATATCCTGCATGCTGCCTTCTAAAAATAAAAGGCATGCATGTGGTATTTCAACATATCTCAATCCACTGTAGAGGACAAAGCTCACCAGATATGACTTCAAATTGTGGGGCTTTTGCCCAAATGTACCTATAATCTACAATAAAACAGATTTGCAGCCAGTTCAGAATTAACAAGAAGCTCAGTGAAAACAATGTAACAGCTGGATCTGTGGTTTGCTTCCCAGCCTCACATGCTGTAAATTGCTAAAGGGAACTCAGTTGAGGGAGGAGGAGATTCACCTGGTAAGTTAGTTCAGGAAATGTGTCCCAGCTACAAACATGACTGTATTTTCAGGGGATTTTACTCCCTACCGATGGCACATGCAAGGCAGAAAACAACTATGTTACTTTTCTGTACGCCCATTGTGGTTGGAGGATTTACTAGACTTTGGATAAGCCCATATTACTTATAAATACACCAAATAATTTTCCATTAAGGCATCACAGCAAGATGAAATAGTGAGACAGGATGGGGCACAAAGGAGACAAGAGGGCTCCTAGTACAATATTGGTAGAAGCACCTGTCTCCACCACAATTCAACAGTCAACAGAGTAAGCAGAGTGAGGAAGAGTGGCATTTTTCTCTCCCTGCACAAAGAGTTCAGATTCACAACTCCCAGTTCCCCATTCAATTAATCACACTTTTACAGCAAAGCACCTCTGTAGCATTCACATGTAAAGTCAGTAACTCAGACACCCACATCAGCCTGATTGCACAGCTGGTGCAACACAATACTGTGCCCATGCACAACTGGCAGACAAGGTCACAAGGCTCCCCAGTCACACAGGCCTGCTTCACCCAGAGTATTGCTTGTTCACCAGTAATATTCCCAGCAACAAGAGTTTTTGCAAGACACAAACACATGAAGGGGCTGAACCTGAGACCAAGAGCTGGAGCTTCATCAGCTGAAAGAATTTACTGGTTGTCCGTGTGACCACTGTAAGAACTCTGGCTAGAAATCTGCCTTAGCTTTCAGAAAACCCTCATAAGGTGAGAGGACCAGGACAGGCAAAGTGTTGCTGCAGCATTACCTCAAATGCTGGAATTTTGTGTTAAATTTTCCAATGAAGCAGTATAGAAATACTCCTCAGGAATACATGGAGAGTTCACCTGCATACTTCAACTGATTTTCAGCCTCACCACCCAGCACTTTTGAGTTACAGGCAAAATGTATCTGCAGCTACTTCCTATAAAAATGGGATTGCAAACAAGTTCAACAGTGGAACCAAAGACTGAATGACTTGTGAACTAATGATCATCCATAGTAAACAGACATATCCTAATAGTAAAGCCCATAACCCTGATCTACAACGTGAAAAGCAAACCTTTCAGACGGGCCAGTACTGGGCTTGGCAAGACAGTAAACTTTCATTTGCCCTCATGATAGTACTAACTTTGTATGTGTCCAGAAAGCACAATAAAGTAAGAAGTTGAAAGGTTTTTGTTGATTTTGTTTGTTTGTTTATTTATTTGTTTTTGGTTTGGGTTGGTTTTGTTGTTGTTGGGTTGTTTTGTTGGTTTTTTTTTTTTTTATTTCTTTTTGATGCTGGTTGTTTGTTCACTTATAACAATTACTATGTTTTGCCTCTCCTATGCAGTAGTCTTCCTTCTGTGTGGTGGTGTCTTAGTTTTAAGAGCAGATAGAAATACTATTTTCCCTCCCAAAGGAAAGTAAAATAAAGATGCTCTCACACAGGATTGGAAAGAATTGGAGGTAAAATGTGCTGTTCACAACTATATATAGAAAGCAAAAAAATACCCAAATTCACATTCAGCCTCAGCCCAGTCCATTGACCTGGGCTTATAACCACCTCTTTAAGCCAACAACCTTTTCAAAACCTCCCCCACATAGGCCAGAAATCCAGTCCTCAAATGCCCCCCTTCCCCCATTGCCATGTCTCTCTGCATTCCCCATTACTGAACCCACGTGACACCACAAAAATTCAGCTTGGCAGCTCCAGGCCCCAGTTGGCAGCATTGCCAAGGCCAAACCAAGCCTCACTCCCCCACAAGGAGATAACAGCCTGCATCTGCTCCCAGGAGCAGAGAGGGACGGGAAAAGGACAGAAACTAGCCATGCAGCCCGTTTTATAGGGATGCTGGACTTACGAGAATTAAATCCACTTTTCTGGTCCACCTCCTAGGCCTCTCTAGCCTCTGGAGGACTGTACTTTATGTTTTTTAATGGCACCCAGCCTCAAAACCGTAACAGGTGGGAACAGCTCTCAGAGCTGCCTGTATCCCAGTTGATTCTGGTGGAAGCTACACCTGTCCTCTGGTCTTCTGACAAGAAATCAAGCACTACAGCAGGCCTGTTGTGCAGGATCAACTGGAGTGCACATATAAGCCTGATTTACTTGCAGTCCAAGTGCTGTTCCTACTGCAGCCATGCCTTGGCCTGGTTTTACAGTAGCTACAGCACTCTGCTTTGTGTTCATCAGATATGCAACAGAGCTGCCTCTGCAGCCATTAGATAATAACCAGGGGAGCACCTACTCAATTTGAGCTCTTAGTATTCATGCATATGCCATTCCAAATGCTGCTGTAAGCAGAGAGAAGGCTGGCTGCCATCCAGCTCCAACAGCCAGGATCTCCCTTGGGAGAAATACTGTGCAATAGCCTCAGGCTTACCCTCTCATATTGTGACTGCAGACATTGGCACCACCTCCATTCCTCTACAAGTCACCATTTTTGCTTAGAAAAGTGTTAAGTAGACAGCATACAATCACCCTGGCAAAAAGCAGACCTGGCATGTAATGATGCACATGTAAGAGAACAGTCCTCAGTCAGAATTCAGTGAAAGTTATGCTGGCTTCAGTGATGAAGAGCCTGTTTAAAGCCAGCTGACATCACACCTCCAACATGAATGAAAACTCATCAGCAAACAAGACTCATACCTCACTTTGGGTAGGCCTTTTTCAGTCTTAAATGCCATCAGCCCCCCTCCTGTATGGCACACAGCAGAAGGCAGACAGACCATACAGAAGCAAAGGCCACAAGCTGATTTCGAGCAGTCCTGCCAGCCAATTCAGCATATGAAGGGGTGCACTTTACTGCTTCTCAAAGTTCCATGTAACACCACAGAAGGGATAGTCTCATGTCCTTCCCTGCCGCAAGCCAAATTGTTATCAGCACAGACAGCTGTGAAACACAGCTTAGCAATGAAAAAGGCTTCTAACAGTGGAAAAAAAATTAAGCAAGCAAGAATCAAGTAAACATCTTAAGTGTCTTGCTATAATACTTTATGAAACAAATTCCAAGCAGAGCTCCAAATAGCATGGCAGTTACAACTGGCTGAAAATTCTGATTATTTTCACAAATTAAGGACAAACTGTAAATTTTGCAGGCTCTGACTTGGCTGGTCAGACAAGATGATGATGGATCATATACAATACTTTATTGAAAAAAAAACCAAAAGTACTTTCAGGAGTGGTATACAAAACATATTGAGGGCTGGCCCAGGCTGTGGATGCCTCTAAAGGTCAAATCCAGCTTAAAGAACGTGAAGTGCTTCTAAAGACGCAGAAAGGAAGGGCTTCCTGTTAAGATTGGATTTTGACTACACTAGGGACATTATGACTTAGCTAATATGCAGATTTCAGGTGGTTTGAAACAACTCAGACTAAAACACATTAAAAAAAAAAAAAAAAAATCAACAGAGACTGGAAACCAAGTATCCTGGCATATGCAGCCCCATACCACTATTCTAATGGCAAACACACATGTGAACATACAAAGAATAATATTATGCTATTGCAATGCATGGAGCAAAGCAGAAATTCAAAGTACGAGTTGTGACCAAAGAGGACCCCATCCAGAATTCCTTGTACTTGGAACAAGTGACCTTAAATTCAATGGAAATTCAAGTCACAGGAAAAATGTAGGACAGGACATTTCAATCAAATTTCAGTTATGAATAGCAGAACAATTATCATGAGCTGGCTACATGAACATGCATCTGGGAGACTGATGGTTCAAATGCAAACAGAAGACACCTATTTCAGAATCATTTCAAAGCCAGGCAGGCAGAACCATTTCAGCAGTATCATACTGCTTGAAACTTATCATGGTACCAGCCTATCCATTTTCCTCACGAAACTGACATGGGTAAAGCAAAATGGCAGGCAGAGCCACCCAGAATTAAAGCCCCCTGAGTGTTCTACCTTATCCTGAAGTTCTGATGAGAAGAGAAAGAGCCACCCCACCACTCTTGGGTGTGAAGCTTTATCTTTCCTCTCACTCATTACGGATTCAGGGAATCTGACTCACATTTGACTTTTTCTAAAGTTTAATACAGTATCAAGTCTGCACTCTGCATATCATAGTGACTCTTGCTTCCTCTATCTTCAGGAAGATGACACTTCTGGATTTAGTGCCAAGTCCCAGTGACCCTCATCTAGCACACAACAGCAGAAGCCATGTCCAGAACAAAGGGTCAAACCAATGTCAAAAGGTAGGAAAAAATGCTAAAGATTAACAAGGATAAACCAATCATTGAAGTTCAATTAGTTGACATGGAAATCTTGGCTACTTATACTGAAAATACAACAAATATGAATTATTTCAAGCTCCTGCTCCTATGCTTCCATTTAGTTGGTTATTGGAAAGGTATCCTTACAGGTTGTAGTTTGGTTTTGCTTTTGACACTCAAATATGAAGGAAGGGTGGCAAAAAAAGAGAGGGGGGGAAAATGTAAAAAAAAAAAAAAAATCATACTTCAGCACTAAAACAAGAGTTTGATTTCTCAGCCTAATTTAGGGGAACCTTTGCAACCATTCTGCCCTTTGGCTATATCAGGCTGTTGAGCAACAGCACTTCAAAATAGTCTTTGGGAAAGACTAAAACACAGATGATTAGTAAATATGGATTGCCTAAATTCACATAAAATCTTGGCTAGAGATTGTGACTCCTGTATCTTAAGTGCAACACTACACTTCTCTTCACATCAGGATGTTCTCAACAGACACCTCCTTGACAGTTTGATGAGCTCATCCTTCAGGTTGGTGTTCTTTTGGGCTGTCAGTGTACTAACCATTCCTTCCCTTCAGCACTGACATAATTTGCTGGTTGAAAATTCCCCCAGAGTACTTGCAGCAGTATCAGTGTCCGCTGATGAGCAGTGCCTCATTTTGCTTTAAGAACCCAATCCTGTGCACTTGAAAGCCAAAACAGTGCAGTTACCTGAAGAAAATGGAGTGTGTACTGCTAGAGGGGTCTTCTGCATTATTTATAAAGATGCACTGGTAAAATTCTGTGCACTTTCTTCAGGTAGCAGCATGAGATAACATTCAAAGGAATGGAAGGAACCAGGTAGATGAAGACATTTGTGGTCTTAAAGGGCTATTAGTCCATTATCTTGATTTCTGCTCTCTGGGTTTACACCCCGTTTTCTGTCCTGATGGGCAGTGGGCAAGTATGTGAACAGAGCAGGGGAATAACATACATGAGCCAGGATATGTGATGGCTGCTGACCCTGTTGGCACACATCTGTGCCTTTGCAATGAGGAAAACTGTTGGGACCACATACTTTCATTCCTGCATCTTGTCTCAAGTGGAAAAGGGTTTTGGTTTTTTTTTTTTTTTTGGTGCTGTTCTGCAGTATCTTTTTGTTGGGTAGACAAGAGCTGCTGCTGTCCTAAGCAGCCAGTTGGGACAAGACAGAGCAAGCTCTCAGACCTGAGATACTGCTTTCTTTGCAGTAAGCTTTGTCCCATCAGCAAATCCCCTTCTAGCATCTATGCATGTTCAGTCACCCTCAGATACAGTTCAATTATATTTCAGCTGCACTTGCTCAAATAGCTGGAGAATTACAAGGATAGGACCTCCTGAGACGTACTAGTTTCTGCAGATTAAGTTCTGACAATCTGTAGTCATGCAAACCTTCTGCCACTGTCAACCAGAAATGCATTTAAGAATTAAGGAGTATTTACCTCTAAAAAGATACATTTAGAAGAACAGAAGGGTTCACAGAATGGGGGTGGGGGGTCTGTGTGGGGAACCAAAAACCAGAGGAAATCCTTAAAAGTTTGTTGCTTTCTTTTTAATTTCACCATCCTTAAAGCCACAACTAGATCAGAAAGGGAAGGAAACTTCGGCTGTTTACAGAGGATGTGTGTCACAGATCAGCCTGAATCTCCCCCATATATTGCTCAGTACTGCCAGGTCAGCATTAAAAAGGGTAGGACAAGATTTTCAGCTAATAAATGAGCTACATTCCACTAAAATTTTCAGAGCCACACCAATTTTTTCATCAGACAGGGATTTCATAGTACACAGGTAGAAAATCAGTATGCAGTTTAACTATCTCCATTAGTTATTAACACTTTATTAATACACAAAACTGTGTACAATTTTATTATATCTTGCAGATTTTGCACTTAATTTCAAAGACTTTTCCCAGAATTTTAGATATAAAATATATGCAATTTGTGATACAAGCATAAAAGATGTCACCTGTACTAAAACCATTTCAAACAAGACATAACCATTACATGCTAAAACGCAGCAGCACCTAAAACAAAACCCAATCAACAAACACACAAACAACACAAAAAACCCTGGGGTTTTAAGTGAACAATATTGCAGCTTGTTGAAGATGTAAAGAAATTAGCAACAAGTGGTAGAATATGTTGCTTGATTTTAGAGGGGATCCTGGCATTAACACTCATTGTATGACCAGAAATATTTGAATAGAACAGCATTTGTTTCCCATGACAAAAGCTGCCTACAAAAGTTGAACTTTCCTGGTTTTTAAGAAGTTCAGTCAAGCACTGCTCTATCCTCTTGCCTGGATAGAAGTGACAGTTATTTCTAAGCCATCACCTTTTATTGTATCCTGACTACTTTTTAAACTGGCACATCCTACTCTTGTTTCAGAATGAGGGCTCCAGTTCCTTGGCAGCTGAAGCTGGAGCTAAATTAGCCTAGAGAATGCTGTAGAAACTAGGTAATAAATGTTCGTAATGCACTCTGAAGATGAAAAGTGTTATTAATAGCAAAGGCTCTAAAGCAGAATATTAACCTGAGAGTTACAAAAGGTCAGATCCAAATTAGGTACTCCAGCCTTCAGGCCTATGTCACATACAGGGGTGGAGAGGGCTTTTTCCAACTGCAGCAATTTCGTAATCTTATGAGAGCTCAGCCCAAAAAAGCTGAACTTTTCACCAGATAACAACGGTACAAAGTTCCTAGGGGACTACTACCACAAAGCTCAACATGAAAATCGTCTATATCTCTCTCTCTCAATCAGCCTCAGACTGTAGCTTAAACAAACCAAATGTAATCTTCCACAGATCAGGTAATTTAGTGAGATTCTGAGATTAGAAACCATTAAGAATAAATCCAGAAATTGTGTCAGCATGGAAAACACAGAAAATAAATGCAAACTGGGATGCACACTGAGTATAGGTTTTGGCAACATAATGCTGGTACTAGCGAGACATCTTGATACAGTTATATGCACAGAGGCAGAGACTGGGTGAGTGTGAAAGGCATAATTGCTTGCACTCCTGTTTTGAACCAGTGAATAAAAAATGGAGAGTCAGCATTAACAGAAAAGGGTGAAGAGTTTTAGCAGACTAAAGAAAGCATCCAGAACATTTTAGTACTGTCCTGCCTATGCAGCACATGCTAACACTATTTGTACTGTGACAAGCATGTAAGCAATTCTTGTTTTCCCATTGTCTTTTTATCTATACAAGTTAACAGCAAGATAAAGACAGTGCCTTTAAAGTACAGTGATTTGGTGTATGTCGGAATAACTGTGTCGCTAATTGTAGATATGGGCACCATTGGCTTCCCTGCATGCAGTCAAACCATTAGCTGGCACCATCATCTCAGTAGGTCTTAAAGTAACCAAATTGACAGCATAGCTCTTCCCCAGTGCACACCAGTGCTGACATGGCTGGGATTCTCCTTGGCTGTTTTTCACAGGGTTCATACAGTTCACTGTGACAGGATTCCCAGAAATGTTTTTCTCACTACAGAAACTATAGAAAGGCCAGGTTTAATGCAACACTGCATGAAATTTTTCAGTACCTTGTTTTAAAAGGGCTATCAGTCCCTTCCCTCCCACTTCTGTGCTCACCTACCTAGAACGCAAGTTGGCACGATTCTAAACCACTTACTTCAAACCATCTCAGCAGTTCAGACCAAAACCAGACACCAAAGCCCAGTTCTGCAGAATAAGATAGCAATGCACATTATGCTGCATCTATTTACCCATCTCGACCTAAAAGCAAAGTCATGTAATAATGCTGTTGCAAAAAAGAACTCTGAAAGATCAGGCAGCCTCATAGGAAACACGTGTGATTCTCCTGGTAACAGACTGAATGCTGCAGCAGACCTTTGTGCCTAAACTTCTATTAATATAGTTTTATTAATTTAATTTCATATTTGGCTTCAAAATACTAAAGTAAGCAGAAGTACACTCTTTTGAAAGTGGTAGCTATACAAATATGTAACTCAGCCAGTATAATGCCACCTCACTAATAAACGCTGCACAGCTAACTGCCCAACACACAACTTATGACCCACACTGTCATAAGAAATCTTCTCTGCCTTTGCATATCTCCTGATTGTCATCCTCCTAGCTTCAGTTTAGGACAGAAAAAAATAAGTAATGGAAACACTGGATAAACACAGCTATTTTAAAAGTGCCCTTCCAGGCACATTTTGGAAAGGTTTTTCCAGGAGATCTGCAGTTGCCTGCATAATGTCCATTCACTTACAGAAAAATAAATAAATAAATACTTTAAAAAAATATCTGCACTCGAGTCTCTGCTTACTCAGCAACCTAGAAATCAGATAAAAAATACATTAATTGGCAAGTATGGGAAAACTGTCACGTGTAACTGAATCTCCAAAGTACCCAGTACTGGCAGCTTGTTCCACTTGTTTCATCCCAACAGACTGCATCTGACCAAAGCAGAAATCACACTACTTCCCATATAGTCCCAGACTTCCTTCCTGACTGGATGCATGAATGTTCTGGGGAGCTCTGCTGAGGAGCTGACACAAAATCACCAGTACTGATAACACATAAGGTAGAGCAGCCTTCCTACCCACCCCTACCAATCATTGTCTCTCTACTAATAGCACAGGGCAACATTTTTGACAACATTTTCCCCAGCCTAAAAGAAAAGTCAAGTTTTTGCTAGGGACCTTCCCTAGGGAAGTCAAGAAGGTAACTAACTTAATTAAGGACAGGTAGGCAGGTAGAAGAATCAATTTAAATGTTTAGCTTGAAGGTGTGGGGTCATTTTTGTTAGAGTCATGGAGGAGGGAGCTAGCTATCACCTCAATGTTCTCTATGATGTACATCCTGTTCCCCCAAGTGCCCTGATAAATCATACAGCAAACCACATGCCACCAGAAAGCCACTCCTAAGGCTGTTCTTCAACCCAAACCCTCCAAGATCATTACTTGTTAAATAAAAGTAGCACTACTAGCACTGACCAGACGGGCTGCAAATTCCTTTAGTCCCAATGTCAATCTGCACAACAGGGTGCAACATCAGCAGAGGGAACCAGCTGTTTCTCCTATACTACAAGTGATACTGATTCAGTGAACAACTGGGAAAGGCAGGGCACATGTAGAATAGAAGTCTGAGATTCAATTCCATTTCTGGTGTTTGTTTGTCTATTTCAACGCTCCATTTTTGTTTACCCTACAGCACTGCAGAATGAAGTATCTGGGAGTCCTGTAGAAATAAGGAAGATATAAAATATGCCACAGAACCAATAGCAAACTATCTCTACCATTTGAAAAAGGAAGAAAAGCTGATTTGTTACAAATACTTTATCCTCTGGTAAAAGAATATTCAGGCTAGCTGCAAAACCAGGGTAGCTGCAATCCCAGGATCCATGTCATGCTCTTGGAAGTGCCGCCACCAAGGTCTTTGACTCTCTGTTCTGATTTGCACTCTGCCTTATCATGACCTTGGTGACACTGCTGGACAGAGATGTTAACGAATGCTGAGAAGGAGAGGACACCTGGCAAATACCTGCAAGACTGATTACACGGAAGTATGTATGTGCTTGCATGTGGATTTCACCCCTTGGAGCTTGCTGGAAGTGAATCCAGAACAGATGCACCCACATAGCGTGACAGCTGCTTTATGCTGAAATCCCTCACACCAACAGTGTGAGGTAATAAGCTACCAGTTAGTACTTCAATCTGGCCAGAAAACATGTTACATGAAGCAATATTGGGCTGTTCGCCATCTCTTCCCCATTCTCCCCTTTCTCTGCCACAGGGCTCTGGACAAACAGCCTTGTTATGAGGAGGAATTATTTCAGTAATTATTCAGATATTTCAGTATCTGAGGGGGACCTAGCAAGAAGGCTGGGGAAGGACTGTATAGAAGGGCTTGTAGCAATAGGACGAGGGACAACGGTTTTAAACTGGAGCAGGGTAGATTTAGGTTAGACATAAGAAGGAAGTTCTTTGCAGTGAGAGTGCCAAGGGATGTGGCTGAGGTCCCACCCTTGGAGACATTCAAGATCAGATTGGATATGGCCCCGGGCAGCCTGATCTAGTTGGAGGTGTCCCTACCCACTGCAGGAGGGTTGGACAAGATGAACTTTCAGGGTCCCTTCCAACTCAATGCAAATCTGTGAAACTGAATTATGCCCCATCTCATCAAGAAGTGACTGAGATACAAAGCCTATTGGAATTAATGCACAGCACTGACTGAAAAGAAATCTTAGTGGCACCTCCTTGTCTTTGACCAAGACACTAACTTGCAGATACCTGGGTAAGCGTCTTGCTACCTTAAGCAAGTCTCCACTCCTAATTTCAAATCAGGTAACCCTAACAGACACACCTTGAAGGTTAATTTGAGGGGGTTGTTTTAAAGAAGCTTGAAGTTAAAGGACTTTGACAAATACACTCTAAATAGACTCAAATATCTGAAGCCAAACACAGACATGTTTATTCTGCATGATTAGCATTACAACAGTATATATACTGCAGTATATATACTGCAGCTCTGATTTGTCAGCTAGTAATGTTGAGGTGGCAGCGGGAAGCATGTGTGAAAGTAGGACCTCATGTCAGCATGAGGGGGAATAAAGGAGCTGCAGAGACCAGCAGAGCTCACACCACACAGCAGGGTAGCTGTTCCTCCCTTTGGGGAAGCAAGAGCTACAAAGCTGCATCTGTCTGCACCACATAGCTTCAGGTCTAGGACAGAGCTGGAAAATAAGAGGTTATTACAAATGTTTTCAGTTCCTAGCTCAGTATTAAAATATAGAATAAAATATATAAAATATATCATAAATTAGTCTTCCTGTTAACTGGGGAAATACACATATAAAAGCTGTGCTTTCAGGTTTGGAGGTTGTGCTTTACATCCTCTCCTACTTTTGTCTTCAATTCCTAGAGTCATAGTTTCATAGTTTCATAGTTTCATTCAGGGTTGGAAGGGACCACAAGGATCATCTAGTTCCAACCCCCCTGCCATGGGCAGGGAAACCCCACACTAGATCAGGCTGGACAGAGCCTCATCCAGCCTGCTCTTAAACACCCCCAGGGACGGGGCCTCGACCACCTCCCTGGACAACCCATTCCAGGGTCTCACCACTCTCATGGTGAAGAACCTCCTCCTCACATCTAGCCTGAATCTCCCCACCTCCAGCTTCATTCCATTCCCCCTAGTCCTATCACTACTTGACATCCTGAGCAGTCCCTCCCCAGCCTTCCTGTAGGCCCCCTTCAGATACTGGAAGGCCACAATTAGGTCACCTCGGAGCCTTCTCTTCTGCAGACTGAACAGCCCCAACTCCTTCAGTCTGCTCTCATAGGAGAGGTGCTCCAGCCCTCTGATCATCCTCGTGGCCCTTCTCTGGACACGTTCCAGCACCTCCACATCCCTCTTGTAATAGGGGCTCCAGAACTGGACACAGTACTCCAGATGGGGTCTCACCAGGGCTGAGTAGAGGGGGAGGATCACCTCCCTCGACCTGCTAGCCACACTTCTCCTGATGCAGCCCAGGATCTGATTGGCCTTGCGGGCTGCAAGTGCACATTGGGAGCTCATGTTGAGCTTTTTGTCCACCAGCACCCCCAAGTCTCTCTCCTCAGGGCTACTTTCCAGCCAGTCACTGCCCAGCCTGTATTTGTGCCCGGGATTGTCTCGACCCAGATGCAGGACCCTGCACTTGCTCTTATTGAACTTCATGAGGTTGGCTTGTGCCCACCTCTCCAGCCTGTCAAGGTCCCTCTGGATGGCCTCCCTTCCCTCCAGCATGTCTGCTGCACCACACAGCTTGGTGTCATCAGCAAACTTGCTGAGGGTGCACTCAATGCCACTGTCCATGGCACCCACAAAGATGTTGAACAAGACAGGTCCCAGGACTGATCCCTGAGGGACTCCGCTTGTCACTGGCCTCCACTGGGACATGGAGCCATTGACAGCCACTCTTTGGGTGCGGCCATCAAGCCAGTTCCTTATCCATCTAGTGGTCCACCCATCAAACCCATGTGTCACCACTTTGGAGACCAGGATGTGGTGCGGGACAGTGTCAAAGGCTTTGCTCAGGTCTAGGTAAATGACATCAGTTGCTCGCCCCTCATCTATTAATGTTGTCACCTGCTCATAGAAGGCCACCAGGTTGGTCAGTTGGTCACTGGAGGAAATGCCACAGAGAGGAAAGGATTTAAGCATCTTTCACACCCATCAACAGTAGTTAAGGGTTGACCTGTCCCCTTCCTTGCACAAGACTCTAAGCACTGCTAAGCATAAATACACAAGAACTTGTAAGATTAGAGGATGCTGGTCTAGGTACACTGTCGAGAAATGAATCAGGCAGCCAAAGAGCAGGCATCAGGGACCTCCAAGTCAGAAGCTTTGTAAATGAGTGTATCATGAGAAGGACAAACAGGCTTTGTTTCCCCTAAGTCTTACCAACAATGGACAATTTATAACTCTAATGGCACAGAGGCTTGATTTTTATTACACATTTGAAATATTTTATTATAGAAATATTACCTTTGATGACCAGTCTGAGGACTATTTTTGCAGTCTGGTTGTCTTTACAGTACATAGAAATAAGAACCTCCTGACTTCTGTCTTGTACAATACTCCCTATATGAAATGCTTCTTGGAGTAATTCCTCCTCAAAGCTTCTCAGCAATGAGAGATTCAGCTTATGTCTTTGACAGTTTTCTTGTAAGTGTCTGTGTATGATGTTCACTGCATGCTTATTCCATGCTTCAATACAGAACACTAGTATTTTGCTCTTTTTGGAAGAGTTAACTTGCAGCTACTACTGCAGGCACAAAGTGTAAAATCCAGTAACAACAAAACTTGTCATTCTGACAGAAAGAGTTTGTTCTCACAAGACCACCAAGTCAAAGCAAGGGTTCAAAGACGTCCGTGAAAAGCAGTATTAAACCTCACCTTATTTAGTACCTCTTCTTTGTTGTGTGTTCATCGCTGCACAAAGGGTTCGCTCTGCAAGCTCTCCACCTCACAACTGCCACAGATTTAGGTGAAAGCATGATGATGCCACTTACCAGTTCTTAGAGTAAGAAGAGGGGAGGCTGATGGTATAGCTATGGAGCCCAGCAAGGATGGATCTCTCTTATACATAACTAAAAACATCAACTAATATGCAGAGAGTCAGTAGACCACAGTATCACCTGCAGATCCGATCACACCTGGATTTTGCACAGACTGGGCAGAGCTGTGTCATGCCTCTGCTCTGCTGCAGACTTCCTGTGTGACTTCACACTATTCACTTATTCATCGGCACAAGACAAGGCTGCACACCGGACATTCTCATGCAATCTAAAGATGTAAGGGCTCTGGACTGTGAGAGACACTAAGATAAAACATTTTCTTTTGGACCCTGCGGTTTAAAATCTTCCCAAACAGCAGAGAATCAAATATCCCACACCAAATATTCATAAGGAAACAAACCAAACAAATAAGTAAAAAAGAGCGGAAATGTGGAGTTAATCATCTGATAATAATCAGCACTGAGTTTGTAAACTGGAGGCCAACATGAGCTTTTCCTCATCTGTGTTCTTCTAGCACACTACCCTCTGGAGCTGGGAGGTAGAGTGCTAAATTGCAGCTGTATTGTGTTCACTGCTTCACTGACAAAACAGCAAAACAACCAGTGTTTTCCACAAAGACACATTATCGGAATCCTCTGAGGAAGTCAGCATTTTCACTGACTTCAGTGAGCTGAGGATTGTAATTTCACATCCAAAACAGCTGCTATTTTTGGCATACGGTCCATCTCTTTTCTCTTCCACTGAAGAAGCTAGAGAGCACAAAAAGCTCTGACATAAGACAGGCTGAGGGCTCTTCTGCAGGATTGGAAAGGGTTTGATGAGCTTTAAATTACAATCATACACATTCTCATTATGATGCATTCCAGAAATTTACACACATGCAGAATTAACCAGACCAGAAATGTCACATACAGGTAGCTCTTTCAAACTACGGTATTACCTGAGACAGAAGAGTTCTCCAACTTGCGTAGCTTTCCCAGGACCTTCTGGACATCCTTTATGCTTGTGTCCTGTTGGCTGTACAAGAGTAACCTCTTGGCATCTGAGAATAGGCGGGAAACACTGGTAACGGGAAAACACAAGAAAAACCAGAAGTCATCAGCTATGTAAGCCAGCAACCGCTGATACAGTTTCACATGCCAATCCCAATTCCAAGCTTCAGATTCTTTCAGTTAAGCCCCTTGCAGTACAATGAGCCCTTTCTTCAGTGACCACCCTGGGACAATCCAAGGAGCCTAAAAGATGGCTACTAATGCAAGGTCAAACAAAGTTAGATTGGGAACCTCCATGCATTTAAAAGCATTTATGTAAAACAGAGAATGGCATCTTGCTGCCTATAAACCGCTTCCTTTTAGATGCACAATAATTTAATGTCTTTGATCCTTGGAAATGTGGAAGCATTTGGGTTGCAGATACATCGTACTCTGCATTAGCCTAACTGGCCTGACAGTATGAATACAGCAAGCAGGACAGGGTATAAGGAAACTGTTCAAGAACCGAGCTTTCTGCAACACATTAGCCAGTACTAGATGGCAAATGTCAGGGAATATCACAGCACAGAAGTTGGAAGGGACCTCCAGAAATCATCAAGTCCAACCCCCTGCTAAAGCAGGATCCTCTAGAGTAGTCTGCACAGGAATGCATCCAGGCAAATTTTGAATCTGTCCAGAGAAGGAAACTCCACAACCTCACCTGGGCAGCCTGTTCCAGTGCTCTGTCACCCTCACTGTAAAGAAGTTTCTTCTCATATTGAGGTGAAATCTTCTACAATCAAGCTTGTACCCATTGTTTCTTGTCATATTATTGTGCACCACCAAAAAGAGATTGCCCCCCCCCTCCACTTGACACCCACCCATCAGGTATTTATAGACATTGATCAGATCCCTCTCACCAGACCAGCTCTTCTTCTGCCTCCCACTCAGTGCTACTAAAGTCAGAGGTTCATTAACCAGGGAAAGAGGCTCTCAGGAAAATAAAAGTTTGTCTTGCCCTTTTGCTGCCAAATTCTGAGCAACCAATAAGACAATGGACTTGGGTTTCATTCAGACAGAGCTAATCTTTCACCAAGAGCTCTGACTACTTGGATTTAGGAATACTGCACACCAGCCAGTGAAGGGTTAAAACTTGGAAAGCCGAGCTCCAAGCACTGGTGGACTGATAAGAGGAGACAGTGTTAGCCTTGATGTCTTGTGAACTATGAGAACATGGTGTAGCAGTGCAATTGGAGGAGCGCAGATACTGGATTACGAATGGTTATTATGACCTGAAAGTGTAAGACTTCACACATATCAGATTGTTATAACAGAGTCCCTGGGCTCTTAATTTTAGTTTGATGTCTGCTAAAACCCGGATAAGATATAGGTAACCATGTGATACATTTTCTGTAACCAATCACAAACTACTTCTGTGTTGTGTTAGCTTTTATAAAGAAAAGATTTTGCATAATAAAGTGGACACCTGGCCTGGATCAGGCTGAGCCCTGTTTCTTAATTGCGGCAAGCCAGCTCTCTCCTAAGCCCTCTGAACTTGGTAGCTGGAAAGATTAGTACTTCTGTGGCAGCAGGAGAAAAGCCTGGATAGTTTAAGATTGCACAACTATTTGGGGACTTTAAAACATCCCTTTTCCACATGTTCTCCCAAGAACACAGATGATGCAAAAACAGGCAGACTCACATAGAGGCATTGAAGTTTCCAACAACGCCAGGAGATTCCCCAGGAGTTGGGTAGCGGAAGCAAGGGTTGTTGGCATTGCAGATGATCCCCTGTATCCATGGTAAGGTTCCTGCTGAAGGCATAGCTTTATTTGGGAAGTGACCTGGAATAGAAACAAAGAGTTAGGAGACTGGCACACAGGATCCAAGCCACTACTGAAGGGCAACACTAATTCTGCGCTGGTTACTGCACCAAATTGCTTATGACAGAGCAGAGGAGGCAACATGGTTTGGGTTGAGCTCATGTTATGTTCCCCACACAACTCTAGCCTACTGCACTGAAAAACTACACCATGTTAAGACTGCAGGAGAAGCTTTTTGCTCCTCTCAACTTTACAGCATTGGTTTTGGCCACACTGATGGGGCTACAGCACTTCTCACTAAGGAATGCCTAACAGAAGACAATTCCAATGGAGAGCACATGTATGCACATGCCTTCTAACCAGCCACATTCTTCTGGATTTCTGTGCCTAACTAACACATGGATTCAGCTTGAGTTCACACAGACAGCCCTGGTCAGGGGCTTTTTGTATCAGTTCTTTTAGTTTCCAAAATCTCCTCTCTTCAACTACACACAACAATTAAACACATAACAAAGGATCAGCAGTTGTGGGATGGGTTTCCATTAAATAAGTATGTTATCATTGTCCTGTATTGGCTTGATTTCTAGACAGTCTTAAACTTTGGAGCTCCCAAAGTATTTTGGCACCCACCCATCATATTTCAAATGTTTTTGCTAAAGTCTAACTCTTGATGGAGTAGTAAAGATCTACTTAATTCATACTCCAGAGTTTATTCCTATTTATGCTCTGTATTCTGGTCAAGAGTTAAAGCAGTAACAAACTACTTGTGGCAGATCTCCACCAGTAAGACACTCTATACTTGTGAATCCCTCATGCTTAAACAACATGGGAATAAAGGGTTTGCTTTTATAATCCTGTATCTTAGATAAGCCATCAGGCTGTTTTCTGCAAACAAATGCACTTGCTTTCCCCCACACTAGGGAGGAGAGAATGGAGAAAGATTGTGCCTCTTCCTCAATATTTCTCACAGTTCCTCAAAGCAACTACTCAAGGCTTTGACCATGAGACACACATTCTCCCCCTCTCTGGTGCCCACCTTGTCTTCACAGCATGCCTGCCATCACACAGAGGGCAATTGGCTTCTGAAGGTACCAAAGCCCCAGAAGGAAGAGAAATGTTGCCAAATTATAGCAAGTCTGGTTCATGTAAGTGGCTGAAGGAAGACAGGGAACTTATCAGCCCTCCCTCCCTGAAGATAGCCAAGGACTCTGTCCAGGAGAAAGGTGAAAGAATTGAAGATTCATTGTTTCCAGTACCCAAGAGACTGTTTGTTCCCAGATCTCTTTTTTAAATAGCTTTTCTATTTACCTGTGCTCTCTTAATTTTGTTTTGTTTTGCTTTTTTGTTCTTCTTGGCTGTGGGGTTTGAGGGGGCAGGGAAAAGAAGAAAATGCTAATAATTTCAAATTACTTTGTTAAGATTTCTCAGAGAACCACTTTTTCTCTCTCCCAAGCCTTTAATTTTAGATGGCTAAGAACTCAAAGAAAGTATTAAAAACAATATGAAAAAGTACACACAAGAATTCATGGTGATTTTTTCCACCCAGTGGTGGATGCAACACCAGTTTCTCAAAGAGCATAGAATCATGGAATCAAGTCAGTTGGAGAACACCTTTAAAATTGAGACTAACCATTATGCTAACTGCCAAGCCTGCTGCTAAAACATACCCCTTATCACCACATTTCTGCCTCTTTTTAAATACCTCCAGGAATGGGTATTCAACCACCTCCCTGTGGAGCCTATTCCAGTGTTTAATAACCATTTCTGCAAGAAGCTCTTCCTAAAATCCAAGCTAAACCTCCACTGGTTCAACTTGAGGCCATTTTCTCTTGTCCTATTGCTTCTTACTAGAGAGAAGCTACCAACACTCACCTTGCTACAATCTCCTTTCAACAAGTTCCAGTGAGCAAGATCTCCCCACAGCCTCCTATTCTCCAGATTAAACAACCCTGTTTCCCTCAGCCACTCCTCAAGAGACTGTTTTTCCAGAACCTTCACCAGCTTCATTGCCCTTCTCTGGACACACTCCAGGGTCTCAATGTCTTTCCTGTAGTGTGGAGCACCAAAATGAACACAGTACTCAAGTCCACAGGGAAGAAAGGGAGAAAAGCGGGAATCTGCCAGCTTTAATTCAGATGATTTGCACACAAAGCAGTGTAACAGCACACCATTTTCAATGGCATTACTTAAGGCATCTAGCTTTTCAGTAGATATAAAAGTAACTTTTCCCATTCCCGCCCCCTCCCCCAAATGAAGTGCATTTTGAATACCTTGTGAAGCTTTAAGAACAGAAAAGTCAAGCTCTACAAGATACAAGTGAGCAGTTTTGCTCAACAGCAATCTAAGATGTCTTCTCTGGCTGGTCTGGTGAAAGCCATGTAATGCACTTAAGAGCTAATAAAATTTTCCTTTATGTTTTCAGAAAAAGGTTTTTCACATTTAGTCTCACTACTAGGAATACAAAATTCTGACTGGAAAGTCTGACCACAGAAATGGCTCTATCCTTGGTGGTTCTTCTCTTCAGATAGGAACAGAACTGAAAATCTGTTTGTTGGCAAACAGTAACATCATTAAAACACTGGAGCTGTATGGAGGCTACAAAACACCTGCATGCCGCTCTGTTAGTGCTATCATCAGGCATTACCTGCAAGTGGTTTCATAATAGCACACAGTACTTCCACCACAGATAATAATCCTGTTTACCTTAAGGCATCCATTGGGTTGCCACAGAGTTCAATGTGAAATCAAGGCTTCTTTCTGTCTCTGCTCAGAGTTCAGCAAAAAATATTCCACTGTATAACAAATCCCTACTTGTCAACACATGAATCAATGTTCAATGAAAACAATTTAATTTAGCTACCTGTTCTCAGAAGCTTTTAGAAAAATGGGAAGGAGGTAACCGTAAGAAGCCAATGAAAAAGTTACCAGATGCCCTGCACTCTTCAATTCCTAATGACAAGACAGGGAGAAGGCAGACAAAACAACATGAATGAGAAGGGCTTCAGATGAAAAGACTCAAAACTGCTTGTGACAAGAGTGCCAAAGCAAAGGATTTACAAGGAGGCTAATGCTAAAAAGCCCATTCTAAACAGCTACATGAAAAGGCAGCTCTTGCTAGGTTTGAGTTTATATACAGCACTGCAGCAGCTGACATAAATTACCACTGAGGCTATTAGTCATTTTTACCAGCTGAGCAAACTGCTTATTGCTTCTCTTCAGCTTCATGTCAGTATTACAGGCTGTCTCTCCTATGGCCACTGTAACATTCAGTAAAGAAAAAGCAATTCCAGGTTGTGGAAAGTATGAGACAATTTAGGGAAGCTTCAATTGCCCTGCCTACAGAAAATGAGTTAAGCAGTACATGGCATCAGCAGTATCCAAAGCATAATAGGAAACTGCAAACAGTTTGGCTTTGAAAAGATTCTTGCTAGCTTAAAAGCCTAGAGAAAGCAGCATAAAATGCCCCAGCCACTGCAAACAACCATAGGATAAGTGCAGCAGAGTTAGTTCCTTACCCATTTTAAGAATGAGATACTTTAGAGCACTCTTCAGAGCCACATTGTGCTGACCCTTAAACCTTACCTTAATCAGGTAAAGGAAAGATAAACAAAGAGCTCATTCACAGTCATCTAATTGCAGTATGAGGCTGTCATCAATCACAGTAAGACTAAGCTGGTTCTAAAAAAAAAGCTGTGCATCCCAAATCAAACGACAACCAGTGCAGAGGGCTAAAGACTGCCATTTGCAGAGCAAGAATAAGCTTTCTTTGCAAGAGCAGAAATGTGCCTATTTGGGATGTAAAGAGAAAAGTAGAATAGTTTTCCCCTACAAAATGTATGGCTGCTGAATCTACTGAATACAGAGCTAATAATCTAATAGAAGAAAGCTCTCGTGCTCTTTAATGCGATACATTAACTCACATTATTGCCTGAAAATGAGACTGCTCTCACAGATACAAACACTGCTTTCCTTTTATGCTAAGCCACATCAAACCAATGATGAGTTTTTGTGTGGGCTTTGCAGACTTGTCACAGTTTCACAGAAAGTTCTTGGCTAATACATTGTAAATGCAAAAAATGAGCAACAGCAAGAAAAAAAAGCAGCAATGTATAGTCCCAGAGCAGCTTCAACATGTCAGAACACACTGCAGTCCCTGAGGTGGAAGGAAAGAAGCCATTAAAACTTCGCTGAAGATTTCTGACTGAAGTGCGCAACCACTGCCCCTGTTCTTTGCGTCTTGCCAGCTGCATTATTACCTTCTAACAACTGTTCTGATGCAGCTGCTGTGTTTGTACTTACATTCATGCTGCTCGTAGGGCGGATATGAAAGTCTTACAGAGATCAGGATGAAGAATATAAACAGAGGCCAGGCAACTTCAATCAGCAGCTGGAACTGGAAACAATAAAGACAAAGTATTAAGACATCATATTTAAAATACAGAACAGAGGTTCCAGGACAATCTGCTTGTAAGCCAGGACAGTTTTGCAAGCACTGCCTCGCTTTGCTTTGTCAATGTATTCCAAGACCACAAAGTTTGTTCCTCCACCTTCAGAGGATAATCTGCAAAGAATTTTCTCATTGGTAAGTGCCAGTTACAGGACTACACTGGATGTGCTTAAGGGCTGCTTCTCAGTTCTTTTTGTCCCCTGACTGCAAGAAACCTCCCAACTAATCTTCCCAGCAGTGAGCTGAATTTTTGCCCTTACATTTTAGAAGTAGTGGGAACTACTTGCATCCGATTCTTACTGTAAATCATAGACCTTCTACCCTAACACATCAAGCATGAAAACTGTGCCAGTGCATAACTATGCCAAGTCTTTCAGTATTGCTGAAGCATACTGGTACCTGGAAAGCACAGCTACTATGATTAAGCTCATATTTAGTTATTGTTTTGTTCCCAAAGGTAGGCGCCCACTGGTCCAGAGTGCTTACAGATGGGCAGTGAATATCAGGTAAAGATATAAAGACTATTTAGAGGGACTAGACAAAAATGTAAGAAAGGCCTGCTGTTAAATGCAGAGCCCTCTTAAATAGGAGATGAAAGCACAGAAAATGCACCAGGTCTCACAGATGCATGTGGACAAAGCAGTATCTCAGCCTAGATCCTGAAACACAAGCTGAGGCTTCCAAGAGTTAAGCTTCACCAGCCACACCTCTCCTGTCCTACTCCAGAAAGGCTGCCTAAATATGCATTTTAGGTAAACCATGACAGAAGGAAAACCTGGTAGCTTTATTTGCTACTACTTCTAATGTTTTTCCTCCTTTGGGAGCAAGAAAATGGTGTTTTCTTGGCCAAGCAAAGAGAAATATTTTTCCTTCTTTCCTGGAAAACCCCACCTTTTCTAATAAGATGTCTATGTCATTCTTACTATAGGGCAGCTAGGCTAAGACTTGCCCACAGTAGGAGAATGAATGTACACACACAAATGTGCTTTCCCACATTACACCATTGACAGCTAAAATTAGGCTTTTGTCATGGCAAACTTTGATGTGAGATTTCTAGGTAACTACTGTACCTTAAAATAATCTCACTGTAAAAACAGTGCATTAAAACAAGTACCACTTGATCCAGCAGAGAATGGCTCTTCAAAGATACACTTAATGGCTGTTGTGCAGCCAAATGGCCTATTGGAAAGACAGAAAACCTGAACATCAGAGTCTTCCAAGCACTCCTAGTAACAGTGCCAGGCTCTGCAGAACGAGTTTGAAATATTGTTTCCCACCCATTAATTCCATGCACCTACTGTATGACTACTAGATAAGAAACTCCACTGAGACCAGGCTAACAAAGATGTCAGCAAGATGTCTCAGTATCTTTGGTCTCTGTATTTACCATAAACAACAGCCATTGACAGCCTGCTTCCTTCTGCATTGCACAGTGATCTGTTTCCCAGATGCTTAGAGCTAGGACACTGACTTGTTTATTCTCTCCCTTTGCAGGATACCTTCACAGCTACAGGATGACATCTCAGCAGAAAGATGGCTATGAAACCAGGAAAGTTATTTTACCCACCAAGCATCAGAAGCCATACTCTGGCACATATCGCAGTCCTCCACCACTGTGACTATAAGCAAGGGGTGTTCACCACAAGTGACTGCAACCGTGCTGGGGAAGAGCAGTGTAGGCTGGGTTTGTGGAAGCCTCTTGGGGTGACCAAGGTCCCTCACAGACCTCGAACTGCTACAGGAACCAGCAACAAAAAGCTGCCCTTGAGATCAAAGTCTGACTTGCTCAGCAAGATATCAGTCTCAGCCACACCCCTCTGGGTGGACAGTAATGTCTCAGTGGCCCTACTAGTTGAAGGAAGAGCCTGGTCACCTTGCACATAGAGTGTTCTTTTGCATGCCTGATTATGGTTCATTACACTGTCATGAAGGTCTCCACATGTGGGCTGTACACACAGTGCTCTATGCCTCTGTACATACAACATATCTAACTTCACAGATTGACAGGCTCAGGGAGGACAGAGAAAGAAGAGATGTGTCTCAGACTTGAGAAGTTGCACCTTTACATCTGGAGACTACTGCATCATGGTTGCCATTGAAATGCTTCTTAATGAAAGACAACTGGCAACTGCTGCACCAGAGGCCTACATGCAGTCAAGCTCAATGTGTCAGCAGCATTTCAATAGAGAGCCTCTTGTGGTGTTCAACAGAAGTGAGTACTCTCCCTTTTGCCCCTAAAAGTCAATAGGTTCCTTCCTCTACTGCTTCCTGACCTTCCTGTGACAGCACTTTTCATCCACCGTGGCCTTTGCAGAGGAGAACAGATACTGAAGGAGACATACCTCACTTAGGTTCATACTAAGTGATATTAAAAAAAATCAAGCCTTCACACTCACTTCTATTCTGTGATTACTAGACCAGCCTGGTAAACAATTAAACCTCCAACATCTCTAATGCCTCACCCCACTTGGAGTTGAAGAAGAAACATTCCATTTGCGTGCAGCAGGAGAATTCACAGGTAGCACTTGGCCAAGAGTAAGCTGCTCCTAATTTTACTGAGGCTAGTCCTGGAAGCATGCCCAATTTATACCAGTTGGCTGATGATGCAGAACACAATTAAACACTGAGATCTACACTGTGTCAACAGGAAATCTGTTGAGCAAGACCTAACCACACCATAAGCCCATCTCACTGTCAACCACCCTCCCAACCTCTATGGACCAGTTTCAATGCAGAGAGCTACCAGCTGCAGACCAGACTCTCCATGAGAGTGAAGTGCCTCCTCATTTGCAGGACAGAAGGGACAGAGAAGTGTTTTCACACAGTGACCCCTGAACATGATTTTCTTTTCTGCTCTCCTGCTGTAAACTCCTTCCCCAACTCCAGTGTGGTTGGAAGTTATCCAGTACAAAGTAACACTTAAATTGCACACGTCAGGCTGAGCTTTGAACCCAGCTTTCGCAATGCAGCCCAAACTCACATCAGCCACAGGGTTCAGGGGGAAGCAAAGGCTCACACACACTTCTGGTGGGAAGAAGGGTAAGGATCAAACTATTTCCCAGCTACATCTTCAGCAAGTACAAATGGGACAGCCAGCACACCCAACTCAAGGACACAGGTCTCCTGACAGTAAAGTAAACAGATGAATGACTGTGCAGCCAAGATAACAGCATGGAGAGAACTGATGTTTTCCTGCTTTTCTGCCATTTTCTATGAAGGGGCCTTCCCCTCCTGACACCTTCCAGTAAAGTCCAAATAGGAACCACTAATTAGAAAAACTCCTCAGATATAGGAACCACACAAAACCAACCAACGTCTCAGGCCTTCATTGTGAATTAAATAGCAACATCAGTGTGGAACATAGACTATGAGCAGTTTGGGCTACTTGATGGGAAAGTGATGCAGAAGCTACAAGAAGGTACCAAGAAACAGCTGAGCAGATTCAAGATCATTACAAAACCATGACCATGAAGGCCTTTTTCACTGGCATAGGCCTAGCCTACTCTCTTTTTGTGGCAACACTGAAGGATCCACAAGCACATCTGCTGCTCAGTAAGCCAGCCTACAGCTACCTTGACAGGACATGCAAGCTAGACTCAGATCTCACACAATTTTCAAACTTGAGGCATCATTTTCAGAAGATCCTGACAAGACAAAAAAAAAAAAAAAGCAAAAAAAAAAAAAGCAGCACCACCATTCCTAGTGTAAAATTCAACTCCTCTGAAATCTCCTTCTAGTTTAATCAGTTTAAGCATTGTTCCAGAGATTCCATCAATGTCCTACAGCTCCCGAGCTGCTAAAGGCAGTTTAGGACAGATCAAGAGTAAGATCTCTAGTAGTAAGGGAGGAAGAGTCTGTTTTCAGCTCCAAGAGCACAGGTTGCATAGGGAATAGCTGAAAATAGCTTATCTTTTTAGGAACTGCAGTCAGTGAGACTGCCTTCCCCAGTTCCATTACAACATTTTTCTAAATCATGAGTAGGCTGTTCACAAGCTTACAATGCTGGCCCATATATGCAGAGAGCAGACACTCCTTGAAGGTGACACACTCCACAGCCTTTCAGCTAGAAGTCTTGCCCTAAAAGATTAAGGTTCCTGGGATAAGGACAAAAACATGAGAATCCCAGTGGCGTCCCCCAGGGATCAGTGCTGGGCCCCATCCTCTTTAACATCTTCATTGATGATCTGTATGAGGGGATTGAGTCAGTCATCAGCAAGTTTGCAGATGACACCAAGTTAGGAGCAGATGTTAGTCAGTTAGAGGGTAGAAAGGCTCTGCAGAGGGACCTTGACAGACTGGACAGATGGGCGGAGTCCAATGGGATGGCATTCAACAAGTCCAAATGCCAAGTGCTGCACTTTGGCCATGGCAACTCCATACAGAGCTACAGGCTGGGGTCGGAGTGGCTGGAGAGCTGCCAAACAGAGAGGGACCTGGGGGTGCTGATCCACAGCCACCTAAACATGAGCCAGCAGTGTGCCCAGGTGGCCAAGAGGGCCAATGGCATTTTGGTCTGTATTAGGCATAGTGTGGCCAGCAGGAGCAGGGAAGTCATTGTGCCCCTATACTCTGCTTTGGTTAGGCCACACCTTGAGTACTGTGTCCAGTTCTGGGCCCCTCAGTTTAAGAAGGACATCGAGACACTTGAACGTGTCCAGAGAAGGGCAACAAGGCTGGTGAGAGGCCTTGAGCACAAGCCCTATGAGGAGAGGCTGAGGGAGCTGGGATTGTTTAGCCTGGAGAAGAGGAGGCTCAGGGGTGACCTCATTGCCCTCTACAGCTACCTCAAAGGTGGTTGTAGCCAGGAAGGGGTTGGTCTCTTCTCCCAGGCAACCAGCACCAGAACAAGGGGACACAGTCTCAAGCTGCACCAGGGGAAGTTTAGGCTGGAGGTGAGGAGAAAGTTCTTCACCAAGAGAGTCATTCGTCATTGGAATGGGCTGCCCAGGGAGGTGGTGGAGTCACCATCCCTCGAGGTGTTCAAGGGAAGATTGGATGTGGCACTTGGTGCCATGGTCTAGTCATGAGGTCTGTGGTGACAGGTTGGACTCAATGATCCTCAAGGTCTCTTCCAACCTTGGCTATACTGTGATACTCCAGCACTCACACTGGTACTCAGGACAGAAGTCTTGAGCACCTTCAGGCTCCCCGGTTTCTGTCCAGCCACCACTGTCTTCAGTTTGTATTGAGTTTTTCCAAAGGTACACCAGTTGCACTGCCAGCAATAGAGATGAAACATTAAGATATAGGATGTTTCCCTGCTTTGCTTGATAAGTTACAATGCTACAACTTAGACTTCAAAAAGCCCTTTGCCTAATACTTACAGTCTGTCGTCTTCTGTATGTGAAGTTCTTCCATAGCAGCAAACCCAGCTGTGTCCAGAAAGCCATCTTACTTCAGCAAAGCCTAGGAGCTCTCTTTGTGCAGCAGGAGTGGCAATACACAGCAGTGATGTTGTGGCTGGGCATTAACTAGAGGCAGGGAGAAAAAGGGAAAGGGAAAAGCTGTGTCAGAACCGAAAAGGTTACAAGACAGGGAAAGGCAGATGTTACACTCTATAACCTCATGTAACCCTGTAGCCCGTCAGGGCACTCCCCACCACTGCTGCCAAGTATCATGGATGTCACTAAACTCAGATTTAGACTCTTACTGCAAAACTGGCTCTTACCTCAGAGCTCTGAGGCACAAAAGAATGTAATACCCAGAGGACAACAGTTTTCTTCCTGCCCAAAATTAAGAGATCAAGAATGGCATAGAACAAGGAGAAGAAGAACCATGGGCTCTGAAAGCTGATTTAGAGACTCTTCTGAACAGGACTGAATCATACAATTCAACCTGTTTTCTTTTAAAATTTCTTTCCATATTTACTTTTATAACAGTGAAAATCCTGCTGCCAAATTAGAAAAGGCTTTTCTTTGAACTCCAGTCAACACCACAACTTGTAGGAAAAAAATGCTACACACTGTAGGCAAAGGAGAAATGCCCTTGAATTGAGTGACTAAGAATGATCTTCGTATAATGCAAATGGAAGATTGCTGCTGAGTCAGTCTTCAAGTCCTGCAACCGCCTGGCCTTCACTACTGTTGAGAATTGGGTGCATTCAGTATGAGAAAGTATAGAAAATATATTCATCTTTTGGTAGCTTTTAGTAATAGCATGGAATGGGCTTGGGTACACAGACTTCCAGGAAGATTAGTTAAACTTCCTTAAACCTTTTTTCCAAAATTAACCTGGCATAAGTGAATTTAAGGCCACTTCAGTTTAAGAACAATTTCATTATGAATAAACACTCACACAGGTATTTAGTTCAACCACAAATTACTTCTGATTTTTGTCCTTGAATACACTGTGGTGACAGGCTCAGTGTTAACAGTTGATCCACACAATGAGAGAACCATTACTCCAACATCTGTTAAACTAGGGACACACATGCTTTTGATTCTAGTGTCCCAGATACCAGTACCCTAGCCTGAGTCAGAGATACGTGCTTAGCTGCAAACTGCATTGAAAAGGTTCTCAAAAATCCATAAATGTGCTAGGAACATGAGACTTCCTCAGGAAATGCTCTAACCTGTCCTATACTGGAGTAATACTAGATGATAAAAGGCAATTCTGGATGTGGATTTCAGGTTAATGAACACTTGTGGCCTTTTAAGTCTCATCCAAAAGTAAACTCCATTATTAAAATTACTTGCAGATTAAAAACTTGTCTTTAATAATATAGGTCTCTGGTTAAAAAAAAAAAAAAGAAAACAAACAAACAAAAAAAACCACACCCCATACCAAACCAAAACAAACCAAACACCATAAAAACGAAACAAAAGAACCCTCACACCTCCCAAACATGACTAACAAAAAAAAACCCATTACACTGAGTTCTACAGGCAATTACAATAGAGTACCACAACAGGCCAAGAGTGCTTGTTAATCCAGCACAGAGAAGCAAAGAACAATAACAGATGCCCACAAAACCCTACAAATTGTACCTCATGTGAGCACACAGGCAGCTGAGTGTACAGTCTGCATGGGTTCATTAATATCTGCTAGGTACTGCCATAATTCACTGACCCAGTGACTCGAGATGCTCCCTCACAGATGGATACCAAACAGATCTGACAAGAGAGCCTTCCCACCCCTGCCCAGTGCTTCCTCCTGCATGCCCATCTGATTGGCAGACAGCAAATTCCCCAACACATTAAGAGTGAGGCACTTCACAGGCCAACAGCATATCCACAGCAGGGTAAAAACCTGCTCTATGTCAGAGAACCAAGCTGTGTCTGCTGAGAACTGTGCACACATGCTCATGGACCCAAAAGATACCTTTGCTTACAGGCTTTGATATGGATTGCTTTGCAACACCTCCTGTGCTTGTCAACATCACATGTTTAAAGCTGCAATTAATATAATACAGAGATAAAAACTAAACTGGGAATATTATCACCCTTCCTTTGTAACCCCATCCACTGATGCGTTTCTGTTCAGGATTTAGGGGATCTGGCAAAAACACACTTATCCTCCCTGCTAGGCAACCTAGACTGCTATTGACGCAGTACACAGGCACTTCATGACCACTAACTTGGTGCAGAATCTTTCACAGAACACTACAAGAAGTGCTTTTTTAAAGGATTTTTACATAAGGCTACTTGGTCTCTGGGTCACAGCTCTCCATTTGCTTTGCTTTGCTGTGCTCTCTAGCATGAGTCCAATCCTGCAGCCACTAGAACCAGTTCAGCATACAGAAATAGAGGACAAGAAGGGACAGCACAACTTTTTACAATCACTCATAGTTATCTAACAAATCTTCTTTTCAGAAGACCCACAGTACCCACTCCACATTAGCCCCTTTATAACACTGTCAACTCCGTAACACACTACTTTCCAACACTTTCCAGCAATTACACCTAAAATACAAAAATCCACAGGTATGAATTGCTACGGAAAAGAGGAGGAAGGATTCCACAGAAAGCCACAGAGACTCTTGGCATTATTTTCAATGGAAGTACAATCGGTGCTTTAATACCCTGCTCAGAACACCAAAAGAAAATGAAGCAGTCTGTGGGATGTTTGACGTTATCACGGGGCAGCTGGTTTAATGCACATCAGTAAAATCCCAGATATTGGTCCCTCAAAATTGCAGTCAATCTGCAGGATCCAGAAGACAGAAATATTGCTTGATAGAGGTTCCAGGGTCCACGTTGCACTAGAAAACTGTAGTGAGACAAGGGCACATGTGATCATTTAATGCATTTCAGGTGATCATCAGAAGCTTGTGCAGATGTGAACACTCAGCCATGCCACCTGCTTGCACTCTAGCTTTCTGGGGTTCGGCTGTAGTCTACTGGAACAAAGTAAATGGTCTGGCCTTTAAATAAGGCCACTTTGGATACAAGTTTCCACTGAAGCAAAAATACTCATTTGTAAGGACTGTATCTGAACATTTGAAAATCTGGTCCAGGTGTAGACATGACTGACTAGCTGAGCCCCTACATTAAATTAGGGGCCAGTGGACACCAGACTAGTCACCAAGGTCACAAAGCCTGAAACTGAAGCAAGTCTAGTTCTAACAATAATAATAAACCAGGTTGGAAGAGACCTTCAAGATCATTGTGTCTGATCTATCAACCAATCCAACCTACCTAAACAACTAAACCATGGCACCACAGACTGTCCCCACAGACTGGAAAAGGGGAAACCTTGCCCCCATTTTCAAAAAGGGTAAGAAGGAGGAACCAGGGAACTACAGGCCAGTCAGTCTCACCTCTGTGCATGGAAAGATCATGGAGCAGATCCTCCTGGAGTCACTACTCGCTCAGAAGAATAGTGAAGAGGTGATTGGGAACAGTCAGCATAGCTTTGCCAAGGGCAAATCCTGCCTGACCAACCTGGTGGCCTTCTATGAGCAGGTGACAACATTAATAGATGAGGGGAGAGCAACTGATGTCATTTACCTGGACCTGAGCAAAGCCTTCGACACTGTCCCGCACCACATCCTGGTCTCCAAACTGGTGACACATGGGTTTGATGGGTGGACCACTAGATGGATAAGGAACTGGCTTGATGGCCACACCCAAAGAGTGGCTGTCAATGGCTCCATGTCCCAGTGGAGGCCAGTGACAAGCGGAGTCCCTCAGGGATCAGTCCTGGGACCTGTCTTGTTCAACATCTTTGTGGGTGACATGGACAGTGGCATTGAGTGCACCCTCAGCAAGTTTGCTGATGACACCAAGCTGTGTGGTGCAGCAGACACGCTGGAGGGAAGGGAGGCCATCCAGAGGGACCTTGACAGGCTGGAGAGGTGGGCACAAGCCAACCTCATGAAGTTCAATAAGAGCAAGTGCAGGGTCCTGCATCTGGGTCGAGGCAATCCCAGGCACAAATCCAGGCTGGGCAGTGACTGGCTGGAAAGCAGCCCTGAGGAGAGAGACTTGGGAGTGCTGGTGGACAAAAAGCTCAACATGAGCTCTCAATGTGCACTTGCAGCCCGCAAGGCCAATCAGATCCTGGGCTGCATCAGGAGAAGTGTGGCTAGCAGGTCGAGGGAGGTGATCCTCCCCCTCTACTCAGCCCTGGTGAGACCCCACCTGGAGTACTGTGTCCAGTTCTGGAGCCCCTATTACAAGAGGGATGTGGAGGTGCTGGAACGTGTCCAGAGAAGGGCTACAAGGATGATCAGAGGGCTGGAGCACCTCTCCTATGAGGGCAGACTGAGGGAGTTAGGGCTGTTCAGTCTGCAGAAGAGAAGGCTCCGAGGTGACCTAATTGTGGCCTTCCAGTATCTGAAGGGAGCCTACAGGAAGGCTGGGGAGGGACTTCTCAGGATCTCAGGTAGTGATAGGACTAGGGGGAATGGAATGAAGCTGGAGGTGGGGAGATTCAGGCTGGATGTGAGGAGGAGGTTCTTCACCATGAGAGTGGTGAAACCCTGGAATGGGTTGTCCAGGGAGGTGGTCGAGGCCCCATCCCTGGAGGTGTTTAAGAGCAGGCTGGATGAGGCTCTGTCCAGCCTGATCTAGTGTGAGGTGTCCCTGCCCATGGCAGGGGGGTTGGAACTTGATGATCCTTGTGGTCCCTTCCAACCCTGAATGATACTATGATACCAAGCACCCCATCAAGTCTCCTCCTGAACACCTCCAATGATGGTGACTCCACCACCTCCCCAGGCAGCCCATTCCAATGGGCAATCACTCTCTCTGTATAGAACTTCTTCCTGACATCCAGCCTAAACCTCCCCTGGCACAGCTTGAGACTGTGTCCTCTTGTTCTGGTACTGGCTGCCTGGGAGAAGAGACCAACATCCGCCAGCCACAATGGGGTGACAGCTTCAAAGACATCCTCTGCCTGATACCTGTACAGACCAGGTAATACAGTTTTTTTGATGCCTAGAGCTGTCTTTGATCCATAGAAAACTGACATATTTGGTTCACCGCTGATACAAGTTAACTAGATCCACCTGCATTACTAATGCATTGACAATTCTCTGCAAACTGAGAAAGACAGAGGAAAACCAGTTAGCATCCTTTCAGATGTTCTCCCAGCTGACAATAGGCAGGAATTGTAAGGCAGAGATGCAGGAAACTGATAACCCAAACACCCTCAGCTCAGTTGGAGCTGAAGTCCATCTGTTAACTCCACTTCAGATTTGTCTGGTAAATTCAACATAGCTGGGAAACTGAAATCCACCTTGCCATTTAGCACTGCAGTGCTATGACACGAATACCAGCAATCTTCTGTATCTCACTTCAATAAAGTTTTGAACCAACAGCAGGTATCAGATGATGATTTCTGACATTTACCCAGAACTGTCCAAAGCTAAAGCAGCAACAGTTTTTGACTAAAACAAGAAAAACTGTGTGAATTAATCACCATAGCAAAAGTCTTCTGTGATGTAAGCTATAACAGCTCTGCTGAAGAGAATGGGGATTTGTACATGCCAGTACTGGACCCATCCTTTTAAATTGCGATCTCTGGCTTTTATAAAGTAGGAAGAATTCTCTCAACTGCAAGAAATAGTGCAGCTCAGTTGTGGAGAGGTCTTTGTGTACAACAAACAATTTTCATATCCAATCTTTCCATTATGTGAATATTGCAAGTTTTCCACTAGAGGTAGGTATCAATATACAGCAATTTTAAGCCTAGAGACATCAGTCTTACTTCTCTTCATCATCCACAGATCTATTTTTGTCTAGCTCTGCTTCAGCATTTCTCCACCAACATATACAAGATGACTATATTTGGAACACACCAGGGCAGACTCAAATTACCTACAAATTCTGGGTATACCAGGCAACTCTCTAGTAACTCAGGTGCAAACTCAAACTGACACCACAAACAAACAGATACCATCAGAAAAGGCTGTCTTGATAACTGGAATGAGTAATGTATGCTTGGAACAACATCCTGAATCCAGCTCTATGGAACATGTAGATAAGACAACAAGCATTCAGTTAACCAGCCGGCCAAGAAAAAGCAAGGATTAAGCAGCCATTTTGTATTTAGCCAGCAAATAAATGGTGGAGATCCAGTATGCAGAGGTCATTTCATACTCTACCAATGGGCCACTCACACTTGTGCACACTCAGCATGCTTAAGTTGTCTTAAGTTTTCCCAGTTCCTAACATAAAGCAGAGGAGGGATCACTTAAAAGAAACAGATTTCTTTATGAGAAATCTGGGGAAGTATTCTCTATGAGATTACCCCCAGCCTCTTCCTAAGGAAAAGATTTCCTTTACAATTACAAAAGAGCTTGTTTAAGCTTGCAGAATCAGTGGATATCAGAGGATGGACAGAATGTGCTGAGCAATCTGCAAATATCTTCTGATACATCTTGGGGTTCTTGCTATGATCTTAGCAAAGTTCTAACATCTGATAAGTACCTTTTCTGTTCACTAAGACCAGCAGTCATAGCAACACCCACCACCAGAATTACAGCACAGGGTCTACATGGTTGTCAAGTGGTCTGCCTTTTCATAATATTCCCTGCATATGACATTTCCCTGTGCTGCAGAAAACACTGCACAGTCTCTAGACCTACAGGGCTGAAATTCCATCTTGGTGTGTAACTCAGAAAATTACTCAACAGAAACTTAGGCTGCAGGGTAACCTCTGAAAATGCTGATAGTGAATCACATCGTTGGACCAATCCCTTCTTTCTAGATCAGTGCTACCCAGTACTTGGAAGTAGAATGGCTGTTGAAAAGCCCATTGGGTGATGTGCCAGGAGTTCCCAGACCAAATTCATCTTGAATACAACACAATGTATTTTTACAGCTGTAGATTTTAAAAGGTAAAAAGCTCAAGTGGCACAGATACAATTCCCCACCCCCATACCTGGTGTCTGTACTAAGTAAACATGAAACAGCCTTCAAAAGCAGCTTTCTGCAAACAATGCAGCTGTTTGCTTTCCTTGGGGGGTGGAAGGGAGGAAAAAAAAAAACAAAACAAAAAGAAACCCACAAACCCACAAGCCAAACAAACAAAAAAAAAAAACACACCTTTCCCCAAGAGAAGAAATCAGTACTTAGGGAACAAAGGGAACTTATCAAGCATGATGAGACTGGAACATTTTAGGATTCTGGCAAGAGCCTATAGACCTCTTATGTCTCCAGCGATGACTTAAACCCAGTCCTGGTCAGCAAAACTAAAAGCATTTACTAGTTGATGACAGTTCAGCGGCCTTCACTTAGCAGTCTCTGCCCTGTTCTCTCGGTCAAATTTTCACATCACAAAAGCTACTACCATTGGCAGCTCTCCACAGATCAAGATCTGTGTCCAGTTCTGAGCCTCTCAGTTTAGGAAGGATGTTGACTTGCTGGAACGAGTCCAGAGAAGGGCAACGAAGTTGGTGAGGGGTTTGGAACACAAGCCCTATGAGGAGAGGCTGAGGGAGCTGGGGTTGCTTAGTCTGGAGAGGAGGAGACTCAGGGGTGACCTTATTGCTCTCTACAACTACCTGAAGGGAGGTTGTAGACAGGTGGATGTTAGTCTCTTCTCCCAGGCAACCAGCACCAGAATAAGAGGACACAGTCTCAGGCTGCACCAGGGGAGGTTTAGGTTGGATGTCAGGAAGAAGTTCTATACAGAGGGAGTGATTGCCCATTGGAATGGGCTGCCTGGGGAGGTAGTGGAGTCATCATCATTGGAGGTGTTCAGGAGGAGACTTGATGGGGTGCTTGGTGCCATGGTCTAGTTGTTTAGGGGGGTTGGATTGGTTTATGGGTTGGACACGATGATCTCGAAGGTCTCTTCCAACCTGGTTTATTCTATTCTATTCTAAGTGGCCATGGAGAGTACCAATCTAACATTTAGAGATGATGCATTTATGAAGGGAAAAAAAGCATTGTCTGGTGGACAGAGCAGAGTTTTGAGCTACTCTTCTCAGTTCTGTCCCTTTCCTATGAGCAGACAGTATAGTACACAGTAAAGTGCATGCCTTCTGCCTCAGATGAGAGTTGTGTTTAATTACAGTAGCTATTGCCTATGTATGTATCAAGTCAGAGGATACCCACTTTGGAAGAGAAGGGGCAACTAAAGCACAAACATCAGATTCCAGCACAAATTGTTTTCTTCAGGAACAATGAGAAATATCTTAACATTTCATTTCCTTTAGGCATCATCAGGCTGCATTTTGTGGAGCAAGCATTACCAAGAGCCATGGCAACTCTGCAAAGCCCAGATCCAAGGAGGACAGGAATGTCTGCCTCATGGACTCATGGTTTCTCTCAAACAAGGCAAATCATCAGAGAACTAGTGGCCTGGATGGCCATTTGGATAACAGAAGTGCAGATTAAGCCAAGAGTTGCAAATTACATCTGCATCTCCCAAATCAAGGTCTAGCATCTTGGCTACTTCTCTGCAGAGCACCAGGATTTCAATTCTTACAGCACAGAAGCTACAATCAAAAAATTTACTCTTACACAAGCACATCCACTTTGTACAACCTACTACTTTGCAAGGCCATAAGAAGGTCTCAAGGCACAAGTATTTGGAGGACACCTTCACCATAACTTCTACAGTTCCCATAAAGCAAAAAGCATTTTACAACTATGCAACTTCAAGTAAGACTAGGAGGAGGAAAACCAGCATTAGTCTCAACTGTGTTGAGACTGGGCTAGACAAAGAACAGCTGTGGACAAATGCAAGGATTTTTTTTTTTTTTTTCCTGCCTCTAGTGACCCAGTTGGAGATAGCATCCACAGCAGAAAGAGCCTGTGTCTAAAGAATATGAATTGATGTCCATTCCATTATCAAAACAATTCACACAAAGCCTCTGCAGAACCCATAGAAGCAAATTCAACATTCCCTTCTCTAAAGCTTTCAAGTAGTCAAAAAACTTATATCAGCTACTGGAGCTCTCTCTAGGAAAGAGAAGAAACTAACCATAAAACAACAATATTTTTACAGGATTTTACAGGAATAACAGTATTGCTCTTCTAAAGTGATTTTTTAACCCCCAAAGCCTGAAATGACCTAGAAAAAGGCATTTCAAGCAATATGAGCAGCAACAAGAGTTCAAACAACTCACCTGATGCCACAAGCTAAGATGAGACAAAGATGAGAATGTGACCACCAGATCCCACACGTTTGTCTCCCAGTTTAAGCACTGTTAGACTCTGCAGGAATCACAAGCAATGCACAATCAGCAGTGGAGGTATGAGCTTTGAACCCGTGGTCTGCTGGATCGTTATCAGTGTAGCCACACAGACACTAAAAGCAGGTCTTTCATAACCTCCCCACAGAGGACATATCTTTCCCGTTTGCCAATTTTGTCTTAGACACCAATTTTCCAATTCCATATTAAAAACCACTCAGTGAGAATGCTTTCCTCTTGAAAATCACCTGTGTCACGTCACAGGGTTTACATCAACTCCTTGTTGTTAACAATGTGATTGGAGAGCTTCTGGGTCAGCTAGCAAGGATTTAATTAGGACCACAAACAGTATTTGGGTGACAATTCTTGGCGAGATCCTCTACTAGTGTGCTTACTAATACTGAATGCAGCTAGTATGCTGCTTTCAACATCACCATCCATCTGCCCTCTAAACAACAGTCTGCATGAGAGGCACAGTTTAAGATGCACCTTCATGATAATCCACAACCACATTAACTCATTTTCCCTCCTTGAGAAGTAGATCAAATTTTGTAAAAGTAATACCAAAGGGTAGTGCCAAACGTTAGGAAGGTGATGAAATAGTCTCATGGACTCCCTCCAGCAAACTGCCATCTCTGGTCCAGACAAAAACAAGACACATAACATCTCACTCATTCACAGGATTGTTTGGGCAGCATGCATATAGCTACAACACATGGAATAAATTACTGCCCGTTGTTACCTAAAGGGGCAAAACCTGTCAGAGGACTGCAGACAACCAGTGAAGGAGGACTTCTCCTGTTAGCACAGGCTTATAATAAAATACCTATTCACAACCTGCTTTAACTGCTGCTATTAAAACAACTAGTGACATAACCCAACCCAATGCTAGGTTGAGCTAGGTACACTACACAGAGAATGGAGCCTAAATCCTGTTCTGGCAAGAGTTTGAACTAATATAATGACATGCTAGGGGTAGGAAACTTACTTCCCAACTATTTAGTCAAAATGGCAAGGGGTATCTAAAGGTATTTAACCTTGGCACTAGGATAGGGCAAATGGATTTTTCAGAAGTCAGTGTGTTACATGTTGAACATTTTTGAATGCTCCACTACAAACAGCTGAGCAGATGATAATTTTGAAAGACTTGGCCCAGAATTAACTTAATGAGCAATTAAATACCCTGGCCCTAAACTGTTCAAAGTATGCATCTCTGTCTACTGTCAACGCCTAAGAGGTATTTCTGGGCCATCCCCACCAATCAGAAACAAATCATAGGGTACAACTTCCCAAAGAGTCAAGCACTAGCTTACAAAGTGCTCCACAATACAAATTTGACTACGTTTCCCAAAGTCCTCAGTAACTCTTTGCATATGTACAGAAAGACACATTTTCAGAGGTGGATGATGTTTTATAAGCTCCCCTTGTGACATAGCATGCCAATCTGTTTTGAAAACCTGTCCCAGGTCACAAGGAAACAGTATCTGCTTATGATAATGACCATGATAACTGGCTCTCTTTACTTCCAGCATACTCAAAAAACTCATAGCTGAAAACCAGCACAGCTCCAACGCAGTGGAAGATTTCAAGTTTGCATGCACCACTGCTGAACTGAGCCAAAAACAAATCACATGCAAGTGGCTGTGGAGTATGCTTAGGAAAGAGGAATTGCCTAAATGTCAACTGTAACACTTAATATGAAATGTAGTAATCTATTTTACAAAAATCCAGCTTCCACTAGAAGGTTGTGAAATGCATTTCAACAGGACACTGAATGTCCTCTACTTTACCCATTTAAAAAAAAAAACAAAAAAAGCAGCCAAAATCTAGTCCATTCTTTTGTCAAAAACAAACAGAAAACCTGATCTGCTTTATCACGGCCAATGTCCAAGAATCCATAGTCCACATTAGCAGATTTTTTTCTTTTTCTTTTTTTTTTTTTTTTTCCTTTTATTTTTTTGGCTCTCAAAGAATGAGCTCTTCTTTACTAGAATTCAGAAATAATAGAAAATATTGCTAAAAGAACATTTCAAAATTTAAGCTCAATTTGTGTCACTATGCTGTGATCTCTGAGCGACTACAGTATTCTCAGTACACAGTCCACAAAAAGCTACATTACGCAGCCTCAATCACTTTTTCCAGCTGATGATGCATCCTGTATAAGGACAGTACCTTTCAAACTAAGGAAAAAATAATAATAATAAAAAAAAAAGAATCAAGCACTTCACACTGCAAGAGACACTTTTCTGCTTGGGAGCAACCTGAAGGGGAACAAAGAACACAGAGTCACCCCAAGAAAACCATCAGCCTCATCAGCTTTTTAGGAAAATAAAGCCACAGTTCAGAGGGTGTTAGGTCAGAAAATTTTTTACCACCTTTTAGCACATCTTTACCATTGAATTACTCTAGATGAAATAGCTGTATGGCTGGTTTAACAAAGTCTAATACTGAGAGATGTAGCACAATCCTCCTGCAGAGTGGCTAGAGCATCACTGGTATGCTTCTATCTCCTATTCAGTGAAGTTACCAAGCCCTGCAAGCTTTGTCATCACATTCACAAGGATTTTTTTTTTTTTTTTTTTTAATGGAATGTCTTCTCCTACATCTTAGTTGGGGTTTTTTTAACTTGCTCTTCATCTTGTGAAAAAACAAGGACTCAAACTGTGCCCAGTGCAAAATTAAACTGCAGTTTGAGGTGTATGTAACATCATCATTGCCGTTTGGGACCATAATGCCATAAACCAAGGTGTATATTCAGTAACAAAAAAGAAAACAACATGGTTTATACTGCAGATAACATCACAGTGATTCCTTTGAGATTCACTTGCATAAAGAATAAGCTGACTGTTAAGCTTGGCATCTGTGCAACTGCACCAACATATGCTATACAGGTAGAAGTAACAGCAGAAGAAACAAAATATCCCTCAACTATGCAGAAAAGCATAGGCCAAGAAAAAGCCCCTGGTACAATGAAAGGAAATTACGCCGTGGAAAAAAAGCAATAAACTGACAAAGGTAGCATTTAGTAGCCATTATCAGCTTGAGTAGAATTTGATGCTTTGAAGTCTACAACAGACCCTCAGCAAGATCAGGGCTACCATCTAAATGTATGGATTTCAAAGCTAGTAATTCACTAAAGTGATAAACAGATGTCCAAGTACTTTTGCATTCAGTGAGTGTTGGCCATCAAGAGGAACACATTGCTGATCAATCTTGGCAACAGATACAGAGTTCAATAACCACATTATCTCTGAAGTTATTCACAGAATATAAAAATAAACGATAAGAAGAAAGCTCGCGTGCCTGCACTGACAGGTGTGGCACAGGGCAGCTAACTGGGATCACTGCCAGAAACCATGTGCCAATCTTCCCTGTATTGCCTGATCCACAGTGGAAACTGTTGTTCCAGATACTTTGTATTCTGAAGCTCCAACTGCACAATCCATCGCCCCTCCGTTGAAGTTTTAATCCTGAAGGGTCAGCATGACATTGAACAGATGTGCAGAGCTAATGTATGCCTATTCTACCATCACACACATATAGACCTAAGAGAGGGAGATGGCAGAATTTGTTCATGTCCTAAACTACATCTTGTGATGCAAGACTCGGGACAGAGCTCCATTAATTTGCTGCAACAGTTTCAAGCAGAGAGATGAAGAGCTGTGGTCTACTCCAGCTAAATGACTTGGAACAGAAAACTAGCTAAGTGCAAAAGTGGCATGGAATGCCAGAAAGAAAAGCAATAGGCTTGCAAGAGAGAAATTAAAACAAAAGTTTTGCAAGTTTTTTATGGATACAGGATCCATAACATGCATGTTTTTGTTGAGCTTAGGATATCCTTAATGGTGCTGAGAAAGTTCCCCAGACTCAGTGTATACTCCCAAAGACAATCCATCTGACTGCAGTGTCTGGTTTCATATATAAACACAACTGGGAAGATAGATGCAGTATTACAAAATATTAAAAACATGTCACAAGAACTGGGAATTAAACTCTGGAAAACACAGCAATCAGGAGAACACAAGAAAGTAACCTGGGGGAAAAAATAAAGACTTGAAGAAATCTGAAAACAAATGGTATACAGGTGATGGTATCAATTTTCTAGAAGCAGGAAGCAAGTCCAGATCTCCCCAAACACAGCAGCAAATCTATTGCTTAGTTTAGGCTGAACATTTAAATAGAAGTCTGGGAGTGCCTGGGGGGAAGGTGGGTGGGGGGCAGGGAGGGAAGAGTAGTAGGAAATATTGCTCTGATTTAATAGAGAATAAGCCATCTGAAATACTTTAAAACAAAGAAATTAGATTAGAGGCACATTCTCCATTGGTGGACCAAACATACAAATGCATTATCAGCTTAGGTTTTTCAGTAGGAGTATTTCAAATAGAGGAGAAGTAGATTTTGAACTTTGACTCCTGTACTGCACCCAGATTGAAATGTCCATGTGTCTGTACTCTGAAAAGGCTGGTGGCTGCTTTATTTTTTTGATGAGGAGAGGTTTGGGTATTTTCAACCCATTCAACTTTGGTCCTAACTCTGCTTTTATCTGCAGTCACAGCCAGACTTCTGTTAAGGCAGTATAATTACAATACAGGGAAGAAGAAAAAAGTCATATTGATATATTTCCCATGAATACAGCTGTCAAACAAAAGAATATGCACAATTTCCTTGTTTTTTGCAGGCGCACACACACGTAAAAACTGAATAATAAAAAGCACACCACCACCCCCCCAAAAAAAAAAAAAAAAAAAAACAAAAAACAAACCAACAACACCCCACCAAATCAGCTGGAAAAGCAGATGTTTCATCAGAAAACCTCTAAATTAAGCCCAGGTTGCTGACACTAGCAACACAGACTATAATCTTTAAAAACACATGTTGCCTCCTGGGTGAGAAGAAACACACTTTCGCTTCTACTATAAACTATGACATGACAAAAGTTTGTAACAATGGTGAGAGCAACTAAGAGGAAATGGGCAAGCCAACACAAGAAGATAGGCTCAGGTGCTGGGAACCAGATCCTCCTGGTCCCTAGTCCTGCTCTTGTCACCTACATCACCACCACCACCATTGCTGCTCTGACACCTTCCACATCACTTAATTTTGGCTTTTACCAAGCAATCAACCAAGAACCCTAAGGAGTACTAGTATTAGTTTGCTTGCCTGTTCCTCTTAACAACAGTTCATTTGGAAATGGGCTAGTAAAACTGCAGATTATTTCAGGGAACCAAGCAAGTAAGGTGGTAACAGGTTTTGGCCACCTCTATCTTCCACACAGTCATCCTGCATGCTATTTGCTAAAAAGGAAACCACACCTCCAGAATGATCTCTGAACTGTGGTCAGAGGCTCTGACTTTGTTTGTTCTTTCCCAGAGAATGACCTTGTTATCTAGCCCAAACCAGAATGGTTTTGGAAATGCTTTTTTGCTCTCCTTTTTCCATCTAATACCAACTGTTCCTAACAAAGTTGGGACAACACAAACCAATCTCATTGCATTAGACAGAGCTCTGCTAGGCAACACTCCTCCAGAAAATAACAGAAGAGGAAAAAGGTCAGCTTGTATGTGGATATTTATGCTATTCAAACTGACATGCATTCTTATTATCCATGATCAAGCTTTTTCACTAAGAATCCAAAGAATAATGATCTCAATTTCCCCCATTTTCCCTACAATGTTAGCCTGTTGTGTCAGGAAAGCTGTATCAACAGTTTTACATCCCACTCTGTCTTGCTCTCAGTCCTAGAGGCAAACTTACATGCTTTATCCCCCTGCAGAGTGACAAATGCTAAAAAAGGACTAGCTTTGTGGCCACCTATTTTAAAGAAACAGGCCCAAAAAATATACAAAATAGGGTACAATCATGGCTGTCCAGTGAAGTCCCCACTGACTGGAAAGGGGGAAACATAACCCACATTTTCAAAAAGGGAAAGAAGGATGATGCAGGGAACCACAGGCCAGTCAGTTTAATCTCTGTGCCTGGTCATGGAGATCATGGAGCAGATCCTCTGGAGGCACAGCTAAGGCAGAAGAGTAACAAACAGGTGATTGGGCACAATCAGCATGGCTTCACCAAGGGCAAATCCTGCCTGACAAAACTGGTAGCCTTTTATGACGAGGTCAAAATATTAAGAGACAAGGGATAAGCAACTCATATAATTTACCTGGACCTGAGCAAAGCCTTCGACACTGTCCCGAACCACATCCTGGTCTCCAAGCTGGTGCAGTATGGGTTTTGTTGATGGACCATTCAGTAGATAAAGAACTGGCTTGATGGCCGCACCCAAAGAGTGGCTGTCAATGGGTCCATGTCCCAGGGGAGGCCAGCGACAAGTGGAGTCCCTCAGGGATCAGTCCTGGGACCAATCTTGTTTAACATCTTTGTGGGTGCCATGGACAGTGGCATTGAGTGCACCCTCAGCAAGTTTGCTGATGACACCAAGCTGTGTGGTGCAGCAGACACACTGGAGGGAGGGGATGGCATCCAGAGGGACCTTGACAGGCTGGAGATGTGGTCCCAAGCCAACCTCATGGGGTACAACAAGACTAAATGCAAGGTGCACTTGCAGCCCAGAAAGCAAATCACATCCTGGGCTACATCAAGAGAAGCATAGCCAGCAGGTCAAGGGAGGTAATTCTCCCCCTCTACTCTGCTCTGCTGAGACCCCACCTAGCATATCGCGTCCAATTCTGCAGCCCCTGTTACAGGAAGAATCTGGATGTGCTGGTGTGTGTCCAGAGAAGGGCCATGAGGATGATCAGAGGGCTGGAGCACCTCTCCTGTGAGGACAGACTGAGGGAGTTGGGGCTGTTCAGTCTGCAGAAGAGAAGGAAGGCGCTGAGGAGACCTTATTGTGGCCTTCCAGTATCTGAAGAGAGCCTACAAGAAAGCTGGTGAGGGACTTTTTAGGGTGTCAGGTAATGACAGGACTAGGGGGAACGGAACAAAAGTAGAAATGGGTAGATTCAGACTGGATGTTAAGAAGAAGTTCTTCCCCATGAGGGTGGTGAGACACTGGGACAGGTTGCCCAGGGAGGTGGTGGAAGCCTCATCCCTGGAGGTTTTTAAGGCCAGGCTGAATGTGGCTGTGAGCAACCTGATCTAGTTTGAGGTGTCCCTGCCCATGGCAGGGGGGTTGGAACTAGATGATCCTTGAGGTCCCTTCAAACCTTGACAATTCTGTGGTTCTATGATTCTACTCTAATCGGAAATTCAAATCACAGTAGTTCTGATTTGTGCTGTATGACTTTGGTACAGGGAATGGAAATTTGTGACCTACAGCTACAGAATATGAAATTTTAGCTTTTCTGTGGTGATTGTTATTTGAATGTTACAAATATAGTCTTACCATGGTATTTTTAACCTATACTCAGCAACTGCAGATGTGTGTGCTCATTGTCTACACAGAAAACACAAATCCTCAGCTGGCATATGACAATCTTAAAGAGCAAATTTCTAACATATCAAACCTGGAGAAAGTGGGTAGAGTCCCTGCCTGCCTCAGACGAGCAAGGAAAATACGTCCCATATATATGTTTTTGAAACACTAGGTTCTGACTCTAGCCCCTCTCACAGCAAGAGTCATCAAGAATATCCAGCCTAATAGGAATCATGCTGATGTTTGGTCAGCCACAGCCTCCAGATTTCAGTATTTAGTGTGTTGCCCAGCCTAGAAGCCCTATATAAACAGCAAGAGTGCTTGCTCCAAGGTTACTTAAACAAGTCTTTGTCCAGTTCCCTTTCTGCGCTGCTCATCATCTTTGTGCTGGCTCCAGTGCTCACTAAGCCATGAGGAGACTCTGGACACAGAACACTGAAAACAACAGCAAAAAAAAATCACCAGAATAAAAGAAGAGAGGTGAAAAAGATAAGGACTGGTGAAGTCCAGTGCCAGCAGGGAGGATAAAAATGGACAGGGAGGGAAAAAAAGACTGGGCAGTCAGGGAAGGGAATGAAGTAGGACCATCACCAGCTCACTAGCAGCCTTCAATTACTCTGGATTAAAGTTCTGAAGAAACCACACCCTAAGAAATACTGTGTTTGCATGGTGCAACCCCTGTGATAAACACTATTAGAGCTGATCACCCCTGGCCACAGATGGATTGAGTTCAGTACTGATCCTCTTCCTGCTCTTTGTGGATCTAACTCTGCTAGGCAAACTCACTGATGAGAATAGTCTGACAGAAATGAAGGCAAGGAAAGATCTGCTTTCAGAGTTGCATGTGTTGCACTGATGAGCTCATGAAAATGCTCCAGTTCCAGAATCTGCACAGTCCACTGCTGCCTTCCTCAAGTCTCTGAAGCTTACTCCTGAATCATAACAGACTTTTTTACCCTCTCACAAGGGGAAGTTAATTTTGAAAACTCATGGTATTTCACCTTCTGCAGTCAGCCTTTAAACACATACCACTCTTCCACTCTTGTGGATACCATGATGATAGGCGTTGCATTCGGTGCCACATCAAGTCTCTGCTTGCACCAATAGCATTGAGCTAAACTTGTGTTTGAAAACAAATTTAGCATTACAAAAAAGGTTTTTCAGCAGCTGCCTGTGGCAAATCGATTTATAAATGTGCCTCAATCTAACTGGATGAAGAAACAATTAAGCATGTTTCAATGTACCTGCTTACTCTGCTATGCAGCTGTATTCAGAGGAAGTTTGGAATCCACAGCTAAAAGATTGCTGTAACTCCTACAAACACCAAAACCTTACATAATGCTGTACTTTGAGGCGTTTGTTTCACCAAAATATCATATGGCTAATTGTACTCCGACAGCAATTTATTGCGAGCAGTTAGGACTAGCTGCTTGATTATTAATTTAACCTCACACAACGACAACTGTGACCTCCTGCAACACAGACTCTAGCAAGTCATCTCCTCAGAACACCTACAGTAAGCATAAAAAAAGGCTTTATTTTCAAATACTGGGCATTCTCAATTTAGCATATTTAGCCTCAATTCTACCATACAGTTCTTGTGTTCCACACTACCAAATTAAGAGTTGACTTCTAATTCTTACTATAATCAGCCCTACCAAATTACAATAACATGAAAAACAAGGTGCTCCATGTCATGCGTAAAGGCATCAAACTCCTGGTGTTACCTCTCAAGACCATACGATATAAGTGTGATTTTACATTACAAATTTATTACATAAATCAAGATTCAAATTCGCAGAATGCACGGTGAAGACCCACCAAGAGGCATTTTTATCTGTTGCGTCAGTAACACACTGCAGAACCCCAGGTAGTGTCCACTTGGCTTGACAGCCTGCAGAGGCATCATGGAGTAACCCACTGATCTGCGTTACGGGAAAGTCCCAACACACATCACCGTTCCCTCTTGGTAGAGAGGCGAGCTGTGTCACAAGGTCCAAGCACAAAAAGCATTTACACTGAATGTTTACTACTATGACCCTCTTTCAAAACTGAGCGAGACTGCTCCATTACAAAAGCCTTTCAACAGCAAGCTCGGCCATCTGTTGTTACTGGAACATCCCCAAGATACGGCTGTACTCTGCAGTGCAATCACCTACTCATTTTCAAAGGCACCGCCAAAAACAGTTTTAATGTGTTAATCTATATCAGTAACTTTCAAGAATGTCCCAACTCATCTCTAGGCTTCAGTTTCGCACAAGTTTACAAGCATGTAAGCACATGTTAACACCCCTGTGGCTTCAGTAAGGTCTATTCCAACACACTAAATATCAATTTTTAATCTAAGTAAGTTTTTTGCAACAACTTAAAAATCTCTAGGGATAACAGCTGTGGGAAGAGGAAGGGAGGACTCCTGGTTTAATACACGCAAAAAAAAAAAAAATGTTTACTATGAACTTTTACTTAGAACTGGGGTATGATTCCTGATACATTTTAAGCATCGGGGCAGTCATGCACCCGCAAGGAAAGAAGCAGTATTTTTTAGCAGGTTTACGATAGGCTGCAACGGAACAGCCCAGATCTAACAGCAGCCTGCATACAGAAGCAGGGTTCGCTGCATGCAACCGAACCTCCTCTACTCGTCACAAAAAGCGGACGAATCGATCTTTTATTTTCACACTCCTGAGTGATCCCAAGGCGCTCCCCTTTCCCCGCACGACTTATAGGATTCCTTATAGCCCTTATAGGATTCGCCCAAAAGAGACGGAGGTGAGAACCCTGTCGTTGTCTTCTAGCGCCCACCAGGGCTGGAAGAGGCGGCGGTGAGGTGAGCTACCCTACACGAGCGCTGCCAAGGCAAAGCCGCCTCGCTCGGGAGAAGATAAAATAAAATTATTACTAAAGAAATAAGCACACATACAAAAAGCACCAACCAACCAAAAAAACACCAAACAAACAACAAAGCCCACCACCAAAACCGCAAATCATTATTAGCCCCTTCCCGATCCCCAGCTAGTCTTTAAGCCGTCCTTAGAGACACACTCCTGACACGCCGTGCACTGCGAGCGGCACCACGCCGAAAACAAAAGCAGAAACAACCCCCCTATTTATTTGCTTGGTTTTGTGCTTTCGCTTTATGCCGCCTGCTCCAAGCGTAGCGGGAACACACGCAGAGAAGCTTCCCCAGACAGCTGCCCGCGGCGCGTCCACCCTGCCGCCGCCTACCTCCCCGGCCGGCAGCCGCCGTCGGTCCCGTGGGGAGCCGAGCCGAGCCAAGCCGAGCCGAACCCAACCGCCTCCGCCTACTCTGCGCTCCCTGCTGCGTCCCCTTCTCCGCTCCCCGCTCCGCTCCGCTGCCGGAGGCCCGTGCCCCGCAGCGCCTCTTATAGGAGAGCGTGGAGCTGCCTGCGGCCGGGGCGACCGCCCCTTTCACAGCCGGAGCCGCCCAGGAGCCTGTTTTCCCCCTTTGCCTTTCTTCTGCTGTCCTGTCTCCTTTTCTTTTTCCTCTTTACCTTTTCCCCCCTCTCTCCGTTCTTTTGTTCTATAATCTCTGTCTCTCTTTTTTTCTCCCTTCCCCCTCCCCCTTCTCTCCTTTTCCGTCCGCAGCGGCTGTTGAGGCGTGGGGAGGGCGGGTACAGGAGGACGCGGCAATTTGCATGTGGGCGTGCACGTTGCAGCCAAAAACAAACTGTGAGGCTGTGTATGTCAGCTCCGACCCCCTCCTCTCGGAGTTCCCTGCTTCGGTTTTTGCGGGACACCGAGTTCCCAGGTGCGTGAGAAGCACCTCTTCAGGCAGCGTCTGTCTCCGCTCCTGACAGCCGGCAGCCCCTCCCTACGGATAAAAGGAGCAGAAACCCGGGCCCTGAGTTACTTGCGAGCTCACTGCGTTCCCATCACCTTCAGCTCTACGCCTTCTCCGCTCCAGCATCTTCAGAGTTGAGCCAGTATAAGTAGGGCACAGATGCGTCCTTACCTGTCTAGACAACACAGTATACTAACAGCGCTGGCTGGAATGCGTGGCAGGAATCAATCCATAATAATCAACTTCGTCAGGACCAGAATTTGTCCTTCCTGTCCCTTATGGAAAGGAGAAGGGAAGGAACTGTGAAATCTAACACCTTGATACTTACCCATAAATAAAGACGTTGTCAGTCTTTGGTGACACAGACAACTATTCACAATGCTCAAATTTGGCTTGCCCCAAACACAAAATCCATAAATGATGGCATATTTTAGCTACCTGACCAACAGCCTGTAGTATTGATCTTAGCAGTTACTACATTCTCACGTAGCTTAGAGTGTCACAGTGCCTTGTCCTCACAGATGGGCTCCTCCCCTAGAAACACCACCCATGATGCAACATCTTTCAAGTTTTTAGCTTGGAAGGAATATTTTAAAAACACTGCAGTGTAATCTGTGAAAGCACAGCAGTGCATTTTCAGTGCATAAAATCCTCTGTGAATAAAAATAAGTAATACGTGAAAGGCAGACAACTCTACATTACGGTTCCCTCTGCTGACATAATACACTGCCAGTGCCTTCACACTGCTAATGATTTGCCCTATAATGAGCAATCCAGATGATGCACGGTTACTAAGGGAACTGTATCTTTGAGTTCCCTGATATGTATTTTGATGCTCAGCCTACCACTATTGTATTTATTTCACTGAGTGGCACAGAAATACAAACACTTGAAAGCAAACACCAGAGCACTCAGACTCATTGTAGTCTGAAATAACACTGTGTTCAAACTCACCATGTTCAAACTCACCAAGCAGACCCTTCTACACTGAATAACACCTGACAGGTTCATTTCAGCAGTGACCCACACTCCTTCCCAGTCACCAGCTCACAGTTCCAGGTTCTGATCACAAAATGTTAGGGGATGAAAGCAACCTCAAAAGATCATCCCCCTGTCAGAGCAGGATCACCTAGAGTGGATCACACAGGAATGTATCCAGGCAGGTCTTGAATATGTCCAGAGAAGGAGACTCCACAATCACCACCAGACAGCCTGTTCCAGTGTTCCATCACCCTCACAGTGAAGAAATTTTTCTTCCTATTTCCATGGAACTTCCTATGCCTCCACCCATTGCCCCTTGTTCTGTCATTGGGCACCACTGAGAAGAGCCTGACTCCATCCTCCTGGTACTCACCCTTTACATAACACCTTAGTCTCCTCCAAACTAAAGAGACCCCGCTCCCTCAGTCTCTCCTTGTAAGGAAGATGTTCCACTCCCAGATCTTGGTTTTCCTGCTGTAGTTCCTATATTAACTTCACTGACTGAAAAGGTTTCACTTCATACATTCATCTGGTTGTGAAACCGGAATAAAAATTGTGTCTTTAATACACACCTGTGTGTGTACTTTTTACCATATATTAGAGCTTTCCATCTTGACACAGTTACAAACATTTACTGAATTGTAACTTACAATCCTAAAACAAATAATTTCAACATAGTTACGCAGAACACAGGGAGAACAAGTACATTTAGTCTACTGTCAGCAGAGTGTTAATATCTCATTCCACAGAGTAGAGCATCTGAGAGCGAGATATACTAGATAGGGTTTTCATAAGAATTACTGCCCTGGCATCATTTGGAACAGTGCTACATCAGTATCAAAGAGTTAAAAATTGCCCTGCTACTGGTATCTCCTTAAACTGAATTCCACGAAGGAAAGTGTGAAGCTTTTTTGATACCATCACAAGGCTGGATTATTATTTTTCTTATTCTGGAAATTTGCATCTGTGCCAACTGTTAAAGAAATTGGATGATATTTTCCAATAAAACAGCTAATACAAAGCTGTTCATGAGAAGCAAGTGGATCACTTAGTTTAGTTTGCTCTGTTAAAATACCTGTAGGATGGGTGGGAAATCTTTGTGAACCACTGGACAGTATTTCTTCATTTTTGCATTCCTCTGTTTGTGCAACAGTAGCAGCAGAGACAAGAGCTGGTAAATGGTACAAGAAGTATCACAAGGGAAGAGGGCACAGCTAGGTCCAATAGCTAGGCTGTGCAAACACAAAGTCAATAGCCAAACTGTGATTACTTTCTTAGAACAACTCTGACTATGCTTATACTCGGTGGTTTGAGTTTTCTGAGTGGATGAGCACAAGCCACTCCTATAGATTTTTTAGAGAAATTTGCACTTCCCAAGTCTTAAATCCACAACAAACATTATGTTCACTTTTGTGTCCTGTGGAAGGTATGATAGGTCTTTGCATGCAAAAAAGTCTCATTCAGGGAATTCCACTTAATTTAATATATTTCAAATTAACACAATTTCAACTACTGATTTAGATATGGGGGGGAGGGGGGGAGAGGGGAGGAGGGAAGTATACATAAACAATTACACATGAAAAGAAAGAGCTTTTCTGCTCATTCCCCAAGACAAGCCCCACTTAACTACCTATCCTTCCCACCTCCTAGACTCAACATCCTTGCTTTCAAAAGGTGTCATTCTCTGTCCCTCCCAAGGCTTTCTGTGGGGCACTGGGCAATGTGGAGATTTGCTCTTAAATCTGTTCCAGCAGAGGTTCCATGTGCTGCTCTCATTACTTGAGGTTTTGACATACAGCAGGTTGTTTCCACCCCTTTTAAAGGTGGCTGAAAGCAGTTGTGACTGGCACAGAGCAGTTCATGCTCTCCTCCCTTGCAGCTCCCTGCCAGTAAAAGCTTGCCCTGCCAGTTATGCCAAATACACAGTTCCCATGATATGCACATTCAGATTAGATCTGATCCTTTCTTCTTTTCCAAAGTCTTCTCCATCAAACTATTATCTCCTTACAATATCCTTTTGCTAGCATGAACTGGCAGCCGACACTAGGGAGCAAGGCAAGAATCACAGAGCTGCAAAGGGAGCTACACCAGTTACTGGGAGGTCAGAGGACATGTAAATTGCTGTTCATGGAAAAGATACTATATAGTGGAATGAAGGGGTGGAGCTGAAAATAGGAAAACATGCTGTGTTCTTGCTGAGGAGGAAGTTGTGTCTTCATATTTGTAACTTCCACAAGGCAAAACACACCACTGTTGAGCCTGCCAAGACTGATGGCTTCTAACATCAGTATGCTAGAGAAGACTGGGGGTCTTAGTCAAGCACGTCAAGCCTTGGTGTGAACTGAAGACGTCTGAGAGAGATTTCAGCAACAGAACAAGCAAGCCAAAGTTTCATACACCTTTGGCAGTCAGCTGCTGAGATATTTCACGTGGAAAGCCAATCTCTTTTTAGCACCAGATGACCTTGTTTGGACTAAGTTCAGGAAGAAGGAAAGACAGCAATTCAGTAGTATTTCTTATCAGAAAATTACTTTTCAAAGAGCTTTGAGCACTTCTTTTTTATTACTTGGCAGGTTTGTAGCACAAACATAGGTTCATGATTCCTCGCTATTGTATCTTGCAGTATACACTGAAGGCTGATCTGCATTTCAACCCTAATGCTCTGTCTTCTTATACTCTCCCTTGACTTGTAATATCAGAGTCAGAGGATAGTGACAGTTTGCATAAGATCTCCTGGAAGGAGCTTTCTAACTTCTATGAAGAAATATTCACATTGTTACAACTTACAGCAACAGAAACTCTCAATGGGCATCCTATCATTTGTATTTTTGAGCCTGGGAGTTAGTCACTCTAGCCTGGTTTACAGCCCAGGGAATACAAATAACTGCATCATGCTGTTTACTGCAACCTGCCATGCTCACTTTTCTTCTTGTTCTTCTATTTACAGAAAAACAGACTTGATGCTTACTTGTTCCACCTGGAGAGAAAAGAAGCACTGCCTAAGGTTTAAACATCTGTACATCCTCCACTACGACCTGCAGTAGGGAAGCTTTGAAGTGCTTATCTGTGCCACACGAAGAAGTGAAATCTGGGAAGTTACTGTCCTGGGATCAAAGAACATTGCAAGCCTGTCCCAGTGCCTGTTGAGGGCAAAAGTGCTTGCTGTCATCTTCAGTCTCTCCACATAAATAAAGGCTTCAAACTGGCTGCAGTCATTAATAAGTCCTCAAATAAAATACCAATACATTGAAGCTCAGGCATGAGCAAGCTGTAATTTAAGCAGTTATGTGTAATGTTTCTTAATGTAACATATGTCATGTTTAGGAAGGGTGACTTAAAAGCCATTTGTCATAAGGGATAGTGGCAAAATAACTGCTATTATTTTAAGAAGAGAGCCTACTGCCACAAGCATAGCCTTGAAATTTCTCCCAAATGCAAAACATCAGGTACAAGTAAAACTACATCTACAAACAACACAGTACTGTGAAGGTCACCGTTAACAACATGACTACATTTTGGATGTAAAACATACATGCAGCCAAATATGTAGGTGGTCAAAATTCTTTTGGTTATCCAGAAATAAGCTGATTTTCCCTACCATAGATCTAACCTATAGTTTGAAGAGCAAAGAAAATATGTGGAGTTGCCAGCAAAAATACTGGAAGCTTACATAAGTTAACAATGTTAATTGCATATTAAGTGTTGGTGTACTTTATAATGACATGCAGCATGAATGTCATTTCAACATTTCAACCTTCCTCTGTGGAAGGGTCTATCTCTTAAAAATTAGCCCTGCAGAAATATTTCAGTGTACATTACACATACATTGCCAGGCAGGCTCTATAGGACTAGACTGGACTGCATGAAGCAGGGTTTCTGTATAAGCAATTGATTGGATGTATAATGATGCAGAATTGGACAAAGCCCATGTTTCAAATGTTCTGCATGTCATCTCCCATGACAAAAATTCATGCCAGTAGCCCCCAGTGCATGCAATGAGGGAACAAGAATTCATCACAGAAGGGAAGCCTAGCTTCCTAAACAATTATTTAAGACAGATCAAAATTTAACCCTTTAAGATCCTTAGTCAGTCCTCACGAAACTCAGTGTAACTTTTGACTGAATAAGAACACCTGCTTTGGGCTTAATACTACAAAAACTTCAGCCTTTTGCACTGAGAGCTTGTATTTGAGTCGGTCCATTAATTCTGTGGAGATGTGCAATTGGGAATTTGGCTGCATACACTGGCAATGCCCCCTCTAAATTTTAACTGTAAATAAAGACAGTCTCTGATTAACAAATTTTCTTTCATCCACAGTTCTAGAGCTGTAGAAACAACACTCAGTGTAAATCTTACTGTCAAGGGGATCCATTTTAGGAAATGATGTTTTTCCTTCACTAGATAATGACATTCAAGAAGGGAAGGAAATGCACCATCAAGTGTTCAAAAGCAGCCTGTAAACCAGAAGGAATGAGAGGTGGGGACTACTCCACAACTATATGGCTTGCTTCAGTATCAGTACCAAGGCCATAGAGGAAAGTTTCCTGTCCCTCACCTCTAATTTTAATGAATGAGTTACACACTCAGAGCAAGCTATCCTCAGATCCAGGAAGGCTTTACTTACCTAGCCTCACTGCAATACACAGGTGAGCCCTGTGGCCTCCAACCAAGCAAAGATGTACTTTATAAGCTCTGCAGTCTCCCAGCAGCTTTGTCCAGCTGTATGCATCAAAGCTCCAGCGTGGAGCTGAAAGTGTGCCTCAGTCCTTCTCCTGACAACATCTCCACACACATGAGAAGGGAGGATACAGACTTGTCTGCCATGAGCTATAATGCCCTTAAAGAGAGCGAGTCACACATTTTTGTTGCCAGAACTATTTCTTCCTCTTTTCCCATCCCTGCCCTCTTCTGAGATCATGATTATTCTGTATTACTGAGGTTTTGCAAGTCCATGCTATTCTACAAGGACTTGCTTTCCAGATGGCAAGAAACATCTCTTTTACACATACTTTTCCAGGAATGACTGGACTGTGAACTGAGACTACATTTTACTTTTGTTCTCTTTATACACCTGGAGAAGCACCTTCTGACAAGTCAGATTAAAAGGTTTTTCTTAAAATCCTGAGTTTCCCCAGGCATCAAGTCAAATTCATATTGCAGAGTGAAGAATTGCTTTTCAAACCCAGATATTTCCAAAGCTTCTCAGAATTGCCAGCTAACTTGTACACTGACCAACTGCAGTCTGCTCCGTATGGCCAAATTTGTTTTCCTCTCACCACGTTGTTCATTTTGGAGTTTTCTTCTTTACAAAACCAAACCAAACCAACCAACCAAACAACACCAAAAAACCCTCACTAAATCACCATCAAACCCAAACACAAAAACAATCAACCAAAAAAAAAACCCAAAACCCCCAAACCAATAAATGAAACAACCACACACACGAAAAAAAACCCAAACCAACAACAACAAAACCCAACCAAACAGGCAGCTTTGAGAACTGATAGCTGTTACATTTTGCCTTGTTGAAATGGCTTCACTTTCTAAAAGTTCCCAGACTTTTATCAAAGGCAGCAAGTTTGACCTCTACATTCTTTAGCTACTCACAGGCATCCGGGACTGCATCTAGGGTGCTGCCAGCTTGCTCTGCATATACAATCCCCTTCTTGGCTCCAAGACAGGCCAGTTCCTGCTTCTGCTCATTTTTTCGTAATCTGAGAAGCAGGTATCATCCTGTGCCTGTTATCATCTCTCTAGCATTTGCAGCAAGATGACATAGCCCAGCTTAAGTTTACCCAGTGCCCCTCCATCCTTTCCATCCATTACTGTGTGACCTCATCAAGTAGTTGGAGAAAATAATCCTGTTTCTGCAAATGCTGTCTTTTCTTTAACTTGCCTTCAGTGTTGGTCAGGATATCCACAATCTTCCTGGGGATACAATGGACTCAATCTACTGTACATTCCCACAGAGGCTCTGGTATCTAAGTTACATTCTTTCTTATAATTCTTGGCCATTTTCCCTCTTTATCCCTACATGGCATGCCCCAGTGTGAAATCCTGTCTCTTTATTGTCCAGCATCAAAACTCAGTGCCTTCAGTACTCGGATCCTTCCTCTCCTTTGGACATGCTTCTTTCTATTTATCTTCAGCTTAAAGGTTAGTTCTTTGTTTCTCTACAGCGTTTTGGTGTTTGTGGGTGGTTTTTTTTTTAACTTTTCCTTGAGAAAAGCAATTTCAGAGACTGAAATGAGGTACCTGTGTCATTTTTCTTGACAGCTGTGAAATGAACTTACCTGTTTGTGTTGATAGCTGTGCAAACTCGTCTCCTCTCTTGTGCATGCAGGAAAGAATTCTATTAAAATGGATGCAGCCTGTGATCTCTGTCCAGACTTCCACCCTAAGCTGCTCACCAGTGTTGACTTTCATATCCTCCTAAAGGAAATACTGATCATGGGCAAGTTTTTTGACCAAGATTTCCAAGACTTCTCTTTGGTTGATGTTGCAGGCTACTGAATCATTGCAGCTGACCAGAAATAAATCTGCAGTGAAAATGGTTCCTAGCAATCAGCACAAGCCTATTGGTTTCCAAAAGCACTATCTAAAGAAATTGAAGACATGATAACACTGATGGCCATATAGCATTAAGTGAATGGGATGTACACCATAAAGGCAGATGCAAGACAAGTTTAATTCCTATGCCAAAGCTCTTTCAAGGTTAGCTACAATATGTTATTAGTGCTTTTAGCAGTTCATACGTCACATGTTGTGCTAATCACAGGGAGTTAGAAGTTAATATAGCTTTGCAGAGCTGCTTCAGTGATCACATGCCATTTTGTAACACATCTGGGTATGATCACTTTTAGGGATAAATTAGATGGGCTTTGAGACTTGCCCATTCCTGCAGGATTGTATTCACTCTAAACACACAGTTTACACACAGCTGGTTGAGTGAGTGTTACTTCAGAAGCTGAACTTCAGATTCAGAGTTTCTTCACAGAGCATATTTCATGTTGAAACAGGGGATGTGGCCATTATTAATTCTTCTTTTCCCCATTCCATTGCCAATTTTTGGTCTTGAATATATAAGAAACAACATAAATGCCTATTAACATGCAGAAGGAATCTTGTTTACAATATAGGTTTATAAACCACAAATTTATTTTGGAAATTTGAAATTCAGTCTTCTCCAGACTCAGCCTGCTACTGATTTTAGTGTGTTTCTCTCAGAGACTGAAAAATTCTCTGCAGTCCATCTGTATGTTTTGCAGTCCCTTTAGTGCCTCAAGGTAAAGCAGTTCCCAGATTCTGAAAAGTAAATTAAGGCTATATTTTAAAAGCTGCTTGGTAATTTTAGTGTCCTCACTTAAATTTGAAGGGTTTTCCCAGTTTCTGCCACTTTAAAGAATCTAGACAAAGCAAGAGGTTCTAAATTTCACTTTTGCTTTCCAAGACTACTTTGGAAATTCCTCAGTTTGAGCATTCAGGTTTAATTTTCCTAGGTTGCTTTTATTTTCAATGAACAATCAAGCCGGCCTCTCATAGATGAGTATCTTCAAAGCTGCCAACAGTTGCTAGAATTTCTTTGGGGCACTCTGGAGTGACAGATCTGAAACCACCTGCTTTCTTCTTCTGGTTCTACACACCATGTACAATGATTAGGTGCTGCTTAAATGTAATAGTAATGATCTGTTTATACATGCTCCAGTATTTATGATAAATCAATCTCTGATGGCAGTAAGTCTATGCAAAATTGCTCCCTGTGCAATTACAGTTTAGACACATTAGCATGTAACATTGCATAAATAAAGCAATATTGTGCCCTGAACAGATTCCTGCATACAAGATCACATGTAGCAATGTGAGCTGTAGGGAATTACAGCTGGGAAATCTCATGCTGCGTGAATGGAACCAAGGTTGTGGAGCTAATTGGGAGATTCACTGTAGCTATTCTGTCCCCAGAAATAGCCTTTCAAAATGCAAGATGGGTTTGCTGGCAAAATAAAAATGAAAATAAGATCTACATATAATAATTCTAAAAAATATTTTTAAACATTTACCCTAAATGGAAGTATAAAAGAACTCCACTTCCCTTGTTCTTTCTTTCTTTCTTCCTTAATTTCTTCCTTTTCTTTCTGTTGTCATTGCTGCCACTCTTTCAGTGGAAATAAAAACAAACACACACCACCACCACCCAAAAAAAAACTCCAAACCAAACCCAACCAACAAACAAGCAAAAATTCAACAAAGAAGCAAGCAAAAAAAACCCAACCAAAGCAAAAAAAACCCAAACAAAAAGACAAAGTTTGGAAGAACTGGAAAGAAGAGTAAGCAAACAAACAGGAAATACCCTTGAGAAGAATAAACTTTTCAGTTCTGTATCAAGCACAAATCAGAGCTTTGAGAGAATAATGATCAATGCGTTTTATCAGCTCTTTCTGATGACATTATTTCATCTGGACAAATAGAAACAGGAGTGATTGGTGGATGCATTCTGATCCTGCCTACACAAGAACAAACTCCTTCCAGAGAAAAACAGAAACACTCTTTCTTCCAGGGGTTTCTTTGGGTCTTTTTCCAAGAAGAACTAAGCATCCTCTATACGTTAAGCAGCTTAGCTGCTTTTGCCCTTGTGCAAGCACGTCCCTGAAGGCTCCATCTAGAATATAACCCTGCCACTGAAAAGCTGACTGCAATCTACCACCGAACGAGAATAACAAGCAGGAATCTGTCTTTATCATATACTATTTTATACTATTACATATCATATACTACTTTATACTATTACATTTATGCTCTTTTATCTTTAATCCCCTCAGTGTGTGAACCCATGGCAGCTTTTTACCCAGTACTTTGAGGAAACTTAGCCAGCTATTCTGTTCAGAAAAGTTTATCAATTGAACCTATTTTGGAAATACATAAGGGAGAAAATTACTTTTTAAGGGATCTTCTCAACCTGTTTTCCCATGTTACTCTCTTTACAAAGAAACTGAATCCAACTAGAAAGTATATCTGCATACTGATGTATCATAAACATACTGAGCTGCACACATTACCACTGTCAGAGGGGGTGTTAAACCAACTAAACTGCCATGACTGGAAACTCTGTTCTTACAGGAAAACATACAGGAAAAAATATCCCACTATACTGTAATTTCTTAGATGAGAACCAGCAGTCAGCAGTTTTGGGGCACCTCCTCCCTTCACAAAGTATCAGTTACCTTGGGAATGTCAGTGCAAATCTGCTGCCAATATTATCACTGCTACCAGAGCTTTATGCAAGCCAGTGCATTTCGTGTTTCAAAATCTTCCACAGTAAAGGAGTTACTGGCTCCTCTACCAAATGGAACTGACTCTGAAGACTTAAATGACTCACTGCTGTTCACAGATGCTCTGGTTGTTTGGTAGTTAACCTGCCATGCACAAAAGAAATATTATTTGATATATGTAATTTATCTGCTTGGCATTAACAAGCAATAGATGCCAAACACACCCCTTTGCTACTTATATTGCAATTCTATGTAACATATCCACAATTTTCTAGTAAGATTTGAGAATGTGTGGTTCTGTACTCCTAAATCATTTGCTGATGAAAACTCTGGTGAAAATAATTAAAAGACTGATTTTATGAAAAACATTAATTAAACTCTAGTTTTCACCCGTGTCTTCAAATATCAACAATAAGATATTTTGCACTTAACTACACATTCTCTATGTTTAGCTTACATTCAGGGTTAAACTATAGCAGTTGTTCTATCACCAGACAACCCTCTTTTTTTTTCAGAGAAGATCTGTGGGTCAAAATGAAAATTAATTTAATGTAACAGTGAAACTAAAGTAAATATAAAGTATACAGAATCATGTAAGGTGGTCAGAACAAACAGGAAAGCAGGCCTTAGGATCAGAATCATCAGAAAGCGCTTCCAGGACTGGTAGGTTGGGAGACAGAGAACCTCCATCCTCAGCAAACTTCCCCTTTATAATGAGCATAATGATTATAGTGTAGGATACACCTGTGAGGCAGCTGCAGTCAGCTGCTCTGGCTGACCTGAAACTACTAAGGGCCTACAGACCATGTCTGCCCTATGATTCTGTCACAGCAAAACCAGGACATTCCCTTACATACAGTAAGTTATCACAACTGCATACAAAACTCATATACATTTCTTATAGCTGTACTTTCCGGAGAAACCCTAGCTCTTCCAGCTTTTTGGTTCTGGGGCTGATTTGCAGACAGTTGTGTTTTGCATTTCTAACTTTTCACTTGCACTCCACTTCCCAGATGGAGACTGCTGGCAGGTAAGCTTTGCCTTGCTGTTAGTATTCTGTGGAGTTTTAGCAGCAGCAGCAGAGAACAGATGGCAGGCTTTTTTCCTTTCTTTAAGGTGCACCAGCTGATGGGGAATTGTGTATGGCCATGAAACAGAGAATGAATGCAAGAGTATATCCAAACAATGGTATAGTAGAGAAGGCTGTGAAGCAATGAAACATTACCCCAGATCTGACACTTCCACAAACCACTGTCAGTCACCTTTGAGTGAAGTTCCTCCCTGATCCATATCAGATAACTGATTATTTTATAGGAGTGAAAGACCAGCTACAGCCAAAGCTGAGTTTTGCTTAGTTCCATATAAACATGAAATAAAGAAGAGTGCCTAGTCCTGGACAGGACAAAATCAGCCCTTCTCTTTCCTACAAAATAGTTCAAATCTAGTCAGCACACAGCTGGTAAAGATCATTTCAGCCTTTCATGTATTCATGGATCAAGGTGGCAGTCTCTTTCCTGCCACAAAGTTTTATAATCTAATTAGAGATTACTGTTTCATTTGATATAGTAATACTACTGATTTATATAGAACTGCATTAGAGAACTTGGGCCTTACAGGTATGTATTAAAGGAAAAACCTCTTCAAACTCTTCTGTCAAACCAGTATGTCTGAAAAGCTTCCTTCTGAACCATAAAAATTATATCCAACAGTTAAAACAGAGTTGCTTATAGCATAACTTGTGCTTCTCAAATTCTTACAGCTTAATGAATTACTTAATGTGTTTAATGAGGTTTAAATAAATGGATGAATCCTCATCTGTTGGTGTTAATGCAACTATGCAAATTATACACTGGTGAGAATCGAGAGCACGTTGATTTAAGTCTTTTCTCTTTGACGAGAGCAGATTCTAAACCATCTAATCCATATTGATCCTGAGGAAAAATCTAGTACAAAAGCAAGTATCAACAAGATTCCATGATGGACAGACAGAATTATTTCCACAGAATAACTAATGTGATTCAGTGTGCGCCAGTTCGAACCTCATCCTCCCTTGTAATTTTCTCCGACCTTCTTCCCTACAAAAAAGACTTGCTTTATTTCTCCCTATCGTCAGCCTCTACAAACATCCCTGTCTAGTTAACAGCAGCTCACAGACCCAGATGCTGTGACAGAGTGCATCCAATTCCCCTAGTTACGATACACCACTGTAGATCAGTATGAAAACCTGGTACATGCACACAGGGTTTGATTTTTCAAGTCAGCAAATCACTGCATTGCTGGGACATGCTGCAAACATGTCTAATTCCTGGAAGGCATTCTTCCATCTCCATAGACTGTCATATTGCTAGTTCAAACAGAAACTGACTTACAGAATCATAGAATTGTTGGGGTTGGAAGGGACTTCAAGGATCATCTAGTTCCAACCCCCCTGCCATGGGCAGGGACACCTCACACTAGATCAGGTTGCTCACAGCCACATCCAGCCTGGCCTTAAAAACCTCCAGGGATGAGGCTTCCACCACCTCCCTGGGCAACCTGTCCCAGTGTCTCACCACCCTCATGGGGAAGAACTTCTTCTTAACATCCAGTCTGAATCTACCCATTTCTACTTTTGTTCTGTTCCCCCTAGTCCTATCATTACCTGACACCCTAAAAAGTCCCTCACCAGCTTTCTTGTAGGCCCCCTTCAGATACTGGAAGGCCACAATAAGGTCTCCTCAGCACCTTCTCTTCTCCAGACTGAATAGTCCTAACTCCCTCAGTCTATCCTCGTAGGAGAGGTGCCCACTGATCATCCTCGTTGCCCTTCTCTGGACATCATGTCCAGATCCTTCCTGTAATAGGGGCTCCAGAACTGGATGCAGTACTCCAGGTGGGGTCTCACCAGAGCTGAGTAGAGGGGGAGAATCACTTCCCTCAATCTCCTGGCCACACTTCTCTTGATGCAGCCTGGGATTTGATTGGCTTTCTGGGCTGCAAGTGCACACTGGTGGCTCACATTGAGCTTCTTGTCCACCAGCCCCCCCAAGTTCTTTTCTTCAGGGCTGCTCTCAAGCCAGTAGCTGCCCAGCCTGTATCAGTGCTTGGGATTGCTCTGACCCAGATGCAGGACCTTGCATTTGGTCTTGTTGTACTCCATGAGGTTGGCTTGTGCCCACCTCTCCAGCCTGTCAAGGTCCCTCTGGATGCCACCCCTTCCCTCCAGCATGTCTGCTGCACCACACAGCTTGGTGTCTGGGATGAAGGAGAACACAACTTGAGCTCCTGATCCCTTTACCTGTTGCACCAAGGTCCTGAAGTCTCTTTTAATTGATTGTGAGCTTCTCACTGCTGCCTCATCACTACCTACCTGAAAAACCAGAAGTGGGTAATAGTCTGAAGGACTCACAAGGGTGGGAAGTTTACCTACAACATCCTTTACCCAGGCACCAGGGAGACAGCAAACCTCTCTATGAAGTGGGTCCAGTCTGCATCCCAGGCCCTCTGCTCCTCTCAGCAGGGAGGCACCTACAACAATGACCCTTTGATTTTTCTTTTCAGGGTCAGTTTTTATGGCTGGCCTGAGGTGGGTTGGCCATGGTGGTACTTCTGGCCTTTGTGGCACTTTTGGCCTTCGTAAGCCCTCGTCCTTGTTCACAACCAGTTCCTCCTGCAGAGCCTCATATCTGTTCTGCAAGGTGCGCACCCACACTGTGGGTGGTGTGCTTCTTAAAGGAGCACATTTGCTCCATTTGTATCATTTGTTTTGTCAGGTTCCCACTGACCCTGTACATGTGAGTTACTGCAGGAGGGCTGGGGGGCTTGCTGATGAGAGGGTATCAAATCCTCTGCCCCACTAAGAATCAACTCCTGTTCTGTATTTGTAAAGATCAGTTTGTGAAAGCTATCAGTTTCCCTCTCACTCTCCCTGATGCTCCTTAAGCTACTCAACTCTTCCCTGAGCTCCATCAGTTCATCCTGGAGCTGTGCCAACTGGATGAACACATCAAGAATTTGCTCACACCACACACTCCCATAGTCAGAGTTGCCCCCTGTTGCCTGTGAAAGGCTGTGGCCTTCCTCACAGCCTGTGGCCTGGATGCCAGTGTCCATTTTGGTGGGTGCAGAGAGCACAGCCTTCCTCCTCTGAGTAGCCACTATCATGCTTTCAGTAAAACTGCAGCACCTTGTGTCCTGCCCACATGCCCTGCTCGTGCCAACTACTGAGCTAATTGAGAAGGAGCCCCTGGAATACCTCACATCCCACTCGCTGGGTTCCAGCTGAGCTAATTCAAAAGGAGCCCCTGGGGTACACTCAGTCCCTATTTGCTCTCCCTGTGTCTGTTAGCCTGCCTGTATGATGGTCAAGTGCTCCCAGCTGTCTGACAACACCCCCTCCCTCTTGTGCCCCACTTGCTGGGTTCCAGTGAGCAAGAAGGCTGCTGCCTTGCAGCTCACTGCCTGAGAGCCTCTACCAGTGTTGCTGGGGTTTAAATCTCCCACGGCTTCTCCAGGAATGCCCCAGCATGTCGCACTCTCAGGCAGCCTTGCGAGAGGCACTGCATCAGGTCGGGTCACCTCTCTCTCTTGGCCTCCCTGCCTCCAGGAGCCCGAGGCTTAGATCTTGGAAGGAAGCTACTTCTGAGGAAAGAAGGAAGTGAATTTACAGCTGAGTGCTATTCTTCTGTGGACACATTCAGTATGCATGAAGTAAACTACTGTTTAGTCAAGCTTTGAGTGAATATTTGCTCAAGAAGATTCCTTGAAGACAACCCAATGCAACACAGATCAGACTTATGACACCCAGTGAAGACAAATATGCTGAATATACTGAAATACACAGTTAGAACCAGTGATTAAGGGAAAAAAAAAAAAAAAGAAGCTAGTGGAAAAACATAGCTATCCTTCAAAGTTATGATTATCCATAGTAACCTATTCTTTATATGCCTCTGTGTCCTTCTAAATGGATGGTAGGTTAACTGCTGGAGGGTTAAATACAAAGCAGCCTGGGCAAAGGTGCACACTGTATCACACACACAGGCACACACAAGTTGGATTCTCTTGCTAGTCAGCTGAGGCAGCTTGAAATAAATAAAAAACGCTTCTTGGTACATTAATCCTGTTTTATATTTAATCACAGAAGCACCAAGGTTGGAAGAGACCTCAAAGATCATCAAGTCTAACCCATCACCACAGGCCTCATGACTAAACTATGGCACCAAGTGCCACGTCCAATCCCCTCTTGAACACCTCCAGGGATGGTGACTCCACCACCTCCTTGGGCAGCCCATTCCAATGGCTAACAACTCTGTGAAGAACTTCCTCCTCACCTCCAGCCTAAACCTCCCCTAGCACAGCCTGAGACTGTGTCCTCTTGTTCTGGTGCTGGTTGCCTGGGAGAAGAGACCAATCCCCTCCTGGCTACAACCTCCCTTCAGGTAGCTGTAGAGAGCAGTAAGGTCTCCTCTGAGTCTCCTCTTCTCCAGGCTAAACAATCCCAACTACCTCAGCCTCTCTTCATAGGGCTTGTGCTCAAGGCCTCTCACCAGCCTTGTTGCCCCTCTCTGGACACATTCAAGTGTCTCGATGCCCTTCTTAAACTGAGGGGCCCAGATATATATGAGCCTCAACTATTACTTTTTAATATAAGAATGGAGCCATGAGGACAATTGACAGATTCAAAGCACACAGACATATTTCATAAGCACATTGCACATGGAGGCTGACTTCCTAAGGAATCTGTATCCAAAAAAAAAAAAAAAAAGAGAGAGAGATTGAACATCCTTGTCAACACTAGACTGTGACTAGTACAAATTCTTAGAGTCCCACACTGACCCTCTGTGATTCTGGGACTTTCACATGCATTTAGATACAAGAAGACAGAATAAACTCTCTGGTATTACAGAATCACAGAATCATCCAGGTTGAAAGAGACCTCCAAGATCATCAAGTCCAACCAATCACCCAACCCTAACTAACCAACTAGACCATGGCATTAAGTGCCACATCCAGTCTTCTAAACACCTCCCTGGGCAGCCCATTGCAATCACAGAATCACAGAATCAACCAGGTTGGAAAAGACCTCAGAGATCATTGAGTCCAACCTATCATGAGCAGTCACTCTTTCTGTGAAGAATTTCTTCCTAAGATCAAGCCTAAACTTCCCTCTGCACAGCTTGAGACTGTGTCCTCTTGTTCTGGCGCTGGTTGCCTGGGAGAACAGACCAACTCCCACCTGGATACAACCTCCCTTCAGGTAATTGTAGACAGCAAGAAGGTCTCCCCTGAGCCTCCTCTTCTCCAGGCTAAGCAACCCCACCTACCTCAGCCTCTCCTCATAGGGCTTGTGCTCCAAACCACTCACAAACTTCCAGCAACTCAACATCTTTCCTAAACTGAAGGGCCCAAAACTGGACACAGTACTCAAGGCATGGCTGAACCAGTGCTGAGTACAGGGGCACAATGACTTCCCTGCTCTTGCTGGCCACACTATTCCTGATCCAGGCCAGGATGCCATTGGCCTTCTTGGCCACCTGGGCACACTGATGGCTCATGCTCAGGCAGCTGTCAACCACTAGCCCCAGGTTCCTCTCTGCCTGGCCGCTCTCCAGCCACTCTGACCCCAGCCTGTAGCACTGCATGGGGTTGCTGTGGCCAGTGCGTAGAACCCAGCACTCAGATGTGTCCAATCTCATGCCATTGGACTCTGCCCATCTGTCCAGCCTGCCAAGGTCCCTCTGCAGCGCTCTCCCACCCTCTAACAGATCAACACCTGCCCCCAGCATGGTGTCATCTGCAAATTTACTGATGATGGACTCAATCCTCTCGTCCAGATCATCAATAAATATATTGAACAGTATGGGGCCCAGCACTGATGCTTGCGGGATACCCAGCTGGATGTGGCACCATTCACCACCACTCTCTGGGCTCAGCCCTCCAGCCAGTTCCTAACCCACCACAGAGTGCTGCTGTCCAAGCCACAGGCTAACAGCTTGGCCAGAAGTTTGCTGTGGGGGACAGTGCCAGAGGTCTTGATGAAGTCCAGACATACTACATCCACAGCCTATCCCACATCCACTAGGTGGTCACCTGATCATAGAAGGAGATCAGGTTGATCAGGTAGGACAATGAACAATACCAGAGTTCTGCCAGGAAAGCTACACACAGGTTCAGCTCCATGCTTAATGGAGATCCCTCAACTATGTAAAAGAAGGTATGTTTAGATGTCTCCTCTAGCAAAGTCCCTCACTCCACTACACCCTTACTCCTAACTAAACCCCCCCTTTGCCCAAGATAAACAAGGTAATTTTAAAATAATGTGAAGAGAAATTTCTAAATAACTTACAGGAAGAAATGAAAGGATGTACCTGCACACACACTTTAAAGCTTTGGGCAAGGTCACTGGGTTTGAAAGCAGAGGAGATGCAGCTGGGTATTTTGAACTGTAGGTCATGGGCTGATGCACTACAGTTCCCAGAGTATAGCAGAGGCTTTATTCACCATGGCATGCAAAGTCAAAGACATTTAGGACCCTGGTGCCCTTGGGTGGGACTTTTTGGATATCTTTAACAGACTTGTTTGTTGCTATACTGACAGTGCTTGAGCAGAAGTGACTTGAATGCTTTCCTAGGATGGGCAGAGACCAGCAAAGCAAAGAGAGTTAATTGCTTTTATTTGGTGTATGTATGGAACAAAAAAATTTAAAGCTTTAAAACTCAAGACATAACTGCCAACAAAGGTTTGGCCATCACATTCATGATGTCCCTATGGCCTGAAAATAGAACTTGTCTTCCAAAGTGTGCATGGCCTCTAGTAAAACATAAATAAAACATTCTGGCAGTTAAGAAATCATGAGAACGGACAACTTTTGTAACCAGTATCACCCGTATCCCCAGCCAGAAGTCAACGACTTTCTTTCTATGCAAGAATCACAGAAAAAGCCTCAGTTTCCTCCTTCAAGCATGTTCAGGTGAGAAAAGTTTTACTGGCACCAAAAGACTTCTGTAAAACTCTTCCCCTTCTGGCGAAAGATTTTGCCTTGCATTCTGCAAACCTAAAGGTGACCCAGAGGGGAACACAATTGTGAAGGCTGCTTACGTACATTACTGCAACTCTTAGCATGTCAGAAGCCAGTTCAGAGAACTGCTTAGGCAGTAAGTCAAGAATGCCAAAAATTACTCATTATTAGAGCATTTCTACATTGTTCATTAAGTAAGATCACAAGTGTGTGCAGTTCAGCAGCCAAACACAGACTTCTTTCATCCATTTGCATTGGGGTTCATATCTTCATTATTGTCAATATCAGATCAGGAAAAATTTATATAGTGCACCCTTTTTTTAAATGGCACTGACATAATTGTATAAAACAGTCCTCGTAGCCAAGCCCTACATGCTGTATCTGAAATACATCAAGCACCATGCTTTGAATTCATATGCTGTATAATGAGATAATGTAAAGGCGGGAACAATGGATATCCCCTTTTCCCATGACAACTGAAGAAAGAGGAAGAGAAGAGAAATCCACATCTTTAAATCTCAGATGGTGTTGCCATGACATGGGCATTCCCTGTCTCCATTTCACTTATCCAGTATTTCCTTTAGGAAGAGCTGAGTTAATACAACCCCTGGTAAGATATGACAAGTTATGACAACTTCACACCAGTTCCAAAATGACTGAAATCAGGGAAACAAAGGGAAGGCCCAATTCAGTCTAAATTGTATTGCAGATACTGGGATGAATTCAAGTAATGGGGATTCTGCCATATGATGTAGAGTTGTATTTAGTTTGACACTAGAATGTCCAATTCGTATTTTTAATAGCAATCAGAAGAATTATCAAGACAGTATTATCATTACAGGAAAGTAAACTCCTAAGCATATCGTAAGTGTTTTTAGCTTCTAAATAGCTACAATTATTGTCTGTACTAATCTCTTCAACCAGCTGGGACTGTAGAGCCATCTCAGATCCAGGCAGAAGCTTATTCTTAATAAGTTATTATATATTTAAAAAACAACTAACAAACCAGCACTTCCTTTACACAGAAAGAACATAGTGCCCAGAGCAAGCTACAGGCTCTGAAGTGAAAATCAAATAAGCAGCATGTGATGTAAAGTAATTACCCTGCTCTTACTGTAATAAAAATGACAATGGTTGCTTCTGCATCTAGAATGTTGGGGTCCACAGTTGTTTTAGTGTTGAAATAAGTACGAGTTTTTCATTTGCCGTGATGCAGGGATTTTTTAGTTGTGTTGTGGTTGTTGGGTTGTTGTTGGTTGGTTGTTGTGTTGTGTGTGGGTTTTTTGGGTTGGGTGTATTTTTGGTTCGTTTTCTTTTCCGTACTAAACCTCTCAATTCTTCAGCCACAGAGCAGGAAGAGATTATTGAGTTCAGCGCAGTTCTTGAAGTCAAAGGGAGTTACTTCTCCAATAACAAGGCTTTTGTTCAGAGCTCAAGGCTGTTCAGACACAGTGTAGATCTGTAAGCTGTAAGGAACAGTTAGTGCCAGAGAATTTAGCTTGTTCATTGTGCTCATCAGTGTATGTTAACACTTCGGCATGAAAAAGAAAAGCTTCACAGTATTAATAGAATTATTAAAAAGGTAGAACATTTTCACAGCCAAGCTTCCTCAGCTCACTGTTATTTCAGACCTGTACAGTGCCAAGTCACTCTGCTGACAAACTCTGTACAGTATCTAGGCATGACCCAAAATGATTGTTTGAAAAGCTCTACTCTTGTTATTGAATGCAAGGGGGTGTACACTTGTCACTCTTTCAGCCTGCAGCACCGGAGTGTACACTATGGGACACAGAGCATTTCAAGGGAGCTCAGTTGAGAAAATTTGTCAGATTTCTCACATATACAGAGAAACCTGATGATCTCAAAGGTCTTTTCCAACCTGGTTAATTCTATTCCACTCTATTCTATTCTAAATATTAATGACTTACCCTAATTATATGTTGGACACCCATTTGAAAATGAAGAAATTGAGAACTCAGTTTTTCTCACACAGGAAAGCTTATGGTACAACAATTAACTTCCATTTACGCTGGTTTTGACTTTGCATTCCTCATATTTTGCTTTGTGATTTTACCTCCAGCCTGATGCAAAGGCTTTTATTATCATTATAATTTATTACACGATAATTACCATAACACATTTTATTGTTTATACTGCAGTAACACACACGACTCCTACAGTAATCAACTACTGTGTAAACACCAAATATGAAGACAGTTGTTGCAGCATACAAACATTTTACATGTACCTGTATTCGGAGACTGTGAGCCTCTCATTAAGACCCTGTAGTTCCACAGCTGGCCTCTTTTGTCAAACATGTGATTTCACAAAATTATCTAAGAAATATATTTAGGAAATCACAGTTACATGATTAAAGTCTTAACCCAGGCCTAAAGAGACTAACAATATGCCTGCTAATGGGGTGAAAAACCAGTCATTTAAACAGAACTCCCACATTTGAGGCATGAGGCCATAATTCTAATTCCTAATTCTAAATCCTTAATTTTAAAAGAGAAGCTGAAAATGAACACTTGAAGATCCTAAATGCTGTCTTTACCATACAGGACATCTGAGGATGTCTCAACATGAGGTGTAATTTGCAAGCCAGAACAAATGTTGCATTAAAAAAGGCTCCAATTACACTTCCAAGGAAACTGAATTGGAAATCTGTGCTATTTTTAAAGAGAATCCAGATTACAATAAAATTCCAGCTCAACTGTCTTATTTTCTAAGCTAGGGGTTTATGTTCAGTCATGTTAGCAACACTATAGAAGCATGAGCTTTCTGCCATTTGGGAGAAAATATCTTTCTCAATAACATTTCTTTTTTACAGTTTAAGTTGTTCAGCTCAGAACATAAAATCATTTTAAAATACAGATTTCTGGGAATGCTGCTTAAAACTGCTGTCTATCTGCTCTTCAACACAATCACTGTGAGACAGATGAGGAGAGATGCTCTTGCTTGAAGCACATTTTCCACCGCTGAGATTTCTGGCCACAACTCTGAGTCACCATCGAAGCAACACAAGGAGGGAAAAGGCCTGTAGAGTAAGGACAGATGATTCATAGATTCATAGAATGCCAGGCTGGAAAAGACCTCAAGGATCATCATCTAGTCTAACTTTTCAGGGTAAGAACTTGCTTTCAGTAAGATGGCCCAGCACCCTGTCAAGCTGGGCCTTGAAAACGTAGAGGAATCTACCACCTCCATTAGGAGTTTATTCCAGTGTCTATACTGGGATATGTCTATATTGTCTATCAATAGTTTGAATGGTGACAATATTTTTTCTGGCACCCAGTCCGAATCTCCACAGTAACAACTTGTGCCCATTACCCCTTGTCTTTACCATGTGACTCTTTGTAAGAAGGGAGTCTCCCTCCTCATGACAGCCACCCTTCATGTACTTGTACATGGTTATGAGGTCTCTCCTAAGCCTTCTCTTCTCAAAGCTGACAAACCCAGTTCTCTCAACCGTCCTTTAGGACAGGTCTTCCAGTCCTCTGATCATTCTTGTGGCCTTCCTCTGGACCATTTCCAGCCTGTTGGCATGCTTCTTGTGTAACAGGGACCAAAATTGTACACAGTACTCAAGGTGGGGCTTGATCAGCGCTGAGTAGTGGGAGAATAGCATCTTTATCCCTGTTTGTGACACCCTCATTAATGCAAATCAACATCCTGTTGGCTTTCTTTGCCACTGCAGCACACTGTTCACTCATCTTGAACCTTTTGTCCACCAAGACCTCCAGCTCCCTCTCACAGTGCTGCTCTCAAGACAGATGACTCCCAATCTGAGCTGCATTCCTGGGTTACATGTTCCCAGGTGCAAGATCCTATGCTTGGCCTCATTAAATTTCATACAGTTTCTTCTTGCCCTCTTGACCAGCCTGTCAGGATCTTCCTGGAGGGTGACTATCCTTCTGGGGTGTCAACTTCCCTGTTTACTTTTGTTTCATCAGCAGACTTCGTCAGGGTTCCAACTTCATCACTGGTTCCAATATCCAAATCATTAATTAAAATATTAAACAGCGTTGGGCCCAATATTTATTCCTTGGGAACCCCCTAGTGACCCACTGCCAGTCTGAGAAAGCTACTTTTTATCCCACTCTGGGTATGGCCTGTCAGCCAGTTCCCCACCCACTGCACAGACCACTTGTCTAGGTCATAGCTGTTGTAGATGACAAGGAATAAAGGAAAATAAGTGTAGAAGTGAAAGCACTGACAAGAACAGATCCAGGGAAGGCATGGTCTTCTGAAAGGGACTGCAATACTAACTGTGGTAATGCTAGTCTTCAGAACATTGTTTTATCTACTGTCCTCACAAGCACGCTGACACTTCTTTTAAGCATAAAAACTGTTTCTTCACTGTTATGCACGCAAGTCCACAGCTACTACAAAACTCAAGAGGTAATAAAATTGTGTGAATAAATGTAAACAAGCTATTATTGTCCCACTAGAAAACAAAAACTTTAGTGTTGGTAAACTATGCTAACTTAATGAGGAAGCCAGAAGATTTAGTGGTATAGATAATGGGCCCCCAGGCAGTTTAGTACTTAGTAAACAGCAATTGTACAGTCTCCCTTAAATATTCCTGAAGTGCAAGATAACAAATGCAGGTGGAAAATCTAAATCAAGAGGTGTGGGCCATGCAGCTGGGAGGCAGTGGAAAATAACTTCAAAAGCTGTAAAAGTAATAAAATGGTTAGTTTTCTCTCACCATCTCCCATTTCCCATAGCAAACCTAAGTATTTCACCTCCATTTATTTGTGCCTTTGTTCCACACAAGGATGAACAGTAAACAACTTCACTGAGGAGCCTCATAACAACAGACTACTAATAAACGCAGATTAATCAGTGTGTTAGAAATGCAGAAAGTATGCAAGAGGATTCCATCCAAAAGCACACAAACACACACAAACCTAATACACAGGGGAGGGGAAACAATGGAGGCATTTAATGCTAAAGCAAATCGCAAAGCTGCTTCTGTAGGTAAAAAAAATATTCTTCCTAAATTCTTCACTGCTTAAGTTTACTTGCTGTGCAATATCACTTAGTATGTTTGAGTGTATGCTGCAGATTAAGAAGCTAAATGGGTGCAGTCTGTATCTTGTGAAAGAACAAAAGAACCGTTCATCTCTTTTGTAGCTATTTAATGAGAGTTAAACTGAGTTAAGTTGCTTTTATACAAAAACTCGGGAACGTGTATCATGTTACAAATTCTTGGAGCGTTAAATTTCCTTCAATTTTGGCTTCTTCTAGACTAAGGGAGGACTGCTGTGTTGCGCTTTGACAGCCTATCCTGCTGTTAAAAGTTTAAAAAGTGATTACAGTGTCACAATGATCTACAAACATTCCTGACACTGAGCTAAAATAAACCCAAGGAAAATCCAAGTCTTCAGTTAGGGTCATCCTCATCACCCTTTACAACTGTGTCCTTGAAACAGGAATGGTGGTGCCGTAGCCACACACAGCACAAAAGGACAAACTCCTCACCTGATTTTCCTTATTAATGACTACAGGGTACATTTACGGAACAAATACAAGAAGGCAAATTGAGACAGGACAGATTGTACCCACGAAAACTATGTATTTAGCCTCTCCAAGTGCAAAATTCAACCCAGATGCTAGATTCACCTGTCGTAAATCAGCAAATACATCTACGACATCCCTATTTTACTTCTTCTGAGCTATGCGCACGTCACCACTGCTTTTAACGCTCCAGAGATAACCCAGAGCGAGCGGGCATCTCAATTTACTCCTAGAAAAGACTGCATAAGTATGTATTTATTTTAAAGTCTTCTCCACCATGTATCATCAGCCCTGAGACAATAGTTTGGTGTTGGACTAGACCTTTCACAAGTCTGTTTTGAGCATTTATGCTTGATCCAAGATCAAAATTCTCACTCGAAGTAATCCTTTCACACTAAAATCAGTATTGGTATAAGCTCTGCGTGCAACAAAGAGTCATTCACGCAGCGTACCCGCCGGTCTGCTGTGCTCTGCAGAGCAATCGTGGAGCAGTACGCACTTGCGTTACCATTTCGCCAACAGTATTAGCAGCGAAAACAGAAGCTTAGCTTAAACAATCGGAGGCCCAGAAACACCCCCGTTTCCCTCTAAAGGAATGGAAAAGCAACCGGCGCCGCGTGTGCACGCCCTGCAGCGGTGACCGGCAGTAACCTCTCGCACAGCCGCCCTCGGCTCAGAGCGAAAACACTCCAGTTCCTTGCCAGCGCTCGGGATGAGCAAGCACTGGGCTATCTACAGTGTAAGCCCGTGCAAGCGCATCATCTTTCGGCTGCAAAATAAGTGGTGGTGGGAGGGGGAGCCTTACCGATAAATATAGCACCCCCGAACTTTCGCACCTGCCCGTCTTGGCTCTCCTATTGCTCTCCCTTCCCCTAGGAAGGCTGAACCGCCAGCCACCGGCCAGGTCACGGGGGTGGTGTGGCGGTGTGTGTGCATTTATTCGGGGACTGGTTTGAACTCGGGGAGCTGGTAGGCCCAAAGTGGCGGCGTTGCCCGCCGGCTGGAGAAGAGCAGCAAGGCGAAGAGCGCATGCAGGCGCGCCGAGCGCCGCAGCCTGACCGGCAGTTACCCTAAGGCGCCGTGCCGCCGCCAAGTAGGTGAAGAGCTACTCCGTGTCAGCGCCCTCAGGAGACGCGGAGGGGCCCGGCGCATGCGCGGGAAGCGCTTCCCCGGCCTGCGACGGCGCCGGGGGTGTAGGGGGAGGTGCCCGGCTCGGTGGGGCAGGAAATGCGGGTGGTCGAGGGGATGTGGCGCGCGAGGGCAGAGGTAGAACGCCTGCAGAGCTTGGAGGACAATGGTACCAGAGGCACTGGCAACGTAGGAGCCAGTGCAACTCTCCCCCTACCCCGACACCAACACTCCCCACCCCGCCCCCGTCCCCAGTCTCCTCGAAACGTCTCCACGGGCAAGTGCTAGAGAGGGGAGCCGAAGCTCAGGGGATGCTTTATCCCCCCGGCCTTGTCCGCTGGCCGCCTGCGCAGCCGAGCGCGCTCTGACGGCGGCGAGTACGAAATGGACCAGTTCCCCGCACACATGCAGGGGAGTAACAGCTGCGCCTCTACGGACTTCATGGCGAAAGCGCCCCACCTGCGAGCGCTGCGGTTGACACTGCTGCAGAAGTATTTGGTGTTGGCACATACCTTACAGACATAAATTGTGCTGAAGTTGCAGGCAGTTCTACCATCAAAAAAACTAGCAAACCCAGTCTCCCAGATCACAAGGGCCAAGGCTGGCACAAGCTTCTGCTTCCTTTCCTTTATGAGTCAGTTTTTGCAGACCTTTATTACTAATGCTATGGCTCTATTTAGTAACCTTAATAAATATATTTGTGTTCTAACAGATTTTTCGCCTCTAGGGTGACACACACACAAGAAGACAAATGGCTTCACTTCAGATTTACATTTTAGCTGTTCATGACCTGCTTGGAGCTACACAGCTACTAACTCATATAGGCTCTGACCTTCATGTTACTGTTTCTATAATGTGCAAACAAGTCATCAGCTCTCATCTACATATATATTTATTCTGTATATATATATGATGTTTTAATATGTTGTCGTCTTCAGTGCTAGACCTCATAGTCCTAAGCAGCTTCCCTGTGGACAGTCGTTAGGAATTGAAAACTGTTTTGGGGAAAGCAGTGCCCAGGACCAGCTGGTGTGCTGCAGCAGGGCAAAGTGTGACTAGTGGTACCAAACAGCTTCATGCCTGAGGCAGGATTCAAGCGCTGCAGCTGGGAAGTTGCATGTTCTGCAAACAGTTGCACAAGGAGCGTGAAGGTCCCACAGGGAAGCCAAGAATCCAGCTTTTTGTTTTTTTCCCCTCACATAAAGAAATCGGTGTTTTTGCTTTCCCCCCTCATGCAGTGCTGTAGGGGGCCTTTTTTGTGTGAAACAGGAGGAGGGTGGTTATGTCAAGAATGGCACAGCACAGATGCTGTAATACAGAGGCATGCATCATCTCAGAGTCTGTGTTCATGTCCTCTCCCTTCTCTGGAATTTAATTCCTATAGACTGTGAATAATTTATTGTAGCTCTTGCAAGCTTCAAAGTGTACTACAGTTTACTGAGCACATGGAACACTGGTGTTTAATTTTTTTAAAATTATTTTTTTAGCTTTAAATATATCCAAAGGTAGAGAATAGTGATTATAATATCCAAACAGAACTACAGTGCCAGGAATTCTGCAGGTTCTTTACAGCTGCACATAAGAATGAAAACTTTGGTGGGTTTATCCTGTGTCACCACTTCCTCCTTTTAGAGATCGTTGGGCAGAGTTAATCTCAAGACACACATTTGACTGCGTATGAGGCCATCACCTGATCAAACTATCTGTGTTAAACTGCAGTAATTGTGATGACAGTAACAAGACAGAGAAAAGTTGGTGCCTTTGTTCTATACAGTAGGTTTCTAAACCTACATTCCAATTATAACTATGTGAATTTCTTATTTTTCCTGTTCTAAATGGAGAGAAACTTTAACATTTTCTTCATGACTGACATCACCTTGTTTCTTTTTTAATGAAAACTAATCTACCCTTGGCTTTTCTTTTCCTAGATCTGCTAGTCTTCTCTGCAGATGCCTCAAGCCAGAAGCAATTGTTCAGATACTATATAGCCAGTCCTAAAAAAGATTAATGCATTTAACAGAACATACTGCTGTTCCACAACCTGAACATGCAGAAACAGAACACTACTGCCTTGGAGGACATCACAAAGAGACTGCAAGGGTATTTCAATGAAGAAGGACAGATGAAGTTGTTATGAACCTTCAAAGTGTGCAGGGAAGAATGTATTATTTCAGAACCCCTCATGCTTGTCCATGTGGTTGTACATTCCTAAAAGCATACCATTTCTGTTCTACAACATTCTCAGAAATGCTGGTATCCTCACTGTACAATTTGAAAATAAGTTCTGACTGAAAGTGTTTGCAATCCATTTTACTGACACTGAAGCAGCTGAGATTAAATTCAGTCTGCAGTGGTAAATGGCAGAGATTTTAGCATTTCATTTTGGGGCACTGGTTTGGTGTTGGCTTTGCACAGAAGTTGGGCAGCCACTTCTCCAAGTATTCACCTTGCTTTGCTTCATGAATCCATGTTAAATGTTCATCAAAGTCAGTAAGAGAGGAGTTGATCTGGCCCACATTATTGCTGAAAATCTCAAACATTAGGAATTGAAATTTACTAGTTGGATACCAGTGAAATTGCACCCCAGTTTTATGGTTCAGTACCTATTATCGCAGTTACACAGCAAAAGCCTGACCTGGCCTTCCCCAGTAAAATCAGATCCTCCATTAAATTAATTTAGTTTAAGCAGAGCTTTGTTTCCATGATCTTAAGGTGGATCATGGCTCACTGCAGCTACTCGAGGGTCATGCTGCTGGTTTTGTTTTCTGACAAACTCCTTCCTGCTATGACCCCTCTCATTATTAGAGGCTTACCACAGATACTCAGAGACAAAATGGAGTTGACACCCATCTTCTGTACTGCCATGAGGGGTAATGTGATATAGTTGGACAAATAACCTCTTTTTCAAGGGTTAAACATTGCCTTTCTGCCCTGATTTTTGTGCCTGAAAGAGGGCAATATCTGTGCTCAGCCACTTGAATCCGTAAGAAACCAGCTTTCCTTTTGAGTGCACACACCCTTGGCTAGCCTATCCAGCCTAATAGAATCACAGAATATTAGGGGTTGGGAGGGACCTCAAAAGATCATCTAGTCCAATGCCCCTGCCAGAGCAGGACCACCCAGAATAGGTCATGCAGGAATACATCCAGGAAGGTTTTGAATGTCTCCTGTGAAGGAGACTCTACAGCTTCTCTGGGCAGTCTGTTCCAGTGCTCCGTCACCCTTACAGCGATGAAGTTTTTCTTTATGTGGAACGTCCTATGCTCCATATTGCACCTGTTGCTCCTTGTCCAGTCATTGGACATCACTGAGAAGAGCCTGGATCTGTCCTCCTGACATTTGCCCACCATGTATTTATAAACATTAATAGCCTAAAGAACCTGAAGCCCATTGTTTTCAGACATATCAGCTAATTTTGGGCCTTTTTAAATAGGGCTGAAGCAGAAGACAGCCACATGATAATTTGCAAAGATGTGGAGCCTTGGTGGCTCCTTTAGGAGAGAAGTCTTGGTGTGTCAGGCTAGAAGCCCTTGTACCTGAGGGAAGCTCTTGAAAATCATGGGATTCACAGAGGATTATTTTACATGCATTTACTAGGCCTGTCATGTGCTGCCCACAGCTGTTGAAAGACCAGATGCCTCACAGGCCACTAGTTTTTCCTGCTGTCTAGCTACACAAAGCAAAGATCATTTGTTTTGTTTAACTCATCAAACCTGTAGTTCAGTTGCCTTCAGCAGATTCTGATACTGCCTCACCCTGCCTCACGTGCTCCCAGTAACTTCAGTCTAAAGCTGTGCTTCTGATCCTCAGAACCTAAGACTCTTACACTGTTCTCATGCTACTCAGGAAACAACCCTTCTTGCCTCTTCCTTCCCAACACTCAACTTTTCCTGCCATCTCCAAGCAGTCTTTTGTAGCATGCAGTTAATTAAGCCTCCCAGGTCCACAAACTGCTTGAGTACCCTCAAGAGCTTTTCTTCCTCTCCCAGCCTGATCTTTCACAGTGCTTGCAAATCCCATTGCACCACAGTTGTTTGGTTTTTTGCACAAAAGCCTCTTTTGAGGTCTGATGCTTGGAAGGTCCCTAGAAAATAAGGGTGACCTACACCCACATGCCTACCCACTTCATGTTGATAGCTGAGCCAGGTAGTCACAGAAGAAAAAGTGGGGGAAAGGAAGGTAAGTATGCAAGGCAATACCTAATGGAAAAGAAATTCAGGCCTCAGCTCTTATCTAGCAGCTTAAAAGCAGTAGACTTAAGGGCTATATCCTCATTCCCCTCACTGCATCATGAGAAGGGAAGACAAGAGGGTGCATCTCCTCATATTCCCCCAACGTGCCTGTTGCTCAGTAGGGACTGAGTTGAGTGGGAAATCTAGCAGTTTAATGTCTCTGGAGCTTTTTTATGCTGAACTGTTAAACAAATCTGTCCTACATAATGTAAATGTATTCCACAACACAACACATTGCATTATTCTTGATGAAGTCATATGGATGCTAGGCTGAAATTTGTCCTCTAATTTACTCTGAGCGCACAGCCTGCCTTCAAACACAAGGTAAGTGACTTCTTGTAACCCCAGATTGGTTTCAACACCAAGTGATTAAGCCATGACATCTAGACAAAGTAATTTAAGGAAGTGGTTTCACAGAACAGGCAGACACAAGACAGACACAACTAATTCTGTAGCAAAAATGAGGTGAGTCATGCATCTGCTGCATGTGCTTTGGTTAAGTTCTTATAAATCAGTATCTCTTGTACAGATAGCAAACGTGAGGAAGGGGCTATAATCTCTCACCATGCTTGTATATAGCAATACTGCTATAGTAGCACTCATCTTCAAACATTTCCTCCCTTAACATACCACATGAAATTGAGCATCATTCATACCTTAGGGAAGATAAACTCCTCCTCTCTACTGCTGTCTCCCTATTATTTAGGGAAATGTATCTCTGAAGTCATGACAAGTCTGCAATGGCTCAGCAGGCCAATGCTTGTCTTTAATGGTCATCTTTCATATCCTAGAACTTCAATGGATTCCTTGACTTTCATGGTTTCAAAAAATGTGAACCAGATTCTAAACCCATACCCCATTCACCTCAGTAGAGGAGATTTGGTGTCATTGCTGTTCAGCATCCCTACTGAACTGCAGTTAGTGAAGATGGTAAGAAACATCCCTATTGCCCTGACTTGGCTTCTCCCAGATGCCTGCTCGCTTTAGCATTACCCAGGAAACAAGTAAAGAAAGCAAGTTTCTACCTTTCCCCTGAAGTATCTATACCATAATTACAGCTGCTCTGTTAGAGTATCTTCAGGTCTTACCACAAGGTCGTGTCAGACAATCATAAAATGTGTAACAGGATGGATCACTGCACATGAATTCTCCTGTTCTCTGACCTCCACATGCCTGCTGCACTAGGAGCAGCGGTACTTTCATACTTCTCATCAGTCTAACATGTTCTTCTAGGAATGCGCATTTTACATCTTTTCTTCCCAGAAGATCAGGTGCTAGAGTGCCTGTTCTTACTGAACGGGTGTAGCCGTTTCTGATCCTTCTTTAGCAAAACCCACAAATGCTAGCTGCTTTTAAATTGCTGTTGAGCTGCTGTTGGTTCTGGCTATAGCCACTGCTGGCAGACTTGCACAAAGCGTGTGCTGCCCTCTCACACACTTAGGCTATTCCTTTTTTAAACTCGGGTATCTTCTGTTCTCAGTTATCCTCTGTTGTGTGCTGTTAAAACACTTCCTCCGTTTCAACCTAGAAGTGTCTGCATTTGGTGGGCGATAAAGCAGCACACTGCATTTGCATAATGGCTCTGAACTGAAGTAACCCCAGTGGAGAACTCTTTCATTATTGCAAGTGCTCTAAGAGGTCACATGGCAGAACCAGATCTTCCTGTCTTGAGTCACTAAAATAGGGAAATGCACAATTCTGTTTTCAGCATTAGACAACCGAAAAAGGCATCTGATTTACAAGGTAATATATGCTACAGGAAGCAAAGGACAGAAGAGTTCTGAAAAATGCTGGCATCATTTTGGTGCTACAGCCTAGTTGTTAGGTGCAAGTGTAAGAAAGCTTCCAGGAATGGAAGGGCTAAACTTTAAAAGCCCTTAAAAAAAAGCACTAAATGGTTATCAGCTTCTCTTCAGTCTCTTAAACACTCTGTACTTTCACCCAGAGGCCCACATGGTTCTCCATTCTGGTTATACAGATACTCTGGAAAGTATATTCCTGTAGTCCTCCCTACTGTATTAGTGAGATCATCTCATGACACTCTTCTTGAGAGTGCTTTCAGTAAGTAGTGGTGGGAGCACGATTCAAATTTTGCAGTGAGCAAACCAACAGAAGTTTACTGCCACAACTGCTCGTAGGTTTTCATTTGCCCTTAATGGCTCTCAGTATCTTAAAGGCCTTGCATTACAGTGAAGCAATACACTAGTTTAGTAGCCCAGGGCTTTTAAAATGCCTCCTTTGCAACACCAGGCTGTGTGGAAACAGGAGTTTGTAAATCTTTCTGTCTGCCTGATCTCACCTCAGGCACGACTTTAGCCATAAATTTAATGAGCACATTTTCTAACAGCAGCCCTCCTGCAGTCAGAGACCTACCCAAAACAAGGTAACAGCTGTTTTCTGTAGTTTTTCCTCACTCTGTGATTTCTCAAACAAATCATAACAGCCTTTTAAAATCTAAACAAAAATTGTGAAGAGAATGCTTAGAGAAGGCTTAGTAGCTTTGCTAGGTAAAGTGATTCCAAAAACTGCATCTCCTAGGGTGGCTGCAGCCAGCTGCCTGAAACTCCTTTAGAAACTAAAAGCTGTTTTCTTTGAGAAGTTCAGAAGTGCCAGAGTCACAGGCCCTTAGATATTTTGAGTATGAGGCTAAACTTTAGTTCAGAGACTGCATTGACAGTGCAAAGATGACTTGAATTCAAGAAGCCTGGGCATGTTTTCTCCGGGAGCAGATGAGATTGGCTACACCTGCTAGATTCAGATGTGGCATCCCAGTCACTTGACCTATATCCTTGCTGGCACCTTAACCAAACACTGTCCTTCAGATATCCAGTCCCGTTGCTTTGAATGGTGCTGTCAAACTTTGTTGCAAAGTCAATATGCATTTGCCCAAACAGCTGTGTGCTTCCTGTCGTGCCCTCATAAAGTTGGTGAGTGGTGGAAGGTTAAAAGTCATAAAGATTTGCATGTCAACAAAGTGTGTATAGTGATGACCTGTTGTTGCTGTATGGCAGTGAAGGACTCCCCTGTACCCTTTGGCTCATTACTGTGCTTGCATTGATACACCTGAGTGTTGCTGCTGGTTTAAAAATTAAATTAGCAGTTGAATCATTGGTGGGGAATGAGAAAGCTGGATCAGGGAGAAAGATGGTGCAAACACCTCTTGCATGGTCTGATGCTGAGATGAGTAATCAGTCTTGTTTTATTCCAAACAAAAAATCCTGCAACCTATCCAAAGGTAATGGGGAAGATTTAACTCCCTCTGCAGCCCCTTAATGCTTTTCTATTTCACGTATATGCATTCTACAGTTACCTGTACACACTGCAACCTTATTTTCTCCAACATAATCCTTCACAGCTGCCATCACAGAAGCATGCCAAAACATGGCCAGGGCCTCTGGCTGCATATTAGGGTGGACAGAAGAAGAGTCACTTAACCATAAACTCCAGAGTTCCTATGAGCAACTAATTCCCCTGAATTTGTTTTTCTTCCTTTCTGCCCCATCATGTGCTTGCCTATTTCACAGGTTTCAATTATGTAAATAGATTTGTCCTATACACAATTAAGTCTCAGAATATCTATGGATACTAAATAAGAAAAAACAAACCAAAAAAACCCCAGAGTGTAATAATTTCCTTCTCCTGAATAATTGAGTCAGTCTCCTAAAGCAAATTCATATCACTCTTTCTGTCCAATTGCATTTAGCTTAATATAATCCTTTTTGTAGCACTTACCACAGTCATAAAATTATTCATGGAGTTCTGTTAAAAAAATCTCCATCTCCCAGTGTCAGAATCACTGACTTCATCTATGTCTGTCATGGTTCATCAATCATACATTAAGAACATATGAGGGTGTGGTCAAGTTTAGTCTTGGAACAGGTTCTGCTTCAATGGATTTGAATGTCATCTTCCATTGGGATCATTTATTTCCAAGGGCAGGTAACACCCTAAGTTTTTCTGGAAGTTTTTTTTATCCTTCCCATTTTGTCCTTTGTTCATCTACATTTCAGCCATTCTCCCTCTTCCAGATACAAACATGTTTTTGTTGAAGCCACAATTCCTGGTATCAACCGAAGGGAGCAACAACTCATGATGCATTTGTGGTGAAGAGGTTATTAAATTTGTGAATATGAAATATGAATTATGAAAATATTATTTTTATTAAGTATAAAACTATTAATAACCGATGAATTACCAACTTATATACATGTTCTAGTGCACGTTCGTGAAATAGATTCCACAAGTGGCTTAGTGTTATGATTAGGACTTAATTGAACTATCTATAGATTATTTCTATATTTATATAATGAAGGGTGCAGTTCCACCGCTTGGCCACTAGATGGGTGGCCCGGGGGGACGCGGGTGGCTCCTGGCTATACACAGCAATATTATAATCTTTCTATGCGTCAGCGCTTACTCTGCTAGACGCGGATACTTTGAACTGAGTGCTACTGGATGGAAAACACGTGGAAGATATTCTGTAGCTGTTGTTTGTAGCAAGGTGGGGGTCCCTGCAGACAGCTGCTGCTGGACTGGTTCCTAGTTGAGCTGGACGGCGGCATTGGGTCACTGTCTCCTCTCTTCACAGCAGGGAAGAGGGAATAATGGAACCTGGGCCTAGCACAGTAGCAGGTTTCCTTCAGGACTCGGTCGATTCCCTCCAGACAATAGGGATCAGTCCTGATTGGGGTCAGCCCGTGGGGTCGGCCCTCAGAGTTGGCTCACACGACAGGGCAGGGCAACAGTTTCAAGTAAGCGGGCTTGGAGGACGCAGCAGCAGGCAAAGCTATGGGGTCAGCCCAACCACGGCGATTCTCAGGACTGATGTAAACAGCCTCAGGGAGAGAATGTGGCTGCGTTAGGCGGCGGATTCTCATTTACTGAGCTTAAAGGTACAGCAGGACTCTCGGAGTGGTCCCAGGTTCAGTGCAGTATAGGCACGAACAATGCTTTAGTCTTCCCTGAGATTCACAGGGCTCAGAGCGGCACATGGCGGCTCCTCTCCTGCTATGGTGGGGCTAGGCATACGTGGACTCGGTATCGATGAAGTCTTTTCTCCCCGGCAACTGGGCAGATCTTACCCTTGGAGGTTGGTCCAGTCCTCCGGTGGCGCGGTGGGCTTTCCCGGTCGGTATGACTGGCTGTAGCGACGCTGGGCTTCTCAGGCACAGTGAAGGTCCTCCCTCTGTGCTTCTCACGATGCACGGGCTTTCAGTATGTGTGCATGTATAACAGAAGCTAATAACAATAAGCTCAATGGCAAAGGCTGCAGCTTGAGAGTTGCTCTCTCGAGCAAGCACAGAGACAAAGTGAAAGAGGGGTCAACTTGTTTACCAGCTGGGGTGATACTTACAGATTCCTCGAGCCTGGGCTTGACCAATGGGCACTCTCATAAACAACTGGCTTCAGCCTATAGAAAGCGTGAAGCTAGAATTATGCCCATACTTGGTGTCAGCACGAGCGCTGCATGTGCTGGGTGCGTGCTGGCCTGGATAATGCCTTGGCTTTTGTCTTCCTCCTGAAGGAGGGGGAACTTGTCCACATGCTGGGACAAGATTCAACATCTGGGCATAATGTGCCTTCACCACAGCGTTTTTCTGCAGTCTAACACTCGTGCTTCTGTGACGTAACAGGCTCATGAACTCTGCTTCTGCACGTTACCCCTCAGAAGTCATTTTCATATTGCAAAGCTTTATTATCAAGTTTCCTGAATACCTGAGGTGCAGATGACATGAATGAAAAACATGATTTTGACAAGTATTCATATTGTCATGTTTCTTGGAGTCACAGGTTATGTTTTCTCCTGGAAAACTTATGTAACTGAACAATGAGAATATATGTCTCAGATCTTATATCTGAGTCTAAACCATGATTTTGACTAGCTGGGATTTGGTTTTATGGTATTATAACAGATTGGTTATTTTATACACAGAGCATCAAAATAACTTTATCCATGTCTCTGGGGCTAAGCAGGCCCACTAATACTCTACGAGAACTATCTGGACTGCTTGTATGATAAAACTTTTAATTTTCCTTTGTGACAAATAAATCAATAACAGCTTTTGCAAGTGGTTGTGCTATGAAGATTCCACTATGAGAATATTTCTGGGAAGTGATGAAAAAAAAGGCTATGAATATGCTGAAAATTAGTTTTCCATAGACTTTGAATATATATTCCTGGAGTTCTCCTTTGCCTGGGCTAAAGAGCAAAAGAAAAATGTTCAGAAGAAAAGTTATAGGAATGTGGGGCTCTCTAAAGTAAGTGCATATCTTAAGAACCTCCATGGGTATCACTTCAGTCCCTTATCTTTCCTCACACATGTCTTTGATGTCTAAGTTATCCTCCTTAGAAGGAGCAGGGCTCTCTTACTGTTCTTTACAGGAGCAGCACCAAGAGGTCTTGATTTAATGGACCTCTGGGTCCTACAAGAATATATGTAATTGTACAGATACTTATTTCCCAAGTTCTGCAAAATGGTTTTATTGTTTTTCATTAGCATCATACTGGAAATACCACAAAGACCAACTTTCTTATAGATGTTCTACAGAAACACATGCCATTAAGAAAGACCACAAGTATTAAAAGCCTCTCTATATTACTGCTAAACCATTAAAGAAACAGTGCCATTCAGTGTTTTTCTAGCCATGCATCAACATGTTTCATTAAAAATAAGTAAACGTTATGTTTAGGATGACAGACATTTTCACTTTGCTTTGTATTTTTCATGCAATGTTTTAGGCATACAACAACTATTACTTTTAATGGAAATCGAAGGACTAAATCCCTGATGCTTCAAAAACTCATGCAAAACCATGTAGCACTGAGAAGACAGAATTCTGAATTCACTGGCAACTAAATGGAGAACTGAGATAGGTAGAGCCTAAGGTCAGTCTCATTTATACTTTGTCACTGGGATGACAAACTGCATAATGTTTTATTAAAGAAAAAAGAAGCTATAGTGGAAATTAAACACAATCACATGAGCAGTTGTATTACTGTAATTGCCTCTCTAGTGCACAAGCAATTCAAAGTTGCCTATGTCAGCCATCTACAGATTAAAGATCTCCCTCTAAGAAATTAGTTTTGGAGTTCCATGCACAGGGAGTCTCTACATGTTTTTTCTTTGGCACATAGTCGAGGTCACAAATAGGTATCTCTATGCAAGAGAGTACCCATGCTATGTTCAATATTTTACATGAAAAAAGTAAATACACCTTATATGTAAAGATAAGGATTTATGAGTAGTATACATGAAATCTTATTAGGTTCATCAAGGAATTTTTGTCAGTCCAGATGTGATTATTACCAAAAGAGAGAAAAGAATGTAGCTAAAAAAACCCCATGCAATGTTGATTTCTCTGTTTCTCCTTTCTACTCCTATTCCTTTATTCTCTTCTTCACAAACATGTTTTCTGTTACTTTCACACCTTGTTCTTTATTCAGTGGTGTGCAGCTCTGTGTTACATTTGAGTTTATTATACATTTGTTTTATGTATGTAGAATACTTGCAGGCTGTTTGGTTTGCTGCTCCTGCAAAGAGTTCTACCTAACTCCAGGTCTGCATTTCTTTAGTTGTTGGTGGGACCTTCAGAAGTGGTCCATGTCTCACCTCTTACCATTCTGTACCCATGCCCCTCCATGCTGCATCTTTTGTAACTCTTCTAAAGGCCTTTGCTATCATACCAGGCCTGTTATTCCTTTACACCATATCAATGTGTTAAAATTATATCTTGCTTTGCACAGAAGAGCTATTTGTTAGTGCTACCAATACTGAAACCATAGCTGTACCATGTAATGATAAAACTAAACCAAACACAGCCACATGGTCTTTAGAAAAAATGTTCTTACAGCTAAATAAAGTAAAAACAAATTTCTAGTAAAGTCAAAATTTCCAGCAAAGCAGGCCTGACAAGCTTCGGTTCTGAGGTCTTGCAAGTGACAAAACCTGTGACATGTTACTAGCAATGGCTAGCATTATGAGCTTACAAGGTTACAAACCTGTCTCAGATGCCAGATGAAGCTCACTTATGAGACCACCCTATCCATTCAGTATTCATTAGGAGGAGCATTCCTGTTGTACTCCCTGAGTCAGGGGCCATTGGGTGATCAATGAAGGCATGACCACTGTTGCTGTATAGCAATGAGATTACAGAAAAACAGAGAGCAGAGAACCTCAGAAGTCCTTTATTACAGCCTTGTAGAATCCCTAGCATTACAGTCTTAGAGTGTCCTTAACAGTGAAAGTCCTTAACAGATGAAGCAGCTAACAGAAGTCCTGAACATACACCTAGCAGTCTCCCTACACCAAAGCCCTAGCCAGAAGTAGCAGCTAACAGACACGTAAGTCCCTAGCAAAGCCCTAACCTCCCAGTATGTTCCTAACCTAAGTCCCTAAGCAAAGTAACTATTGCTCAGAGTGGCTGTTTATTTGCTCTTTGTTATCAAACCCTTAACCAGTAAAATCCAACCACATATATAAGCTAAAATCTTTTCCTAGTAAGAGGTGCCAGCATGCCAAGGAGGTGGCTTCTGCAGCATGTTCCAATCAAATAGTGCCAACATGAGGATGTTGTTCTTGGTACACATGGAATGTTACTGTTTTGCTTCTTGCAGCATGCAATTGGTCAGCTAAGGAATCATGCACTCTGCACACGTCCAGCAGTGGCCCTCAGAACAGTGGCTGCAACACATTCCCAGTCACATATGGAGAGTAAAAGCAAGTTTGTAACATGGAGAAGTAATCTGCCCATGCTGATTATATTTCAAAGCAGGTTCAGACCTCATGAAAGGAAGAGTCTGAACACCTTTGTCTAAGACATATTCCAACACCATCCCTAGAGCAAACAGTACACTTATAATGAGTCCCAAGTACTTGGACTCAGGTCATCTGCAGAAGTAGCAAGTGTCAGACTAACACTCAGACTTCTAAAACCATGCAGAGTTCTGTGGAGATGTGACATCTGCTCCAGCCTCTGAAAATCAAGGACTTGCAAGAGATGCTATGTTGGTTGCCCAGACACAGAAAACTTCTAAGTGACATTGAGTGATAATTACTGACTGATTGAATAATTTAAAAGAAAATAGCTAGAAATACATTACTATAAATACCAGGAAAGGTCCGCAGCAATTTTGGTGCAGGATTCCATGCTCACAGTTGAGGAGGGATGGGCACATACTGAATCCCAAACTTTAGATCTGTAAACACTCAACATGTGGACAGTTGGCATACTGCTCTGCGGAATATGTGGAGCAATAATCTAGGTTGATGAAATTTTTACAGCATCATTAGGAAAAAGAGCAAACAAACAAACACACAAAACCCCCCCACAACTTTCACAGAATTCCATCTTCCATATAGGTGGTTTGGAATTAATATTCCTACACAAATCATTATATGTGAAGCATTTTGTAATGTTCTGAACTGGTGAGGGTTCTTTTTATTTACGAAATGGATGCATATGAGGAAAATGTTACAAACAGAGGTAAAGCTTAGTTAGGAACAGTGTTTCTTTTTAAGCTTTGTGTTTTGGCTATTAGTTGTTAATAGTCCCACCATGACTTTTAGTCTTTAACTTACTTCCTAAGGAGATTTTGGTCTGTCTCTGAAAAGCAAACATATAGCAGCTGTCTTTTGTTTGACATAGGCCAGTACAAACACTGCCTCGTACTTTGCATTTAGCTCTGGTTATCAACTATTCCACTTTTCCAGTTTTAGAAGTACTGCACATTGAACCTGCTTTAATATCTCTGAATTAAAAACTGTTAATGAATACACTGACAGCAAACAGTAAACTTCTAGAGAAGTAAAATTAGCTGGAGACAATAAAAAGTCTATCCACAAATAATTGGAGATTTTTGAAAGAACTAAATAAAGTACAGTAGTGGATACATTCTGTCAGGAATGGTTGGTTTTGTTGACTTTTTTTTCAGGATAGAGTTTTCCACTGAATTATTTGATCAGCTCTGTTAAGAGGCAATCATGTGCTGACAGGAACATGCAATTATGTTTAATCACCTGATTCATTCATTTTACTAAGTAGGATCATCTCAATAATCACTTTGGGTCTACCTGATAAAGGACTCTGCAAGTGATGCATGAGGTAATGAAGACTACTAAATTAAAAAACAAACAAAAACTCAAAATTCACCAACCAGCCAAAATAGCAGCAAAAAACACCCCAAATGTTCCCCCAAGATATACTACATCCATGTCTTCTTATTCTCTTGCACATTCTTATTCTGTCTTAAACTCTTCACAGAGATAAGTCTGTCTTGAGAAGGTAAAACCTGTAAGTTTAATTAATTCTATACATGCCATTTTGAAAGTTGAGTTAATTTTACCAGGTTATGTGACAAGAAGGAGAAAACCTGAGTCCCTTTTATCCGTGAAGGCTTTAAGCAAGGATTGACTTACTTAAGTCCTGAAACGAACTGCACATTCTAGGTGCACCTCTTGTGCTGTAGATTTGCACAAGTGAGGACTGATGGGTACTCGGCCCTCATACCAAGGATCAAAAAAGCCAAGAAGTGTCAGTGTGTCTTGGATTGTCATGAGGTCCATAGGCTAACCTCTTCTAACTCCACCCACCTGCAATGGTGTTATTGGATGCTGGTGATCATTACTACCTCCTGCCTGTGGACAAATCTGGAAAACCCTGTCTCCTTGATCCTCCATGGTGTGGGATGTATGGGTTCTGATTCCTTGCCACATGAAAATTGGTCTCCCCTAAATCTTCTTCTCAAGAATGGACAAACCTAGTTCTCTCAGCCTTTCCCCATATGTTAGTTTATGTAACCCTCTGTGGTATGGGGACTTTTTTTTTTTGTTGGGATTTTTAATTTGGTTTGTTGTTGGGTTTTTTTGGTTTGTGGTGTTGTTTTGGTTTGTTTGTTTGAGATGGCTAATTGATTCCCTCTTATAGAAGATCTGAGTAGCATTTTGGAGGTAGCTCATTGTAGTTGAAAGACAGCCTGGATAAAACAACATCAGGTCTGCCATATAGTCATATCCCAGAAAGTTTTGCACTACTGAAAAAACTCTATATGCCCGTATGCTACAGCCTAAGACATGCAACATAAAATTTCAGTTCCATGCTAAAATACCATTATGCTGATAGGCTGGAAAAAGATTATCAGTCATAGGAAACAGGTCTGCCTCATGCCCACAGAGTTTCACTCCACCAAGTGCTTATGTGATCCATGTGACCCATGTGACCCCCTTGGTCTAAAGTCCCCAGCAGCTGTTGACATAACTCTATGTCAAGCTGAACGTCAGGAACTGGATGCAGCAGCCAGGATATACAGGCAAGAATTCTTCCCGTTATCGACTGACTTGACACTTCATCAAGCTTATCTTAGTTCTAAACTTGAGCAATAACTTCAGATGCTTTTGTAATAAAGTCAGTAGAAGACTAAGCAATGTTTTATGCTGTAGCATCTGCTTAGAGTGGAAGTGAAAGTATCAGAGCACTTGAACAGTATCCTGGATAAGACAATATCAAGTCTTACCACAATCTATTGCAGGGAAGAGAAAGGGAAATTGCTCTCTGTTTTCACACTGAGGCATGTTTGATGCAGCAAAGTGAAAGCAGTAAGACTCAAAGGGCATTTCTTACTGGTAACTCTTCTCCTGGTTTGGTATTTCTGCACTTTTTGAGGTGGTAAATACTGAGATCTAGACCACAGCTGCATCAATGTCCTTGTATCTATATCTAGATCTAGGTATCTAGAGATAGTCTCCCAGTCCTGCTAGCTTTAGCTCAGCCTATTACTCTGGTCAGAAGATGGTTTATTCTAGTGACAAGTAAGTAAAATATAACTGACAATTTACCATTGTGCTGTAATTTTCAGATTTGAACTTTGAATGTCTCTGTGTGCTAACAGAAGAACATAAGGGTTGCACCCGTCAGATTTGAGCTCTGTCCCTGTCAGTGTTGATAGGGCAACAGCAGGCCCCTGAGGATGAATATAAAAAGAGGGCAAGCATATAGTGCTACTTCCTTTGCATAACCTCTTGGTCTCCAGTGACTTAAAACTCGGAAATATCAGGCCCTCTTTAAGGTTTGTTTTTTAAAAAACAAAACAAACTAAAAGCAACAAAAGTTTTAAATTAATGCTCTAAAACCAAAAGATCCTTACTGGCATGATGGGTGAGTTTGAAACCTGCCTAGGACTGTACTACTGATAGCATACACTGTCCATACAATTCTTACCAATCTACTTCAGCTCCTACAGAAAGAACTACGTCTTCTTCTTTGGAGATTTGTGAGCTACAGATATAGCATTAAGAAGAACAAGTTGTCCTTGGAGTGGATTTTAGTGGTTATAAAGAATGTTTTTAAAAACCATATATTTACATGAAGGTGAAATAGTGTGTTACGTGAGATGTCAACAATAATTTGTCTCTGTCATATATTAACTTCTAAGTGCAGCTAAAATGTGAGATTTATCAGACCACATGTCCATTGATCCAGTACCTTGTCTCAAGGCAGTAGCCTAAGACAAGGGTTTGGGGAAAACAACAGCAAACAAGAACAGGACAATCATAAAGAAATGCCCTTGCTGACATACTGTAATGTTTCAGTGATTTGAGGTTTAGGAAGAAGCTATATCCTCACCTTGATGCTTACTAGCTGTGATGAACCCACATTAATTATCTACAGAAATTTTTACAAATTGCCGTCAACACATAAAGGTGATGCAGCATGACCATCACATGTGGTGTGAGAACACACACTGCGCTGGCAAACATTCATATGGCGAAGGGCTAGCCCATGTAAATCTGCATCTAGCACAAGACACAACTTTACAAAAAAAGGCATTGCTCATTTTACTAATGAGCTGGGCTTTAGCTGGTTGTTGTTATTCTCTAGACAAGTCACCAATGCAATGGCCTATCTTTGTGGCCTGTGTTTTGAGAACACATGAAGAGTATTGAAAGATTATTGTCATAAGGGGTGTTGGAAGCTACTGATGTGTGCCTACAGCCTTTTGCTGTGAACACATCCCCTCAGCTACTCTGGGAGACTAAATTATCATTATGCTTCGATGGGGATGGTGCCTTAGTTATCTTTGGTGTTGAATCCATGTCTTGACAATGGAGCTTTTATAAAAGGCCAAAGTAATTAAAGCAAGGAACAAATATTTGCCAGCTCAGTAATTCACTTTCATTCCTTCAATCATCTGCCTTTCAGTGGGAAACAATGTCTACAATTGCAGGGACACTCATCTGTTCTTTGGCTATGCAAGTAAATCTTGGAATAAGATTGTTCAATCTTGTTTAATCCAGGATGTGACTGACTCTGGTCACACTGATTTTGCATTAATGCCCAAAACAAAGGCTGAGCAAACTCAGCTGCCATGCTTTCTCTCTCTTTCTTGTACATAACTATTACATGAGGTGACTGACCATATTTTCAAACACTTTAAATGGCATTTAGGAAGCTTGTTCTTTTTTTATTGTTATAATTTGTAAGCATAAAACATTTCAAGCAGTAAACATTTTCACACAAATTGCTCATGTTCCTAACTCAGCACTTTTGGAAATGTTTTATTGGAGGGGAGGAGCAGGAAGGAGGAAGGATTTTAGCTGGATGCACCCTTACGTTTAGATGCTACCCCAAATACTGAATTCAAAGACACTGAAAGTTGCGTGTATGTATCTGATTGGTGTGTTTAAAGACATAAATACAGTGTAAATATAAGGTAATTTAAAGAAACTCTGAATGTAGGACAGGTTTCCAGAGCTGATGGATCACATGTAGCTGTCACCAGCCTCTGTGGGAAATACACATACTCAGCATCTGGAAATCAGAGCACTTGTATTAATTTTTGCAGCTTCAGGTCCTGGATGCTACAATTTTGCTCATGGTTTATGTACGAGGAACAAAAAATAATGAAGCTGAAAAAGAGAAAAGAAACCAAACAGACAATCTATCGCTGTGGATTTTTCTAAACTCAAATTATTTTTAATTAATTATGAATTCCATTTTCTTTTGTTCAGACTAAGTAATGTCAACTCTTAATTTTTTTTAGGAAAATGCAAACTTTTCTATGTTCAGTAAATAAACACCAATGAGTTTTTGTGTCAGGAAGTGATTAATTAAAGTAAGAGAACTGAAATTTTGAACAACATTATAATGAAAGGACTTGGAATTCTGAAAGGGTAAAACATCACCAGAAAGAAGGCATCTCTTTTGTCTGTCAGTTATTTTCTTCTAAACAGGATGACTCAGGGCATGAGCCACAATAATAGCTGACAGTACAGAGGAAGATGTTCTGTTTCCCTGCTGGCTACTGGATAACCTTTCAGTATCTATGAAAGGATGTAGCTTTCATTCTGTACCACTTGCACTTTTTTACCAATATTGTCTTTGGACACTGACTTAGCACTGTTACTGATTCAGTGCTTGTAAAATTCCCATTGCACAGATAAAATGATTATGAGTGGTATTTATTTCTTGCTTAACTTGTGATTAACAAGCAGGCCTGTGTTGGTCTTACTTTGAACATGAACATCTATTTGCCATTCAGTAATTTGTATTGAAAAATCAGTGTCAAGAGCTCCATGCAAACTTGCAGAAGTATGTTAAAAAAGCTTTGTTTAAAATAAAAGCGTGACTTTCCTCAGTTGCTCATGATATTTGGGTGTTATGTCATCAGAACTGTGTACCTTTGAGGGTTTCTGCTTGCTATGGTGCTGTGGTTTAACCCTAGCTGGTAACTAAGCACCACACAGCTGTTTGCTCACTGTGGGATGGGGGAGAGAAATGAAAGAGTAAAAGTGAAAAAACTCATGGGTTGAGATAAAGACCATTTAATAGCTAAAGCAAAAGCCACAGAGGCAAGCAAACAAAACAAGGAATTCATCCATTACTCCTCACTGGCTAACAAATGTTCAGCCATCTTAAGGAAAGCAGGGTTCCATCGTGTAATGGTTGTATATGAAGAAAAACATAACTCTGAACATCCCCACTTCCTTCTTCCCTCATCTTGTATTTGCTGAGCATAGTATGATATGGTACAGAATATTTCTTTGGTCAGCTAGGGCCAGTTCTCCTGGCTGTGTCCCACTCTGGAACTAACACACTCCTGTGTTGTCAACACTTCCCAGCACAAATCCAAAGCATAATCCCATACTAACTACTGTGGAAAACATTATGTCTATCCCAGTCAAAACCAGTATATGTGGTTAAACAAGGCTATTGCTGGCTGGGGTTGGTAGCTTTGGGTGTATTCTGGTTCTTGCTAATACTAGAAGCCGTAAGCACCTAATAAACTGCAGTTCTGGAATGTCTGAACATACAACAGGGAAATCCTAGCTCTTTCAAAGCAAAGAAAAGGGAATGAGGCCCATTGACATCTCTGTTATTCACCTACAGTTTGACTTATATGTAGCCAGGTAGCTTGTGGAATGATTTATAGCTGCAAACACAGCTCTCAAAGAAGATTCTTCATGTCACTCTGCTCTCACCTTGCACTCTTCTAACAACTGTGCCATTGTCACTTGCACTAGAGGTAATAAATAGGTTGCCTTTACTGATGCTTGTGGTCACTTTCCTTCTAGCTTTAGTCAGAGCTTGTCCACTCCATTTATATTTGGGGTTTGCTGCTGGAGTAGTTTTCTCTTTTTATGAAAAACCAAGTCAGTTCATAAAGGCTGTGTGGCTGCCTGTGCCAGCACACGGGGAAACTGCAGTAATGTGCAGTCAGCAGTACGAAGAGGAAAGATGTTAAAAGGAAGTGAAACAGTGACAAGTGGTGTCTCTCAGGGGTCTGTACTGGGACCTGTACTGTTTAATATTTTTATCAGTGACTTAGTGAGATTGAGTGCACCATCAGCAAGTTTGCAGATGACACCAAGCTGTGTGGTGCTGTCAATACACCAGAGGGACAGGATGTTACCCAGAGGGACCTGGACAAGCTGGAGAGGTGGGCCCAGGTGAACCTCACAAGGTTCAACAAGAGCAAGTGCAGGGTCCTGCACCTGGGCCGGAACAATCTTCACAGATTGGGGGATGAGGTGTTAGAAAGCAGCCCTGTGGAAAAGAACTTAGGTGTGCTGACAGATGAGAAGCTGGACATGAGCAGGCAGTGTGTGCTTGCAGCCCAGAAGGCAAATCACCTTCTGGGCTGCATCAAAAGATGTGTTATCAGCAGATCCAGAGAGGTGATTCTGCCACTTTGCTCTTCTCTGGTGAGACCTCACCTGGAGTACTGCGTCCAGGTCTGGAGCCCTCAATATAGGAAGGACATGGACCTGATGGAGTGGCTCCAGAGGAGGGCCATGAGAATGATTAGGGGGTTGGAACACTTCTGCTACAAAGACAGGATGAGGGAGCTGGGGTTGTTGAGCCTGGAGAAAAGAAGGCTCTAGGGAGATCTAGTCATGACCTTCCAGTACCTGAATGGGGCCTACAAAAAGGATGGAGAGAGACTGTTTACAAAGGCCTGCAGTGACGGGATGAGGGGCAATGGCTTCAAACTAGAGAAGAGCAGATTTAGATTGGATGTTAGGAACAGGTTCTTTACCATGAAGATAGTGGAACACTTAAAGAGGTTGCCCAGAGAGGTGGTTGGGACCCCATCCCTGGAGATATGCAAGGTGAGGCTGAACAGGGCTCCGGGCAACCTGATCTAGTTGAGGTTGCCCCTGCTTACTGCAGATGGGGTTGGTCTAGATGACCTTTGGTGGTTCCTTCCAACCCAGACCATTCAATTATATGATGATTAATAATTAATATAATATAATATAATATAATATAATATAATATAATATAATATAATATAATATAATATATATAATAGCATAGTATAGCATAGAATAGAATAGAATAGTATAGTATAGTATAGTATAGCATAGTATAATGTTATGTTATTACCCAGCCTTTCTAGAACTTTCCTACTCTCCCCTAGCCTTGGTTTTATTCTCAGCAGATTTTGCTCCTTTAGTGAGAAAAAGATTTTTATTTTCTAACTATCAACCAATTTTTAATCTTTCTCAAAACTTTTTCAGCCTGTGGATTTCAGCCTTTCTTAATAGCTACTAATAAGGCATTAAAAAAAAAAAAAAAAGAAAATTTCACTTCTTTATGAGTAATGTTTTTTTTTTTCATCCTCCCTTAGCCTATGTGTCAAAGCCTTGCACCAGAGGATTCTAGTGGTTTATATTGGTTAGGAATCCAGTGGCCAAGAATCTGCCGCTAGTCTTCCTAAGAAAGTTACTTCAGAAGCATAATTTATTAAGGTAGAACCTTATCAACCCCCTTCTGTTCACATCACAATGCTATGTAATTCTATCTCTAATAATTTGCTTCAGAGTATTTCCTTCTAACAGTGTTTCCGAGAAGAGTAGTAGAAGATAGGCAGTTCTTCATCCCAGTAGATGTTATGAATGATAAAAAGCATGTTTTTTTTGTCACCAGCATAACCATTTTATTTCTTAGCTCCTTAGGAGCTCCCAGACAAATGTCATCTTGTCCTGGCAAGCACTCACCAATTCACCATTTTTGTATAATTTCTTTTTAATGCCTCTCCCTGTGACAATGTGCCAGGAAACACTGGCCTATCTTTTCCCTTGTTGTGAGTAGCACATCAAAATGCTTATTTTGCCACTGCCTTTTGACGTTTTCCCTTGACACAGAATGTGTACTCTGTCTGAATTATATTTATATTTTCCTTGGCAGATAAAATAAGGAAATAACAAATGTAAACCCCAGAGTAAGAGTCCCTCTGTTTCCATACTGTGAGGACAGCCCCAAGGAAAGGGGAAGCTATGAGCCTGGCTATGAAATATGCAACAAATGCAACAGATCCAATTATCATTTAATGTAATTTATAATCAAGCTGCCCCCACTAATTCCCACTCAGAATCATGTTAGGTACTGACAAACAAATAACCAGAGAATTAGAAGAGATACTTACATGGAGCTCACTCCTATCTGGAGAGCTTATGCAATTTCTGGCATTTCCTGCTTCCAGCTGAACTATAAACAATGTTAAACATTTACATCTTCAAAGGTTTAATTGCTCTGAATAGGAATCTCAATGAGATATGTGCTATACCTATTATTATCCATGTTTATGAGGACCAGGAGACAGGAACGGTGAGTTGTATAAACACTCTCAGAAGTCTTCTGCAGCTACCTATAAAAGAGGCCACTAGATCTTTTCTCTGCATCTTCTCTCAGCCTTCTCCTAGCTGTGTTATCTTTTCCATCTGAACTAGGAAATTGATGAAGAATTCAATCTTTTTGTGGATGTAAATATTCATTTATATGTGGACTAATGAGATACCTTCAATTTAAAAATTATGTGAAATCTTATTACATTGAAGATGCTCTTCCCTTTTCTTACATCCACAAGGAGGCTGCCTTCAGACTGTGTCTGGTGTGCCTGTTCTGCTTGGATATCATAGAATCATGGACTTGTTTTGGTTGGAAAAGACCTCTAAGATCATTGAGTCCAGGAATCATGACACCATTAGAGCCATTAAACCATGCACTGATGTTCCATTTTGACATGTTTTTTGAACACAGCATCACAATATCACCAAGGTTGGAAGAGACCTCAAAGATCATCGAGTCCAACCTGTCACCACAGACCCCATGACTAGAAAACCATGGCACCAAGTGCCACGTCCAATCTCCCCTTGAACACCTCCAGGGACGGTGACTCCACCACCTCCCTGGGCAGCCCATTCCAATGACGAATGACTCTCTCGGTGAAGAACTTTCTCCTCATCTTGAGCCTGAACTTCCCCTGGCGCAGCTTGAGACTGTGTCCTCTTGTTCTGGTGCTGGTTGCTAGAGAGAAGAGGCCAACCTCTTCCTGGCTACAACCACTCTTCAGGTAGTTGTAGAGAGCAATGAGGTCTCCCCTGAGCCTCCTCTTCTCCAGGCTAAACAATCCCAGCTCCCTCAGCCTCTCCTCATAGGGCTTGTGCTCAAGGCCTCTCACCAGCCTTGTTGCCCTTCTCTGGACACGTTCAAGTGCTTTGATGTCCTTTCTCAAACTGAGGGCCCCAGAACTGGACACAGTACTCAAGGTGCGGCCTAACCAGTGCAGAGTACAGGGGCACAATGATTTCCCTGCTCCTGCTGGCCACACTATTCCTAATGCAGGCCAGGATGCCATTGGCCTTCTTGGCCACCTGGGCACACTGCTGGCTCATGTTTAGGCAGCTGTCAATCAGCACCCCCAGGTCCCTCTCTGTTTGGGAGCTCTCCAGCCACTCCGACCCCAGCCTGTAGCTCTGCATGGGGTTGCTGTGGCTGAAGTGCAGCACTCAGCACTTAGACTTGTTGAATGCCATCATGTTGGACTCTGCCTTTCTGTCCAGTCGGTCGAGATCCTTCTGCAGATCCCTTCTGCCCTCTAGCAGATCAATATCTGCTCCCAACTTGGTGTCATCTGCAAATTTGCTGATGACTGACTCAATCCCCTCATCCAGGTCATCAATGACATTATTAAATAGGATGGGGCCCAGCACTGATCCCTGGGGAATGTGGCACCATTCACCACCACTCTCTGGCCTCGGCCCTCCAGCCAGTTCCTAACCCAACACATAGTGTTGTTGTCCAAGCCACGAGCTGGCAGCTTAGCCAGCAGTTTGCTGTGACTCCACCACCTCCCTAGGCAACCTATTGCAATGCCTGACCCCTCTTTCAGTAAAGAAAGTTTTCCTAATATCCAATCTAAATCTTTCCCAACACAACTTGAGACCATTTCCTCTTGTTCTCTCGCTTGATACTAGGGAGAAGAGACCAACTCCTGCCTCACTGCAATGTCCTTTTAGGTAATTGTAGAGACCAATGAGGTCTTTGGTCAGCCTCTTCTCCAGATTAAACAATTGCAGACCTATTCTCTAGACCCTTCATGAGATTCACTGCCCTCCTCTAGACAGCAACTTGATGTCTTTCTTTTAGTGAGGGCCCAAAACTGGACACAATATTCTAGGTGTGGCCTCATCAGAGCCAAGTATAGGGGCACAGTCACTTCCATGCTTCTGCTGGCCATGCTATTCATTATACAAGCCAGGATGCTGTTGGCCTTCTTGGCACCTGAGCACACTGCTGGCTCATGTCCAGCTGGCTGTCAACCAGCACCCCCAGGTCCTTTTCTGCTGGGCAGCTGTCTAGTCACTCTTCCCCAAGCCTGCAGTATTGCATGGGGCTGTTGTGATCCAAGTGAAGGACCTGGTGCTTAGACTTGTTGAACCTCATACCATTGACCTTGCCCCATCAATCCAGCCTGTCCAGGCTTCTCTGCAAAGCCTTCTTACCTTCAAGCAGATCAACATTCCCACATAGTTTGGTGTTGTCTTCAATTTATCTCTATGTACATTGTATATGCATAGATACTAAGAACTCTATAAAGTTTTACTTATAGAACATCAGCAAAATTGTGACTAAAGAGACTGCAGATAGGTGTACAAGTTGATGGAGGAAAAGACAGGTGAATCTCAAAAGCACTGAAATCTACTGCTGAGGTTACCAGGTGTAGTGGTTTGAGCCTTAACTGGGAGTTAAAAGCCCAAATGGGGAAAAGGCCAACAATCTCTTCCCCACTCCCCCCCCCACCTCCTCCCTCCAAACAGAGAGGGAAAGAAAAAGAAAGGGGTAAGGAGCAAACCCACTAAACAACAATCTGGAGTCAGCTTGGAAGTAGAGAGGCAAAGAATTTTTCTTTAAACTATATATATATATATATATACACGACAATAACAGAAAAAGTTCACAAGGGCAAGGAACAAGAGTGGATGGGAGTGGGACAGAAAAGAATAATACAAAACCAGTCTTTCTCTGAGGAGGCACAGAAGCAGCAAGGAAAAGGATCAGGTCCAGCCACGTGGCTGAGGATCAGGAGGGCAGCTGCAGTAGCTCTCATCCAGCAGAGGCAGGAGCCAAAAAGGAGATCCAACAGCTATGATGCTCTACTTTTCATACCCTGGCTGGGCAGGGAGGGGGAAGTGGAACAGACTCAGCTTTCCCAGGGGGAAACAACCTGCAGGGAGGGTAAAGTACCTGCAAGCCCTCCACCCTGCTTTGTTTTTTTGTTTTTCAGAAAAGGGCATTAACCCACCACACCGGGACAGGTTTGGAGCCTTGGAAAGTCCGTGAAGTCCTGGACCGAAGATAGAAGTGTGCCCAAATGCAAAACGTGCCACTGTGGATATGTCCTATGGGAAATCTAGTTTCAGCAGTCATGTGCTGCAGATGTGTGTGTTGCCATTAAGGACTTCTGAACCCAGAGTCCGATCACAATCAAATTTGACAGAGAAAGCAGTGACAAAGATTTCACATTTTAGGAAAATAGGCCAATGGACAGCAGAGTGACTCTGCCAGCCTGCTCACTAAGGAAAAGGCTGATAAACAGCTCTGATAAGTTGCAGAGGACACACATGGGACAAAGATGCTACTGGTTCTCCAACCACTGGAAACCTCTGGTCAGAGCCATATTTAACTGACCAGAAAAACTCATTCTGCAGTCTGTTTACTGGTGCATAATAAGGAGTTGTCAAGGCAGTTTTGATTAACTGTTAAAAAAGTCAAGCAGCTATAAGATGCACATCCAAAGAAACTAAAATTTATGAATTCTGCTTCTTCTGGAACTAATTATTTTTATTCAAGAAATAGGATCTGAATGGAGCAGCATCACATGTTCACACTATTTCCCTTCCAACCCTGAATGAAACTATGAAACTATGAAACTATTACATCTGTTCAGAAAACTATGTCAATTAAGTGCATAAAAGCACAACTTACCCTTATTCACCTTTCTAGTCCAAAAATTAAAAACTTTTAAAAGACCTAAGCATCTTAGGAGCAAAGTTTATTGGAATGTTCTGGCTTCCAACACTCTCAGTCTTCTGTTTCCTGAGTATGCCTACAGGTATATTTTTCAAGTGTTTGAGACTTACATAAGCATAACAAGGGCTGTGTTGCCCCCTTGCAGGGAACTTTGGAAGTGAAAAGGCTAAGATCAAATGTTATCCATTGTGTCACTCCAGAATCCCTGATGAACTTGTCAGAAGATAATTAACAAGACATTAATGTCCACCCTTGTTATTCTCATTCCATGTTTATTCCCACTTCCATTCCCATTTAAGAGAATTTCTCAGGGTTCCATTGATCTTTTGGTTAGTGCCAGAACTCTTGTGACTGTTAATTACCTCCAGAAGTTTTCAAAAATATCTATGTTCTGCTCTAGAGTGCAGTTTCTCCATCCAGGTAGTCAACCTGTAGTCTTTCCTATGGACTATCTGATTTGTTATCTCTTGAATACCGTAAGAATGCAATATCTTACACTTATCACATTATTGCAATCTGAATTTCACTTTACGTTTACCAAGAAGGTGACTGCTTTCATTTTGATCTGCATTTCCCTACTTGAATCTCAAACTGGAAAGAAATGGAGAAAGAGCATCTCTGAGTTCTGTGATGATTCAATTTCCCAAGCCAGCCCCAGGCAGAAGGGAAGTTGTGCTATATTCAAAAATTCTCTTGAAGTAAATTAAGGTGAACTGACACCAAACAGCTCATGAGTGGCTGAGGAGTGTTGTGTGAAAGCTCTTGGTCACTTGCACCTTAAAGATGCTTGCTCAGATGAGAGGAGAGGAAAATCAGAAAAAAAGGGAGAGAGAAGAGAGAGAGAGTGAGATAAGAAGAGAGAAAGAAAGATATCACCACCCTTGGATCCAGTGATGTTGTCACAGGATTAGTCCAAGTTCAGTGGTGGGTGTACATCCAGCAAGGGCTTCTGTGGTAGATGCAACCACGTGAACCCAAAAGGCTGAGACCCTTCAGGCCTGGGGAGGCCTCCCCAGTTCACAAAGGGAGGCCCCTCCAGTGTAGTGCCTTACCATGGCACAGTTGCAGTGTTTTAGAGCAAGGAAAGAAAGAATTCCACCTCTGCAGAACTTGTTTTTTCTATTGTTAAACCATCTGCCAGGAACAGTTTGGGCCACTAGTTCCAGAAAGGAGGTTGTTGAGAGACATTGAGGGTTGGTCAAGTATTCCCACATGTTTGAGACAACAGAAAGTCTCTTGCAGACTTCTCAGCCTGACAGGCTGATGTTTAGTCAGCTAGATTTTTAAAATAAATATCTTCCTAATGTGATATTGAAAATTCCAAAATAAAGACTGAAACAAATTCAGACTTTCTGGGTCTGAAAAGAAAGCCAAACCCCATAGACTACTGTGGCAGTACATCCAAACCCCCTCCTGCTCCCTGCAAAGATGGAATAGGGATAGAGAAGCTGGGATAAAAGGGAGCCAGGGGAGATATCTCCCCTTCCAGGGGGAGCAAAAAGCCTGGGAATTCAACCATCCAGTAAAAGAATAAAAATACTGGGAGTTACGTGGCCAAAACAAGGCTATGGTTACCAGGTTTAAAACACAGGACAATTGTGGAAGTTGTGTTAAGCCCGTATATGGGAAGCATTCTGGGATTTAATGTCCTAGCTGGAAAGAGGCGACACTTGCCCAATGGCTTACTATGGAATTTTGGAAGCTACAGAGTGGAAGCAAAAGGGGTAAAAACTGCAAGTGTCAACACACTGCAGACTGCGCTTGCATTGCCTCAGAAGCACACCACTTGCATTGCACAATATCCTCTGCCTGTGGTAGCTAAGCAGGGCATTTCAGAGGTGATTGCTGACCTGGAGAAAAGGCAAATAATTAGCCATACCCACTCCCCATATAATTCTCCAGTTTGGCCAGTCTGTAAACTGTAGGCTGTGTGAGCCTACCAGGGGTAAGACTTTGCTTGACCTTCACAACCTTCTGTTTTTACAAACAGAGAAGGGCTGGTGGGAGATGTGGTGGTTGGAGGCTATCTGGGGTCCAGTGAGCATGAGATAATTGAGTTTTCAATATGCAGTCAAGCTAAGAGGGACATCAACAGAACCTCCACTCTCGACTTCCAGAGGGCAGATTTCAGATTACTTAAGGAACTAACTCAGAAGGTACCTTAGGAAACAGGCCTTAAAAACAAAGGGGTCCAGGAGAGCTGGACCTACTTCAAGAAAGAATTCAAGAAAGGATTCTTGAAGTCAATGGAACAGGCTGTGCCGATGTGCTGGTAGATGAGCCGCTGGGGCAGCCAGCCAACCTGGATGGGCAATGAACTTCTTAATGAACCAAGGGAAAAAAAGAGGGTGTATCGTCTTTGGAAGGAAGGAGAGGTTACCCATGAAATGTTTAAGGATGTTGCTAGGTCATGTAGGAAAAAAATGAGAGAGGCAAAAGCCCATTTAGAACTTAGACTGGACTCTGCTGTGAAGGACAACAAAAAATTCTTCTACAAATATATTAATGACAAGAGGAGGGTCAAGGACAACCTGCACTCCTCAGTGGACATGGAGGGGAATATTGTAACAAAATATGAGGGAAAGGCAGAGGTACTTAACACCTTCTTTGCCTCAAATTTTAATAGCAAGATAGGTTGTCTTCCAGACAGCTGGCCCCCTAGGCTGGCAGATGGAGTCAGGGAGCAGTATAGTTCCCCTGTGAATCACGAGGAAGAAGTTAGAGACCTGCTAAGCCACTTGGATCCCCACAAGTCCATGGGACTGGATGGGATCCAGCCTAGGGTGCTGAGAGAGCTGGCAGATCACAGTATCACAGTATCACCAAGGTTGGAAGAGACCTCAAAGATCATCGAGTCTAACCTGTCACCACAGACCTCATGACTAGACCATGGCACCAAGTGCCACATCCAATCTTCCCTTGAACACCTCCAGGGATGGTGACTCCATCACCTCCCTGGGCAGCCCATTCCAATGACTAATGACTCTCTCGGTGAAGAACTTTCTCCTCACCTCTAGCCTAAACTTCCCCTGGCGCAGCTTGAGACTGTGTCCCCTTGTTCTGGTGCTGGTTGCTAGAGAGAAGAGACCAACCCCTTCCTGGCTACAACCACCCTTCAGGTAGTTGTAGAGGGCAATGAGGTCACCCCTGAGCCTCCTCTTCTCCAGGCTAAACAATCCCAGCTCCCTCAGCCTCTCCTCATAGGGCTTGTGCTCAAGGCCTCTCACCAGCCTTGTTGCCCTTCTCTGGACACACTCAAGTGTTTCGATGTCCTTCTTAAACTGAGGGGCCCAGAACTGGACACAGGACTCAAGGTGTGGCCTAACCAGTGCAGAGTACAGGGGCACAATGATTTCCCTGCTCCTGCTGGCCACACTATTCCTAATGCAGGCCAGGATGCCATTGGCCTTCTTGGCCACCTGGGCACACTGCTGGCTCATGTTTAGGCAGCTGTCAATCAGCACCCCCAGGTCCCTCTCTGTTTGGGAGCTCTCCAGCCACTCTGACGAGCTGGCCAAGACACTCTCCATCATCTTTCAGCAGTCCTGGCACACTAGAGAGGTCCCAGATGACTGGAAACTGGCCAGTGTGATGCCCATCCACAAGAAGGGCCAGATGGAGGAACCAGGGAATTAGAGACCTGTCAGCCTGACCTCAGTGCCAGGCAAGATTATGGAACAGGTCATCTTGAGTGCAATTACACAGCAACTACAGGATGGCCAAGGGATCAGGCCCAGCCAGCATGGATGTAGGAAGGGCAGTTCTCCTTCTGTGATCAGGGGACTGCCTGGTGGATGTGGGGAAGGCTGTGGATGTAGTCTGCCTGGACTTCAGCAAAGCCTTTGACACCCTCCCCCACAGCAAACTCCTGGCCAAGCTGACAGTCCATGGCTTGGACAGCAGCACTCTGAGCTGGGTTAGGAACTGGCTGGAGGGCTAAGCCCAGAGAGTGGTGGTGAATGATGCCACATCCAGCTGGCAGCCAGTCACTAGTGGTGTTGCCCAGGAATCAGTGCTGGGCCCCATCCTGTTCAGTATCTTTATTGATGATCTGGACAAGGGGATTGAGTCCATCATCAGTAAATTTGCAGATGACACCAAGCTGGGGGCAGGTGTTGAGCTGTTAGAGGGTAGGAGAGCTCTGCAGTGGAACCTTGACAGGCTGGACAGATGGGCAGAGTCCAATGGCATGAGATTGGACACATCTGAGTGCTGGGTTCTACACATTGGCCACACCGACTCCATGCAGTGCTAGAGATGCAGATGACACCAAGTTAGGAGCAGATGTTAGTCAGTTAGAGGGTAGAAAGGCTCTGCAGAGGGGCCTTGACAGACTGGACAGATGGGCAGAGTCCAGTGGGATGGCATTCAACAAGTCCAAGTGCCAAGTGCTGCACTTTGGCTATGGCAATCCCATGCAGAGCTACAGGCTGGGGTCGGAGTGGCTGGAGAGCTCCCAAACAGAGAGGGACCTGGGGGTGCTGATCGACAGCCGCCTGAATATGAGCCAGCAGTGTGTCCCTGGAGGTGTTCAAGAGGAGACTGGATGTGGCACTTGGTGCCATGGTCTAGTCATGGGGTCTGTGTTGATAGGTTGGACTCAATGATCCTCGAGGTCCTTTCCAACCTAAGTTATACTGTGATACTGTGATACTATGATACAGGCTGGGGACCGAGTGGCTGGAGAGAAGCCAGGCAGAAAAGGACCATTGAGTCAGAGGGGGGTGAGAAAAGGGGGTCAGTGGGGGGAAGGGGAGGGGGTGGCAGAGTGTTGTGGAAAGGGCCCATGAGGCAGAGTTGTTACATGAGATAAGGACAATCTGCTATTCAATCTGCTAATCTACAGAATCCTGGCTATGAACCCTGTGAAACCCCACAAAACTGAAACTGGAAACAAAAGGACAAATCCAAGCCCAGAAACTGGGGAAGAAAGACAAAAAGCCCCGAACAACAAAACAGGAAACTCTATGAACTACAGAATATATTACAAGTCCCACAAGTCTTGGCCAACCCCGTTTCTGTCATGCATGACACTCAGAATGACGTAGAATATACAGTCTAGCCTACTTTGTGCCACTGGGTGCGCGGCAGCCCTGTGTCTGCCTCCCCACCCTTGGCCCCAGTAGTAGGGCCAGTCAGTTTAAACCAATACAATGAGATCAGGCAGCTTACAAGGAGGCTTTGCACCCACTCTGATGCTGCAGCTCAGACACAAAATTTATCTTGCCTTCTTTATTTGACCTTTTAAATGGAATGTCTTTGGTAAAACACTGTAGTCATGATATAGGAGTCACTAGACTCTTCTTTGAATTCCTTCCTGGGATTTATGCAAATTGATATGCTGTGTTCATAGAATGGCTTAATGCTGGAAAGAATTTTTATTCCAAGGTAGTGCTGGTGTTAACCTGCTGACTTGAGTTTTATTAGGTAGTTATATTAGTTTAATCTTAAGTAAACAGTATAATCCAAAGAACTGTATTCTTTATTTTATATTTAATAATTTGCTTAAAATGAGTCACAAGTTTTCTTTATTAATGTAAGCAACATGAGTCAAGGTGTTACATGCATTTGTAGGTGATATCAGTGATTTCATGTGTAAGCCTCATGAGCACCCTTGGTTAGTCTCAGGATCTTACTCTGTCTTTTAAAAAAGTTAGCTCTGTGTGTACACTGGTTGACAAGTTTACAGGGCTGGATGGTATACACCCGAGGATACTGAGAGAGCTGGTGGAGGTGCTTGCCAAGCACTTGCCATCAGTTGTGCTGTACTTTGGCCACCACAATCCCATGCAGCACTACAGGCTGGGGACCGAGTGGCTGGAGAGCAGCCAAACAGAAAGGGACCTGGGATAGTGGTCAACAGCTGGCTGAACATGAGCCAGCAGTGTGCCCAGGTGGCCAAGAAGGCCAATGGCATCCTGGCCTGCATTAAGAATAGTGTGGCCAGCAGGAGCAGGGAAGTCATTGTGCCCCTGTACTCTGCACTGGTTAGGCCACACCTTGAGTCCTGTGTCCAGTTCTGGGCCCCTCAGTTTAAGAAGGACATCGAAGCACTTGAACATGTCCAGAGAAGGGCAACGAGGCTGGTGAGAGGCCTTGAGCACAAGCCCTATGAGGAGAGGCTGAGGGAGCTGGGATTGTTTAGCCTGGAGAGGAGGAGGCTCAGGGGAGACCTCATTGCCCTCTACAACTACCTGAAGAGTGGTTGTAGCCAGGAAGGGGTTGGGCTCTTTCCTCTAGCAACCAGCACCAGAACAAGAGGACACAGTCTAAAGCTGCACCAGGGGAAGTTCAAGTTCAAGGTGAGGAGAAAGTTCTTCACAGACAGAGTTGTTAGCCTTTGGAATGTGCTGCCCAGAGAGGTGGTGGAGTCAGCATTCCCGGAGGTGTTCAAGAGGAGATTGGACATGACACTTGGTGCCATGGTTTTGTAGACATGAGGTCTTGAGTTACAGGTTTTACTTGATAATCTTTGAGGGCTTTTCCAACCTTGTTGATTCTATGATTCTATGACTGGTCCCAGCTGACTGAAGATTGGCAAACAGGATGCCCATCTACAAGAAGGGCTGGAAGGAGGACTTGGAGAACTACAAACATGTCAGTCTGGCCTCAGTTCATGTAGCAGATCCTCTTGAGTGCCATTATGCAGCATGTGCAGGGTCCAGTCAGCATGTGCTCATGAAGGGCAAGGTCCTGCTTGACAAACCTGATTTCCTTCTATGACAAGGTGGCCTGCTTAGTGCATGAAGGAAGGGCTGTGGATGTTGTTTACCTTGTGGACTTTAGTAAAGCTTTCGACAGTGTCTCCCACAGAATCCTCCTGAAGAAACTGGCTGCACGTGGCTTGGATTGGTAGACACTTTGCTGGGTAATAAACTGGCTTGGTGGCTGGGCCCAAAGACTTGCAGACAGAGTTAAATCTGGTTGGTGGCCAGTCACACAGGCAGTGCTCCCCAGGACTCAGTGCTGGGGCCAGTTCTGTTTAAATACCTTTATCAATGATCTGGATGAGGCGATTGAGTACACTCTCAGCGAGTTTGCAGGCAACACCAAACTGAGTGGGCATGTTGATCTGCTTGAATGTAAGATGGCTTTGCAGAGGAATCTGGATCCTGGATCAGTGTGCTGAGATCAGATGTATTAGGTTTAACAAGGCAAAGTCCTGCACTTGGATCACAATAACCCTATGCATCATCCCATGCTTGGGGAAAAGTGTCTGGAAAGCTGTCTGACAGAAAAAAGACCTGGGGGTGCTGATTGACAGCCAGCTGGACATGAGCCAGCAGTGTGCTCAGGTGGCCAAGACCAAGAGCATGCTGGCCTGTATCAGGGATAGTGTGGCCAGCACGAGTAGGGAAGCAATCATGCCACTGTACTCGGCACTGATGAGGCCACACCTTGAATACTGTGTTCAGTTTGCAGCCTGTCCATACAAGAAAGATAGTGTACTGGATGTTGCTGGAGTGTGTCCAGAGGAGAACAATGAGGCTGGTGAAGGGAGAACAAGTCTTATGGCAAGTGGCTGAGGAAACTGGGATTGTTTAGTCTGGAGAAGAGGAGGCTCAGCTTAGACCTCATTGCTGTCTACAGCTTCCTGAAAGGACACTGTAGTGAGGCGAGTGTTGGTCTCTTCTCCCTAGTATCAAGTGATAGAACAAGAGGAAATGGCCTCAAGTTGCACTGGGGGAAGTATCAATTGAATATTAGGAAAAATTTCTTTACTGAAAGAGTGGTCAAGCAATGGAATAGGTTGCCCAAGTGAGTGCTGGAATCATCATCCCTGTATGTGTTAAAAAAAAAGCATAAACATGCCCTTTGAGACATGGTTTAATCGCTACAGTGGTGTTAGGTCAACAGTTGTACTTTATGATCTTCAGAGATATTGTGCAACCAAAATGATTCTATGGTTCTATGATTCTATTAATGCCTACAACTACGGAAGGAATATAAAAGAAAAAAATCTAGTGTCTAAAAATAACCACCAGTTATGCCATGATATTAAATACACTTCAGCTCCCCCTGATTACACCGTTGGCAAAGACTGGGGAAAGCTATATTGTCCCTAGGCAAATGCAGAGCTTTAAAGGCAGTAAGAGCCTGTCAACCTGCTAGTCTCAAATGGTACCAGGATTGGAGCTGTCAGGAAGCACTAAATACTTCCCCAAGAAAACTATTTCCACAGTAGATAATATTACCACTGAAAACACAGAATACTTCACACCCAAAAAAAAAAAAAAAAAGGCAACAAAAAAAACCCCAAACCCAAGCAGCAACAAAACCCCCACAACACAATACCAAAAATCCAACACATGGCACTATTACTCAGTGCACTGCAAACTGAATTCAGGCTTGCCATCTCCCTCTTTAATTTATGTTAGTGATTATATTATATTATATTATATTATATTATATTATATTATATTATATTATATTATATTATATTATATTATATTATATTATATTATATTATATTATATTATATTATATTATATTATATTATATTATATTATATTATATTATATTATATTATATTATATTATATTATATTATATAGTGAGCACAAAAGGAGGATTATCTGTTGAAGTGTGAAGGCATCTTACATTTGACATCACTTAATCATAGAATAACAGAATAAATCAAGTTGGAATGGACCTCAGGAAATACGGAGTCCTGTTCAGAGCAAGGGCCATCAAGAAAGCAAACCAGAATATATAACAGTGGGTGGGGAAACTGGTCCAAGTCACTCTTGAGTTAATCTGCCTCTTAAACTCACCAGAGCAGTACAAATAGGTGGTAATTAGACAGAGGGCTTTCTTTGGCTCTAACAGCAGTACATATCAGCAAGTGTTTTAACAGTTTTATAGCACCAAGTTGCATGCGGAAGGCATTAGGACAGGCAAGCAGAAGAATAAGGAAATACTCTCCTTTGCTTGATGGAAAGCAGCAGGGTTTGCTGGGTTGCATAGTGTGGCCTGTGAAAGAACATGTAGTGGCTCTGTAAAACAGGAAGTAGCGAAATCTGTCAAGCTTTAGTTACTGAGGTGGTAAATTACAGAAACAGAGCAAAGTTTTGTGCCATTCCTGACTCAGACTAAGTCAGTAAGAAAGCTTTACTGAATAAAGTCATGCTGCTGTGACTTATCCCAAAACCTCACCTGTGGAATATGCATTTTTCATCCAACTGAGAAGCTAAATTAAAGACAGCTTCTTATTTTCTGTAGACCTCTTACCACCGATGTGTTTACAAGAAAATAGCAAGGTTGGTATAGGACAGGATGAAGTGAAGGATGAAAATAAAGTCCAGGGAGGCTATGTTCCGAAGCAACAGGTGTATACAATGGCTACGGATAAAGACAGGTGGGTGAGTCATGTTGATGCCTTTGTGGATGTCGTAGTTTCATCATTATCTTCTCTGCTACATCTGTCATGCTCCACCTCCACAAAAATTAGTAATGAAACCATGAAGGATCAAAGAAGCTATCCAAGTATACATGAAATTAACATCTGAGCCATAAGTCAAATATTTGACTTTGGTAAATATCAACTTTGGTAAGCTGTTACTTCCTAACAGCTTGGATTTGGTGGTGTTTATCCCCAGGAACACCCATTATACATTGCTTGTATTAGGATAGGCTCAAGAAGAGGAGAGAAGCCATGTTAGAAACTCAATTTCTGTGATCATTCTTACCATAAATAGAAAAGAAAGTTTCAGAGTAGAAAGCAACAGAAATTCTGTGTACAGCCTTGCAATGAGTATTTGGTTAGAATCAGAAACCTTTGATTTCTTACAAAACAACTCATGTATTAGTGAACCTCAATAATATGTGAACCTAAATAATAAAAGGTTTTGGATAAGACCTCTGTCTTCTTCTATGGAGCTGTAGAAAAGGTGCTTGTGACTTTATGAAACTATCCTGTGGCCCCTGTGTTGACAGCCCATGTTTTGTCACAGCCAGATGATGGCTGTTTCATGTGACAGGACAAACAGCCAGATAATCATGTAAGGCAGAACACCTTCCATCTCACTTGGAAAGCATCCTTTAAATGCAGATAACAGCTGTTTATCCTATAATATTCTCCTGCTCATTTGGCAGCAAAAGCTGTGTGAGAATTGAGTAATCTATGCTTTCTGAAGGCCTTTGATGAACTCTAGTAACCCTTCTGCCTGCCACTAGTCACTAGACAGACAGGTTCAAAAATTCTCTTGTGGGCTGGCATTACTCAGAGCCACAATTTTGATCTCTGTGTTTTCCATTGCACTAGAGTAGCCTCAGGACTGGGACAAAAACACCTATTGATAAATGCCCTCCCAGAGAGGCCACATACACAACAACAGCATATGCTCTGCATTTAATTATGATTTTGCAAACATGCATTTGTAGTAAACACATCAGCTTAGTAATAACTGTGCATGCATGCACAGGCAATGCAGGAGTCCTGCTATAGAGGGAATATCTACTGAAAATTGTACCTGCTTACTTAGGGCTTGTGCTTGCTAGCAGCAAATTAGCATAACTTCTGGGAAATGCTGGGATAGGTTAAATCAGTGATTCCTGTTTCTGATTTTTAATCCCACTATAGCAACCTGGTCTGGGTTGGAACTGGCAGGTGGGTTGAAACTAGATGATCCTTAAGATCCCTTCCAACTCAAGCTATCCTATGATTCTATGATTTTATGAGTCACCATTATTCAATCTACATGAAATACCATTTAATATCTGTCTTGGTAAAATGTGCAAACTGGGTATGAAAAGAGGCAAAAGGCACCAACAGTGTAACTCAGATTCAAGTCCAGTCTCTAGCAGTTAGACAATATGCTATCACTACAATTAGTGTAAGAAATGGTTCAGCACTAGATCTGTGGTTGAGATTAGAGCAGCCAATGCACCCAGCAGCTGAAGGGCTTGTACTAGTGTGACCCTTATTAAAAGAGGTATGCATATACCTGCATATTTAATTGTGCTGTTGAAAGCAGAAATACCACCAAAATGACCATCTAAAAGAAATTCCCATGGAGATCATGGAATCATGGGATAATCAAAATTGGAAGCTACCATGGGAGGTCTCTAGTCCAACCTCCTGCTCAAAGCACAGTCAGCCATGAGATCAGACCAAGGTGCACATTACTTTGTCCAGTCACATTCTGAAGTCTTTCAAGGATGGAGATGGCACAACCTCTCTGAGCAGCTTGCTTTACTGCCTGCCCATCCTCATGGTGGTACAGTTTCTCATTATATCAAGCTGGACCTTTCCTGCCATGCATTGCTGTCTTCTCATTCAAGTAGCAAAAATCAACCACTAGAACTCTAACATGAAACCTTTATCAGTTTGCAGATACTGCTTTTTTCCAGTGAAAGTACAGATTCCGGTATGGTAAACTTAAGCTTTCTGAACATGTAGTATTTTCTGTAGCTCGCTGATAAATTGTTGAGGACCACCAGCTGGAAAGAACTGGCAAGATACAGTCCCAATTACAGGAGAGAATAGCTTGTCATGTTTTACTGTGGAAGAGTGAGGAGCAGAAGGGCAGAGCACCAGTGGAAAGATGAGACTTGGCAGCAGGTGGCTAGCAGTGGAGAAATCTAAGCATAGGTGATGAAGTAATTTTATGAAGCTGGAGAGGAAAAAGGTATAATACAGAGAACTTCACCTCTGTTTACTAATGAGAAAGAGCTGGAACCCAGACTGCAGTAAATTGATTGAGCTCCAGTTCTTTCAGTGGAGATATCTGCCTCTTACCCCACATCAGGATTAGGCCTGAAGTATCTTTTTCCCTAAGGAACTATTTTTTTGTCTCATTCTATGCATCACCTCCCACGTGCTGGCACATGACAAACCAGCAGGGAGTTGGTTGTTAATATCTTTACAGTGCTGCACTGCACAGTAATTCATTGCTCACTGATGTGTTAGATTTTTTTTTAATGATGTGCCTCTGCTGCTCCCAAGCAGGGTGAATTCTGAATATTAAGGTTTAGTTACATTCAGCATTCATTTAGATCAAGTGGCAAATTCAACATTCTCACAGCATAGCTCAAACTCCTTTTGCCACATTCCTCCTGTTTAAACAACTAATCATTATTCATTTTTTCTTCTTTGGCAAAAGTCAAAGGTGGAAAAATCATTACAAGGACAAACAGTTCTGACAAAATGTTTGTAGGATGGTAGGAGTGCAGGCAGTCTACATATGCCACTGTCTAGTAAGACTGAATGAGGGCTACATCAAACAGCTCTGACTTGTCTGCAGAATGGGAGTCAAAAATAGTAAGACATGTTAAATATGATGTAAGAGCCGTATCCCAGGAATATGGCAGTATGTATTTATATTCTAAGTCTGAATTTGCAGTGTTATGCAATTCCATTATCAGTCACTGAATCAAAAGTCATTCTGTGATATCGCTGTAGATCTTTAATTGCAACCCCTGTCTAGGCAGGTACTTAAGTACATGCTGAACTCTCACTTCAGCAGGATTACTCACATCCTTCCAAGTTAAGACACATGTTTGACTGAGTGTCTTGCTTATTCATGGCTGGGCTTGATTAATTTCTGAGTTGAACTGAGTAAAGATTTTCATAGATTAAAAGGAAGTTAGATTGGCCCCTCAAACTAGGTACAATATCCCATGTCATGGCAGATTAGGCACAAGAGTTTAATGGAAGCATGACAAATTTTTCAGATAGTACTGATTTTTAATGAGGATGTTAGGTAGATCATTCACTGATGTAAATCAGTGTAGCACCACCAAAGCTGACAAAACAATGCTGATAAAGAATTGCTCAGATTTACTAGCAGAACAGTAGGATGGCAAAATGAGGAGCGATGAGGTCAGGTACCCCAAGGCTGCAGACCAACTTTCAGCTCTGCTGCCTTCTGTCAATGTGGTGCACTTGCAGTCTTCAGTACTTTAATACCTGTTCACAAGTTCTCTGAACACTGAACCACATAATCACAGAATGCCAGGTTGGTAGGTACCCTAAGGATAATCTGATCCTACCTTTCTAGGTGTTAGTGTAGTTTAAACGCAATGGACCAGCACCTGTCAAACTGAGTCTTAAAAATTACCATTGTAGGGGAATCCACTACTTCTCTTGGGAATTTTTTTCCTTTGAGCCCAAAATGGATTACTGCCATTCCAGATTTCAGGTTTCCAGTGTCTCCTGTTGGAAAGCATTAGTGTATTCATGAAAAAATATATATTTCTTTATAAAAGCTGGAAAGAAACTCTATGTAGTGCACTAAAATGTTTGTGCTAAAACTTCCTCTTCCAAGCAGAATCCAGGTTCAGGAAACCTCGTATCTGTAAAAAACAAACCAAAAAAATGGCAGTCATCATTGTTTTGTTAATTCTAACTCAATTTAGGTTTCAGTTGTAACCATTTATTATACTGTAAATCTTAAAGCATTTCAGAAGCATGATAAATGGTAAAGCATTATTAACTCTTTTCCTATTGTTTTGTAACTGGAACGATGCATAATTACTGTACAATCAAGAAAACCAAATAATAAATTAATACTATGCTTCCAGGATTGGCTTTATAACAAGAGGACACAGTCTCAGGCTGCGCGAGGGGAAGTTCAGGCTGGAGGTCAGGAGGAAGTTTTACACGGAGAGAGTGATTGCCCATTGGAATGGACTGCCTGGGGAGGTGGTGGAGTCGCCGTCACTGGAGGTGTTCAGGAGGAGACTTGACAGGGTGCTTGGTTACATGGGTTAGTTAATTAGGTGGTGTTGGGTGATAGATTGGACGCGATGATCTTGAAGGTCTCTTCCAACCTGGTCTATTCTATTCTATTCTATTCTATTCTATTCTATTCTATTCTATTCTATTCTATTCTATTCTATTCTATTCTATCTCCAGTATTTTGGTTCCACCATGGTTAAATATGGGAAATGTTCAGGGAACTTGTGGAAGCCAGTAATTAAAGGAAGTAAAAATGCTTAGAGAAAACCAAACTGGTGCTACCTCTTACAAAATCTGAATCTCCAACACTAAGAAAATACCCACCAAAACCAAACAGTTACAGAGATATACATGAAGCATATCTGATGAGAGAGGCAAAAAATTGTATCTGTTTATATCAAGAAGGGAAAAGCAGAGTCTGTGTTAAAGCTACATGAAGCCATGACAGATATCACAGTATCACAGTATCAGTATCACAGTATCACTTAGGTTGGAAAGGACCTCGGGGATCATCGAGATATATATATATATAGATAGATAGATAGATAATATGCTATAACCACCCTGTTCTTTTCTCAGTTGTCATAAAGAGGAGTCACTACTTACTGTAAGGAGTACAGAGGCAGAAATAGATAAAAACTAATTTTTAGTATAGCATTTAGTATAGCATTTTTAATTGCATTCATGAAACATTTATGAAAACAAGGGCTTAACAAAATATCCCAAAAGGCCATACATCAACAAACTTGCACAGAATTGTAAATATTATAAATAAAAAGCTGTAACCAACAGAATTTAGGCATTAAAGGATGTAATTCTTGTGTGTATAGACCTCCTTATGCATTTTAATCACTGGTCATTAAAAAGGAGCTCTCCAAGACTCTTGAGTCATCTTAAAGAAGTGACACCTTTTTATCTTTCCTTCACCTTAATCTCCCTGCTGTTACATGATTTTAATTTCTCTCAGCCCACAAGAACATAGAATCTCTATTGTTTTAACACCAAATAGAAATCTAAATTTTGTGGAATAGTTACTTTTTAGGAAAGCATAAACAAAAATAAGAAAAGGGCATGCCTCATGTCTTCCACAAAGGTGAGGCACAGTACTAAACTATAGAATTTCTTTTCCCTGCCTGAGCCACATGAACTGTCTGTCCCTTTCTCCCCCAGCCAGCTCTCACTATGCAACTTTCTGTGCTGGGTTTCTTGAGCAGAGCTTACTAGGTACCAACAGAGAGAGATCCAGGGCTAGATACCAACATAAAGAGCTATGGCACTTGGCTCTAAATGAATACAAGAGAGAACATGTAGCCAGAGATGGGAGCTAGGGTAGCACATGGGAGACTCTTTGCTTGACTCCAACTCAAAGCAGCAAGTTCCCAAACATGACATGCAAAGGGGCGAGGATCAAAGCCTGCAGAAGGGTTATGTAGCCACTGGAAGTGAAGCTAAGGACTCAGTGGTATGAACAATCACTAAATCAGAGCTTGAAATCAACCTAAAGTTCAGGCTACTAGTATGGACAAGACCTAAACCACACCAAGGCCAGTGGAGAAGGCCTGGCATCATTGCAGGACTTGCTGTTGCACATGGATAGCTTGACCTTCGATGTGCGTAAAGGTGGCAGTTATCCAGACATTAAGGACTTAAGTGAAAATGAGTCTGTCTGAAGAGACTTTATCCTGGCAGGCAGGGAACAGCATGTCCCAGGAACAAGCAGTTCCCACCCTCCCACTCACACACATCCAGACACCCCATCTTAACTTTCAATAACCAAGCAAAGCCAGTAGCTTGAGAAACAGAGCAGCAACAATCCAAGGAGCAGCAGCTGGAAAGTTGTACCAATGCAATGCTAATTTACCTGCAGGGTGACAAGGAGAAAAGTTAAACATTTCTGTTTAACATTTCAGGAATGAAAATGACTGTCTTACTGCTTCATCTCAGTATGTGAAGACAATCACTGATGAAGGAGCTGCCCAGCAAAGTTCTAGATAACAGCTAGAGCTGCAAGGAGAGAAGCTGCAGCTTAGCAGGAAAACAGGCTGTCTTCAGCTGCTCTTGGAAGCTACAGCGTACTGCTGTATCTGCAAAAATGGGAGACCAGTGCTCAACTGGTGTAAATGTGCATGGTGTCAATAACCCCAAAGGAGAGGTACCAGTTTCTGTAACAGGAGAGTGGTAATGATCTTTGTCCTCTATTGGTATGACTCTAACCACAGCAGTATTTTTGTTCACACAGACCCTAAGTTGCTAGGGCATCTTGTAACAGTATTAACTAACAGTTCTCACAAACTACTACAATACACTAAAACATGCAAAGAATAAATTAAATGAAAAATTATAGATTTGCCACTCTGTTTCTGGTGCAAGACCTGCACAATACCCTGCAGAGCAAGGATGCTATATTGAATCAGTTATGAGTCTGGACAATAACTTCCTACATCTGTCTTAACAACGGAATTCCAACCTATTCAGATATAATAAAAGCATTGAAATTCTGTTAAATCAAACTTGCAAAGAGGGTCAAACCCCAACACCTGAGCATGTTTCTTATTTGCTTTATCTACTACTGTGCCATTTCAGTTTTCCACAGAGTAATAGCTGATCTAGTGGAGGCAGTGTACTGCCTGCTGGTCTCTTCTAAGCACTAATAGCTCACTGAAGGCCTGTCTCACCAGGCCTTCCACTTGTACCTTGTACAGTGGTGTGTACCTAGGTGAACATAAAATGCTTCCACTCCAGTTTCAGAGCATATGGAACCTATTTGTCACCTCTTTACAGGTTTGAGAATGCTTAGGAAAAGGAGAAAGCTAAGCAGATGTGACCGGTTGACGTTGCCCCCTTAAGAAAGGGAATATGGTGGACGGAAGTTGGTAAACGGAAAGAATAATCTAAACTAATTTCATTGGAAGAGTGGGAGGAAGCACCCTCTGAACTGGGAGTGAACTGGGAGTGAACTGGGCACTCCGGGAACTTTATCTTCAGTCTTGCTTCCGCCTCTTCTTCGTGAAGCAGCTCTCTCTATGCTGGGCTTTCTGCCAAGGCTTCGGCCTTGAAGACTTGATAAAGACCGGCATTAACTCCCTTCCAATTAACACAAACTGCTTCTAACATTTTTTTTTCTCTCTTTTCTTCCTCTTTCTATCCCACTCTGGGGAAAGGGGGAGAGAGGGGAGAGCGGAGGTGGGAAACCCCCCTCAGCAGAGGGGGGAACCCTCATTTCTGTGTTACTTTATTCTATATCTTTGTATATATTGTAGATATTGTAAATTTGTAAATATTCCCCTGCAAATCCTACACTGCTTTGTAAATATAGCTCCACTGCTTTGCTAATTCAGCTTGTGAGGTTTTTTTTTTCCCTTTCCCTTCAATTTTCTTTCCCTTTACCTTACAAGGGGGAAGGGAGGAGGCTTCTTGGCCTTACCCTTCCAACCCACCACAGCAGAAAAGAAGTTTCTTAGCAGATTTTTTAATGGAAATGTGGTCTCCATGCAGTAAAGTCAGAAACATTTAATGACTGTTGATGGGAGCAAGATATAAAATGTTTGGAGATCTGGATGATTTACGGACCTTTCATTTAAATTATTAGATATTTCAGATATTATTTCATGTACTATGCCACATCATGCTTCAATCTGTAATATATCAGATGAGAGAGATTAAACAAAGCATTTCAACTAGTCAGAGCATCTTCATACATTTTAAAGAGGTCTACCAGTGCTGTTGCTATTTGGGAAGGATTCTGAAATATCAGAATTTTCTGTATGGACACTGTGTTTCTGCATTTTGATTGCATTTTATGGTGTGGAATGTGGTATGATGAGTCTTAGACTAGGATACCACAAACACTATTAGACTGATGCCAGGAAAAATCCCAAAACTTGTTTTGTAAGCAGTTTGACTGCTGTGTTATTTCAAGATTCCTTCCCCTTCCAAGGCCTCAGTTCTGGTATTCTCCTTCCTCTCTCTGATTTGTTTTCTGACTGACCCTCTCTTGTGCTGGCATAATGGAAGCTGCTGTTCAGCTTTAATTGCTTAGTTCTCTGTCTTTTGCCTTATCACAGACAGACATCTTCATGTATCATAGTTCTGAATTAGGTCATGTTTCTTTTAATCTGCTGCTAATTCAAAGGCTTTGTTACAATAGTCACTGTCTTCCTCATCACCTCTTCCTTTGATTCTGTTTCAGTGCCAGTCTTTACCCTGCACCCTATTCGTAGGAAAAAACAAGCCCCTCCACACCACAGAAGAACACATTTTGAATGACTGGCATAGTTTCACATTATCGATTTCAATGGTGACTGTAATGAATACACACAGAAATCCAGCAATCTCACTTTTTTCCCATTTTTTTTTTTTTTTTTCTGGAGGTTATGAATTTTAAAGTGTGTGGCTCCAAGAGAACTATAACAATGCTAGGTCACAGTACGGGATCAGCAAAGATGAACATTGTCTGAACTTCTCTACTTACTGCAGTACTTGCTGTATCAGAAGCTGAACCCCAGAGACTGGAAGCTATTCTCTTTGGTTTTCAGGCTCTCATTAGGATCTGGGCATTTCCACACAGTGAAAGCTTTCAGTCCCAAATAGACCAGTCTCCTCTGTTTTCTTGGGAAGTCACCAAACTCCTCTATGACTTTGCGCTGGGAAGTAATTCTATTCTATTCTATTCTAATAACTCCTGCCTGTCCACTGCAGGATGTTTGAGATTTTTAAAAAAATATTATTATCAGCTTCTAAAATGCCAAACACAGCAGAGCATTTATCTAGATCTGCATGAATGATGACATTACAAACACTGTAAATAATTAGGAATAGCCCACAATACTGTTTTGGGTCATGGCTCTTCTCAAGTAGTTTCTATTGCTTTACTGAAACTACATAAAAATGGACCGTGGCAGGGACAGAATGCAGATATCCAAAGCTCTAGGTATAGTCAAGTATACTCAGAAGATGTCTTCATCTAAATCCCTAGTGACATTTTTAATTTCTGAAAACATTTCTGAAGACTTGGAGCATGCTAAGGAGCATTCTATGCTCTGCTTTTTACAGTTCTTTGTATGGAGCCATACCTATGCAGTGGAAATCAAAACAGACAAGATGGGGACAGTTGATGTACTGGGCTAGTAGTTCTGTTGAGGACACCTGTGTATGTCAGCTTAGCAGCTATTCAGCTAAGCTAATGCAGCACATTTTCCCAGAATAACTCACTCAACAAATTCTCACCAACAGCAGCTGCTAGAAATATTGTGTTCTTTTAGGACAACTTAAAACAATGAACACCAACAAATAAACAAATAAAACAAAATCCCACAAAACAAAACAAGAAACAAAAAAATTGCTCAACAAACAAGCAGTCAAAAACCCCATAGTAGGTATTTCATGAAGAGTGGGGGCACTTCCCATACTGAGGATCTAGTTGTGTGAACTGCACTCATCCTGTTCATGAAGTTACAGTGGCAGATTATGAAAATGCTGGTCAAGTTAATATGCTGGCAACAGCCTCCTCCCATCAATGTCACATCCTGTGCAAATAAATCTACCACTCAGATATCTGAAATTTCAGCTGACTTGAAAGAGCAGATGGCTCATGTCAGGGAATACTAAGGCAGCCTGCTTAAGGAAGCAGTCCAAATAATTCACAGTTCAACATCGACTTCCTAGGGAGTTACAAGATCTGTATTATCCAGGCACCATGCAGTCTGCATGTTTCAGTGAAGCAGTAGCCTGAGACTGTGCTCAATTTATCAGTTTATCAACCAAATATCAAAAAACCAAACTATTTGCCCAAGTCACATGGTGAAGCTGGTGCTTAATTAGCTGAATCCATCTTCCTAACTATGGCAAGGTGCTCCTAGGAGGTGCTCTCCCCTTTTGTTGAAATAGTTGAACCATTCTGTTTTTCTTGTTTCCTTACTGAAATGACCATTCCCTGATGACTAGCAAGAAGTCACACCTATCTTGTCAGAGTCAGGGTGAGCTGCATTGACCCAGCACTTTTCACTGCCAAGTCTAAATAGCATCAACTGTTATACCTAGGTACAGAACAGATGTCCCTTAAAACATTCACAGCTGGTTTACTACACAGCAGGCCATCTGCTTATACAACACAGATGGCTGAGAACAAAGGAGCTCTGGGCATTATTCTTTTCCCTGGTAAGCTAAGAGTTTTGATTTTCATGTTATCAGAGAGATGACCACTCTCTGACTGAGGAAGGCTTCTTCCACATATTGGACACTGTCACTATAAGCTCAGAGAACAGACAGCAGCTGCAGAAGACTACAGGGAGCTGCTTTAGCTACCTGGCATAATCTCCTAGAGGAGATCAAGATGTCTACACAGGACATTACTCCTCTAAGCACATGCACAGATACAGAAACAAAGAGCTTCTAGGAACCTGCATGTCCTCAGATGTAAGGAGAAAATAATACTTTTTTTTTTTTTAATACACACATTTTATAAAATTGTGGAACAGATATCAGTGTCTAAAAAGATTTAAAAGGTGGCAGCTGTGGAAAAAAAAATTAAAAAATATATCTTGAAGAAGAGTACAGTCTAGGCCTAAATCTAAGACTTATGGCTTTGGAATCTCATACCTCTCCTATAACTCATCTGGAATGCATTTATGTGTTAATTGCTGCATACCGTTCCCAGGTGCCCACTGTCTAATGGAAACTTTACAAAAGAGTCAGTGTTTCATCATTTTCATTAAAGTGTCACTGGGCAAGACACAGAAGGCCCTCAGCTGTGTTATACCACATTAATCTATGCAGAAATTTGGGACCAAGAAAAGCATAGTGGTCAACTATGATCCTAGGCAAAAAATAAACCACACCTGTTTTTATTATTTTTGTGGTACTTCTCTTCCTGATGTCTGAATCCACAGATCTGATCAACAGATCTGAAGCAATTAATATTTTCTGCAGTTTGCTCATCTGACACTGGCCATTCCAACCTAGCTGTTACTCTTGCTTCATCCCTTGACTTCATGGGGCATAAGTAATTAATTTTCTGTCTACCTGTTGCAGATCAAAAGCCAGAATTATACACTCAAAAGCAAGCTTGATTTTAGTGTCAGTATCGCAATCCAAGTCAGTGCCAATGCCTCTCTACTATCTCCTTGGTAATGGTTTGCACTGCTTTCTTTGCAGTGTTATGACTAGTTCTTTATATCTTCCTTTTAATTTCCTCCTTCAGCTCTCCATTGCCAACTGCATGTCAGAATTTTCAGTACAAAGTTATGAGTGTTTTACTGGCCTTCTTGTCTCATTGTTTTTGAAAATGTGCAGTGAACAGGATATGCTTCTGTTTCAACAAAGTGAATATTCAATCTTGGTCTAAATGTCAGCAAAGTGAACTAAGGAAAAGAACAATAACATTAAGATAGTAAACTTAAAACTAGGCTGTCACGTTCAGATCTTTGTTGAATTCTTCTCTTCATCAAGAGCTCTGAATAAAAAAAATCTTCAGCAGAGCAGGGGCTGTGTCTAGCATTATTTTAATGGCATTGTTGCAGTACTGGATCCCTATAGCTTTGATGTTCTTGGAATTGTCATACAGCTTCAAAGCAGGAGTAGTTGCTTGTACTGTTCAGACTGCAAAGGTCTGCCAACAGAGGTGTTACTCACATACCAGTCTATCGAAGCACTGAGAAGCACTGTCACCTGGCACTCAAAATTCTGTTTCATTTTTCATTCATTTACTAGCTCTGCTAGTGAAAAAGCACTACTGATACTGTAGGGATCTTATTCATCCAAGGACTGCAAAACCCTTTGCAAAAGGTCAGTGAAAAGACAGACAACATGTTAATAAGCATAGAAGTCATCCACAGCTTAAGGGTATTTCTCCTAATACTTCAAGGTATTAATTGCATACAATGAGCCCACTGAATACTCATCAGTCAGCTATTATGGGCAATAGATCACTTTTGCTTTGTTAAAATATGCTAACAAGTAGTTATAATAGTTTAGCTATAAAAACACCATCTTCCTTAAAGAGTGGGTTTACAGAACAGCTTTTGTAACGATCTGAGACACTGCTGTTTTGCTCTCAGGGGAGCTCTCCATGGCTATTCCAAAATGGCTTTTCCTTATTATTTTGCAGTGTTTTCTTTGCTTCCTAGTTTACCAGTGAACAGCTAAGACTTTATATTGAGCCATCTGTTAGGGAAGTCCTTTATTTGATCAGAAATATATAGCTAAAGACACTGTTTGTTACTGAGCAAATATTTGTGGAATTACATAGATTTAATCTCAGGTGAACATTATGCAAGTAGCATGTGACAGGTAGGTACACTCATTTGCAGTACAAATTACTTGGGGTGCAGGTGGGTAAAAGAAGGAGAAGTGGCTTTTTAAACACAGGAAATAAAGCTTCATTATTCAACAACAACAATAATAATGATGAAGCTGAAACAATGTTTTTTCATCTGAGTCAAACAGCACAAAATATTAAGCAAAGCTCTCAAGATTTGTTTAGAAAAATAGAAAATGTTTACCATGAACTGAAATACCGCATATGTAATGGGTGGGAAAACAGTTAGATGTGATGATCTGTCCTAATTCACAGTCACCTCTTCAATGAATCAAGCTGATTGATGACTTGTTGAAATCAGCGGAATAGAATAGAATAGAATAGAATAGAATAGAATAGACCAGACCAGGTTGGAAGAGACCTTCAAGATCATCGTGTCCAACCCATCAACCAATACAACACACCTAACCAACTAACCCATGGCACCAAACACCCCATCTAGTCTCCTCCTGAACACCTCCAATGATGGTGACTCCACCACCTCCCTGGGCAGCCCATTCCAATGGGCAATCACTCTCTCTGTATAGAACTTCTTACTAACATCCAGCCTAAACCTCCCCTGGCGCAGCCTGAGACTGTGTCCTCTTGTTCTGGTACTGGCTGCCTGGGAGAAAAGACCAAGATCCACCTGTCTACAATCTCCTTTCAGGTAGTTATAGAGAGCAATAAGTAATAAGAAGAGTAATAAGAAGTCAAACTTGACCCACTGAATTTAATCCCAGCCGTCAACTTTAAACAGCAAAAACAAAAGACTAAAGTATCTGAAATAGCTCAAAGTCAGAGCCACTGAAATATGTATCACATAATCTTTCTGTTGCAACTGCCTCAGACACTTAGTCTGAGCTCTTCAGTGCTAAACGTTATGTTAAAATGTTTTCTTTATTACAAAAGTTAAAATGGTCCTTAACAGTCCAAATCAAGGAGATTTTGGGATCTGAGAGAGAAGAATATTTCTGAACTCCTAATCTTCTTCACCGAAACTATGCAGTATTTTCTTCTTTATGTATTGCTGTGTGGTCATGATGATTGATGTTTAAAAGTTAGGCTGGCATTGCTTACCTTAGAATAAGAAAATCTTAGGAAGAAGAGTTGGTGAAGCTATGCTAATAATGTCTACCGTAAGATAAGAACATACTAAGATAAATGGCTCAAGAGGAACCTTATCAAGGATGAAAGAGTGGAGATTCCCCAAACATCAGACCTGTGTCTTTAAGGATTAACAGTTTGTCAGCAAAGTTCCCCAAATTGGTACCCTGATGTTGAACTTACCTCATTATAATATCAGTATAATGTGAAAAGTCGTGCCTTCTAGCCCCCTACCAAAACAAGCCCCTTATCCTCTGACCATGCACAGTGAATTTAAGGGTAAATAGCTTTAAGATGAAGCAAGAAAGGAACTAACCATTGTCTAGTTAGTAGGCATTGATGTTAGGCATTGCTAATGCATTTTACTGCCCAGGGAGTACATTTACATTCTATCAATAGCCACTGCGAATTTCAGACTATATGCTATCTTTGTGGAATTACCATCTAGCACTCTTTTCTGTGCAGAAATTGAATAAATATCTTAACTCTGTGTGTTGATTGGCTTTTACACCCCAGATAAGAATTCAGGTTTGAGTCAACAGTTAGAATCAGATTTCCCAGAAAACAGAAACCCCAGTAACAAGATCATCTTCAGTCCAAATAGCACAACATGAAAATCCAGAGTGCTGCCTGAAACGATCATACACACAGTCCTCAGCCTTCCCGAATGAAATAATGTCTGACACAGCCTGCCAGAAATAATTGCACCTAATAAATGGAGTAAAAGCACAATGGAGTCTGTCATAACTTGGTCAGCTTAGGCAATTTCAGTTTGAGTACTATGTGCAAATGGTACTTCCTGATCTACAAATCAAACTCTCCAAATCAAAAATTAAATGCGGTGTTGTGCTGAATGTTAATTGTTGCTGAGAAAAACCAGTCACTTGCTGACAGATTTCAAGTAACACTCTGAGAAGTTGCAAGACACTTAGGCCTGCAGCTAGTGGGTAACCAAAAAGATGGGGAACCCTTTCCCTCTTTCAGAATCCTTCCAACACTCATTACTTCAGAGCTGGGAGCTATCAAAAGTTTTCTCATTGGCATAAGAGCTGTATCAGCTGAAATACACTAGGGAAGATCTGCATAACTTATGGGCAAGTGAAAGGAAGGAGGAGAAGAATTCCCCCAAGCCTCTGTCTCAAGTGATCTGTGGTCTGTCTTGATCTGGAAGTTGAGAGCAAGGCACAGTTCTTTTTCACAAGTGAAACTAAGACACAAACAAGGTCATGTATCAGGACGAGACGATTTATTAAAGAGAGAATGGGGTGAATTAATCAGAGAAAGAAAGAAAGAAAAGGGAGAGAGAGAGTGGAGAAAGGGAGAGAAGGAAAGACAGTAACCACTCCATGGGCCTCCTTTGGTGGAGGGGTGGGAGGAGAGAAGTCCTGGGCTGCTGCCTCCAGCCTGACACTTCACTGGTGATGTTCCGTGCCCCTCCCCCCCAAGCTGGCATAGCCCGGAGCTTTTATTTTGTTTCTGGTTCATTCATCATAGCTCCTCCTGGCCCATGCCTTTGTCACATTTCAGGGAGTCTTTCCTGTGTGCTTGCATGGGTCGGTGCTGAGCAGTCTCCACCCGTCTTTGCTGTCCACCACACTGCCTGGGCAGTTGCTGTCTTATTGGGCAGAGTATCAGGCAGGTTGTTCAGGATAAGGTTATCTTTGTTAAGACACTACTCAGTGCTTAATGTAATCACCACATCCCCAGGTGATTTACCTGTTCAAAAGAGGATTCTGTCATGGTCATATAGAATCATAGAATCAATAAGGTTGGAAAAGACCTCAGAGATCATCAAGTCCAACCTATCACCCAATACCTCATGACTAACTAAAACAGGGCTTCCAGTGTCATGTCCAGTCCCCTCTTGAACACCTCCAGGGACAGTGACTCAACCACCTCCCTGGGTAGCCCATTCCAATGGCCAATTACTCTTTCTGTGAAGAGTATCCTACATTTCTGCATTTCTGCTTTGCATAGAAGCAGTGACACTACTCTACCCAGCAGCAGAAATAGCTCAGGCCACACAGAAAAGACAGAGTAGTTAAAGATCTGTAGGAGAAAAATCCCAGTGGCCACATCAAGTCCTCTCAGTAGAATCTGGAGGAGTGTTTAAGGATGTTACTGCATTCTTGCTCTGTTCTAAAACTTCTCCCTAAGCACTGTGTTTTGGCTTATGTTGGAGAAATAAACTGAATAGTCTGATCAAATGTGTCTTTTCTTATGTTCTTGCAGAATAGGGCAGGGAGGAGAGAAATGCTGTGGTCTGTCTTCACAAAGAGACAGATCATTCAATGGTTTAAAATACCCACTCTTTGATCCACTTGCACATACCAGTGTGTTCATGCTGGGGAATGGAGTATTGCTTCCTTCTCTCTTAATGGTTTGGAGACATGGCTCCTTTCTTTAGCACACTGTCATCTGTTTACATGCTTTGGTCGGTACTTCAGCAATGCCACCACTAACAGGTAAAAAGACTGCTTAGAAAGGAGAATATTCTCTTAATTGCTAACTGCAAACCAACTTCTTCCCCTTCCAGCACTGCTCCACTTAACTAAACACTCGCAAATGGTTCATTTGTGCTGACTTGCAAAACCATTGCAAAATACAGGAAGGAGAAAGGCAATGTTATTTTGCTGCCTGGATGGAGAAAGCATAGCCACCAGTCCCGTCTCTGAGAGATACATTATTAACATGTGAGGCCACTGAATGCTCACAATGAAGTAAAATTCCTCTTACTGAACTGATTATTCTGCAGTTTTGTCATAATAAGCAGCATAATTTTCAGATAAAATAATGGCAACTAGCAGGAAGCAGGAGTCTCAACAAAGAGTTCAGCAGCTATCTGTGACAGGGTCCTTCCAGAGAAGAATGACCTCCTTAGGGAGAGCAGGCTTGAATTATCTGTTTCACTGGCATTACAAGGTTAATTCCTTGAAATATGTCCCAAGTGGTATCAACTCCACTCCTGCTTTCTGAGATTATATATTTGGCAAGATGTTCCAACTCAGAAACAACCACTGGGCCCAGAAGCTTGAGCTGAGAGCTCAAGCCTCATAGCTGATCCTCAAAAGCACCAGGTCAGCAATGTACCAAACAGGTAGTTAACATTACATGTGTTTGAAGTTCATTATCGTTCAGCCAAGCATTTAAGTATATAGTTGAAATCAACTACCTATGCAGAATGCTTTGCTAGACCATATCATTACAGCCACCAAGTTCTGAGATTGAGTTATCTAACTAAAACACTGGACAGGCCTGCAGGAAGTTATAGTGTGAAGCTTTTTCCTAAGGCAATTTCATACAATTAGCCTTGGCCCATAGGTCTAACCTGTCCCGATGCCACTGTAAAGCTTCCCTACCCTCTAACAGATCAACACAGACACCCAGCTTGGTGTCATCTGCAAATTTACAGAAGGTGCACTCAATTCCCTTATCCAGATAATACAGATATTAAATTTTGTATGCATAAAGAAATAGCCACTGTCTTCTTTGAACAGGTCTGACTTCTAATGAAAAAAAAAAGCAGAATCTCAGGTCTGTGAGCTTACTTTTTAATTCTAAAGTAGACACACAGTTACTGCAGCTGTATGACAAACCAGATCTTTGAATGTACAAAATAGCATGAAGGCCACCCCACTGCAAATTCCAAATATGGGTAAGTAATATTTTTACAAATTACATAAATACATTGATAGTGTTGAAAGGGCTAGCTCAATCTGCTTGAAAATAACAACCCATAGCATTTGAATACTGAACTGACACCTAAAATATTTTCTTGTGTTAAGCAACAATATTTATAAAATGCACTTATTCCCACAGATAGCAGAAATGAAAAATTGGGTACTCCAGTATTTCAGCCAAACAATGTCTTCAGCAGCTTCCATGTATGTCAAAGACAGAAATAAACATTGCTTCCATTTCAAATGTATAGGGAAATGCTATTCCTAATTCCTAAATACAGGCACAATCACAGTATGACTTGAATCACTGATTCCTGCCTGTCTCTATGGAGAGAAGAGTAAACTTATTATAAGGCTATGAGGTTTTCCTTACTCCCAGGTTTTCTGTCTGTACTGCTCCCTCCCTCACTGCCCTTGCAGTAATGTCCAGGAATACAAACACATTTTTTTTTTGACACTGGCAGTTTGATCAGGACATGTAGAAATCTTAATACTGGAACACAATGCAAGTCTCAAGTGGCCACAGCCTAGATATTATGTCTGATGTGATTAGAGTTTGGATTTCATCTTTTACTATCCATGTTTTGAATCTGAGAATCTGGCCAGAATCTGGCCAAGCTGTCAGCCCATGGCTTGGACAGCAGCACTCTGTGCTGGGTTAGGCACTGGATGGAGGGCCAAGCCCAGAGAGTGGTGGTGAATGGTGCCACATCCAGCTGGTAGCCAGTCACTAGTGGTGTCCCCCAGGGATCAGTGTTGGGCCCAATCCCATTCAGTATCTTTGTTGATGATCTGGACGAGGGGATTGAGTCCATCATCAGTAAATTTGCAGATGACACCGAGCTGGGGGCAGGTGTTGATCTGTTAGAGGGTGGGAGAGCTCTGCAGAGGAGCCTTGACAGGCTGGACAGATGGGCAGAGTCCAATGGTGTGAGACTGGACACATCCGAGTGCTGGGTTCTACACATTGGCCACAACAACCCCATGCAGTGCTACAGGGTGCGGTCAGAGTGGCTTGGAGAGCAGCCAGGCAGAAAGGGACCTGGGGGTAGTGGTTGACAGCTGGCTGAACATGAGCCATCAGTGTGCCCAGGTGGCCAAGAGGGCCAATGGCATCCTGGTCTGGATCAGAAGTAGTGTGGCCAGCAGGATCAGGGAAGTCCTTGTGCCCCTGTACTCTGCACTGGTTAGGCCACACCTTGAGTACTGTGTCCAGTTCTGTGCTCCTCAAGTTAAGAAGGACGCTGAGATACTTGAACATGTTGTGGCAGTTTTAGGCTAGGCCTTTAAAAGTTAGCTGCAGATGTCAAGCAGAAAAAGTGGGAAAATATAAACAATTCACAGCTGGATGTAAAAAGGAAAACAAAATATTATTCTAAATGAATTTAATTCGTCAGATGTGCGAGATGTACACTAGCAATTTCACACATTCCACTTCATTCCTTTCCTTCCTCTCTGGCTGCCTGGCTGCTCTGCTGGTCTGGAGAGAATCTTACCACTATTGAACTTGCAGATAAGGACACTAACGATTCTTTGAGCTAACAGTTCTCCTAACGTCTTTCTCTTCTCTGCTAATTTTTAGGGGGAAGGGGAGTTAAGGAGAGTAGAGCAGTTTCCCAGAATACCAGAGGGAGTCAGGGAGTTTTCCATGCTGTTTTCTGATTGTAAATGCCTGTATAATATTGTAAATATTGTGTATTTGTACATCTTCATTGCATTCCATTGTAGAGTGTAGTTTTTGCACTTCGTAAATACAGCTTCCATTTGCTTCCTGATTGAGATGTGCTTTAGTTAGTGTAATGGGAAATTCCAAACCACCACACATGTCCAGAGAAGGGCAGTGAGGCTGGTGAGAGGTCTTGAGCACAAGCTCTGTGAGGAGAGGTTGGGGAACCTGGGGTTGTTTAGCATGGAGAGGAGGAGGCTGAGGGGAGGCATTATTGCTCTCTACTGCTACCTGAAAGGAGATTGTAGCCAGGTGGGGGTTAGTCTCTTCTCCCAGTCAACCAGTGGCAGAACAAGAATACACATTTTCAGGCTGTACCAGGGAAGTTTAGGCTCAAGGTGAAGAAGAAGTTCTTCACAGAAAGAGTAATTTGCCATTGGAATGTGCTGCCCAGGGAGGTGGTGGAGTCACCGTCCCTGGAGGTGTTCAAAAAAAGATTGGATGTGGCACTTGGAGCCATGGTTTAGCTGTCAGGAGGTGTTATGTATTGGGTAATAGGTTGGACTTGGTGATCTCTGAGATCTTTTCTAGCCTGGTTGATTCTGTGATTCTGAGGCTGAGGGGAGACCTCATGACTGCAACTGCATGAAAGGCAGTTGCTGTGATGTGGAGGTCAGTCTCTTCTCCCTAGTATCAGACGATAGAAAATGGCCTGAAATTGTACCGGGGAGGTTTAGATTGGGTATTAGGAAGAAAATTTTACTGAAAGAGTGGTCAGGCATTGCAGCAGGCTGGCCAAGGAGGTGGGTCAGTCACTGTCCCTGGAAGCGTTAAAGAAGCTAGTAGACATAGGTGGTTTAGGTTGGTGGTTGGACTCAATGATCTTTCAGGTCTTTTCCAGCCTATGATTCTGTGATTCTGTAAACATTTGTTTGTCTTGTACATGCTGCATGATGGCACTGATCTGCTCCATAACCTCCTCTGCCACTGAGTCAGGCTGTTGCTCCCTGGATCCTCCTTCCAGCCCATCTTGTAGATAGGTGTCACATTTGCTAGTGTCCACACAACTAGGGCCTCCTCAGTTAGCCAACACTTCCACTAGCTTCCTCAAGCACCCTTGGGTGGATCGCATCTAGTCCCATAGATGTGTGTGTCTAAGAGGTGCAGGAAGTAATTAACCATTTGCCCTCAGATTATGGGAGTTTCATTTTGCTCCCTATCTTCCATGTCTGAGGGTTGAGTTCCTGGAGAACAACTGGTCTTACTATTAAAGACTGAGGCAAATTAAGTACCAAAACATTATACTTTCTCATGTAATAAATCTGCTTTAGATTTGCTAAGAAAAGTGAGAAAAACCCCAACACATTTGAGTACAAAGACCCATGGAGAGAAGGAAGAAAATAAAAAATTACCTGAATCACCACAGAAATACAATTTCCTTCAGAGCCTTTAATATTTCTAGCCAGGGGGAACAGAGTTCATGAGGGTTAAGAATACTGAATTGTGCATGCAGAGTAATTCTCAGTGGACTCAAGGCACAGAGCTGGAAGCAGGCTTTAAGTTTGAAAAAACAGAGATCTGGAAACATGGCTCATAGGATTATGAAGCCTGTGAAATGCAAAACCACAAGTTTTTACTGAAGTCAAATTCCCTTCAAGGTCCAAAGAATTTGGTTCAAAATCTTGCAATTTTACTCAACCTCTGTGAACACGTGAAAGGAGTTTTCATAACTAGCAAGCTCTCCTCAAATGCCACTACTAGTTTGAGGCCTGCTTCTCTGGAATGAAAAGCAAGGGAAGAGTGACATTCCTTCACTGAAATATTAGGCTTCCCTGTGGAGAGACAGAAACCTAAGGGAATGGGCAAGTTGTAATCTTTACTCGTCCATTCTGTTGGGAGAATTGTGGAAGGGCTTCTCCCTCCAGAGTGTATTGGACAGCAGACTGTGTCAATTACAGGGTTAAGGAAGATGTTGAGTGTTCTTTTATCTATGTTGCTTGACAGCTCTAGAGCAGAACAGTTCTTTAACCTGCCTTTCAGCCATTTGAGTATTTCTAGATCTACCAGGACTAAACAGGAGTTTTATTCCAGACTGGGAGATCTTGCTCTCCCCATTTGATGCTCCTTTCAACCTATGGCCAAGAATAGAAGACACAGCAACTTCAAGATTAATTTATCGAATTAGAAGCTAATTTGATCTGGAGCTGTTTCATGCATCATTATGTTTACCTTTTCTGTACTGTGTCTAGATTTTGTAAATTTAAAATCATTCTGTAAAACCGCATTTCTGTTATACATGTTTTCCAGACATGCTCCATTTATCAGAAAGGTGCTCTTAATTAAAAACATAATTTCTGTCTATATGGTGTGGCCTAAAGAATGAAAATAACCTAAACCACTGAATTTTCAGAAGTGATTTACGTTAGTTAAAAATATACATATCCTCCATGGTGCTTTGTGATGTAGTATGAGCTTCAATTCCCACTACTGTATAGCCAAAGGCACTACAGGATGCATCTCAGAGGCAGATTCCTCTTGATGAAAAGTGCAAATATTGTTCAGCAAATAGAAAATTATTTGGAATCGTGGTTGAACCTCTGTTCACACCAGACTGAAAGACTGCATGAACAAGAGAACCTATCAGATTTGACCATGTCTTCAATGCAGCATAATGGAAGTGACCCATCAGCTGCAGAACAGACCATATCCTTGAGAGGGAGTCCTGCTTGTTCTTGTCACACAGCTCCCTCTATCAGCAATTCATGTACAAGGACAAAGCTGAAACAGTTGGTAAGCATTTAAAACAAAACAAAAAGCAAATTCTGCCACCTAGTGATCAAGGAAAATCAATCTACAGTTTATGAATAAGCTGAGAGAAGATGGGCTCAAATAGCTATAACTGTGTCACAGCTGGTGGATAGGCACTGCTATACTGCCTTCAGTACCCATGGTTCAACTCAGGCAGTCAGCCTTGCATGCTCAGAGTGTAAAAGAGAATGAGTGTATGCTGCACAGCAGTTCATGAGAAGGATGACCAATATGTTGACACCCAGTCTCAAAGTTTATTCCTCAGCACACACACACTGGAACCGCTAGTGACTCTAGACCTTGTCTTCAGTAAGCTCAGTAAGTTCAACCTGCACAGAAGCACAACACTCTAGATGGGAAGGCAGTAGACACTGATATTCTTTTCCAGTTCTTTGTCTTACTGGACAATGACCCTGATTTGGACCCTGACGTTCCAGCATTTGGGTGGCTGTTTAGCAGGACCTTCCTCTGTTCAGAATTCATGCAGGGAACCCTCTAAGTATCCACTGAGATTGAAGCTTCACAACACTGGTCTCCAGATGCCAGCAATCGGCACTCTCCATCTCTGAAGCATGCTGGCCACAGAGTGATTCAATACAACTTCCTAAATGTCGGATGGAGTTTTCTGAGCTGAGTCATACATGAAAAGGACATCATCTGCATCTAGTGGGAAATATGTGTGCTCTTCTCTGCCCAGGGTCTTGTGATGTTATTTTCATTGTCCTGTGCCACATGCACAGGTTCTCTGTGAGGATAAAGTATTTAGGGTGGAAAGGTTGCTGTGCCTGCTCTTACAAAGAGAAATGGCAAAGAGCATGGTGTTTGCAGGGCAAAGTCATGTGAATTAAAGTAACTAGCTTGTACACATCTGTCTTGGAAGCTTTCCTAGACTACATAGGTGTAAACTCATTACTACTTGTTGCATTTCTCAGTACTTACCTATAGCAAAACACTCTTCAAGCTTTTGTAAAGGGGATGGCAAATAGATAGAAAAAATAAAGATGCAAAAAGCTGAGCAGCTACTAGGCTTATATTATTAATTAATAAAGTCTGCAATTAATGATTAAAAACTTGGCAGGGACAGAGCTGTAAATAGAATCCAGGCTTGCCAGTTCCATTTCCCTTGCTCTAAGGAGTTGAAAATCCTTTGTCTGTAGGTAGCTTTTCATCTGTTTTACATTCTCAGCAATGTGACTGGAAGTAAATCTGCCTACAGGGTTTTGGTTTTCAGGCACCTGGTTTGTTCTTTCTACACGTGCAGCTCTGCATCAGAATCTGTGGAACTAAAATAAAGCCAGAGGAGAGACCAGCCCAGTGTCTTCAGAACTGTGCATCTCATACAAATATTCACCCTTGTCCCAGGAAAATAAAGGTAACTATTAAGGAAGGTATTTTTACTGCACTTCAGTATACACTTTGCTTTAGCTAGTTTCCTGGTTGAAGCTATAGCATTTAAGCAGAGCTTTTTCAACTGTGAGCTGGAAAAGAAAAACAAAAGAAGTAAACCAACTACTTTTAACAATATTTGTATTTGCCACATGGAGTTGAAGGCACCTAGAATTAACAGCGATATTGTAAAATATATTTATTTGCCTTTGGTTGGTCGGGTGGTTGTTTTTTTTCATTCTCCATACTGTCATACAAAATAGAAATAGAAATAGAAATAGAAATAGAAATAGAAATAGAAATAGAAATAGAAATAGAAATAGAAATAGAAATAGAAATAGAAATAGAACTAGAACTAGAAATAGAAATAGAAATAGAAATAGAAATAGAAATAGAAATAGACCAGACCAGGTTGGAAGAGACCTTCAAGATCATCACGTCCAACCCATCAACCAATCCAACCCATCAACCAATCCAACCCACCCAAACAACTAAACCATGGCACCAAGTACCCCATCAAGTCTCCTCCTGAACACCTCCAATGATGGTGACCCCACCACCTCCCCAGGCAGTCCATTCCAATGGGCAATCACTCTCTCTGTGTAGAACTTCTTCCTAATGCTACATTCTTGGTGATTAAACCATATATTGGAACAAATAATCACAGCAATATTCTGGTAGAACAGTGAAAGATGCCAGATTCTTGTTCCACATTATGCATATTTTACCTCCAGCTCCAACTGGTTCATCGGCCTGTTCTGTTTTGTTCAGGGAATGTGAAATTCTGGCTACTATTTGAAAGCTGAATCATTGACGGAGTGTTTGTTTCAATAACAAATTGGATTCAGAAAATAACAGTGAGGGAAAAGTGGAAAGTTACATGGATACCTGAGTAGATCCAGAAAATGTATTGATTTTCATCTTCTTCTGAGGAACCAAATGGTGCACATGTTACTGAAGAAAGCAGATTTTTCTTAGGGTCACAGTGGAGCTGGGTGTAGAAATCCAAAGAGTCCACCTAAAATGTTCAACTCAGGTAAGATGTCCCTGAAACAAATGTCTATGCAGTTGCTTTTTTTTGTTAACCATACTGTCCTAGATGTCCCAAAGAATGATCGAGAATTCCACAATTAGCCTGGAGGAGTGTTCCTGGATCTAAACTGCAAATGATCCTTAAATGACTCAGGATTTTTCATTTAATTTCCTATTCACCATTAAGAGATATGATTTTCAGAGCTAATACTAGGTCTTGCATTTATTTGTGTGGTGGTGGTCCTGGTTGTTGTTTATTTGAAATAGAAATGAACCAAAGCACAGATGCCTCTAGAAGATATCCATTGAAGAGTGTCATACACAGATAATCAGCTTGACTTTAACTGTGCGTCAATGACACAGTTAAAACATTTGTAGCTCTTCACATGTCAGAAGTCACTAGGCCACACCTCAGGACTGCATACAACTTGCCTACTCATGGCTTAGAGGTTGGTGCCACCAACAGAACTTTGGGGTTTTTAACCATGGGGAAGCTTTCTTGGTACCAGGTCTACTGGCAACAGACAGAGTTCAACTGTCCCATAAGTGGACAAGAATCCTTGCACATGAGTTGGCTGGGCTCACTGACAAAGTTTCAAACTAGTTTTAAAAGGGGGCCAGGGACATAGCTGACCTTGCCACTGAGAACTCTGGGTGTAGCAGCCCAATGCCTGTGTAGCAGTGTGTTGGCATCTTAGATAACCAGAAGGTCTAACCCCCCCTCAAGGTTGCAAACTATGTACTCAACTCCCTCCCTGAAATGTTTATGCACCAATGCATGCAGCATGGGCAAGAAACAGGAAGAGGTGGAGGCCATTGTGCTACAAGGAAGCTATGATATAGCAGCCATCACAGAAACCTGGTAGGATGACTCCCACAACTGGAGTGTTGCAATTGATGGATACCAACTTTTCAGAAGGGAAGGGCAAGGAAGAAGAGGTGGTGGAGTGGCCCTCTATGTTAGGGAGACATATGAAACTATGCAAATTAATGAAGGTGAGGATAGTGTTGAGTTCTTGTGGGTAAGAATCATGATTAAGGTCAGCAAGAGTGATAGCGTGGTGGGAATCTGTTACAGACCACTTCCCCTTGTTCCCATGGGAGACTTCAGCTTCCTGGATGTCTGCTGGGAATACAATACAGCAGTCCTGGAGGTTCCTGGAGTGTGTGGAGAATAACTTCCTGACACAAGTGGCAAGGGAGCTGTAGTGGTTTGAGCCTTAACTGAGAGTTAAAGGCTGAAATGGGGAAAAGGCTGAGAATCTCTTCCCCACTTCCCCCCCCCCCCCACCTCCTCCCTCCAAACAAGGAGAGGGGGGAAAGGAAAAAAAGGGGGTAAGGAGCAAATCCACTAAGCAACAATCTGGAGTCAGCTTGGAAGTAGAGAGGCAAATAATTTTTTCTTCAAATATAACAATGACAGGGACAAAAAGTTCACAAGGGCAAGGAACAAGAATGGATGGGAGGGGGACAGAAAAGAATTATACAAAACCAGTCTTTCTCTGAGGAGGCGCAGAGGCAGCAGGGAGAAGGGTCAGGTCCGGCCACATGGCTGAGGATCGGGAGGGCAGCTGCTGTAGCTCTCATCCAGCAGAGGCAGAAGCCAAAAAGGAGATCCAAAAAGGAGGTCCTGCTTTTTATACCCTTGCTGGGCAGGGAGGGGGGAGTGGAACAGACTCAGCTTTCCCAGGGGGGAGACGCCCTTCAGGGAGCGTAAAGTACCCGCAAGCCCTCCACCCTGCTTTCTTCTTTTGTTTTCAGAAAAAGGTGTTAACCCACCACAATCCACCCCTCTGTTCCACTTCCTCTCTCCTGCCACAGCCCCTTCATGTGATTTTGACACATGGTATTTGAATCCTTGGTGCAAGTTTCTTGCTATCCCGGCTCGCTCTCTCCCAGGGCAGTCTCTCTCTCTCTCTGGTGATGGTCACTGTAGGTGGTGCTTGAACTGGGCAGGCATGTGGAGAAGAATCAGGAATCAGGAACAGTCCATTGCTGTAGGGACATTGGGAACAGTCCTTTTTCTGTAGGGACATTGGGAACAGTCCTTTTTCTGTAGGGACATCGGGAACGGGTACAGGTGAGATGATGCTCTTTGGGTTGGTGTGCAATAGGTACGTTGGGTCCTGGATGCTGGGCTGGTATTAAGCTAGGATGGAGAAACTTAGAACAGCTTATAACTATTCACATAATTACATTGATGAGTGTTGCCTCCTCTGAGTTCATCCTTTCTCAGCCAGAGTCACATTCTGCTGTGGGATACACTGAATGTCCCCAGTTTCTAACATAACCCAGTACGTGTGACCAGGCCCCTCAGCCGAGACTACCCCTCGGGTTGGTTTGCCCCCACCAGCAGCAGGGAAAACCCACACTGACTTCCCCAGCAGGTTCTTCTCAGCAATCACAGGAACTCCATCTCCATCCACTGTTTGCAGCAGGTGGGACTGGGCAGGACCAGCTCGGTTCACAGATCCTCTGCTGTTCACTAACCAAGTGGCTTGAGCCAGGTGCTTTTCCCAGTTCCTGAAGGCTCCACCCCCCATGGCTTTTAGGGTGGTCTTTAGCAAGCCATTGTAGCACTCGACCTTCCCTGCAGCTGGTGCATGGTATGGGATGTGGTAAATCCACTCAATCCCATGTTCCTTTGCCCAGTCCCTTATGAGATGGTTCCTGAAGTGGGTTCCATTGTCTGATTCAATCCTCCCGGGGGTGCCGTGTCTCCACAGGATATGTCTCTCTAGGCCCAGGATGGTGTTGCGAGCAGCAGCATGAGGAACTGGATAGGTCTCTAGCCACCCTGTACTTGCCTCCACCATGGTCAGTACGTACTGCTTGCCACTGTGAGACCGAGGAAGGGTGATGTAGTCGATCTGCCAGGCCTCTCCATATTTATATTTTGACCATCTCCCCCCATACCACAGAGGCTTCATGCGCTTGGCCTGCTTCATGGCAGCACAGATGTCACACTCATGGATGACCTGTGAGATGGCCTCCACAGAGATGTCCATGGATCTGTCCCGAGCCCACGGGTATGTGGCATCTCTCCCGTGGTGGCCAGAAGTGTCATGGGCCCAGCGAGCTAAGAACAGCTCACCCTTGTGTTCCCAGTCCAAGTCTATTTGGGAGATCTTAGCAGCCAGGTCTGCTTGGTGGTTGTGCTTGTGCTCCTCTGTGGCTCTGCTCTTGGGGATGTGTGCATCGATGTGCCGTACCTTGGTTGGCAGCCTGTCCAGGCGGGCAGCGATGTCTTGCCACAGGTCAGCGGCCCAAACAGGCTTCCCTTTTCTCTGCCACCCGTTCCTCCTCCATTCCTTCAGCCACCCCCACAAGGCATTGGCTACCATCCAGGAGTCAGTGTAGAGGTACAGCACTGGCCAGTTCTCTCGTTCTGCTATATCCAGGGCCAGCTGGACAGCTTTTACCTCTGCGTACTGACTGGATTCGCCTTCTCCATCCCTTGCTTCTGCCACTTGCCTTGTTGGGCTCCAGACAGCTGCCTTCCATCTCCGCTTGCTTCCTACAAGCCAGCAGGACCCATCTGTAAATAGAGCATAGCTCTTCTCGTTGTCAGGGAGATTAGAATAGAATAAACCAGGTTGGAAGAGACCTTCAAGATCATCACGTCCAACCTATCACCCAACACCACCCAATCAACTAACCCATGTAACCAAGCACCCTGTCAAGTCTCCTCCTGAACACCTCCAGTGACGACGACTCCACCACCTCCCCAGGCAGCCCATTCCAATGGGCAATCACTCTCTCTGTGTAAAACTTCCTCCTGACCTCCAGCCTGAACTTCCCCTGGCGCAGCCTGAGACTGTGACCTCTTGTTCTGGTGCTGGCTGCCTGGGAGAAGAGACCAACCTCTGCCTGTTTACAACCCCCCTTCAGGTAGTTGTAGAGAGTAATGAGGTCACCCCTGAGTCTCCTCCCCTCCAGGCTAAGCAGCCCCAGCTCCCTCAGTCTCTCCTCATAGGGCTTGTGTTCCAAGCCCCTCACTAACTTCGTTGCCCTTCTCTGGACTCGTTCCAGCAACTCAACATCCTTCCTAAACTGAGGAGCCCAGAACTGGACACAGGACTCGAGGTGTGGCCTAACCAGTGCAGTGTACAGGGGCAGAATGACCTCCCTGCTGGCCACACTGTTCCTAATGCAGGCCAGGATGCCATTGGCCCTCTTGGCTGCCTGGGCACACTGCAGGCTCATGTTCAGCCTACCATCAACCAGCCCCCCCAGGTCCCTCTCTGCCTGGCTGCTCTCCAGCCACTCTGACCCCAGCCTGTAGCACTGTATGGGGTTGTTGTGGCCAATGTGCAGAACCCGGCACTTGGATGCGTTAAATCTCATGCCGTTGGACTCTGCCCATCTGTCCAGCCTGTCGAGGTCTCTCTGCAAAGCCTCTCAACCCTCTAGCAGATCAACTCCTATCCCCAGCTTGGTGTCATCAGCAAATTTACTGATGATAGACTCAATGCCCTCATCCAGATCATCAACAAAGATGTTAAAGAGGATGGGGCCCAGCACTGATCCCTGGGGGACACCACTACTGACTGGCCGCCAGCCGGATGTGACACCATTCACCACCACTCTCGGGGCTCGGCCATCCAGCCAGTTCCTAACCCAGCTCAGAGTGCTGCTGTCCAAGCCATGGGCTGACAGCTTGGCCAGCAGTTTGCTATGGGGGACGGTGTCAAAGGCCTTGCTGAGGTCCAGGTAAACTACATCCACAGGCCTCCCCACATCCACCAGGCGGGTCACCTGATCATAGAAGGAGATCAGATTGGTCAGGCAGGACCTGCCCTTCCTAAATCCATGCTGGCTGAGCCTGATCCCTTGGCCATCCTCTAAGTGCTGTGTTAATGCACTCAGGATGACCTGTTCCATGATCTTGCCTGGCACTGAGGTCAGGTTGACAGGCCTGTAATTCCCTGGCTCATCCAACCGGCCCTTCTTATGGATGGGCACCACGTTGGCCAGCTTCCAGTCCTCTGGGACCTCGCCAGTGAGCCAGGACTGCTGAAAAATGATGGAGAGCGGCTTGGCCAGCTCTCTGACAGCTCCCTCGGCACCCTAGGATGGATCCCATCTGGTCCCATGGACTTGTGGGGATCCAGGTGGCTGAGCAGATCACCAACTACCCCATTTTGGAACAGTGGAAAACTATGCTGCTCCCTGGCTCCTTCTGCCAGCTCTGCAGGCCAGCTGTCTGGAAGGCATTCTGTCCTGCTAGTAAAAATTGAGGCAAAGAAGGTGTTAAGTATCTCTGCCTTTTCCTCATCCCTTATCACAACGTTCCCCTCCGTGTCCACCAAGGAGTGGAGGTTGTCTCTGCCCTTCCTCTTGCTATTAATGTATTTATAGAAGGACTTTTTGTTGTCCTTCACAGCAGAGGCCAGACTAAGCTCCAAATGCGCTTTTGCCTCCCTAATTTTCTTCCTGCAAGACCTAGCAACATCCTTAAATTTTTCACGGGTTGCCTCCCCTCTCTTCCAAAGGTGATACAGGCTCTTTTTTTCCCTCAGTTCCATTAAAAGTTCATGAACCATCCAGGCTGGCCGTCTGCCCCGGCGGCTCATCTTCTGGCACATTGGCACAGCCTGTCCCTGAGCCTTCAACAGTTCTTCCTTGAAGTAGGACCAGCTCTCCTGGACCCCTTTCATTTTAAGGGCTTTATCCCAAGGAACCCTCTGAATTAGTTCCTTGAGTAGCCTGAAGTCCGCCCTCCGGAAATCCAGAGTGGAGGTCTTCTTGCTACCCCTCTTAGCTTGACCAAATAATGAGAATTCAATTATCTCGTGGTCACTGGCCCCTAAGCACCCTCCGACCACCACATCACCCACCAACCCTTCCCTATTGGTGAAGAGGAGGTCAAGCATAGCCTTGCCCCTGGTAGGCTCTCACAGCACCTGGGATAAGAAGCTGTCCTCCATGCATTCTAAGAACCTCCTAGATTGCCACTCCTCTGCTATGTTAAGATCCCAGCAGATATCAGGCAAGTTGAAGTCGCCCATGAGAACAAGGTCAGGCGATCTTGAGACAGCCTTAAGCTGCCTATAGAATGACTCATCAACACCCTCCTCCTGGTTGGGTGGTCTATAACAGACTCCAACCAGGATGTCAGCCCTGTTGGCCTTCCCTCTAATTCTTACCCACAGGCACTCAACCCGATCGTCCCTAATCTCCGTCTCAATGGCATCTAGTGCCTCCCTGACGTACAGGGCCACCCCTCCACCCCTTCTTCCTTGCCTGTCTCTCCTGAAGAGCCTGTAGCCATCAACTGCAGCGCTCCAGTCATGTGAGTCATCCCACCACGTCTCTGTGATGGCAACTACATCATAACTTCCCTGCTGCAACAAGGCTTCCAGCTCCTCTTGTTTGTTGCCCATGCTTCGTGCATTAGTGTACATGCACTTCAGCCGGGCTGCTGTTTTCACCTCTTGCTCTGGCTTATCACCCCCAGACCCCAGCCTGGGGGGACTGGTTTCAACCCCTTCCCCCTTCGAAACTAGTTTAAAGCCCTATCTATGAGACCTGCCAATTCCCTCCCCAGAATCTTTTTCCCTTCGAGGGATAGGCCATTCTCGTACACTCTGATCTTACCCCTCCTCTGGGACAGATGTGCTCCATCTGTTGCCAGCTGGCCTGGTGCAGCAGAAAGTTTTTCAAGATCAAAAAACCCAAAATTCTTTTCCCTGCACCGGCCTCTAAGCCACTTGTTGACTTCAGCTGCTGACCTGTTCCTTATGGTATTCCCACCTGCAACTAAGGGTATAGACGAAAAAATTGTTTGTGCCCCTGATCCCTCAACCAGATCTCCCAGGGCCCTGAAGTCATCTTTGATAGCCCTGGGAGTTCTGGTTGCAACATCATCATTCCCTAACTGCATAACTATCAAGGGATAATAGTCAGAGGGCTGCACCATACCAGGCAGTCTTCTGGTAACATCTCCAACCATGGCTCCTGGAAGGGAACAAACCTCCCTGTGAGTAGGGTCTGGCCAACATATGGGGCCCTCTGTTCCCCTCAGGAGGGAATCGCCAATAACAATTACCCTTCTCTTTTTTTTAAGGGAGCAAGTCCTGATGCCAGGGGAAGGCTGTTTAAGCTTAGGCTGTTTCACCTTAGGTCGTTTCACCTTAGGCTGTTTTGCCACAGGGAAAACCCCAGATGGCGTGCCCTCCGATATCAGAATCACCTCACCCTCAACCTCCAATGCCCCATACTTGTTTTCCAAGGGCAGTGGGGGGGGTGAGGGGGGGCAAGGAGGTTTAACCTTGCATCTTTTGATAGGGACCTGCATCCATTGCCCTCTTCTTTTTTGATGACTGGCCTCTGCTGGGGGGGCCTGCAGAGCCTGGTTACTCAGGTTCGTCACCCTTCTGCAATTGCATACATCTCTAAATCTAGCAACCTTATCCTTCAGTCCAGCCACCAGGCTAAGCAGACAGTCGATCTGCTCACACCTAAAGCAGGAGCCGTCCCCTCTACCCTGCATCTCAAGTGCCAGATTGTTATATGGGAGAGCCTCCTCAGCACGGATCACTCTCTGCTCCGGTGGCATTCCAAAGTCAGCACCCTCTGGCCAGTTGGTGATCACTTCCACTATGCCAGGGTGTTCGAAGTTCCCCATTCGAGCTTGCTGAGTTATCAGGGCCATCCACTTACTCCAGGTAGCATCTGTGGCATGATGTGGGGTTGAGCCTCTCCCTTTGAACATCCAGGTCAGGACTGGAAGTCTCGGAGCTAGAAATAGAGGTGACTCAGTCCCAATTACCTCAGAGGCAGCCCAGACACCCTCATAGGCAGCTAGGATTTCCTTCTCTGTCGTGGTGTAGTTGGCCTCAGAGCCTTTGTACCCCTTATTCCAGAAACCTAGGGGCCTGCCCCTGGTTTCACCAGGAGCCTTCTGCCACAAGCTCCATGTAGGACCATTCTCACCAGCCGCAGTGTACAGCACATTCTTGATCTCTGGCCCAGTTCGAACAGGCCCCAGAGCCATAGCATGGACCACCTCTCGTTTGATCTGGTCAAACGCCACCTGCTGCTCAGGTCCCCACACAAAATCATTTTTCTTCCTTGTTACGTGGAAGAGAGGCTTCACAATTTGACTGTACCCGGGAATGTGCATTTTCCAGAAGCCCACAAGCCCCAAAAACGACTGTGTCTCTTTCTTGTTTGTGGGCTGCACCATAGTGGCTACCCTGTTCACCACCTCCTGAGGGAAGTGGCGATGGCCATCCTGCCATTGAACACCCAGGAACTGGATCTCCCTGGCAGGCCCTTTCACCTTGCTTCTCTTGATGGCAAAGCCAGCCTCCAGCAGGATGTCAATTATCCTCTTACCCTTCTGGTAAACTTCCTCTGCTGTCTCACCCCATACAATGATGTCATCGATGAACTGCAGATGCTCAGGAGCTCCACCTTTCTCCAAGGCAGTCTGGATCACTTCATGGCAGATGGTTGAGCTATGGACCCAGCCCTGAGGCAACCGATTCCATTGATACTGTACTCCCCTCCAGGTGAAAGCAAACTGTGGCCGGTATTCTTCTGCAATGGGAATGGAGAAAAAGGCATTAGCAATGTCAATTGTGGCATACCACTTGGCCGCCTTCGATTCCAGCTCGTACTGGAGCTCCAGCATGTCCGGCACCGCAGCGCTGATTGGAGGAGTCACTTCATTCAGGCCACGGTAGTTCACAGTCAGTCTCCATTCCCCATTTGCCTTCCGCACTGGCCATATCGGGCTGTTGAAGGGGGAGTGAGCCTTGCTGATCACCCTCTGGCTCTCCAGTCGTCGAATCAGTTGGTGTATGGGGTGCAGAGAGTCTCTGTTGGTCCTGTATTGCCTGCGATGTACTATGCGAGAGGCAATAGGTAACTTCAAATCCTGCACCTTATGGCTGCCCACTACGGAGGGGTCATCCAAAAGCTCGGGCATGGTGGACAGCTGTTCTTTGCCTGCAGTCTCCACAGCTGCCACCCCAAACGCCCACTTGTGCCCCTAGGGTCCTTGAAGCATCCCTCCCGAGAAAGTCAATGCCAAGAATGCAAGGTGCATCTGGACCAGTCACTATGTCGTGCTTTCCCATTCATTCCTGGTCAAGCTTATCTCAGCTTGCAGTACAGTCAAGTCTTGTGAGCCTCCTGTGACTCCTTGAATGCTTATGGACTCAGCCCCTTTGTACCCCGATGGTATCAGGGTGCATTGGGCCCCTGTGTCCACCAGAGCTTGGTACTTCAGGGCTTCTGAAGTGCCAGGCCATTTCACGTACACATCCCAGTATACTCTGTTATCCCTGGCCTCCACCTGGCTGGAGGTAGGGCACCTCTAATGCTGGCGGCAATGTCCACACTTGTCACACGGTCCTGTGTTACTAGGGGAAGGGTCTCTTGAGCGAGAGGGACCACTCCGGGAAACTGGGGCAGCTCTTCTCCTGGATGAGTTATCCCCGTGGTGCCCACCTTGCAGTTCCCGCACCCTGTTCCAGAGGGCAGAGGTGGGTTGGCCATGCCAGGTGTCCATGTCCTCTCCATGGTCACAGAGGAACCTCCACAGAGACCCCCTTGACATCCCCCGATTGGCTTGGGGTGATCTCCTAGGGGAAGGTCGCCTGTTCCTGATTGCCGAAACCTGGACCCATTCTGAAGGAGAAGGGGAAAAGGAGGCATCGCTCCCCTTTTTCAATTCGGACATGGAGGTCTTGATCTCTTTGACAATGTCTTTAGCCATAGTTTCTATGGCTGAGATCAGGGGTTTCTGATTTACGCTGTCCTCATAGTCCCTTAAATCACTGGCAAACTCACAGACAGTTTTAGGACTTCCATCCTGTCCAGTCAAGAGTATCCCTCCTAATGTGTGAGCATGTATCTATGATCAGGTGACCCGCCTGGTGGATGTGGGGAGGCCTGTGGATGTGGTCTACCCTGGACTTCAGCAAGGCCTTTGACACCATCCCCCACAGCAAACTGCTGACTAAGCTGTCAGCCCGTGGATTGGACCATTACACTCTGTGCTGGGTTAGGAACTGGCTGGAGGGCCGGGCCCAGACAGTGGTAGTGAATGGTGCCACATCCAGCTGGAGGCCAGTCACCAGTGGTGTCCCCCAGGGATCAGTGCTGGGCCCTGTCCTCTTCAACATATTCATTGATGATCTGGATGAAGGGGTAGAGTCAGTCATCAGCAAGTTTGCAGATGACACAAAGTTAGGGGCAGATGTTAGTCAGTTAGAGGGTAGAAAGGCTCTGCAGAGGGACCTCGACCAACTGGACAGATGGGCAGAGTCCAATGCGATGGCATTCAACAAGTCCAAGTGCCGAGTGCTGCACTTTGGCTACGGCAATCCCATGCAGAGCTATAGGCTGGGGTCGGAGTGGCTGGAGAGCTCCCAAACAGAGAGGGACCTGGGGGTGCTGATCGACAGCCACCTGAATATGAGCCAGCAGTGTGCCCAGGTGGCCAGGAGGGCCAATGGCATCCTGGCCTGCATTAGAATAGTGTGGCCAGCAGGAGCAGGGGAGGTCATAGTGCCCCTGTACTCTGCTTTGGTTAGGCCGCACCTTGAGTACTGTGTCCAGTTCTGGGCCCCTCAGTTTAAGAAGGACATCGAAACACTTGAGCGTGTCCAGAGAAGGGCAACAAGGCTGGTGAGAGGCCTTGAACACAAGCCCTATGAGGAGAGGCTGAGGGAGCTGGGATTGTTTAGCCTGGAGAGGAGGAGGCTCAGGGGTGACCTCATTGCCCTCTACAACTACCTGAAGGGTGGTTGTAGCCAGGAGGGGGTTGGCCTCTTCTCCCAGGCAACCAGCACCAGAACGAGGGGACACAGTCTCAAGCTGCGCCAGGGGAGGTTCAGACTCGAGGTGAGGAGGAAGTTCTTCACCGAGCGACTCATTCGTCATTGGAACCGGTTGCCCAGGGAGGTGGTTGAGTCATCGACCCTGGAGGCGTTCAAGGGGAGATTGGACGTGGCACTTGGTGCCATGGTCTAGGCATGGGGTCTGTGCTGATAGGTTGGACTCGATGATCCTCGAGGTCCTTTCCAACCTAAGTGATACTGTGATACTGTGATACTGTGATATTTCTGAGGAGCACCCTGGGTGAGTTTCTTTACGAAGGGCCGTCTCATGGGCACCTCATCTGGGTCCAAAGGGAGCTGGCCATCCCCATAAATTATTTCCATCACGGCCATCTGCCTCAGGTACCGAATGCCCTGTTCCATAGTTGTCCATCTAACTGGGGCCCAGGGCAGGTCATCTCTTGAGCGGTACCGGCTCTTGATGGCGTTCAGAATCCGGGCCCAGAGAGTGTGTATTCCATCAAGTTTGGCTAACTCTTTGTCCAGACCAGCATCACGATTCAGGGAGCCTAGAAGCTTTGCCTCCCTCTTATCCAGGTCCACTGTGTCCACCCCCTCGTCCCAGCATCTCAGGGCCCAGCTTAGTATTGGCTCACCCTCTTTCCTGGCGTAGTCCAGATGAGTTTGCCTTAGTTCCTTTCTGGGCAGCGATGTAACAGTTATTTCCTGGTCTGAATCATCTTCATCCACCGATGGGTTCTGTGAGGTGCTGGGACCTGCTGAGGTTCCTTCCTCACCATCTGTGCTTGGCGATGACTTTTGATTTCTTTTCCTGCGTGTGGTGACCGGTGCTAGAGAGACTGCATTGACAGGAGCATCAGGGGTCAACTGTGGGACTGCTGGTGGTGGGGCAAACCCTTGTGCCTGGGGCTCAGGCTGAGAACTGGCACAGTCATTACAACCCGACCCCTCCCTCTTTGTGTCTACAGAGTGCTTACAATGCCCACAGCAGACACGCCCCCAGTCATTAAAGAGCACAAAGGAGTGTGTTATCACCCTCCAAACAGCTCTTAATGGGTTAGCTAGTCCTCCACCCAACACGGTCCCAGCAAATGCCACCATAAGGATTACATTTAGGCATATGGAGCATATTGCAACATAGAGCAATTTTCCATCACAGGCACTTTTATCTACACCATTGGTTTCATAACTTGCTTCAGGAAAGTTTCCTATGTTAGAAAAGTTACCACTGACAGTGAAATTCAATGAATTCAAGAGATACATGCCTAACTTAATTGGTAAAGTTTTTATCCACTTGATCAGCATCTCTATCATTAACCACACCACATGGCAAGTTATCAATTTGTAGATGTGGGTCCAAAAGATCCAGCCAAAAGCCCATGCAAAGGCTTGGGCCATCAGGTTCTTTAAAATTGCCATTTCTACTTCTAGCTCCTTTTTCAGAAAAAAGTATTGCTTTCCCAATAGAAGATTAATTTCCAAGCCCCACGTTGGAGGCGCCAAAAATTGTAGTGGTTTGAGCCTTAACTGAGAGTTAAAGGCTGAAATGGGGAAAAGGCTGAGAATCTCTTCCCCACTTCCCCCCCACCTCCTCCCTCCAAACAAGGAGAGGGGGGAAAAGAAAAAAAGGGGGTAAGGAGCAAATCCACTAAGCAACAATCTGGAGTCAGCTTGGAAGTAGAGAGGCAAATAATTTTTTCTTCAAATATAACAATGACAGGGACAAAAAGTTCACAAGGGCAAGGAACAAGAATGGATGGGAGGGGGACAGAAAAGAATTATACAAAACCAGTCTTTCTCTGAGGAGGCGCAGAGGCAGCAGGGAGAAGGGTCAGGTCTGGCCACGTGGCTGAGGATCAGGAGGGCAGCTGCTGTAGCTCTCATCCAGCAGAGGCAGGAGCCAAAAAGGAGATCCAACAGCTATGAGGTCCTGCTTTTTATACCCTTGCTGGGCAGGGAGGGGGGAGTGGAACAGACTCAGCTTTCCCAGGGGGGAGACGCCCTTCAGGGAGCGTAAAGTACCCGCAAGCCCTCCACCCTGCTTTCTTCTTTTGTTTTCAGAAAAAGGTGTTAACCCACCACAGGAGCCAATTAGGGGAGGTTCCCTCCTGGACCTGCTTCTTCTGGACAGGGAAGAACTTATGGGGGAAATAAAGGTTGGATAGCATCTAGGGCTCAGTGATCATCAGGTGATTGAGTTCTCTATCCTTGGGGAAACAAGGAGAGGGGGTAGTAAAACTGACAGCTTGAGTAGGGCAAACTTTGGCCTGTTCAGGAGACTGATTGACAAAGTCCCTTGGGGGGCCACCCTGAAGGATATAGGAGTCCAGGAAGGCTGAACATACTTCAAGATGGAAGTCTTAAATGCTCAGGAGCAGGCTGTCCCTGTGTACCAAAAAACAAGTCAGTGGAGAAGGCATCTGGCCTGGCTGAATAGGGACCTTTGGCTGGATCTCAAGAACAAAAGGAGAGTCTATGGCCTTTGGAAGAGGGGACAGGTCCCTCATCCGAACTATAAAGATGTAGTAAAGCTATGCATGGAGCAAATTAGGAGAGCCAAAGCACAGCCAGAGCTCAACCTAGCTACAGTCATTAAGGATAATAAAACATGTTTCTGTAAAATCATTAACAACAAAAGGAGGACTGCGGAAAATCTCCATCCTTTATTGCAGGGAGAAACATAGTGACTAAGGATGAGGAGAAGGCTGAGGTGCTCAATGCCTACTTTGCCTCAGTCTTTTGCACTGGATCCAGCAGTTCCCTGGACACCCAGCTTCATGAACTAAGAGTCAGGGAGGGGAATCAGAATGAGGTCATCACCATACATGAGGAAGTGGTCAGTGATCTGCTATGCCACTTAGACACACACAGCTCAATGGGGCTGGATCAGCAACACTCAAGGGTGCTGAAGGAGTTGGCAGATGTGCTTGCCAAGCCACTATCCATTATTTGCCTGAAGTCCTGCCTGACTGGGGAGGTCCCAGTGGACTGGACAGTAGCAAATGTAACACCCATCTACAAGAAAGGAGGATCCAGGAAACTATAGACCTGTCAGTCTGACCTTGGTACCAGGGAAAGCCATGGAGTGGGTCATCTCAAGCACCATTACACACCATGCAGAGAACCACCAGGGGATCAGGCCCAGTCAACATGGGTTTATGAAGGGCAGGTCCTGTCTGACCAACCTGATCTCCTCCTGTGACAAGATGACCTAACTGTTGGATGAGGGAAAGCCTGGATATTGTCTGCCTAGACTTTTGAAAAGCCTTTGACAGTGTTTCCCACAGAATTCTTGTGAAGTCTGGCTGCTCATGGCTTGGATGAGCACAAGCTCTGTTGGATAAAGCACTGGCTGGGTGAACAGGCCCATAGAGTGGTGGTCAATGGAGTCAAATCCAGCTGGCAGCCGGTCACAAGTGGTATTCCTCAGGGCTCAGTGTAGGGACCACTTCTGTTTAACATCTTTATGGATGACCTTGATGAAAACATAGAGTGTGCCATCAGTAAATTTGCAGATGACACCAAGTGAGGTGGGAGTGTTGATCTTCATGAGGACAGGGAGGCCTTACAGAAGGGCTTGTATAGATTGTGTCAATGGGCCAGCATTTAGAGGATGAGCTTCAACAAGGCCAAATGGCAGGTCCTGCACTTGGGTCACAACAACCCCAAGCAACACAACAGGCTTGGGGAAGTGTGGCTGGAAAGCTGTCTAGCAGAAAGGGACCTGGGGGTTCTAATTGACAAGCAGCTGAATATGAGCAAGCAGTGTGCCCAGGTGGTCAAGAAAGCCAATGGCATTCTGGCTTGTATCAGGAATGCTGTGTCCAGCAGGAATAGGGAGGTGATTGTCCCCTTGTACTCAGCTCTGGTGAGGCCACACCTTGAGTATTGTGTCCAGTTTAGGGCACCTCAATACAGGAGAGACGTTGAGGTGCTGGAGTGAGTGCAGGGGAGGGCAAGGAAGCTGGTGAAGAGCCTGGAGAATAAATCTTATGACGAACAACTGAGGGAGTTGTGGCTGTTCAGTTTGAAAAAGAGGAGGCTGAATGGAGCCCTCATTGCTCTGTACAACTGCCTGAAAGGACATTGTAAGGAGGCTGGTGCTGGTCTGATCTCACAAGTGATTAGTGATAGAACGAGAGGTTATAGCCTCAAGCTGCAACTGGGTAGGTTTAGACTGGACATTAGGAAAAGATTTTTCACAGGAAGAGTGGTCAGGTGTTGGAATGTCCTGCCCAGGGAGATAGTTGAGTCACCAACCCTGGATGTGTTTAAAGACCTTTTGGATGTTGTACTTGGGGATATGGTTTAGGGCTGAACCTTGCAGAAGAGGTTTGGTCTTGGTGATCCTGAGGGTCTTAGCCAACCTGAAAGTTGTTGTGATTCTGTATTTCTGTTTACTCCAGAGCAGTGAGGCACTTATTTATTTATTTCCTCACAGGTGTTGTTTTGGTTTTGGTTTCTTTTTTGTTTTCTGGTAGAAAGCGGATGAAACACTCCTTTGCAAATGTCAGCTCTGCATAATGTATCACTAAAATGGTAACAATACAAAAGAACTATTACCCTAATAAACTGGTGCTAATGACTAATATTTCATGCCACCTAAAAACTCAAGGGAGAGGAATTGCTGCAAGAAGTGTTCAGTCAGATCCAGGTAAAAGAAAACACAAGTACAGCAGCAGTCAATGTACTCCCTACAATAGAGTGAGGGTAGCTCATCTCTCTTTTCTTCACCAATGTATTACACACACTGACACCTGCTTAATGACTTCCATGATGACTTAGAGAAAAAACCCTCCTCACAAGAAAACGAACCAATTCTACAAAACAAACACTTTTCCTCCTGCAGGTTCAGTAGCTGGGGTGGTTATTTATTATTCCTTTAAGCCTGAGAAGATGTAGAAATGTCACAGGGAATACCTCATGGGCAACCCACTACCGGAGATGAGTTTGTCTAAAGAAGGATCAAATACAGTCATCTCTCTCTATTCTTTTGCAGGTTAGCCTCCCCCACTGAAAAAGGTAGATACACTCATTAGAGGGGCAGAAGTCCCCTCTTCCTGTACCCAGCCACCAGCACTAAAGGGCAGCATGCATCCTTCACAGTAGGGTGATATTTGTTCTAGGAAAGCCTCTGAGGTGGAGTTGTTATGCAAATGATATGGAATAAAACCTGAAGGACGGCAGATCTCTCAATCATCACTGAAGCTCTTTGAGACTTAATTTACCATCACTTTTAATACAATTGAGTTCTCATTTTACAAAATATTTTGATTAAGCAGTTCTCACTGAAAATCACAAACACTTTGAGACTGATAGCATAAATCTTGCCCTAAACATGTCAGAAAATAATTCTGATACCTGAAGTACAATGCCTCATCTATACTAGGGTCCACCTTTGGTCATTAACCAAAACATAAGTCTTCAAGGACCAGAGCATTCATTTAGAAAATGAGTGAATAGCAGCACAATGCTTCCAATAGCACCTGCAATATCTTAACAATTAGCTGATAACTCAAAAAGCAGGGGTTTATTTTTTTAAACAGAAAGAAATGGGGAATCAATTCCCTTTTATATATATACTGCAGAACAAACAGCCACTGAAATTTGCTTTTGTGGGAAGGTCACAATTTACCACTGATAAGGAGATTCCATTGTGTAAAGTCCAATGTCTAACTTAAGTCATCTGAGAGACAGAGAACCTGTGTTTAGCTATTCACATATCTTCCTGCTTTTCACTGGTTTAGTTTATCCATTGCTCCTATTTTGTGATCACAAGACTTGCCATGCAATGTTGCCACAAAAATTGTGAAAAAATATAGCAGTCCTGGCCTGGCCAGTTCCGCCACGGTGAGCGGAGATACAAACTGACAGAGCGGTTGTGAGCAGGGATCGCGGCTGCAAGGTGAGCCAAGCGGCCTCGTGTTGTGGAACCAGTGGCTATTAAGACACACGTGAATGTTACGGTTCCGCTTTCCCACAGCCTGCCTCCTTAAGTCCACTGTTTTAACAGGTGCTCTTCTTCCCCGATGCCTTTCCCATCTGCTTCAAACATGCAGCACTTTTTTATCTTTTACTCCCATCCTTTCTCACGTGGTTCAGGGGTACAACATCTCTTATCATACTCCAGGGCCTCACAGACATGAAGGCCATCTGAACATCCATTAGCTACTCCCTTTGGGTTCCCACATTGCCATAACCTCAATCTGTCTCAAATATGGTGCATCAAGAAGGGGGCATCAGCGAAGGGGACAACTGCTCCACATGAGAGGTGAACTTGTAGCCAGGAGTTTTGTTACAGCTCTCATGAGATAGGAACTCACCAAGGAGCTGAGTTGCACAGCAAGTCAAGGTCAGGATCAGAGCCAGGGACAAGGATCAGGGCCAGACAGACAAGAGACAAAGCAGCCTGATGTCCACCCAGGCAGCCTGGCCAGTGAGTGTGGGTCAAGGTGAAGACCAGATGCTGATACACCTGCTTACAGAACTGTGATGTGGCATAGCAGGAGAACCTCAGCATAACAGCAGTTCCCAAAGGAGACGAGGGGCAGGCCCTCTCATCTGGCCCTCTCTACAGTTACTACTAGTGAAGGAGCTGATCTTGGGCTCAGACTGATGATTTTAACCCAGACAACTAAACTCCTGTAAGACAGATGGGATTTAGGCACTAGATAATAAGACACCTGAAGCAAGAAGGGAGAGACTTTCTGGTAATATGCTAGCACAATCATTCACCTTGGATAGACTTGGTGGATAGACTCTATTTCTCTAAACATTCCCATAGCACTGTTAGAAAAAAACACTTTTCCCATATTTAAATGTTTTCCATCTTTCAGCTTGAAACTGACTAAATCTTGTAAATTTCAAAGTGTCATAGTTTTCATTCTTCACCAATCCCTCCTACCAGAAATAGCTACAAAAGCATCCCTACCAGGCACTGCATCTTCCCCAGTGGGATTTCCAGTGTAACATGGAAACAAAAAAAAAGCTCCACTGTCAGGTTTCTGGAATCTAATTAGTGAGATAGCAGGGACAGTGAGAGGAAGAATAAAGAAAAACTCTTCAGTCAATTATTAGCAGTCATTACATCTTCTCCCATGTCCTTAGCCTGCTGTCTGAATCCTTTCAACCCAATATCTCAGTTCTGTCTCATGAATCACATGCCCATTAGTCCTGTAACAGAACTTAAACACTCCTGCTTGTCTACCACAACTGTGAAGATGTCACAGGAAAAGAGCTATTTCTCAGTGTTACCTGCTCAACAATGATGAATTTTCAAGTGAAGCAGCAACATGTTTGGCCTGTCAGCCTATTACCTAAAGGCAAACTGTTTCTGCTTTTGTTTAGGAAGTATTCTCCTAAACTAGGAATTTAAAATGGCTGTTGATGGAAGCATTAATAGCCAGAAAAAATGGTGCAGGTGACCAGATGCTTGTGTGAATGGTGTCAGGAAGAAGCAAAGAGTAATCAGAACACTCTGGACAAACCAAACAAAACCTAAATAAAAATTGACTGCTTGTGCTCCTGTAAATTACATCTGAGGTTGAATAAACAATCAGAAGCAACTGGACTAGCTCACAGTGAACATTGCAGATGTGAAAGGACCTTTTTCCCGCCCCACAACTTATGGTGGCCTTACACCTTATTATTATGAGGCTGTGTCAACCAATATAAACCATATTCAATGGATACGAGCAGCCTGATGTTCAATACTGCTGAGTAGATAAAACCTACATTTCTGGAGTGCATACCTTGTTCACAGTACCATCCAGCTGTCCAGGATGGATGGAAACTCTCCAACTGGACTAGCTAGGTTCTACATGTACAGTTTATTTTCTTAAATATCCAATGTGTTTGGGGTTTTTTTAGGTGTTCTGGGTTGCATTTTTGTTGTTTTGTTTTGTTTCATTTCCAAAAGACAGGCAAGATTACAGGAGCTGATAGGTGCACAGAACTTCTGAAAGTCTTCATTATTTCTGTGAAATAGAAAATTTAATGTAACACCAGACTTTCAAACATTCTTATCATCACTTATGAGCTCCCACAAAGCATAGGGCTTGTTATGAGATTAAAGTTAAGCATGTCTATATGTGTAGGAAACAGGCACATTGTGATCCTTAATTTAAAATACATCTTTATGCCTGGTTATATTTATGTATGCACATATACATGTACACATATTTATATTCATATATACATATATTAATGTTTGTAATTGGAATGGTGACCTTTGAGTAACTTTTTAAGACTCTCATTTTAAAGGTGAACATAAGTGACTCAAAGAACAACCACTGTGTAAGACTGGGACTTTTAAAACCCACCCCAGAATGAAATTTTATGTGAAGCTCCTCATGTCCTCTGTTAGCCGTCATTGACAGCTCCACTACTTGTATGCATACTGCCAGCTGTAGTATGTAGCTAAATTATGCTGTGCTCTATGACAGTCCATAGTCACAGTTTCCACCTACCTTGATGGTTTCAAAAGTTTCAAAAGAGTGCTTTCAAGGACTCACACACAGGACACTCATCAACATTTTGAGCTCCATCAGTGTTTATTCACCTGTGTTGAGTATATGAATGAACATTTGTGTCCATGATGAAGCACTGTTTGGTCTTAAGCCTGCACCTGAGCTGAATGCCAATGCCAATCCAGCAACCTCTAGCTGGTTGTCCTGGTTTTGACCCAGCCAGGGGGTTCCAGAAACAGTTGTTCACACATAACTGAGACTCCCATGACTGGGAGTCTATGAAACATAAGAAGTCCTGTGGGTTGAAATAAGGAGAGTTTAATTGAATAATACAATGTCCAATATCTTACCATATTGAGGCTAAGCATACAGAAGAAAACGTTAAAAATGCAGAGTGGTTGCCAGGCACTCATAGGAGTAGATTTATTGGTAGGTGGAAGCAGTCAGCAGACTGGTAATAAATTCAGTTTGTCTGTTAGAAAAGGGAGATGAACACAAAGACTGTAACTTTGCTTTGCTGGTGCAGTACTCAATTTTTAATCTTCATGATGGAACTCTTCCATTTCACTAACTGGAAAGCCATCCTTTGAACTAAGAAGTTGGCCCAGTACTGAACCTGTTTGACAACTCCATCCCAAAATCTTATACTTAAGAACACAATCAAATGGTCTGGATTTATCCACTGCTACTTTGAAGGAATTTCTCTCACTAATATGAAGCAAAATCTATAAATTGTTTTATGTGTTGCAAAATCCTTAGATGTTTGCATAGGAGTACCTAAAGCCAAGACCCTACACCTAGTGGGAAAATGGTAAATATTATACAATTCATGCTGTCTGGAATGTTTCCTTTTTTTTTTTTTTCCTTCCACACATTTCCCAAATTGGAAGCAGTCTGGATGCAACCTACCACTTACCCACGTACTGAAAGCATTTTTGCCATTTTATGGCCTTTTCACCGTTGCTGTCTCAGTATCAGATGCAACTTCAAAAACTCTAACCTGTCATCCTGAGCCTAGCACTGAAATAAAAATATATCCCTTAACCCTCTTGGTTGAAGGGAGAAGAGCAGAATCAAATCTGTTATGGAAAAAAAGGCTAGATTCTTATTAGGCAGTCAGATTGGCACTGAAGTGGTGACGCACCCATACCTTAGAGCAGACTGTAATCAGTTTCAGAAAGGAATCCATAAAGCACAATTCAAAAAAATGCTTAAGAATATGCTAGGTGCAAGGCCTAGTTTCTTCACAAAATACTAATTTGAATAAACATAAAAGCAAATAGAGTCATGAACAAGCAAGAACTTAATCTTCCTCTCCTTTGTGTAATTATTTGGAACACTCAGACTTGTCCAAATACTTTCTAGAGTTTCACATACCTAGGCTAAACTGCAGTTACCTATACTATAGCTGGTAGATCTTCAGAAGCTTTTCCATATTGGCTTTCCCAGCCAGTGAAGGACTGGCATTTCTTAATCACTATAAAGCTACCATTCCTCTCTATACTGCTGCACTAATCTTTTGGTTATTGGCTAGAATGCTGGGTTTTTTTTCCCCCAAGAGTTCATGAAATCTGTGAGGCAGACTGTTTTAGTCCACTACTATCTTTTGATAATTGCAGTGAATGTGTTTAGTTTGCATGCAAAAAGTATAAGGCAGTATGTGATTACCACTATACTTCCAGGTGCTAAAAGAAACTATTGAAATAGAAGTCCTAAGTGAAAGGACTATTTAAAAGATTGGATTTTGTCTATTTAACAGACTGACTAAATCACATGTATTGCACAGACATCATACTGTTCTTACCCAATGAAACAAAAAGGACACACACTGGGACAAAAGTAAATTTTGTAAGTGGCAAAACTGAGGAAAAGAGAAACTGAAGTGCCATGTCCAGTTACAGAATAATTGACCATGGATTGCTTATTGTCTATTCCTGTGTCTACCAAAAAAATAACTATACCTCATAGAGTGCGATCCTGCAAAGCAGTTCTTTGATGACTACATCTTTTAATACAACAGAAATATCTGGATCTAATGAGGTAGAACAATGAGAAGTAACAGTGATACACATTAAAGTGGTAAAAAAGTATTTTAAGCAGGTGTTAGAAAAATATGATAATTGTGAGAAGTGATGTTACTTGCCACTGAACTGAATATCTAAGAAAAAAAAAGGCATGATTCACAATTCACCCACATGCCAGTTTTTGTTCTATTTTGGAAGCTTAACAAGACTCCTTCTCTAGTCACAAGGCCTCTTTTTCCTCCTTCTGCCTGTCAAAGAATAATTTTAAACTTAAGTCATTGCAACGTTATTTCTCATCACAGATATTCTACTATACTGGTAGAATTAAACCAGATAAAGAGTGAAGCCTCAACAAAAATATTATTTTACTTTAGAAAATCACATAGTTTATTTAGGCCATGTTCAAACAGAACAGCTGGGCCAGAAATCTTACTTTATGAGGGATTGCTAGTTTCCAGGGAGAGCTCCAAGAAAAGGTCTTGCCTTTGTTGCCATTAATGACTACTAGGTACAGCCCTGTAGTGATTTCACTGGTTCAGAAGATTTTAGGCATTTGTTGCAACCCACATGGTTTAGCGACATGGTTCAACCTACAGCTGATTGAACTTCTATTAGTTACTGAGGCATACACCTCAAAAGAATGACACCTGCATTTGTGTCTCTGGGAAGGCTACAAAGCTTACCAAAAACGGTGGAAAAAACACTTCAATCAGCTGTAAATCCAGGGGAGAGGCATCTTTTACAATCACTCAAGGCGACCATTTCAGATGATTGGGTACTCAGCACGTTGCAATATGGTAAGAACTAGTCAGGGTTATGATAAACCACACTAAAAGCAGTGTAAGACACACACCTGCTGCCTATAGAGTTCTCAAGTGTCTCCCATGAGCAATGAGCAAACAGAAGCACCTTATCTCTCCTCTCGCACATCCCAGTATATGTATTACAGGTCCAGCCAACATGGATTTAGGGAGGGCAGATCCTGCCTCTCCAACCTGATCTCCTTCTATGATCAGGTGACCCGTCTGGTGGATGTGGGGAGGCCTGTGGATGTGATCTACCTGGACTTCAGCAAGGCCTTTGACACCATCCCCCACAGCAAACTGCTGGCTAAGCTGTCAGCCCGTAGATTGGACCATTACACTCTGTGCTGGGTTAGGAACTGGCTGGAGGGCCGAGCTCAGAGAGTGGTGGTGAACGGTGCCACATCCAGCTGGAGGCCAGTCACCAGTGGCGTCCCCCAGGGATCAGTGCTGGGCCCTGTCCTCTTTAACATATTCATCGATGATCTGGATGAAGGGGTAGAGTCAGTCATCAGCAAGTTTGCAGATGACACAAAGTTAGGGGCAGATGTTAGTCAGTTAGAGGGTAGAAAGGCTCTGCAGAGGGACCTCGACCGACTGGACAGATGGGCAGAGTCCAATGGGATGTCATTCAACAAGTCCAAATGCCGAGTGCTGCACTCTGGCTACAGCAATCCCATGCAGAGCTATAGGCTGGGGTCGGAGTGGCTGGAGAGCTCCCAAACAGAGAGGGACCTGGGTGTGCTGATTGACAGCCACCTGAATATGAGCCAGCAGTGTGCCCATGTGGCCAGGAGGGCCAATGGCATCCTGGCCTGCATTAGGAATGGTGTGGCCAGCAGAAGCAGGGAGGTCATAGTGCCCCTGTACTCTGCTTTGGTTAGGCCGCACCTTGAGTACTGTGTCCAGTTCTGGGCCCCTCAGTTTAAGAAGGACATCGAAACACTTGAGCGTGTCCAGAGAAGGGCAACAAGGCTGGTGAGAGGCCTTGAACACAAGCCCTATGAGGAGAGGCTGAGGGAGCTGGGATTGTTTAGCCTGGAGAAGAGAAGGCTCAGGGGTGACCTCATTGCCCTTTACAACTACCTGAAAGGTGGTTGTAGCCAGGAAGGGGTTGGCCTCTTCTCCCAGGCAACCAGCACCAGAACAAGGGGACACATTCTCAAGCTGCGTCAGGGGAGGTTTAGACTCGAGGTGAGGAGAAAGTTCTTCACCGAGCGAGTCATTCGTCATTGGAATGGTTTGCCCAGGGAGGTGGTTGAGTCATCGACCCTGGAGGAGTTCAAGGGGAGATTGGACGTGGTACTTGGTGCCATGGTCTAGGCATGGGGTCTGTGTTGATAGGTTGGACTCGATGATCCCCGAGGTCCTTTCCAACCTAAGTGATACTGTGATTACAGTGCTACACCTGCAGCTCTCTTCCTTTTAGAGATATTTTCTCTCCCCCTCCTTTTATTCCCCTTTTCTTTCCAGAGTGCATTTTGGAAATTCTGACGAGATGACGAGAGCACAGGTTGCCCATACGGTTATCCCCGGTGCTGTCCCTGCACTGGGCAGCGGCCCCTCTCCCGGGGCTTGTACAGAAAAAAAAAAAAAAGAAGAGTCAGGTACATCTCAGCATGTCTGGCTCCAAAAGGCGGCAGCCAAAGCCCCACACCATAACTGAGCGGAGCCGAGCGGAGCCGGGCCGAGCCTGCAGAGACAGCCCAGCCACCAACCCTGTCGTCGCCTTGACGACTGAAGGAAAGCAACTGCGCCACCGCAAGCGACCGGCGGGGCGGGGTGGAAGCGGGGGGCGGTGCCACTCGGGCGGGCAGGTACCCCCCGTGCTGCAATATCCTGGCCCCGCCCCGCTCGGCCCCTCCCCAGCCCCCGCTCGGCCCCGCCCCCTTCCTCTCAGCAGCGGCCACTGCCGCCGCCAGGGGTAGGATGAGGGGGCGCCGTGGCGGGGCTGGTGCTGCAGCCGCGCTTGCCTGATCTGGCGCCGCGGTCTTCTGCACCGCGTCTCACCGCCGCCCCGGGGCGGGCCGTCGCGGCGAGTGGATGTCCAGCGTCTGCCTTTCGCCGCCGCCGCCTGGCGCCTAGCGGGCACCGCCAGGTCAGAGACGCGTGAACGCCATGGGCTGCTGCAGCTCCACCGCGCAGGTGAGCGGCCTGCGCCCGCCGCCGGGCCCTGCTGCCCGCTCCCGGGCCCTGCTGCCCGCTCCCTTTGCCGGGCCCTGCTCTCCCGCGCTGCCAGACCCCGTTTCGCCCGCTTGCAGGCCTGCTATCCCCCACGGCTGTACTCTTTCCGCTTGTCCCTGGGTCTGCGTATTCCACGGCTTTGCATCCACTTGTTCCCCTCGCAGCTTTGCGCGCTGGTGGCCGTGCATCCCCTTATAATCCTGCTCTCCTGTGCATCACTTTCCTCCCACTCCCACCACTATAGCTTCGCTCTCCTGTGTCTGTGCTACACCTGTAGCACCACTTTCCCGTGGCTGCGCACTCGCTCGCTTGCATCCCTTGTAAATACGCTCACCCATGATTGTGAACCCCTTGCTTTTCCTTCCTCTCTCAGGCCCCCACGCCCTGCCAACAACTCTGCTCACCCACGGCTGCAAACCCATTGCTTTCCCCTCTCATAGTCCTTCTCATGGCTGTTAACCCATTTACACCTTCCTCTCCCCGGTCATAATGCATGGAACTGTGCAACATTTTGGCCCCTATGTAGTTGTTTTTTCTCCCTATGGCTGTGCAGCCCCTTCTTCACCCCCCCATAGCCTTTCTCCCACCATGCTATGCACTTCCACCCCCTGCATTGCTCTGCACACTGTTCTGTGAGCTGCTTCCCCTGTGGATCAGCATCAGCTTTTCTCTTCTTCCCCCAGTCCTGTTACGGTTTTGCAGTCTTCACCATACCCTGCGCCAGTTCTCAGCCATAGCTGCAGCTGTGTATCTCCAGCTCTCCCCTGCAATCCATATACTGCCTTGCATCCATCCTGTGGCTCTGCACTCCCTCCTCCCCTCTGCCATGCCTCCATGCACTCCCCTATATAACTCTGCACTCCCACCCCTTCCTTGCAGCTTTTTCTTTGGGGTCCCTGTTGCCCCTCCCCAGAGAGAAGCCATCTGCTGGCAGGAAACTTGCTATGTTGAGGTACTCCCTCAGGTCCACTCTTTGGAAAGGCAGGTGGTTATAATCCCAGTCCACTTACCCACTCCCATGACCAAGGGTTTAGGTGCCTCCCTGCATACTTTTCCTTGTGTGTGACTCTCTCTCCATGCACATCTATTTCCGAGCTTCTTTCTCCTTTCTTTCCCCTCCTCCCTTGCTCTGCGTTGCCCTTACTGACTCCTTTTTTTCCCCTCCAGAATGGTGCTGCCAGCCAAGGCACAATCGGGAGCTCCACCCAGTGCTCCAGTTTGCGGCTGTTTCCCGTTTTAACTTTCCCTTTGAACAGCATGACCAGGGCTATACTGTTTTCTTCTTGGCGTCTTTCTGAAGGCTGTAGGACGAGCGATCATGACTAATGCTGTGGCTGTTTGCTTGCTTGTAAATGTTAGTTTCTTTTGGCTGTGTCACTTGCAGTGGCTGAATCCAGCTTCTAGCAGACTGCTTATGTGGGAAAGTCTGTCTCTGCTGTCCCAGATGACTCATCACAGAGATGAGTTTTTTTGTGGCTCATCTGTTCAGGCATACTTTTTTTTTTTAAAAAAAAAAAAAAAGAAGGCTTTGTCCCTCCAATTCAAAACACTGCAGAGAACTGTCCGGTGGTAATAGAGAACATCCTTTCTGTACAGAAAATTTGCTGCAAAGAGGAAGGCAATCAGCTTTATGGTACATGAAGAAATAGTTTGTGTTTCAGTGGGAGATAAATGCCAAATATTAGAGGAAGATCTTAAAATTGTTTGTTTACTGCAGTAAACTGCCAATAGAGATTGGAGTCTATATTGTTTGAGGTTTGCTAAAAGGTGTGTTAGATAAACATCTGTCAGGAGTGGCTTAATGAGAGCTGATAGAGACTTGCAGTACTTGATGTTTAGAAGTAATGTTTTCCAGTATTTTCCAATGTTATTTTGTGTGATGACTATCCAAATTGTGTTTCTTAAGTGTTTAATAGTCTCTTTCTAGTTCTTTATGAATTTGAGTTTCTAGCCCGTTATGTTTTCTTCTTAAATGAAAATTCAGGGTCATTTGTGGGTAACAGTTTATCAAAAGCAGAAGAAACAGAGGACCAGATCTTTTAAATACCTGGCTTCTTCATAGATTTCAGCTAACTGGATTGTGTCGTTGTTGTTGGGTTTTTGTGTGTGTGTGGGGTGGGGTATTTTGTTTATTTTTTTGGTGAAATACGTCTCTGTTCCAGTGTGGCAAGATATGGTGCAGTAATTGAGCTTTGTACCCTGTATACATAACTGAAGTACAAAAAATCAGTTTTTAATTCCTTAGATATGAGCAATTGTGTGCCTCCTCAGGAAACAAATTAAAGGCTAGTTGCTGAATATTTTATCAGCAGCAATGTTGTCTGATACATTGATTGCAGAACAGCGTTATGTTAGAGCCTAGTGCCTGTCTTACCCTCCCTGTTTATCATTAACAATAAATGTTGTGTTCCTCATCTACCATTGTCTTTATACTTAGCTCTTTGTTTCCTCTTAAGGTTTACTTCAGCAGGGGTACGTTCAGAAGATGTTCCTTCATGTGACCCTGTCTAGCTACTACACCTTAAACTTTGACAGTCTCTTGTCATGGATGCCTCAACCTCATTCCTTATGACTTTGTTTTTCAAGGTGATTTCTCATTAAGTTTGTTCTTCATCTCTGTAGCCTATTTGTTCTTCATCTGCTAATCCCTGATACTGTTTCTGAGAGAAATCATTATGAGTTTTTTTTATTTTTGCCAGCTATCTTATCTAATTACTCCAAGTCCCTTTCTCATGACCTACCTCTTCATCTCACTTAGGGTAATGCTGTGATGGGTTGCTGAACCAGGCAGATTTCTTTGACATCATCTTCCTAACTCATACTCGATTTCATAACTCAAATATCTTTTTTTTTTTCCCCTCCATAAATGCATTTCCCAGTTCCTTTGCTTTGCAATCTGTCTAGAGTGCTGCCTTAGGCTTTTCCCTTCGCCTGTAGAATCAAAAGGTTTCCAGGGGAAAACTGATCAGAATTGGCATGTTTACCTATGCTCAGCACTCCTTCCTGCTACTTAACAGTGATGGATTCTCATGTTTTCTCTCTGCTTTTTACACCTTTAAATGATTAGCCTGATCCCAAAGCCACATTGATGCACTTTTTCTGTTTTACTTCCACATTTCTATTTTTTATCTCTTGCTGCTATCTTACTCCCTAATTTTATTCACAATCCTTAAAGATAAGAAGTCAGCTCTGGTGTGCTTCCCTCCTTTTCCAAATGCCTGAACCAAAGAATTTGTTTGTTCCTTTCATACTAAATTCATTCCTATCCAGGTTCTGTGTTCTGCTGAAGTTGCCTTAATATCTCTAGAGGTTTTTCTTGGGCAAGTTCCAAGGATTTCCCTTCTTTCTTACCCTCTTAGATCTCTACTGCTTTCAATATTATCTGTAATCTTTACTACTTGATGTCTTGTTCTCCCAGTGCTTCTGTAATCATAGAGTTATCACAGAATCATAGAATATTTTGGCTTTGAAGGGACCTTTAAATGCCGTCTAGTCCAACCCCACTGCAGTGAGCAAGAACATCTTTAGCAGGTTGCCCCATCCAAACTGACCTTGAATGTTTCCGGGAATGAGGCATCTGCCACCTCTATGGACAACTTATTCCGGTGTTTCACCAGCCTCATTGTGAAAAAACAAGAGGAAATGGCATCAAGTGGCGCCAGGGGAGGTTTAGATTAGGTATTAGGTAAAAATTACTTACTGAAAGAATGATCAAGCATTGGAACAGACTGCCCAGGAGAATGGTGGAACTATCATCTCTGGAGGTGTTAAAATGTGTAGCCTGTGGGACATAGTGATGTTGGGTTGATGGTTAGACTTGATGATATTAGAGATTTTTTCCAATCTTAATGATTCTATGATTCTATCTAGTCTAAAACTACTGTCTTTTAGCTTACAGTCTTTACCTATTGTCCTACCACAAGAGGCCTGCTAGTAAGATTGTCCCCTTCTTATAGGCCCCCTTTACAGCCGCAGTGAGGTCTTCCTTGAGCCTTCTTGTCTCCAGGCTGAACAACCGAAACACGCTCAGTCTTTCTTCATGGAAGAGGTGTTCCATGCCTTTGATCATTTTTGTGGCCCTCCTGTGGACCCATGCCAACAGGTTCATGTCTTTTCTTGTGCTGAAGACTCCAGAGCTGGACACAGTACTCCAGCTGGGGTTTTGCTAGATGACAGCAGAAAGGCAGAATGATCTCTCTCAACCTGCTGGCCATGCTTGTTTTGATACAGCCCAGGACACAGTTGGCTTTCTGGTCTGTGAGCTCATATGCCGTCTCGTGTCCAGCTTTTCACCAATATCCCAAAGTCATCCTCTGCAGGGCTATTCTCAATCCCTTCATGCCCCCTGCCTGCACTTATAGCAGGCATTGTCTCTACTCAGGTGCAGGACTTAGCATGAGTTTCCCACAGGCCTGCATATGATTGCTCTGGGTGACATCCCGCCTCCCCACATATGTCAGCCACACCTATAGTTCATCATTGTCTGCAAGCATGCACCCACAGTCCACCTATCAAGTCCGTATCCCTCCCAGTTTTGAGAGAAAGATGTTGTGGGAGTGTTATAGTTCAGATAGACAACATCCCTAGCTCTTCCCTTGTTCACTGATGTAGTCATGCTATGGTAGAAGGCCCCTAGATGGGTCAGGCAGGACTATACATGTTATGGAAGACAAAGCCAGGGATGGGGAGGAAGAACTGCCCATTGTAAGTGCAGATCAGGTTCGTGATCATCTGAAGAACCTGAAAGTGTTCAAGTCCATGGGACCCGACGGGATACACCCACGGGTACTGAGAGAACTGGCAGATGAGGTTGCTAAACCCCTCTCTATTATATTTCAAAAGTCATGGCAATCTGGTGAAGTCCCCACAGACTGGAAAAGGGGAAACATTGCCCCCACCTTCAAAAAGGGTAAGGAGGAGGAACCAGGGAACTCCAGGCCAGTCAGTCTCACCTCTGTGCCTGGAAAGATCATGGAGCAGATCCTCCTGGAGTCACTACTCGCTCAAAAGAATAGTGAAGAGGTGATTGGGAACAGTCAGCATGGCTTTGCCAAGGGCAAATCCTGCCTGACCAACCTGGTGGCCTTCTATGAGCAGGTGACAACATTAATAGATGAGGGGTGAGCAACTGATGTCATTTACCTGGACCTGAGCAAAGCCTTCGACACTGTCCCGCACCACATCCTGGTCTCCAAAGTGGTGACACATGGGTTTGATGGGTGGACCACTAGATGGATAAGGAACTGGCTTGATGGCCGCACCCAAAGAGTGGCTGTCAATGGCTCCATGTCCCAGTGGAGGCCAGTGACAAGCGGAGTCCCTCAGGGATCAGTCCTGGGACCTGTCTTGTTCAACATCTTTGTGGGTGCCATGGACAGTGGCATTGAGTGCACCCTCAGCAAGTTTGCTGAGGACACCAAGCTGTGTGGTGCAGCAGACACACTGGAGGGAAGGGAGGCCATCCAGAGGGACCTTGACAGGCTGGAGAGGTGGGCACAAGCCAACCTCATGAAGTTCAATAAGAGCAAGTGCAGGGTCCTGCATCTGGGTCGAGGCAATCCCAGGCACAAATCCAGGCTGGGCAGTGACTGGCTGGAAAGTAGCCCTGAGGAGAGAGACTTGGGGGTGCTGGTGGACAAAAAGCTCAACATGAGCTCTCAATGTGCACTTGCAGCCCGCAAAGCCAATCAGATCCTGGGCTGCATCAGGAGAAGTGTGGCTAGTAGGTCGAGAGAGGTGATCCTCCCCCTCTACTCAGCCCTGGTGAGACCCCACCTGGAGTACTGTGTCCAGTTCTGGAGCCCCTATTACAAGAGGGATGTGGAGGTGCTGGAAGGTGTTCAGAGAAGGGCCACAAGGATGATCAGAGGGCTGGAGCACCTCTCCTATGAGGACAGACTGAAGGAGTTGGGGCTGTTCAGTCTGCAGAAGAGAAGGCTCCGAGGTGACCTAATTGTGGCCTTCCAGTATCTGAAGGGGGCCTACAGGAAGGCTGGGGAAGGACTTCTCAGGATGTCAGGTAGTGATAGGACTAGGGGGAATGGAATGAAGCTAGAGGTGGGGAGATTCAGGCTAGATGTGAGGAGGAGGTTCTTCACCATGAGAGTGGTGAGACCCTGGAATGGGTTGTCCAGGGAGGTGGTCGAGGCCCCATCCCTGGAGGTGTTTAAGAGCAGGCTGGATGAGGCTCTGTCCAGCCTGATCTAGTGTGGGGTGTCCCTGCCCATGGCAGGGGGGTTGGAACTAGACGATCCTTGTGGTCCCTTCCAACCCTGAATGAAACTATGAAACTATGGAACTATTGGTTGCAATGTTTGCCCTTTTTCCAGTCACCCAGGACTTCATCTGACTGCCAGGACTTTTCACATATAGAGAGTGGGTTGGCAACTACATCAGCAAATTCCTTCAGGACTCTGGGATGCACCTTGTCAGATCCCACAGACTTGTGTATCTTCAGGTTCCTCATGTGCTCACAAACCTGACTTTACCCCTCTGGTCCCTGTCACAGTGACTTTGGTCCTCCCAGTCATCATCCCTTCCTAGTTCTCTTGCAGTGGAGAGTCTTTGCTCCCCCTTTCCTGTCTTGTGGTCCACGCACTCAGCAGGTGTGAGAAGAGGAAAAGTACTATCCTGTTGTTTTTATGTCACTGTATTCTATTATCTGATGATTTTTTCTTTGCCTCTACACTTATCTGTGCCTGTACTTACAGTCTTTCCTCCTACTTCTGTTAGCGTGCCTAGTAGTCTACCAAATTTTTCAATTTGAACTGTTACGAGTAATGCTAACTTAATACAACCATACCAGACTTTCTTCCAGGTGTGGTCATTCTTTCCTGTTGTTCCACTGCTGGTTTACCTGTTGAAGCACCTCAGTCTATGTCTTTCTAGTGCATTTCATTTTTCTGTTTCATTCTTACTCTACAAAGTTATTTCACTTCCCTCATGTAGCATCTTCTGTGATTAGTTTATCATCACAAGTAGTGTTCTTGTTTACCTCTTGTTCCTTTTCATTGTTAAAACTGTGACATCCTCTTTGTTTCTTTAGTGGCTCAGACCATTCTCCACTTTTTTAAGTGAACGTAGCTGTATTTTTTGTGTGCTTACTGTCTCTTGACAGTCACCACCTTGAAGCTTGAGCTTTTTGGGAAAACCTTGTGCAATGTCAGCTACATTATACAGTTACTGTCTTGGAGCAATCTATGTGCTCATCAATAATTAAACATGAACAGATCCTTCTAACACTTCTTTGAACAGCAGTTTCTGGCCAAAGTATGCTGTGTCATATGAGATTAAAATCCTGTAAAGGACAGGAGAATAAAAGCAATCCTGGTGGATTTCCATTCTTGCAGCACTGTTAGTTGTCAATACCTTCATGTGGTTGCAGTCCACTGTCCTACCTTGCCACATCTTTATCACAAGCTTCTCAAAATGGTTACTTCTCTTTAGGTTTGTGTCTTTCATCCATGACTATGTTGTGCAACAAAGTTTCAAAAGTGTATACTTGGTTTTGATGCAGGTAATTTGTGCTGTTTTGGAACTGACTTCTTCCTAAATGATGGAGACCTTTCCAGCAAATGGTGCCGAAGTTCTGAACTGACAGAATAATCAAACTTCTTTCAAATATTTTGTTTTATTAAAGAAGAAAAATGGAATTTGCAATCAAGTGGCAATACTCTTCCATTTATTTTTATTCTTCTCCTTCATCATTGGTATCTTCTGCTATCTCACAGCATCGGTCTATTAAAAAACTGGGTTTGCAGCAGATAACTGTTGGAGTTAATTGATCTCATGTCACCATAACTGACTGCTAGGCTGTGCTGCACATCTTTTTGGTTGAAGTCATCTGTATAGGTTTTGGTTTCTCTCTCTCCTTTTTTTTTTTTTTTTTTTGTGTGTGTGTAGCTTTTGTTTTTAGACAAGTAAACTTACTTTACAATGTAACTCAGGTTGCTCCCCGATCTAACTTATAGAATAACTCCATAAAGCTCATATTGTTATATCTGAGAAGCCAAAAATTCATAGCTCATGTAAGGGAATGTGGGGAGAAGTAGACCTTAAAACACTTTCTTTTGAAATAGCTGTGATATAGAATCCATTCTTCTATCTTGCCCTTCTGCAGTTGAATTCAAGTGGTTGATTGTAGTCAAAAGGCATTTGCTTTGTCAAATGTTATGGAAACGAGGCAGCTTAGTGGAATCTTAATGTTTGTGTTGGTACTGAGAAATGCTCTGTGTGTTTATCTTTGAAGTGTTGTGTATTAGTGACTTAATCTAAGATACCTGTAGGAGAAGTTTGAAATCTTGCTGCAAATTGCAGGCATGACTGGGATAAAGAAGGCATATGTTATTACTGTTTTTTCAAAGATGAAATACTTCCTATTATAAGAGATGAACACAGGTAATCTGTTAACTTTCCCATGAGCATTTGCTGTCAAAGCAACACAAAATAAATGTGGAGTTCGTAAGTTTTGTGTTTGTGTTTGGTGCTTCTTTTTTAAAGTCACAGTTTTGGTGAAATGTCTCACCTGAGCTGTTGTGGGCAATACAGACCATTAATTGTACTTCAGCCAGTACTTCAGTTGTCAGAAGTTCTGGCAGTGAAATGAGCATAGGGAGCATCAAACCATGCCTGTTTCATTGTAGGCATGGGTATGATAGGGAAGAAGAGCACCTGAAAAAATTTGTTGATGGGCAGAAACAGAATGAGTTGTGAATTCTACTTCCAAGAGCTAGAAAGCTTGATTTCCCTTTCCACACAGTGGCGGTAGATAAAGCTTCCATTATGGCCTCTGGCAAATAGACACAGTATGAAAGATGAAGCATGCAAGCAGGGTCCAAGAACAGTGATAATGAGTCAGGCATCTCATGAAGCTGTTGAATACAGCTGGTTGTGAGTTCTGTTAATTTCTTATGAATCATGTGGTGTCCTTTCACGAATGCTGTCACAAACAACTACACAACCTGTGCATATTATTCCTTTTGATCTTAACATGGAAATACTTCGGCTTCATAGGTACTTGTAAGTACTTTTCCAATTTAGCTGTATTTTTCCCACTGAGGACTAGATTTTTTCTGAAGTTTAGACTGTCTTCCATTTCTGTCACATCTTAGGTGTCACATTACTTCCTTTGCTTTGTCAGGTAACTCACAGATTTTTTTGTTTGTTTGTTTGTTTTAAAGCACTTCATTAATTGAAGTGCTTAAAGTGTGAAGAATATGCATGGGACATTGCATCTGTACAAGATGCAATATTGATGAGAACAGTTTTGGAAATGACTGATTATTTTACATTGTTAATAGTTAATATTGAAATCCAAAGCTTTTATTACTGTCGTCTAACTGGTGTCTAGAATGCTGTCAACCATCATACTTTTAGGTTAGTAATTGTGAGGACATGTTTAATATCATCCAGTTGAGTGCTTTTATTTTTTCATTATGAAGAAATAACAATGATTCTTATGTACTGAAGTTGTCAACCATCTTCAGGCTGTTTAAAGGTGACCTTTTCACTACCCGTCCCTGCCTTTTTCATTGTTGTTCTGACACTAATTTTTCTGCCTTTCAACTTAAATCAGTGGTTTCCTTTGTGAAAATCAAACCTTGCAAACCAACTTAACAGAAGCTGTGTATTTGTAATTTTCTATTTGAATCTTTCTTGCTTGAAGGAGCTGTTGGAAAATTGTGTAAATCTTACGCTATGCTTCTGAAAACCGTTTAGCAGAGTGCCGCCAGGTGACTCCTACCTGCTGATTAAACTGATTGCTAATTTTTGCTTCTATTTGTGAAACTGTACTGAGAGTTTTTTATGTATGAATCTTAGAGAACAAGTCTGTGTTGGTGAATATAAAATAGGGTTCTTTGAGGTCTTCCAGCCACTTTAATGTTTCAGAGACTTATGAAAAATAGATTTCATTGCATTGATTAGCCTGCTGTCTGTTGTCCCTGTTTTTTTGTTTGTTTGTTTTGTTGTTGTTTTTGTTTGTTGGGTTTCTTTACTGTAGATAAGCAATTATCATTGTGAGCAGAACATGGTTACTTATCCTCTTTTAATGAATGTATTGTAGTTAAGCAACAACTGTTTACAGCAGAAATTAACTCTGATTGGTTTTGGTTTTATTTTAAGTTTCAATCACTCTTGCTCTCTAAGTGCATTATTCGACTGAGGTAAAGAGTCTGAGTGTTGCATACAGATCCATAGAAACATATTGGAAAGGCTGTTTTGTTCAAGGTCATAGTAACCATGTCTTAGCAAACTAGGAGTCTGACAAAGCATTCCTATGAAAAATTGCAGGATAATTGCTTACTTACAAGGAAGTATGCTTATGTGATAAGCTAAGGACTTGACATATTATTTCCCTTTGACACATTCTCCTCCCACCTTCTTTTCCATAAATCAGATAGAGCCTTCTTAATGTTGGTGCCTGTTGAATCTAAGATGCCTTCAACGTTCTCAAGCGTTTCCCTCATGTTGTAGTCTTCAGTCATTTGCTGTCTTGTTATGCCAGAGTTCTGGACACATGAGTCAGGATTTTTGTACTTAAGAAGCTATGCAAGTTCCACCCCCACCACGTAAGCTTAAAGTTTTCCTGATCTTTGTTAAAAGAAACAGGATGGAAGAGAAAGGTCTGAGAAGTTTTTACTATGCTTGTGACGTCCTTTAAATGTAACTTAATGTGGCTATTGTCTTCTCAATTTACATCATAGTTCTTACATTTGCCTTTCATTCACGTTTGTATGAAAGAATACACATGGCCAGTGTATACAACAGTTAGGTCATAGTGTTTGGTGTAGCACCACAAGGATTTTATTTGTGTTAATGTGCAAATATGAGCCTCTAACCTTGCAGAATCCTCCACTAAGCAGGCATTTTGCTTTCACAAGTATTGTAAATATGATACAAAAATACCCAATGATTTGATTTTCAGTTAACAAACCCAATCGAATGTAGGATTCATTCTCAAAGAATACTTATGAAACTGCAAGGAATGTGGCTAGGAAGTGGCAACATAATTGTTTTTCACAGCAGTATTGTCTCTTAAAGAACTGTGATGTTTCTGGTCTTGAAGTCTAGGTTTAGACACTTTAAAATGATAAATACACTGTTTTAGAGAAAATTACTCACCACACATGAAGAGAGTGCATGGAAGCAGTGGGCAGCATTTTCTGTGGAATGTCCTGTGGAGACCACTAATTGGGAAGTTTGGCGGGTTTGTCGGGTGCTGGTGGTTTGGTTTTTTTTTTTTGGGGGGTGTGTGTGTGTGTTTATTGGTTTGGTTTTTATTTGTTTTGGTTTATGTTTTTGGGGTGTTGCTTTGTTTGTTTTTGGTTTGGTTTGGCTTTTGTCCTGCTGATGTCATGTTGTGATAAAACTAACATTTGGAAGCAAAGTGCATCAAACAGTGTGGTTGGACAATGTTTTACTAGTCCTAAATTTGACAATAGGAAGAAAATTAAGGAGGCGAAAGCACATTTGGAGCTTAGACTGGCCTCTGCTGTGAAGGGCAACAAAAAGTCCTTCTATAAATACATTAATAGCAAGAGGAAGGGCAAGGACAACCTCCACTCCTTGGTTAACATGGAGGGGAACATTGTAACAAAGGATGAGGAAAAGGCAGAGATACTTAACACCTTCTTTGCCTCAATTTTTACTAGCAGGACAGAATGTCTTCCAAACAGCTGGCCTGCAGAGCTGGCAGAAGGAGCCAGGGAGCAGCACAGTTTCCCTCTGTTCCAGGATGGGGCAGTTAGAGATCTCCTCAGCTGCTTAGATCCCCACAGCTCCATGGGACCAGACGGGATCCATCCTAGGGTGCTGAGAGAGCTGTCAGATGAGCTGGCCAAGCCACTCTCCATCATTTTTCAGCAGTCCTGGCTCACTGGAGAGGTCCCAGTAGATTGGAAGCTGGCCAACGTGGTGCCCATCCATAAGAAGGGCCGGTTGGATGAGCCAGGGAATTACAGGCCTGTCAGCCTGACCTCAGTGCCAGGCAAGATCATGGAACAGGTCATGCTGAGTACAATCACACAGCACTTCCAGGATGGCCAAGGGATCAGGCCCAGCCAGCATGGATTTAGGAAGGGCAGGTCCTGCCTGACCAATCTGATCTCCTTCTATGATCAGGTGACCCGCCTGGTGGATGTGGGGAGGCCTGTGAATGTAGTCTACCTATACTTCAGCAAGGCCTTTGACACCATCCCCCATAGCAAACCCTGGCCAAGCTGTCAGCCTGGACAGAAGCACACTGCGATGGGTTAGGAACTGGCTGGAGGGCCAAGCTCAGAGAGTGGTGGTGAATGGTGCCACATCCGGCTGGTGGCCAGTCACTAGTGGTGTGCCCCAGGGATCAGTGCTGGGCCTCGTCCTCTTTAACATCTTTATTGATGATCTGGATGAGGGCATTGAGTCAGTCATCAGTAAATTTGTGGATGACAACAAGCTGGGGGCAGGTGTTGATCTGTTAGAGGGTGGGATTGCTCTGCAGAGAGACCTTGACAGGCTGGACAGATGGGGAGAATCCAACGGCATGAGATTGAACACATCCAAGTGCCGGGTTCTGCACATTGGCCACAACAACCCCATGCAGTGCTACAGGCTGGGGTCAGAGTGGCTGGAGAGCAGCCAGGCAGAGAGAGACCTGGGGGTGCTGGTTGATGGTAGGCTGAACATGAGCCTGCAGTATGCCCAGGCAGCCATGAGGGCCAATGGCATCCTGGCCTGCATCAAGAACAGTGTGGCCAGCAGGAGCAGGGAGGTCATTCTGCCCCTGTACACTGCACTGGTTAGGCCACACCTCGAGTGCTGTGTCCAGTTCTGGGCCCCTCAGTTTAGGAAGGATGTTGAGTTGCTGGAACGAGTCCAGAGAAGGACAACAAAGTTGATGAGGGGCTTGGAACACAAGCCCTATGAGGAGAGACTGAGGGAGCTGGGGTTGCTTAGCCTGGTGGAGAGGAGGCTCAGGAGAGACCTTCTTGCTCTCTACAACTACCTTAAGGGAGGTTGTAGACAGGCAGGGGTTGGTCTCTTCTCCCAGGCAATCAGCACCAGAACAAGAGGACACAGTCTCAGGCTGTGCCAGGGGAGGTTTAGGCTGGAGGTTAGGAGGAAGTTTTACACAGAGAGAGTGATTGCCCATTGGAATGGACTGCCCGGGGAGGTGGTGGAGTCACCATCACTGGTGGTGTTCAGGAGGAGACTCGATAGGGCGCTTGGTTGCATGGTTTAGTTGATTAGGTGGCGTTGGATGATAGGTTGGACATGATGATCTTGAAGGTCTCTTCCAACCTGGTCTGGTCTGGTCTATTCTATTCTAATATTTTTGTAATTTGGAATTTGTAGTCTTCTAGTAAGAATAAAGTCTGAGAATGTTTGACTAGGTTGACAAGTAGAAAATTCAATGTAGTAGCTGCAAAGTACAGAATCACCCTGGGGTGGAAGGGACCCCCAAAGGTCATGCAGTCCAACTCCTCAGCAGTCAGCGGGGACATCTCCCACCAGACTAGGCCTCCCAGAGCCCTGTCAAGCCTCACCCCAAACGTCTCCAGGGATGGGATCCCAACCATGCTTGTGGGCAACCTGCTCCAGTGTATTCCCACCCCCCCCACCCTCCCATGGCCAGGCCCCGACATCCAATCCAAATCTTCTCTTCTCCAGTCCCAAACCACTACCCCTCATCTCATCACCCCAGGCCCCTAGAAACAGTCCCTCTGCAGACCCACCTCTGGCACTGGAAGACCCAAAAGTGAAGCTGTTAGGCTCTTTTTTTTTTTTTTTTTTTTTTCTCTCCTGTCGTTGGGGCTTATTTTTGTTTGGTTAGTTTTGGTTTGTGGCTTATTTTTGTTTGGTTAGTTTTGGTTTGTTTTGTTGGTGCTTTTTTTATATGTGTGACTGCTTTTTTATTAATGATTAAGAACCACAGAAATACAGAATATAAGTTGAAATGGATATTTCAAATCCTTGAAAATTGCTGTGATATATAAAAAATACTCGTATTTATTGCAGCTCCCTATTAAGTGCTTAATGTGTAATGGAAAAAAGAAGTAAATACTTTGAGAATTAAAAACTTGGCTTTTGTTGTCAGATGATCTTATTTCTAAAGTTTAAGACATAGAAAGTGCACTGATAGTGTCAGATCTTTAATCAACTGTGTTATGTTTCAAGATAAATACTTAAGTTGTAGACTGAGGTGGAAGCATGTAGCAAAGGAGTTTAAAAAATATTTAACATGATTCACTGAGAACATGAGTAGAAGATAATATACAACATAGCATATGTCAGATTTGTAAGTGAAGTGTCTACATAAGTGTTTCCAGGGTAAACATCTTTATATTACACCATCAGGAGTCTTGTAAGTGCTGTCTTATGTGCTCTCAGTTTTGTATTTTATGTAATAAGTCCTGAGTACTGTGTGTGGAGTACAAGAGCGTTAGTGGATCCAGGTGTGGATGCGTTGAATTGGCAGTATGTTTCATCTCTGAAGAGAAGCAAAGTATAAATTCATAAAGCATGCAAAAAGTATAAATAGCATAATGCATAAAGTGGGTAACCTTTAAAGAAGTATTACACCATCAGCAAACTTTCCTAGTAAGAACTCTTGAGTTTTGTTCTTGAAAAGGGCAGATGAATCTTTTCAGAGGATGAGACATTGACAAACAAGTGGTGATGTGGAGCTATTAGGCAAATAAGGACGTAGGTGCTTATAAGTAAAGCACTAGCATGTGGCTCTCAGTAAAGTCTAAAAGCATGGCTAACATCTGCTTTGCAGTAAATTGAAAAATAAAGTGTTTTGTAATGAAATTGAAGCAGAAATTCCACAAGAATGAATGTTGGACACCGTTGTGATTTTTGTGTTCTCTAATGCAGTTTCAGAGGTGTTTGGACTTGTTATCCAGAGAATAGTGTCATCATGGAGGTCACTTGCAGGGAACAGTGTTGTCTTCGTTTTTTTTCTGGAGATGTCAGTGCTTGCAGCTCTAATAGTATTACAGTAACAAGCTCACCTGTCCTTGGAAGTGGAAGGCATAGTTCCCATTCTGTAAATCTGGGGGAATTCAAACATCTGCCTCCAGGAGAACACTATTATCTCCTTTTCCCCAGAGGTAGGTACCTGACAAGTCTATGTTAAGAATTTTTTGGCCATGTTTATGGAGATGTTTCTACTGATCCAGCTTAGTTCAATCTTCCAGGGAACAGGTACAGTTTAGTGCAGTAGAAGTCTGGATCTTCTGTGCTGTGTTCCTCCTCTAGTAATGGAGTAATACCGATAATTTGCTGTACAGTAAATTGCTTTTAGTGTAATCCTGAGAAAATCATCTGAATTTGTGATGCACTGCTGTAAGCTACCACTGAGTGCTTTATCTGAAGAGGTCATGGACAAGGAGGTCTGTAGGTGATGATGAGCAGTTCAACTAGGGCAAATTTGCACAATATTATTTGGCTTTGTGGTGCCCTCAGGTTTTCTGTAAAAATTTGTAAGATAGTTGATGAACTCCTGAACCAAAGATTATTTAAAATGTTTCAAGACTTGCTTTGGACACTTTTCAGCATGCATTCACCACATAAAGATTTTAGAGAGAGAGAGAGTTTACTGGAGTTCCTGCTTTTGTTCTCAGAAATGTACCTGTGTGTTGAAGCCATTGTGGGGTTTTTAGCAGTTTAGATTTGTTGGAAACAGTGTCAGCCAATGTTCAGAGTAATAGAAGATCCTACAATAGTTATATACTTACTCTCCTTAGAGGTAACAAACAGAGAGCTTCATATTGGCACTCTCAGGGACATTAGGCTGTATTTATTTGTGAAGGTGTTAGAGTATATCCATGTGTCTCCTCCCCCTCTCAGAAACTCTGGAGTTAGATTAGCAGATTAACAGTTGCAGGACTGCTCTTCCTCGTGACCAGAGAATCTTCCTGTAGGATTTTGATGGGACATCCTTTGTCTTGGTCTCTTTGAGACTCATTTTGGTAAAAAAATGGGGTTGTATTTGTTTGTTCTGGTTTGGTTTTAATATTTCTGTCCTTAGCTTTCTGAATGAAGTTTTGATATGTTGTAGAAGCTGTGTGTTTGTAGGCAAATAGTCTTATACCCTCCAGTTGCTACCTTAAACTCATTAGCCATCACTACAAGATTTCAGGATTTTTCTATTGTCTTTCTCTTGATGGTGTGACATCTTCCATTGATGGCAAAGTCTGTCCTTATTCTGGCCCTATTCACATCTTTGCTCCTTACCCACGGCTTGATTACCCATATACATAATACTGCACATTATCTACATGACATCTTGCATCAGTCACTTGGGTTCTTGCGTCAGTCTCAGCACTCCCAAACTGTACATTGCATGAGATGTTTTGTGTTTAAGGGAAAACTTCTATAGCTCCTTGTATCCGTAGTCTCCTGCTGACATGCTGGTGTTTAAATCTTTTTTGTGTGTGCTTTTATATGTGTGTGTGTTACTTTGGTTGAGGCAGGTGGGTGCTTGTATGGCAGCATCCAGTACAACTGCTGTAGTTAAAAGTGTTTTTGTGCTACGCTGATACCTGTAAAGATGTATATTCCAGTATGCAGAAGAGACATAAATGTAAACCTGCCTTTTGGTGCTGCAGAGGTAAATTTTTGAAAGTGGTAGTTGGGAAGGAAATCTGGAGGGGGCAGATTTCTGTGTTTGTGTTTATATGACTGGATGCCGTGAATACTAAGAAAACAGTCCCTATTTATTTTGCTTTTGAATACAAGTAGTTTGTCTGAATTCAACTAGAAAACCCAACAGTGAATGTACTGATGTACTTCACACTTCTGCAATGGAAACCCTAAATTTGGATACTTAAATTTGGAGTTAAAACTGTGCTTAACCCAACAGTTCTGAGTTATTTTTGAAACGTGTTGAGTTTGCCATCTTCTGCAAAATGGACATATGTAAAAGTCTGAACACACTCATTTGGGTTCTTGAATAAATAATTTAAGATCAGCACAGAAGGCAGGAAGTACTCCCAAACTGAAAGTTTGTGTTGGAAGCAGAGGCTCTTTTGCCTACTTTTCACTCTTGACTGATAGTACTTCTGTCATGAGAGTGCGCAGGTAGTCCTGGGCTTTGTTAATGGCAAAGATACACATAGAAAGCATAGCATAAATTATGAAAGTTCTGTTTTAGGAGAAAATGTAATGAAATAATTTCTAAACATTTTCTTTTTCCTCTATGGTATCTGGATTTCTTGCATCAGCAAATACTCTGAAGGCTTTGAATTTGTCTAAGAAAAGGCCAAAATCAGTAGAAGTACTGGTTTAGGATTGCAGGCAAAGCATATCTGCTGTAATTTTATGAAGCATCGTTTCTGAACCACAGAACAAACTGTTTTTTTGAGACCTTATGTTGACTATAGCTTAGCCATTTGTGTTGCCCAAGCTTAAATATCACAGACTGAGTAAATATCTAAGGATGTACAGTAGACAAGGTGTGCACTACGGAGTCACCCACCAGCATCAAAGATAAGGGTGAATGGTTGTGAAGCTATAGAAGATTAAGAGAAAGTTGTAGAAAGGTCTGTAGAGAAGAAAGATTGGACAAGCTACTGGAGGAGGTGTTATAAGTTGCATAGTTTCATGACATGTTTATATGCTAGGTAGTTAAATTGAAGGCTGGTTAAGTGTCTAGTGTCTTGAGTTGCTTCCAAGGACATTTTTTGTTTAAAGTAGCTTCCTCATTTTTTAAATTTTTTTATAATATATTCTGAAGCAGACTAAAGCACACAGATGCAGAATGAATTCTTCTGTGTACCCTTCTGTGTGCTATACCATGGCATATCAGGTTTCTTTTTGACATACAAATTACAGTCCACTTAATAAATAAAATGGATTACTTAGCGTAACTGTAACTAGTCAGGCAAGCTGACTCTTTGCCAGAGCTATTCCAGAGGATGTCCAGTGGCTTTAAAAAAATCCTATTAAAAGATTTTGTTTGCAGATGGCGCAGAGAGGATAAAAAAAAAAACCCTAACAAAGCAAACAAAGGACACTATATGGTGCATCTTGCCTTTCCCTCTTCTGTCAAGGGCAGCTTACTCTTAAGGTGCAGCTATAGTTGAAATTTATCTCTGCTGTTTATGAAAGTAAATCTCTAAAGAGTCCAGAGCACTTGAAGTGGATTGAGAAATAGGAGGCATGAAGTTTTACATATTTTATGCAGTTATGATTATGCTAATAAGGAGAATATGGATGTCACAATCTCATTGTTTGAATAACATGTTGTTTTCTGTTCCTAGCAGCTCACATCTAAAACCAGTTTTGTTGAATGACTGGAGCAGAATGCATGTGACCTAGCACCTTTTACTTCTGGTTGAGTAAAATAAAAAGAAACTTGAATGATTTTATGTAATTTTCCTTAATACAAGACTGCAGAAGTAGCATGGAATTTCCTTAATGCGACGACTGACTACTTAGAAAATGGTACTTTTTGGAGCATGGTGCATGCAAGACTTTTTTTATATTGTACCCAGTTTGTAGTATTCTAGTGGTAATATTTGAAAGGGTTGGTTTGGCCTTGTGAATTAGGAAAAACAAAAGCCATGAATACTGAAGGCTCATCTTGCTGATACCAAATGTATTGGATACTGTAACTTTTGCTGATAAAACAATCTGAAAATGCATGCTAGGGTTAAAAGATGTTGACATTTCATCCAGTCATTCTGTTTTAGTTCTGTACTGAGATTTGCAACCTTATCAACAAAATCTTGAAAATGCTCCAAAATTTGAATAGGTTACTCCTTTTGCTCTGTCTCTGAAGAGAGCTGTTCTGTGTTCTTCCTATATCTCCTATGATAGTGAGAACATATGAATATTCCCTTTAATTGATAGGGGAATAAAATGATAAATTATGTAATTTTATTCCTCAAGCATCAAAACAATGTGTGCAGATTTTTGGTCCTACTAGACAGGTGTAAACAGTCAGTATTTGGGAAGTAACTGAAAAGGCTTGTCTATGTAAGTGGGTGTTTTTAAAAATGCCTATAATCTATAGTTATAATAAACAAATTCTGATACAGTAGTTAGTTTTGTATTAAAGCCACTACCCATTAATTTCTTAAAATCATTCTTTTCTTATAACACTTGGCCCAGAAATAACAGACTTAAATTATCCTAGTAGTGTATACACACTTGAGAAATTTTACCTCATCATCAGCAAACTGAATTGCTTACAGCTGCTCTTTATACTTAGCAATAGAACCTCTGTCAGGGAGTATTTCAGCCTTTAAGTACAAGACTTTCCTTTCTGGCACCTGGGCAATAGTGACAAGGGATTTCAGATGTTAAGCTCAGCTGCCTTTTGGCAAGTAGAGAATCATTCCTTTAACAGCAGTTTGTTACCTCCTTTGTATGTCCACTGTGCTTGTTAAATGTGTTAATACTGTTTTAAAATATAAGAACTTTTGCAAAGTTTAACCTTCTTGAAGAGCAGATCACTGGAAGGTAGCTGTGAGGTAGCAGATACTAATCATGCATTAACTTTTTTTTTTTATATATTAATAAAAAAATTAGTGAAAATAACCTGTTCCATGGATAAAATGCCTGTACTTTCCTGGTTAAATTACCTGTTATCTGTATAAATAAATATTTGTTGATATAGCTTCCAGTGGAGGCACCTTTTTTTGCAGTGTCTTTCATGTGCTTTACTCTTTAAAATTTTCAGCCAAGCTGCTTTTGTTACATTGGACTTTAAAGATAAATCCTGATATATATATTAATGCCCTGGAGAAGAATTTTCTGCCTTTTTCAATTATGAGAAGAAGATAATTTAAAAAGTGGTGTTAACCTCCTCTCTTCTCTCACAAGAGCTCTAAGCGAGAGTGGAAGCCTCTAGAGGACCACAGCTGCACAGACGTTCCATGGCTGCTCTTGTTCATCATCTTCTGCTTAGGAATGGTGAGTAAGACTTAAAGGTTTCTGTGAATGTTTTATAGTTCAAGAGTTTACATTAATTGGAAAGAAGGTTTAAAGCCCTTCAGTAACTTACTTACTTGGTAAGGTCAATGTATACTGGCATGGGCAGTATCACCTGTAGAAAAGAAAGGTGTGGTATGGGTATATTAAGAGCCTTTGTTAGGGATCCTTAACTTACTGTTTCTGCCAATTCTTCCTCCAGCTCCTCTTCCCCTGAAACTCTAGTTTCATTTGTGAGTGAATTTCAGCATGGTGAGGTTATCACTTGACTGGTTCCTTTTGGGACTCTGGATGTCCCAGAAATGGTAGCTTTGAGTCTGATAAACTGTTCTGTGAATCTCAGTAAACTTTACTGATAAACAAAGATCTGACTATCAAACAGGTGACTGTTGTTTTTTGGATGCATAGTAGGAACACTTGCTATTAGCAACCTTGTTACTAAGGTTTTTATTTGCAAATTATCCCAACTTTGTCCTGTGTGATCATTCTCAAGGCAGCTTCACAGCATTGTGTGCTTTATATTGAAATCACAAACCCTTAGGAGCTTCAGATTAGTGAAAACTGGAAGCAAACTTCTTTTCTATCTTACTTTTTGTTTTGTGGACTGTTTTGTGGACCTGTGTATGCTGCTCTTCCTAAACAGTGATTGTGAAAAGCACAGTACTTCCTGAAACAAAGGTCTTTTTGTGATTGTCATTTTCCTGCCTTCCTTTATTTTCCCTGGTTACTCAGTCTATACCTACCTGTTCCTCCAATTATAAGTGAGTCTATTCTGAGTGTCCCAGTTTTTCTTGTCTAAGTAATATGATATACAGAGCAATTATCCTCTTGGGTCAAATACCCTGTTAGTTACTGTTCTAGAAGACTTCAGTTGATGGGTCAGTGTGGGGTCAGGAGGGCATCCTCAGACTGTTGTAAATTAGCTTAGATGACAGGGGAATCACACGATTTCCCTTACCCTTTCTGGAGGGAAAAAAAAACTTGAACCACCCAAGAAACTGAGTACTATTGTATGTAAAAATGTGCTAGCTCATATCCTTGACAGAACAGTCAAGGATATGAGAAACTGAAAGTGAGTGCTGGAAATCAGCTTTAATTAATACTTGTGATTGCTTTTTTGCTTACTTTGCCCTTGTCTTCACTTTGAGTATTAAGTCTGTAAGTGCATTAGTCGTTGTCAAGAGAAAGCTAATGACCAGCTTGCTGTCTGGAACTTCTCTATAGTGATAGCCTGTTTGTCAGAGAAGGTCACTTTCCATATATCTTCAGACTTACAAACCACCCTCATTTTAACTGTTCCATGTCAATTTCGTTACCTGCTGTCATCATCTCATCTGATCCTGTCACTGCCATCTGTTGCTCCACATACTTGTTTCAGCTGTTTACTCTGCTTCCTCTTCTGGAATCTTAGCTTGCCTCACCTGTAAAACAGCTCATTGACATTAGTGGAGTTGACTTAGAGAATGACACACAAGAGACTCAGTAAGTTTCTTGTATTATGCTTCTATTCTGGCGCGCCTGACACAGGTAGAATCATTTCCAAAGACCTGTGTATCTTCAGAGAGTTTTGGGCAAGCTTTTATACAAAAAGTTATCTGTCTATAATGACAGGGGTCCAGATGCTTCCTTATCTATACAAAGCTTATCTATCTAAAATAGCAGATGTATACATATCATGCAGGTGTCCTTTATCTTATACAAAAGATCATCTTGTCCAAGACTAACAGAAGTAAATCACTGAAAAATCCTGCTATTCCTTATCTATCCAAAGGCTGTCTGCCAACCCCTCTCCCCCTCCCTGCATTCCAGCATTTCAGCTAACAAGCAGAGAATTCTTATCAACTCTGTTATTCTGTTAATGAGACTTTTCTGTTCATCAGAGTGAGCCAGTGTTCACTTCTTGTTAGTGGTGATGCTAGAGACCTGATGATTGTTTTGGGCTAATCATTTGTTTGCATAGTCAGCAACTTAATCTTGGTTTTCCAAGAGAAACATGTCTGGAAGTTCACAGCAAGACCTGCCTGATGTAGGGTATTTTCCACATTATTCCATCTAAGCCATTATCATCTCTTGCTCTGTCTCTGTTTCTTTCCTGCTTCTGAACCTAGTATCTGGAATCATAGTGTCCTTGATCTGGTCCCTTGCTTTGCAGGATTTCCTTAAAAGGACCTTAGGTCTGATAGCCTCTTCATTCTACTTTTGAATGCACTTAATTTGAAGGAGATAAAGATATCATAAAGAAATAAAATCAGAATGGTCTGGAATCCTCTAAGTTGCATACTAACCCACAATAACTTCAAGTCTGCTTGTATCTTTCTTTTGTTGCCTGTCCTTGGCCTCCTTGTGCTTCATGCATGACTTGCTGACAGTGTAACTTCCAAAAAACATGCCTACAAGATTCTTAACTATGCTTGGATAATATGCAGTGTAGGTGTCTGAATCCTCTTTTGACTTGCATTCAATTTCATAGTTGCACCACAGTTCTCTTTGGATCATCCTTGTGGTTGGTTTATTTTTTTCCACTCTGTTTTCTTTAATAAAAGCCTCCTCTTAGAAACAAAGGAATTAAACTGACTTTTCCCAGATATCAAACAGAGCATTACTAAATTGTGCCTTTCTTTTTTTTTTTCCTCCTCCAGGGTTTTATCTGTGGCTTTTCAATAGCTACAGGAGCAGCTGCAAGACTGCTTTCAGGATATGACAGTTATGGAAATATTTGTGGACAAAAAAATGTCAAAGTGGAGGGAATAGTTAACAGTGGTCTGGACCTTACAAACAAGAAGTGAGTATTTACTCTTTCAGTTGCTTCATTCTGTTAGACAGGAAAGGCAAAACCTCTTTTTGAGGGTGGTTTTCAATAACATGGGAAAGCTGATGTGATAACTCATTCCTACTTGTCCTCTTCCACACTTCTCACCTAGAGAACAACAATCTTTTTTAACACCCAATGACAGCACATGAAGATTGTATGTTGACAGACATGCAATATGAGTTCTGCTAAGACATTAAGGAATTTCACTTTCTCAAAATTCCCTGCATGAAATATATGCTGTCAGGCTACTAAAGAATCTTATTTATTAGAGTTTTAGGTGTGACAGGTATTCTCAGATTTGAGAGCAGGCCTTGGAGATCTGTGTAGAAATGGTTCAATTTTAAAATATGCTCAGTTTCTGCCACTGAGGTGAGATGGGATATATCTCACACATCAAAATAAGACTTCAAAATCTAAACTAAGCAGAATATCCATAAGTTGCTTTTGGAGAAAATATGCAAACAAAATGCACAGCTCTTACTAAGCAGTGTCAAAACACATACATTACAGCCAGCACAGGTATCTTCTGTGCAGAAACACATCATGATGCAGTAGCACTGCTGGAGCTGAGTAGCAAGAATGCTGGTCTGACAGGTTGAAAACCTGTGGATGTCTCTTGAGGTCCGTCTGCCAGTCACTGATTAGAGTGTATCCGTACAACCTGGATGACTTCAGAAAGTAAGCTATTTAGTCTAACCTGAGAACAATGGTGTATTAGTTAACAGGAAAAAAAAAGTTTCTTTAACTGTGAATTACTTGTAAGAACTAAAAAGTCTCTAATTTCTGAGGATGATGGCCTCTGCCCTTTCAAACTAACAGAAAATCCATAAATTGTGTGATTTTGCAAGGATGCTTCCCTAGAATCTGCTAATTTTGAATTGTTGTACTAGAGGTTTCTAAATATGTATTTTATAATTTAGGCTAGGTAATGATTGTATTAGCAGATTCAGAGCAAAATAAAATAGCCTGAAATGTCTTGTAGATTTCTTCTGTCAAAAGAATGCTTTCTTAAACTTTATCACAGCTTCCAGAAGGGTTGGATGACTCAAAACTTCTGCAGCATAATTTTCTTACTTATAAATACTGTAACATGTTCTAAAATCATGTGAATTCAGCATTAAATTGCAATTCTTGCATTGTGAGAGAAAATACAAATTTCAGAATTAGAATTTTAAACACCTTTAGAAACAAATGGTGTTTCAGTTGGTGCGAAGGTGCAGAAACTTGAGATACTTCACTGAAATGTAACAATTAATAGTGTTAATATTCTCCTGCATGTGACAAAAGTCAGGCCACCATGAGAAGAAATATCTACCACTGGTAAGTGATTTCATTTTGTAAAGGCAAGACTGATAGAAAATAAAAACAGAAACTGCTTTTAACACAGTCAATAGACTGCACATTCCTTGTCAGTCTTAAGATTCAGAAGGATTCTGTTTTTGTAATAGTGTAGCTTGAGACGTGACCTAAGCATGAGAATGGATATACTCATGTGGAATATCATCCTATTCATTTGGTTACAAGTGGCAGAAAACCTACCAAGATACATTATTCTATGTCTGCTCACAGTGAAGTTCCTGGTTCAGGCTAGGGTACCCAGCTTTGGAAGACACCAGTTTTTACATAAACAAGTGGTCATTTCCACCCTCACACCCTGTAGCTTTTTTAATTTCCTTGGCAATCTTCTGGGAGAAATGATCTGCTTTCTTGAAACCATCTGTCTCTAGCAGATGGAGTTTCTGCAGTGTTTGAGGTGCAGTTTGTGAGAGTATATCAAGATATTTTATAGGAGTACTTTTCATACTATAAAAATAAACTCTTCTTCCTGCCTGTACATTTCAGTTTATGTAGGGAAAGAAGGGACTTTAAGGTCTACACCTATGGTTCTGTAAAGATTAAGTTATTTCATGCTGCTTGCAGGGTAATTCAGTCTTAATTTCCTAGTTCAAGTAAAAAGTCTAAATCATATGTAAAAATAACATGTTCTTTGTGAATGACAGCAAAGCAAGGTGCTCTAATGAGGAAGTGAAATGGATGTGGTTTGTGTGGGTGTGGAAATCAAGGCAGTAAAGGTGAAGAGCAGAGTCCTCAAAGGGTGAGACTTGGTCTGTGCATGTCAGATAATCCGAAACCAGTGAAATGAAATGTTAGGAAGGAGGACTTCACAGCCTGGTCACATCAGCAAGCACTAAATGAGACATCTTTTTATTTCTACAAAGAAAACACAGTACAGCTTTGATACACTGTACTGTAGAGCCAGACATAGGATTATAGTCTAGGTAGTGAATTCTTGTTAAACCTATCTGCTTCACATAAGCTCCTTGCTTTTAAAGTTCTAGCAGTTGTAAGGGAGTTAAAAATGACCCTTTATTCAGAAATAAATAATTGCTGTGACAGTCAAATAAAAGTCCCTGAAGTGCTAGTTGTCTGATTTTTCATCACCATTAACACTTTGCTGCTTGGAAAGGATTCAGTTTGTGCTGCTCATTCAAGTACTAGATGATGTGCATGTTCTACTGTAGTGAAGAGTTAGGGTGGCCTTCCATCTTAATACATGCCCTTAACTCAGGAAAATGTCTGGGGTTTAAGTAGTGGGAAAACCTAGGGAGAGTTCGCTGCAGGAATACAGAGAATTTGGGTGAGTGAAACTGTAAATGCCCTGCTACTAATTTGTTTACAGTGGGTGTGAGCACTTATCACAACAATGCAAAGTGAATTAAGATGCTTATAGATCAGAGCACACAGTCCTGTAAAGTACTTATTTGCCTTTAAAAAGGTGCCTTGAGGACTGATAGGAGATCAGTGGCACTAGCAAATCAAAATGCTGTAAGCTAAAATAGGCCTGTTCATAGATTTGTCACAGTGTAGTGTACAACATGATGGTACTTTATCTTCCTGTTTTTGCAAGTGAAGACTACTGTGTTTTTCCTGGACATAGAAGTAATAGAATACTTGTCTAGTAGGCTAGTAGTCAGAAGCCAAAAGTGGTGATGTCTTTTTCTAGTTTTTTTTTTTTCCTTAACCAGAGTATTTTTAATTACTTGACTAGTAATCTGGATTTTTTTTCAGAAGTGAAAAAATGAAACATGCTGCAATATAAGCTCAAAATGGTAATAAAGTATAAGAGCAGCTGTCCTATAGGATCTGTTAAAATGATTTTGCATTTTGAAAAATTGTACTGAATTTAGTTTTGAACTACACACCTCATGATCACAGTATCACAGTATCACTTAGGTTGGAAAGGACCTCGAGGATCATCGAGTCCAACCTATCAACACAGACCCCATGCCTAGACCATGGCACCAAGTGCCACGTCCAATCTCCCCTTGAACGCCTCCAGGGTCGATGACTCAACCACCTCCCTGGGCAACCCGTTCCAATGACGAATGACTCGCTCGGTGAAGAACCTCCTCCTCACCTCGAGTCTAAACCTCCCCTGACGCAGCTTGAGACTGTGTCCCAATGGATGTGATGGACCACTTTGACATTATTTTTCAAACACTATGGCTTTTGAAAAGTTAAACTCTCCTCCTTATTTTTCTTTTATGTATAGGAATCAGAGTAAAATTGAAGATGAGGTTTAAATTCCCGGTTTTTAATATGAAGACAGGAGCTAGACATACTGAAAATTACACGCAGTTACTTCTACTCAGGGAGCATTTTCATCCTATCATATTTCAGAGGTTCTTTTATCAAACTTTGATTTTCAGGAAAGCGAATTGATAGGATCAGAAGAATCATAGAAACCTAGAATAGTTTGGGTTCAAAGGGACCATGAAAGATGATTTTGTCCAACCCCCCTGTCATGGGCAAGGACATCTTCAGCTTAGTCACATTGCTCAAAGTAATTTCTTTTGGCCATTAAATTATAGCTTTGACCTTGAGCAGTAGGATGGATTCTAACTTGTTAATGTCAATGTTCAGGTCTTTGTATTTTTAGGTAGTGTATGTTAAGGGACATTTGGAGAAGTCTCCTATTTGGCCACTGTAGACCAGGCCAATATACCCCAGGATCTCTGCCTGGCCTAAGCCATGTGAATACACAGGCACACATGGGACACTGACATGTCTGGGTACATGGACTGGATGGACGTGTACCTGATGAATTGGGTCCTGGAGAGGGCCATGAAAACTATCTGGGGGCTGGAACACCTCTCCTAGGAGGAGAAGCTGAGGGAGCTGGAGGTTTTTCAGCCTGGAGAAGGCTCCAGGGAGACCTAATAGTGGCTTTTCAGTACCTGAAGCAGGCCTACAAGAAGGCTGGAAAGGGACTGTTTACAAAGACCTGGAGTGATAGGATGAGGAGCACTGGTTTTAAATTAGAGAAGAGTAGATTTAGTTTGGACTTTAGGAGGAATTCTTTGCCATGAGGATAGTGGAACACTGAAACAGGTTGCCCAGGGAGGTTGTTGAGACCCCATCCTTGGAGATTTTCGAGGTGAGGCTTGACAGGGCCCTGGGCAACCGGATATGATGGATGAAGTCCCTGCTCACTGCAGGAGGATTGGACTGGATGACCTTTGGAGGGGTGCTTTGATGGGGTGCTTGGTGCCATGGGTTAGTTGTTTAGGTGGGTTGGATTGGTTTATGATCATGAAAGTCTCTTCCAACCTTGTTTATTCTAAAAAAAATAAAATACAATGAAATTTTCTAAAAAAAATAAATCCTTCCAACCCTTCTAACCCAAACCTTTCTACGATTCTATGGCTAGCACTGACAAGGCTCTGCTTTCAATAGTGCCCACAGTGCAGGACTCACAGGACAAGCACAGCCAGCCACGTCTTCTCATGGGCTGGCAGAGATGAAGTTCGCTAGTGCAGCACACACATGACACTTTCCAGGTTCACAACCGCCCATGCATTTGTGTATCGCCAAGAACCACCACCACAGCTCCCTCTGCTCTATACCAATGTACTTAGGGCCACTTCCCTGGTCCAAGGTCCCTTTACCTACCCCATAGGTCTCCGCGTCTTGGCAGCTGGTCAAGCTTGGTACTCACTAGCAAACATTCAGGTGCTTTTCCCACAGGCCACTCCACACTCACTCCCAAAAAACCTCCTGGTACAACTTGGAATTTGTGGGTGAGTCTGGATTGGAAAGGACCTCCAAAGGTCATCTAGTTCAACCCTCTCTGCAGTAAGCAAGGGCATCCTCAACTAGATTAGGTTGCCCAGAGACCTGTTGAGCCTCACCCTGAATATCTTCAGGGATGAGGCCGCAACCACCTCCCTGAGTAACCTGTTTCAGTGCTCCACCACCCTCATGGTAAAGAACTTGTTCCTAACATCCAATCTAAATTTATTCTTCTCTACTTTGAAGCCAGTGCCCCTTGTGCTGTCACTACAGACCTTTATAAACAATCTGTCTCCATCCTTATTGTAGGCTACCCTCAGCTACTGGAAGGTCGTTATTAGGTCTCCCCAGAGACTTCTCTTCTCCAGGCTGAACAACCCCAACTCCATCAGCTTGTCATATTCCCTCAATAGCTGGCATATAATCCCTGTAGTGCTTGCATTATCTATGCACATGGGATATGGAGTGGAATTATGCAGAGTGTGATTTAAGAAAAAGGGTTTAGTAAAAGGATAGGGAGGGCACACTGTAGGGATTGGGCACTGACCGACATCAGTTTATATGCAAACATTCTCTTTTACATTTCTTTGTTGTGTTTGTTGCTGTTGTGTTCTTGCTTGTAGCTCCTTTGGATACCCCTATAGGAGCAGACATGCCTTCCACAAACCCTTACAATATGGAATAGCAGCTGCAGGAACTTGCCCTAATGAAAAGGAAACCCTAACAGGAGTGTCCAGTAAACACCAAGTATTTTAGGTCTTGGTATCAGTATTTTCTTTGAAATGAAGGAAACCTGTAGGAATTTGAAAGACTTGTTCAATTTCAGAAGAGAAAAGCATTCTATGCCTGTATTATGAGAGTACTGTGGGGTCAGCATTTGTGATGAAATGCACGTAGCCAGAAGAAGACACTGGCTTGAAAGTGCTAATGCACTTCACAGAGTATTTTTTTTAAATGACAGTGACTCAATCGTAGAGAATTAGCAGACAGAATTTCTTTAAAATACTGCATTTGCACATTGGATCCTTCCACTTGAAATATCTGAACAGCTTTTATTTCAAAATAAATACTGATCTGCTCAGTTACATGGACCGTTGGTGTGGAAATTCACTCTAAAGCAAAAACCTGTTCTTAATTACTGGTATGATGTGTATTCATTAAAACAGCCATGGACTTTTCAGAGTGTAAGTATAATCTCATCTGGTGTGTTGAGCTCTTTTTTGAAAAAGCTGGAAATCTTGAAGTCAAGTTTAAGGTTGTAGTGAAGATTTTGTGAATGCTTAGATTCCTATCTGTGAAGAAACATGGTAGAATTTCTGCTGCTTTAATGAACAGTATTATTTGGATGGACTTAGATCTGGTAGAGTTAACACCCTTTATGTGTGACCCTGGAGTATATAAATGTCTGTATATTTGTGGCACATATATTGAGTCCGTTAATTCTTTCGACCCACACTGTTATGATAGTATCAAATTTCCTGTGTTTCTGGGGAGAGTGGAGGTTAGTCCTGGCTAAACTTTGTAATTTGAAATGAAATTTATTGTGTTTGTAAAGTAAAAGTAATTTATTTTTTTCAATTTCCCAGGTATGTGTTCTTCTTGGATCCATGCAACATTGATCTAGTACATCAGAGGATCAAGTCTCTTGCTTTGTGTGTATCAGCTTGCCCAAGGAAAGAACTAAAAACTCTGGCTGATATTCAGAAATTTGCAGAAACTAATGGTATGCAAAAAGCAAGTCTGGTTTTGTTCATGTATCAAATACTTTCATAGTACTTTTTTTTTTTTTGTGCATTATCTGAACTAAAAATGAAATACACAGGGAGAAACATTTATGGAAATCATGTCATTGTTATTAAGCTAAAACTTTGCTCAGTTTTGTGGTATTGATACGATTTTGTCACGTGTTGGACAGTTTTAAAAGGTCATTATTAAAACAGAAGTACAAAGTGTAAAAAGAATTTCAGGGAATGTCTATAGGCTATGTTCTCAACTCCTATGGAAATGTTCTGATGTGCTGCTCAGCAATAATGCTCTTGAAATGTCCTCATGTATATGGGTTTAATGAGAGTGCTGCTACTATTGAATGGTATTTCCTGCACAGAGTATCTGTGTGGATGTGAAAATGTTCGTGTTTTCTTTCAGTGCTTTGGTGCAATTTCTTTATGTTGTTTGTACACTTTTTTAAAAGAGGTGTCAAGGAAACTACCAAATGAAGTATTTTACCTTCTTTTACTTAAGAGTGGTACTTTGTAGTAATAATACTGATACTACTAGCTCAATTTTTATTTTACCATGTATGTAATAAAATTCATGAGCAGTAACCAACTTCTGGACCTTCCAAAAGAAAGCAATGACAAAAACTTAATTTGAGGAAATTTCAGGGATTTTCAGCTCCTCAAGTGGGAGCATTTTGTCCTAAACTTTTCTACTTAATCATTCTAAATGCTGTGGTAAGGCTTCTTTAAAAGGTCCTTGGCTAAAGATAAGTCAGTTTAGATTACCAAGTCAAACTGGTGAAACAGATTAATTTTTGTAGAAGGAAATGATATTCACAGGTTCACAGATTGCATCAGGTTGGAAGGAACCCTCGAAAGTCATCTTGTTCAGCCCCTGTACAGTGGCAGAGACACAGCCAACTAGGTTTGGCTGCCCAGGGCTTCATCAAATCTGGTCTTGAATGTTTTTAGGGACAGGGCCTCAACCACATACCTGGGCAACCTGTTGCAGTATTTTGAGACTCTCATGGTAAGGAACTTCTTCTGTATGTCCAACCAAACTCGACCCTGCTCCAGTTTAAAACAATTGCCCCTTGCCCTATCAGTATAAGCCCTTCTAAAGAGTCTGTCCTCAGCCATCCTGTAGGTTGCCTTCAGATATTGTAATGTATTTATAAGGTCTTCCTGGAGCTTTCTCTTCTCCAGGCTGAAAAGACATAATTCAGCCTGTCTTCATAAGAGAGGTCCTCTAGCACTCTTCTGTGCCCCTAAATGTTTGGGTGCAGATTGAGTGCTTCGTTGTGTTTAAGCAAAGCAAGCTGAAGTGGCCTTAGGTCACTGCTAGTGACTTTGGGTTTCCCAGTGCATTGTGTCTGCACCCTGGGCTGTCAGACAGCCTGTGTCAGGGAGCTAACTCATATGGCATGCATGTAGTTTCATAAACAGCTGTGCCAGCACAGAGCCACAGGTGATCTGAGAACAGAAATTTTCTCATGTAATCTCTGCACTATTATCAAATACAAGCGCATAGTAAAACCAGAGAGTACCTGCCGTTTTACCCCATGCTGTATTTTCCTAAACTAATGAAGGACAGTTGTTGGTGTGAAGTTAAGGTCGATAGTAGCAATGTTTCTTAAGTATGTCTTGAAATAATGAAATGCAGCTATGCCTTATTTTACCACAAATGTGGTTTCTATATTTATAAATCAAGTCACGTTATTAGCTCTGCCTGAAATCTCTTCAGTAGAACCATCCTTCAAAGTACACCAAACTCAGTCTTCTGAAACAGGCTATGTTATGTCCTCATGTTTCTCCATTCTAGCTGTATCTCCCTTAGTGTTTGAGGTTTTAAAATCTAAAGATAAAATTATTTTAAAAATTATTAACACAGCCAATTGTTCCAGTTTATGGAAGCTTGGTCAAAAGTAGGAAATGTGCAAGACCAGAACAGAACTTCCAAGTTCAATTTTCTTTATATCATATTGAGCTCATCAGAACCAAGTACTAAACTAAATTGAGCTTCTCTTTTTTAGATGAATTCTGTGCAAGACTGAAATCCCACTGTTCAGAGAAATACTGCCATCCTCATAGCTGTGTTTCTGCTTAAATGTCCACCACCCTGTGCAACTATCAAAAAGTAATGGCTTGCAGCAGATGAATAGCTTAAATTTTGGTCACTCTGAATGTTGCATATGTAAACTAAAAGTACAGGCTTGTAATATATCAATAAAAGTGAATTAGTATCAAAACTATAGCACTCAGTAAAGAATATTTTTTCTGAGATCCACTTTGTGGGTTTAAATTAGATAATACTGGGATTGCCTTTGGCAGTCTGTTTCCAGTAACCATGACTCTGCTGTAAAAATAATAAGGAAATCTGAGAACTTTGAACATGACTGCACAGAACTCAGTTGCAGGTTCTATTTCTGTGATGATATGTAGTTAGAACTTAGATTTCAGCTGTCAGGTTCTGAAGATGGAGGGACCCTCTTATCGTTGATAAGCCTTGAGATGGTGCCAAGGCTAAGTTGTTCCATCACCTTCCTGGGGATGGAGATGAGGCTGACTGGTCTATAGTTGCCCAGGTCCTCCTTCTTGTCCTTTTTTGAACACTGGAGTGAGGTTTGCTTTACTTCAGTTCTCAGGCACCTCTCCTGTTCCCCATGACTTATCAAAGATGACAGTGGTTTAAGGATGACTTCCACCAGCTCTGTCATCAGTGTGGTTGCATCCCATCAGGATCCTTGAATTTATGGATTTTCACATCACTTAATTCATCCCTAATGCAGTCTTCAACCAAAGGAAACTCCTTCTTTATCCTGACTTCCTATGGGGCCTCAGGAGTCTGGAACCCCTGAGGACAGTCTCCAGCAGTGTGGACAGAGACAAAGAAGACATTCAGTAACTCTGCCTTCTTTCTATCCTCTGTGACCAAGGCATCCACCTCATTCAGCAATAGGTCTGTGTTGCCTCTGGTGTTAGTTTTTCCTGCAGTGTATTTGAGGAAACCCTGTCTGTTGTCTTTGACTTGCCTTGCAAGGTTTGATTCCAAGGAGGTCTTAGCTTTCCTAGCTGCCTCCCTACATCTTCTGACAACAGTCTTACACTCCTCCCAAATGGCCAGCCCCTCCTTCCATGATCTGTAGACTCTTCTTCCACTTGAGGTTTGCCCAGCAGTTCTTCATTTAACTATGCAGATCTCCTGGCTCCCCTTCTTGATTTCCTACCCATTCGTATGCTGGAATGAAGTGGAGTGGAATGGAATGGAATGGAATGGAATGGAATGGAATGGAATGGAATGGACCAGGTTGGAAGAGACCTTCAAGATCATCGTGTCCAACCCATCAACCAATCCAACCCACCTAAACAACTAAACCATGGCACCAAGCACCCCATCAAGTCTCCTCCTGAAGACCTCCAATGATGGTGACTCCACCACCTCCCCAGGCAGCCCATTCTGATGGGTGGTCACTCTCTCTGTATAGAACGTCTTCCTAATATCTAACCTAAACCTCCCCTGGCGGAGTCTGAGACTGTGTCCTCTTGGAAGAAGTGGTCCTTGAATGTCGACCAGCTGTCTTGAGCCCTATTACCTTCTAGTTCCTTGTCCCATGGGATTTCCCCTAGCAATTGAAGAGGCCAAAGTTGGCCCTGTAGAAATTGAGTTTTTGATTTCATGTGATTTGCAGTACTGAATTTTCCCAGGCTTGCAACCTCTAATTACCACTTGACAAGAAAAACACCTTAATGTTTTAAATATATGGGTCAAGAATGCAGTTAACTCTTAATTTTGCTCTGCTGAACATTTCTGAAAGCTTTAGCCCTTCTTTCAAGCTGAAAAGAGCAATTGTGCTGGACATGAGTTCTTCATAGGTTGTTGCATGTGCTTTTGAAGAGTTAGCCATTTTCACCTCCCTCACATGCCTGTCCCTGAAACCACCTTACCTGTCCATGCACCTTGAAGTTCTTTTGTAAATCACTGTTTAAGAACTCTCCATCCCACAGAAATCCTCTTTTGTGCTTCATTCCATCAAGAAAGAGTACAGTAAGTTCAAATAAAGTTTGTTTTGTTTTGGTTTTATCTACACAGCTTTATCAAGAGATGTAACACGTGAAAACATACTTCAGCATCCTTCCATTGGTTAATGAGGTATGAGCCTTCAGCTAACTTAGCATTTTTAGTCCCTTTCCCAGAGTGGGACAGGCACTTGAGTTGCTGTACAGAACATAACAGAATTGCCAACCTCTTAGATTCAGAGCAGTATGGCCTAGTTCTTACTTACTGTGCAGTAGTACAGTTTGTATTATTCTGTAAGTAAGATTATAATTAAGCATTTTGGGCAGGGGAAATGCTTGCTTAAGGCATGAAGATCATTTCACAACAAAGCAGCCTTTTGGCTTTATAAATCAGTGATGATGTACTTTCTATTCTGTAATTTGGTGGAAGGAGCTGATTTGGTGAATAATGCTGCTCCATTTCAGGACAGTAACTTTACTCCAACCCCCACCCCACTTGCTGTCCCACAGTCAGATCTGACATTTACAGTATCTTCCCACCTAAGAAAAGAAGTCTGTCCCTCACAAAGTGTGCCTGACTTTTAGGAAAACAAGAACATGTGTACCCTCAGAATAGTTGACACCCTGAACACTGAAAACTGTCCCCAGAAGGAGGAAAACGGGAAGGAAAAATCTGGGCAGTTGACCAGTCAGATTTTGAGCCTATGCAGATTCAGGTTTTAAAGTACAGGCGATGCAGAAAGGTGCAATGATGGCTGAGAACATTAGCCATTCTAATGCTATTCCCACACAGACATGCTGTGGTGATTGAAATTGTAGAGCTACGGATCGGATGCAATTCAGAGTGTTGTATGTTGTGAACTGGCTGCTGCTAGCCTCCCCAGGATCTTACAACCTAGCAAAACACTTCAGGCAGGGAGTACTTGAGGTTCAATATTTTTGTTGGTTTTGACACTTTAAAAAAATATCTGTTTGGAATAATATGGCTGAAAGCCGGTTTTTTCCATAAAGCTGATTTGTGCAAAACTTGATGTCCAAGAAACATAGCTTTGCTGTTTTCAAGGTCTTGCCAAAGCAATAGGAAGTATCCTTGAAGATACACTTCATGCATGACTGCCAAATGAATAGTGAAATGTTATGGTTATAAAGAAACTCTCAACAGGTGGTCATAACATCTGAATTAATCACTGATAACTATACTGACTGGTCACTGTGGGAACTAATATTCCTATCTGTTATGTAAATGACTGCATGCAGATTTAGGAATCTAAAATGAAAGTTCTGTTTTGTAACATGCTGGCAGGCACCGTAGTTGTCAGATCTGTGTGGCTGGGTTGGACTTGTTGAGGTCTGAGTGCACTTAGACATAAAGCTACATTAAGTCTGCTGTGAAGACTGACCTGAAAGACATCAAAAAAAAATCATTCTGGCTAACCTGTAGCTCTCCCTGAGCTGCGTGAAAGGACAATGTCTGTCTGCAGATAATGGCATCTTCACACGTAGTAATCAGGGTATGTCTTTGCAGTTATTCATGGTAATCTGTCATGGGTTTAGCCAGTTGAATCTGCTGATGAGTATTCAATACCATGGGGACATCGTGCCCGTTCTCAAACAAAACTGCTGACTGGAGCAAGGTATCTTGAGGCTTGTAGCTGTAATGTGAGCTCAAGCCTGCAGTGGGCAGTAGTGTCCTCCCTACTTTAGTCTTGAGGTCTGTGGTGACAGGTTGGACTGGATGATCTTTGGGGTCTCTTCCAACCTTAGGAATACTGATGTACTGATGAGAAACTTCCTGCTCTCGGTTGCTGCTTCCTTTTTTTCCAGTTTGAGGATGTTGGTCTTTTCTGCTGGGCTGGCCACAGGCGTAGTGGGTGGGGTGGTCATTTTATGGCTGGCTTCTGCTGGCGCTCCTGCTTTTGCTTTTCTGTGAAGTAGTGAAGGTAATTGTACATTGTGTTGGTTCCATTAAACTCTCCTTATCTCAACCTACAGGGCTTTTTGTGTGTTTCACTCTCTTGATCATGGTCCTGAGTCTTGTTTAGAGCAGACTGGGCTAAAACAGGGAAGTGTTACTTTGGCACCCCAATGTGCAGTGTGAAAGGGTTGAGATAAAGAGAAGTGATAAAACAAGAAGATTCAGTTGAGGCTTGTTAACAGAATTTCATATACTTTTTCTTTTCTTGTAGTATGTTTGCCATGTTGATGCATTTGCTTTCTGGGGGCAGCTGGGGCTGAGGTGCTAGGGCCCAGCCCTGGTTATGTTATGCAGTTGTACCTGATGTGCTCTTTCTGCTGGTGCTTATCACCCCAGGGAAATGGCTTAAAGCTATTTTGTTGCTGCGCTGGTTACTGGAATGTTATGATGTGGTCGCTCTGCTAGCCACTTGGTTTAGACGTTATCTCACCCAGCCAGGTCTTGTCCAGACCAGAAGGCCAGGTCTTGTCTTGTCCAGAGGGATGCAGTCTATTCCAAGAATACCACCTGGAGATCTGCCCTGAGGCTGGATAATTATGAGTGGCAGGGAGTGTAGAAAAGCATGGGCTGGTAGTCACCTCTGATTTCTTGGAATTTCACCCCTGAACAAGCACAAAATCCTAACAAACTGGTGAAATATTTGGAAAAAGTCTGTTGTCAGCCCAGAAGTTCCCAAGAGACAGAAATCACTGCAATGTGCTGGAGCCTGTCCCATGCCTATTGAGCCCTTCTCATGACTGTTCAGAGTGCTTGGGGGCCGGAGAGAGTCTCTGGACCTACAGGCATGAAGCACCATGGCTACTCAGACCCCAACAGCAGGCATGGCAGCTGCCCCAGAGAAACAGCCTGTGCCAGTATCAGTCACCCCTGTAAGAAAAAAGAAACATACAAGGCAAAGGATGAGGATGAATCAGGATCATCAAGTGAGCAATAGGAAGAACCACAGGTAGTCACTCAGTCTTCATATTTGGCCTTGAAAGATGGTCAAGGAAAAATGGATTAAATTTGTCCTTGACCAGCTCCAGCATTGCAAAGGAGTTGTCTCTACCTCTGTGTGGGCCTGTGTTTCTATTGTGAAGGAACTGTTTGGGGAGGTCCATAAACTCAAAAAGCCCGTGTCCTATTCCCCACCTGTACGATCCCATGTTTCAGCTATTAGGAGCCGGTGCTTCCCTGTCGAGAGAATCTGGGAGGTACACACCATAGTGTACACTGTGGTTTTACTTACATGGCTACGAGGATATCAGGGGGAAGTGAGATGGAAAGCCCTCTTTAGTCCTAGCTATGTGAGTCTATGAATTAAAAAGCAATTCTCCCCTGAGGAGTGCTACCCCAATTCCCAGTGGAAAATCACCCAGAAAGTGCAGAAGAACTAATGCTGCTTCCAATTCTCCTGAAGGGACCTTCAAGGCATTCTCACATGATGCAAGTGATTCCAGTCAGAATTAGAGGGACTCTGCCCCCAGCCAGATGAAAGAGACGGATAGTTGGGTTTATTGGGCTGTATGGATCCCATGGCTTGGCAAGCTGAACTCATGAGAGCATAAAACTTCAGTCGATACAGGTGCACAGTGTACTCTGCCATCAAACCACAAGTTGAACCCATCATTAATTCTGCTGTGACAGAGGTCCTCACAGCTAAGCGTGTTGGAAGCTGAGCACTGTAATGCAGACTACCATTTGCTTTCACTTGGAGGGATGGAAGAGTCACTGGGATGGACTGTCATAGGGGTGTAAACACAGCATCTCCATTTGAACTGATCATGGACTGATCCAGACTGTACTGGGAACAGGGTGGAGCTCCAGCACCTCTGCAGTAATGAGCCTGTAATGTATTGCAAGGTGATCTAATTTTGAGTGAGAATGGACAGTGAATGATGTATGATGCATATTGTTCAATGTTAGTTGATGCTGGGCATAGATGGTATAGAATAATAGGTGCAGAGTGTCATGGGTTTAGCCAGTTGAATCTGCTGATATGCATTCAATACCGTGCTGCCGTCATGCCACCTTTAAAATGAAAGTGCTGGCTGGAAGAAAATATAATAGGGCTTGAAGTTCCAATTGTAGCATGAGAGACTTGCTGTTTCTGGTTGCTGTTTGTGGATTCCATTTTGGGGGTGTTGGTCTTTTCCACTCAGCTGGCTGTGGGCTTGAGGAGTAGGGGTTTGTATTATGGCTGGCTGCTGATTCTGCTTTTGCTTTTGTGTGAGATTGGCAAGGTAAGTGCACATTATATTATCTCCATTAAGATTGCCATATATCAACCCGCAGGGATTTTTGTGTGTTTCACTTGCTTTCCATCACGGGCATGAGTCTAGTTTAGAGCAGACTGTGTTGAACTGAGACAATTGCACTGTAAACAGCTTCTGATGTTTTCCTGATGCTCCAGTTCCCCCCACCACATACTTCATTGTCAAAATGTGCTGGTTAAAGCGTAATCATTTGCTCATGATTTTTATACAGGTTTTAGGAATCTGTGTGTATTGAGTGTCATTTTTTGAATGACCGGAATAAAAGTACACTTTGGGTTTGAGCTGTGGAGTTGTGCACTGCTAGTCTACCTTGTTACGAGAACAGACCATCAGGCTTCTCTTATGTTGAAAATGGATCCTCTAGTCAGAATGAATTCATTGTCACAGCAGAAAGTGGCTTCACGTAGAATCATCCAGTAATATTATGTGTGTTATGGATTATATTGATAAATCATTTGGAAATGGGAAAGAACAGTGAGGTAATAAATCTTGTTGCAGCTATTGAATTATTTAGAATTCCATGGAAAAAAACCCACAAAACAAGTAACTGATTTTAGTTGCAGTGCAATAAAATGTTGAATGGAGAAGAATGCCTGCAGAATGAAGGGATGAGAAACAACCATTGCTGTGAACATAGCATTTTATTTAGAATGGTTATTGTTAGTTGGGAAAGATTGTGAAGCTACTGAGGATAGCAAGAGGATTAGATGACAGCGTAGCATTGGTCTGAAAGTGTAATGTTTGTCACTTGAGAAAAGAGAAAAATAGGGACTGTATTTTCTGTAAACTCACATTCCATTGGCATTGTAAAGGCTGTATTTTATCCTTCCTTGACAAAGTATTTTCTTAACTTTTTTAACACTTGCACACACGCACACGAAGACATCTGTGTATTCACAGTGTACACACATACTGAGAAGGGAAACAAGGATACTCACAGGTAAAAACCAAATGATTCTTCTGCCTGGAAAAGAGAAGACTGTCAGGAAGAATAAAGATATTAAAAGAAGAAATAGCTCAGAGAAGGTTAAAAGAGTATTTCTTGATCTCATAACCTGAGTAATGTGAGACTAGAGGTAAAAAAGTTAAATTATTAGATGTCAGAGACAGATTATTTTTTCCCCACACTAGTTACTATTTACAAAATATACTGCCATGAAGATATTTTTAGATGCCAAACGATAAACTGTTAGAATTACAGTGTTTGGGTGTTTTAATAGATGGTTAGTACTCAAGTGTATGCTTGAGCTATATAAGTGGTGGGGACCTACAGTAGGGGAAACATCTGCTACTGGACTAGATGGATTTTTAATTAGATTCTGGAATAGCTGCTTTTGTTTGGCACTGGAATAAATATGAGTGGAGGAACTGCTAAATTAGTACTTCTCTCAACTTTCTGTACTGTTTGTAAGAATGAGAGATAGAGAAGAGCATACTCTGGGCTTCTTAATTACAACGTAAGTTACATGAAAATGAATTCTGGCTAGGATTTCTAAATTTATTTTGGTTTAATGTACAGTTGGTTGTAACAGCAGTTGTGCTTAGCTGTCTCAGTAGTTCTTTTTGTGGTCTTCACTTCCGGTGACTTTTAAAGCTCTGAGCAATGGGGGTTTGTGTGTGGTATTTCTTGGGAGCACTGGAGGATATTTGCTTTCACTTCAGTCCCACGTTTATAAAAGCAAACTGTTATTTCTCCTGCCCTCTGGTAGTCAGTTTTTTAGAGAGGTAATGGTATGTCTCTCTGCAACAGCTGTTAAGTTCAGATACATACAATCTTTATTTTCCCTCCTTTAAAACACACACTCTGCTTCTGGAAGGCACCAGTGGATAGGTCTAGAGAATGAACCTTGCTTTCTTCAGTAAGAACAAATCTATCATATTAATAAGAAGTCCTGACCACTAAATGGACTGTCCTGTGCCTTCTTGCCCATCTCAAAGCATTGCTATTTTTCTAGGCTCTACCAGGGCCCCGAAATTAGATTAATGCCTATCTTACTACTATTATTAGTTTTGCATATGCTCAGCTGTATCCTTGTTAGGCCTTCTGGCTCTGTTCCTGCACCATTTGCAAAAGGTGTAACTGCCATGTTTAGCTATGTTTGTGCAGTCTTCTGCTGCTTCCACATTGACTGCTGCTTCCACATTGACTGCTACTTCACACTGGTGGAAGCCTTGTTTTCTCACTCATTTCCAGCTCTGGTGCTAATTTGTGCACAGCCAAATGCTACTTTATTCCAAGATGAAGCATCAAATGTGAATGTGTCTGCTTCTGGAACTTTTTTATTCTAAAAACACTTGCAGGCAAATAGGAAATTTGTACCAGCCTAAACTTTATGCATTCTCAGTGCTTACGTCCTGAGTAGAATTATTTCCTGTGGTTAGGGACAGGGTATAATTATCTTTGGCAAACCTAGCAGACAAATAATGAAGGAAGTCTGGTCAGTGTCCATGTATTACTTTTCATGATGGCCTGAACCTTTTTCTACTTGGCAGGAGTTTGTGAATAGAGGGTCTTCTTATTACTTCCCATAGGCACTCTTTTTCTGAGGTCATGCAGCATTTGTTCTCCTACTGGCAGAAGTCAAAAATGGATAGCAATTTACCACCTTCTGTGGAAGTAGTGCTTGGCATCCTGCCTGTTCTGTGGGTTTGGGCTGTGCATTTTGCAGAAGAATTCCCTACAGATACATGAGTCAGTGTCTTAAGCTTCCACTTTTCTATGCCATGTTGCTAGTCTGTAATATGCCAACATAATATGTGATTATTGCTGGTGTACCAAGTTGCCCCATTGTCTGAAACTTTGGGCTGGCAACATGATTTATGTTGACAGTTTTGGAATGATAGATGTTCAACAGATAGATCTGAGGCAAGCTCTGGAGTGAAAAAAGTACAAAAAATGTTAAGAATGCCATCTTTTATTAGAGTATAGGAGCCTTGTCCTTCCTGAAAACCAGTGATCTCCACCTCTTGTCAACATGCAGCTATCAGTACCTCTAGCTTGTATTGTATGGGTTGGTCAAATATAATAATCTCTGAATCATGTATTCACAGTGTTAGCTATGTTTTATTTGGTGATACTTGTAAAATACCCAGAATCCAAGAGGAATTACCACTGGGCTGAAAGTAGACAGGCCAGTAGTTGTGATTTAAACAATCTCACTCCTGCTAACGTTTGCGTAATTCTCTGTATATATGATTAGCTGGAATTTGGTTGTTGTGTTAGAGGATTTACAATACTGATGGAATAACAGGATGTTGCTTGTGGAGACAAAATACTTGGAATAAAATGTTGAGGTTTTAAACTGTAACCTTTGCTTCGTCATACAGTCTTTTAGAAGTCAGTTAATGTCATATATAGTGTGCACAATATATGTGTAGTGTCAGTCAGACTCAGAACTGTGAGACCATACATGGAAGATCATAAAATACCTTATCAAAACAGTGGTTTGTAGTCTCTCTGTCTGTGCTATGAGTCTGCAAAAAGGGGTATTTGGATGCCCTTGGTTATGTGGTTTATTTTTCATGCAATCCCGTGAGGAGCAGAGAATTCAACTTGATGATCCTTATGGGTCGCTTCCAACTTGAGTTACTCTGTGATTTTGTGGAGCTGCTTGGAGCCATGCCTGACTTAAGCAGAACACGCCTAAGTAGACTGTTCTATACTTGATACTGACGCTATCCCAAGTATCTGCATAGTTCTGTATTTTCTGCATAAATCCTTGACTCTGAATATGAATCTGTATTTTCAGATCTGAAAGTCCTCATTTTAGTTCCAATTAACAATGTTGATAGATGGGTAAGCACTCCTTGGCAGCTCAGAATGGGATCAAGAACCCTGAAGTACTTTTACACCACTGTCATTCTTTCAGACGGTACTAAATGTCAGTGGTGTTCTGTGTAGGCTGGTCCTCTTAGTGGATGATTTAGGAAGTCCTGTGATTTTTCATGTTGTAAACTCTGATACTGATGCTGATGTAGCAGGGGGTTTGTGTGTTTGTTTACACCACAGTGAATGCTGGAAGGAAAGCTCTGATCTCTAAAACTGGTTTGGAACTTTGCATTTACTTACTGCTGTGGAAAGCAGAATATGTCTTATTCTGTGTACTACGTCCTCTGAGTGCACAAAACCTTTAACAATTCATCATTGGAGCTGGAAAGAATCTTTGAAGAGTTTGATACCCCACCTTTGTCTTGGCTTTCTACACTACCTTTACATAATTTGTATTAAATGTAGCTTGTTTTAGGAATGCCAGAACTCTTCAGCTTCTTGCTAATCCAAGACTAACCAAACCAGAAAGAAGGCTTTTAAAGTAAATGCTGGCTGTTGTTCCTAGGGTTAGGTGTCCTGCATTAACACAGTCCACTGCCACAAGCCCCCTCCCCCAAACAGGAGAAGCAACACAAAAAAAAAAAATAAAATCTCCTGGGTTGAAATAAGGATTTTAATGAGATGCTATGATGCACAATTACCTTAGCACAGAAAAAGCAGAAGCAGCAGCAGAAGGCAATGAGAAAACAACTCTCCTACCTGCCAAGCCCACAATCAGCCCAGCAGGAAAGACCAACACCCGAAAACAGGAAACTGAAATCAGGAATGGGAAATAAGAAGCCTCTCATGTTACAACTTCAAGACCCAAGACGCATGATACTTTGCTCAGCCCAGCACTTTCATTTTGATCTGGCATGATGTCAGCGTGAAACAGAATATTCATCTGCAGAAACATGGAACAGAAGCAGTGTTGTGTCTCCAGAATACCACTTTGTAGGTGAAAGGACCAAATACGGCCCTTGCAGGACCAGTAAACCCTTCCTGCGTACCAGTAGCCCAGCAACTGTTGCAGTGCATAGTTCTGAAATGCTTTTCTACAAGGTTGCAACATACTGGGATCCCAAAGCCAGTAGGACAGTTTGATGTTGTTCACCTTTCTCCAGAAGAAATAGGGGCATGGCTGTAGGAAGGAAAGGATGTATTACTTAAATTATTTATTTTAAAATATTTGTTCTCTAAATTCTATTCACAATTTACAAGTGCTAATAATTTAGGAATAATAGTACTGTCTTTGGCAAACTAATTGTCACAGCAAAGTAGGTGATTTGAATTCTTTAAACTTGCTAACTCAAGCAGCAGTAATCAGGTTGGCTAGTCTTCAATTAGGATGTTTTACCTGTACCTTCTCTTTGCAGAAATCTAACTTTCTTCAATGATCTGCTCTCAAAAGACAAATTCATAGAAGTGTTTTTAATGTAGTTTTCCAGAGACTGCATGGGATAACCTGCCAGTGGCTCTCTGTCTTTTTTGAGTCTGTAAATAGAAGATCACTTTTCAGAGGTAGCAATGTGGCACAGGAAAACAAAATTTCTGCAAATAATATTCTATGTGACTTCTACAAGTAATAACTCTGGTGTCACATGGGGCAAGATAAAGCTATTTGTTAGAAGTCAGGGGTTAATTTTGTCAGAAGTGTGTATGTATTATCCAGGTTATCCATTTTGTAGAACTTTGCCACAAACTTCTACTTCTGGAGGGGAGACTTTCACAATGGAAAAATTGGAATATTTGTAAGGATGGTCAAGATGCCTGTGCTTAATAATGTAGGGGGAAAAAAAGAACACTAAAGGCTGTGTATCCAGAGACTTTGCACTGGGGAGTGAAACCAACTTTATAGGAAACAATCCTGGGAACACATTCCTCTCTGGATAGGCAGCTTGTACTGTTAGAGGCTTTTTCACCCTTTTCCTGCATTTTCTGAGAGACTGCTGCTCCAATCTGATTTAGCAGTTGCTATAGTCCTAGAAACATTGACTGGAATATCAACGTCTGGAATACAGACAAACGGAAAGAGGTCTGTCTGGGTAATGTACATCTATTATGCAAGTGTCAGGGACTAAGGAAAGCTTAAATTATTTTGAGTTTTGTTGTAGGCAACTTGTTCTTTATTGTGCCAAACCAATTTGTTCATGGAGAATTTTCAACTTTGTTAGAAGTTTTGGACATCTAGTGCAGAGCTTGTGCTATTTTTCAGCCAAATTTCTGACATCATCAGTTTGGTTCCTTTGTTCCTCTCCCTGGAGTCTATAGACTGGCTGTATTTTAAATACAGAATAAAAATTTAAAAAGAAAAAGAAAAAACATTTGAATGTTTTCTTTCAGTAATGAATGTTTTCCTATGCAATACTCACACACTAAAAATGAAGAAAAAGCATAGTGAAGTTGCAGGGGAGAATTACTTCAAAATTCTTTTTGTCCTTCTCCATTATATGGCATTGTGAATTTGCTTTTCCTACTCAAATACACAAATGTTGGAAGACCTCAAGCTGGATGGTGAGTTTAATTCTGTTAGCCTGAAGCCTATGATGGACTTAATTCACTGTTCCATTACAGGAGGAACTGTAGCATAATATTGTGGTAATAATATGAGAAGCTGCAGTCTTAATACTATTTTCAAAGAATAGGAGTATTTGATTGCTAATTTTTTTCCAATCTTTTTTTTTATTTCCCTCTCAACAGGATCTACTCTGTGTAGCTATGAACTAACACCATCAGAATACACCACAGACCCAAGGGCTGCCAAGTTGTGTCCTAAATACCCTGTTCCAGAGAGGTAATATTAACATCTTGTCTGATTGGGGGTGGAGGGAGCAGAAACTTTTGTTCATGACAGTTCTTTGGAAAACATGTAGGACTGATTTGTTATGTCTTACAGGTGGATGTTTTAGTGTATTATTGCCATACGTTTTTAAGATGGTGAAAGCAACTCTTAAAGAAAAATGCAAAGTATCCTTGGATGTATTACTGAGAATATTGAGCTAGTATCTTCAAGTTCTGTTGTATCTTGTGTAACTGACACTGCTGAGTATCAGCTGTTTCGCTGTCTTTCACCCTATAGCCATCTGCCTGTCAGCAATGCAGATCAGAAATAGTTATGGAGTATTTTGGAGGAGCACTTTGGTTCCCTGGGGTGGAAAAAAAGGCTGTTTTGAGATGCAGCTCTCTGCAGTATTCACTGCTTATACTTTACTTCAGCAGTTTAGCAAATTGCTTAATTTTCTATTCTTTCAGTCCCAAAATGACTGATGCAAGGATGGTCAAGTAGCAAAAAAAACCCCTCTCTGTCTGAAGTGTAATTGGGAAGATAGATCAAGCTCTTAAACCCTGGTTAACGTCTCTCTTGTTTTCATTGTAGCCTCTCCAGTAACAGTTTTATTACATGTTAGTGACAATAAGGAGCAGCTGGAATATTAACATTTTAAAAAAAGTTTTCTCCACAGCAGATGAATACTCCATGCAGCTAACCAGCTGTTATAGCTGTAATACAAAACCAAATTACAACTTTGGTGACACCTTGCATACTAAAAACACTTGTCAGTCTCAATTTTTGACAGAATTATATTGACTTTTCTCATTATGTCATTCAGTCTGACTGAACATGGCTTAATAAGAAAACAGCTTGCCCCAACTACCTCAAGAGTTAATTTTGAAAAGCTATTGTGTGGGTGGAGTATTTCCCTTTTTTTAATTCTTTTTTTTTATTTGATATTAATAAAATGTACAAGATATTTGAGTATTTCTGAGATTGAAAAGTCTGAACTTTCTGTCTTGAGACAAAACAGGGCCAATACTGTATCTGTAAACCACTCTGGTTTTCAGATTTTTATAGTTAAATTATTTGAGTAAGTTATTGTAATTTGGAAAGGAAATGGAATCCTGTGGAGACAAACAAATGAAAGCCCTAAATCCTGTAGACTGAGGCATTCAGGGAGAACTTACCTAACATGCATGTTCTCAGACTTCATCTGTCAGAGGTATGAACCGATTCCCATTAGGCCCAAGGGATGGAGGTAGCTTATGCTGTGAGGATTGTCCCTTGATGTTTTCTGTTTGATGACCAGGCTTTTTCACACACTTGAGCTGAGGCTTCACATTTCAGTAGTCTCTAATCCTTCAGTTTCAAGGCATTATGTCACATATTACAGTATCACAGTATCACAGTATAACTTAGGTTGGAAAGTACCTCGAGGACACAGCAATGCAGTCTAGCAATGCAGCCAGTGATACATGTTTCTTTCAAAATCCATGCCTAGTATATCTCAGCAGAGCATAATTTTGCTGTTTAGAGGGTTCCAGAGGAAAACCTATCCAGGGTTTCCCTGCAGCATTTATCTATCAACCAGCTGTGCGGAGTTGTGCCAAGGGGCTGCCCTCTAGAGATCCAAAAGCAGCCAACAGCAGTGACATTCGAGCCAAGATCCACACACAACAGGCTGCAGTAGTAAGAGGGAAAAGCAGTCCTGTGAAATTTACGAATTGAACAATCAGATCTCTTAACTTTATTGGAATAAGGCTTTAAAAATACGACTTTTAACTCCATTGTCTGCTGACTGGAACTGTACTCATGATTAAACATTCTTTTCTTCTCAGAAACTTTTAATTCCATTCCAGTATGTAATACACCAAGTTATAATCAAGAAGCCATATTAAATGTCACAGGACACAGAATATATCTGTTACTGGGTTTTTTTTGTTTGTTTATGTTTTTTTATTAAAGAAGACACCTTATCTTACCTGCTCCTTCAGTGAGACCCATTGAAACAGCAGCATTTCTGAAAAGGTGGCTTCTCAGGAGTCACATTTACTCATGAAACCTTGTAGGAACCACTAACTAATTTTTTTATCAATGACAACAAAGTTAGAAATTAATTATTGCATGTGAAAATAGGTAATTTGTAATGTGTAGTGAAATTGCCTAAGGAATGTTAGATGAGTAATACAAACCGGTACACAAGACTCATGTTCTCCTTTGTTGGTACATATTTTGGAATGGTATTTTAATCCCATTAGTTCCCCTTTTCAAAACAGATATTTTCATGTCTGGATGCAGGAGCAGCAGTCCTTAGCCTACTGCCAGCTCAGAATTTGAGCTTTGTTACCAATACTGACAACTTCTAGATGCTCTAAGTTTTCTACAAAGTTGGAGCAGTTAACAGTTAAATAAATGACTCAAATTCCAGTCTATTCCAGTATGCTGCATATTCCAAAATAGTCTATGTTGTAAGAGGCTGAGGGGATACTTGGACTGCCTTTGAAATAGGGCAGCCATCATTATGGGCTTAATTTAGTTTTCAACAACTATGACTAATTCACAGTTACTTTGCTGTGCTTAATTGCTGTCTTCCTCACTACCCAAAAGTAGACCATCAATATGAGCATCTACAGATGCATTTACCTACTCAACACAGTAAATTTAGAAGTGTCTAATCTCAATGTTCAATCACTTCAAACAAAAACCTAGATGCCACTAATTACCTAGGTATGACAAGTGACTAATATTTCTCTCAAACTCTGTACAGAGTAATTACACACTAATGTTTTTCAGTACATTAATTTTTTTTTTCACCAAAAAAATGGTGCATAGAAGGAACGTGCCTGAGGCATCTGATTTGCTCACTACATGTACAAAATGACAGAAATTTGGAAAGGCATGGGCTTAACAAACAGTTATGGAGTACAGAAAATTGCTGAGTTTTACGTCATTGCAGAAATGGGGAAACTGCAAAAGATGATATGCATTGCTGCTGCAGTCTGCTGAAATCTTTTAAGTAAGGAAAATTGGGCAGAGTGAAACAAATACAGTGGTTAGAAGAAAAGACTGATAATATGAAAGACATTTCTTTCATTAGATTAAATTATAGGAAGGAACACGTGTCTGAAGTGTGATTGGGAAGACTGATCAAAAGATGTAATGGCCACTTTAAAATCTGACATAGTTTCTGAGCTACTTAATGAGAAACATTTGAAAAACAAAATTATGCACTTTTAAAGTCAACTTTTTGCTCCCTTGTATCTTCCTCTGGTGGGCATGATAGCATGTTCTGCTGAGCATTCTGCAAAGTTTTAAGCATAGTGTCAGTATTTTTGAGGAGGATGCTTCCAAAACAGTTCAGGAGTGATGAAATATCAGAGGCATGTGCATGTTTTGTGCACAATTTATGTAGTGCACAATTTTAAACAAAGTTAACAGAAGTAAGCACTTCTTTAGTATAAAAGTAAGTTTCTTATGGGGAAAAATTAAGAATCAGTATGTTTGTTTTGCTTGGCAGCAGTTACAAGTACTGATGTCTTTTAGCATAAATTGCATGCTTTCAAGGAGATTGTCATTCTGGGATTTCTTTTGCTGAAATATGGGCCAGCATTCCACTCCAACATGAGTGAAAGGCTTTGTTTCAGCTGCTGGTACACCACTTGACACTTGGATGAAAGATGTTTAAGGCAAAATAGGTATTTTATGAGCCTTACTGTTTAAGGGTGGGAGGATAATAATTTCCTATTGGGCTGTGCACTCCAGCCTTACAGGCTTACTTCTAAGAGCTGCATCACTTCCCATTGTGATCATCCTCATTCCAGCAGCACTTGTACATTCAACACATGGTTTCTGGTTGTGACGTTATGAGGGTGGAATGGTTGCATCTATTCACTTTTCATTTCTGTGTTGATGTGACATTTATATTAAGTAGGAGTAATTTTTTTTTCTGATTTTTTTTTCTTGTGTCACCAGTGCACCTATTCCATTGTTCCATCGCTGTGCTCCTGTGAACATTTCCTGCTATGCCAAGTTCGCAGAGGCCCTGATCACCTTTGTCAGTGACAGTAGTGTCTTACACAGGCTGATTAGTGGAGTTATGACCAGCAAAGAGATTATAATGGGACTTTGCTTGTTATCACTAGGTAATTGTTTTTCTCATTACTAGCTATTTCTTAGTACTGCATTAGGAGCTTGTTAACACCCTCTAACCCCAATATGAGCAAAAAAATATGTATGATAGCAGTAAGCCCTTATAAAATGGTTCAGAGTTCTGCTCTTCTAAAATTTTATTTGACATCTGGGTGAATTGCTCAGAAGCAATATACAAATGCATTCCTTTTTTCCCCCTCCCCTTCCACTAATTATGTGATTGAGTACATGTGGCTGTTGATGAGCCAATGTTATTTTTGGTGTGGTTAACAGAACATCCCCATTCTTCTAATTTTTATTGTAGTATTTTCCTTTCTCATTTCTAATACCATCTTCTGCTAACCCAAGTCCAAATAAACACTTTATAAGTAATGTGCAATAGCACACTCTTCTAGAATTTAGAGGGTTTAGTTTGTCTCATTTAACATACTTGTGCAGGGATATGAGAATGAAAAAAACTTGGATTCCTATTTGTGGTATTGTATGTTACCTCCTCCTTTCCTTTCCCCCAAAATTGAAAACCACAGGTCTTTGAAAGTCTTAGTCTTGCCTGAAGAGCTGAGAATTCCTAGCAGTATAGAGGTGCTGAATTGTATGTACAGTTGTAAGATGGCTTTGTCCTATGGTAATAAATTACACTAGAATGAAGTCCTGTGAATTAAGGTGGAGCACTGCTCACAACACAGAAATTGCTTTCCTAATGAGTCTGGTGTACTCCTATGGCATATAAAATCTGAAATACTAAAATGGGAGTCCTCAGATACTAGCTGTGTGTATGAGCAGTGTGTGTTTAGAAACACTGCAAAATTGTACCAGATAAAGAAAGCTTTTACTTTGAGCCTGCCTTTATTGTTCTGAAAGCTAGTGGCTAGCTTAGCAGATTAGCAGAGCTACTGTTCAGTTATAATAAGAAGTTCAAGTACAGAATTTTGCATACAGTTAATTTTAAGTCTTTCTCATACCTTCACAGTTAAACAGAATTTATATTTAAACAATAGCTGACATTGTGTTCTTCAGAAAGCCATGTTTCAGTGGGTTTTATGTAACTACTGTACAAAAATACATATGTGCAAAAATATGCACGTGCTTTTACACCACTCACTAGATCTTAGCTGGCAGCGATCATAGAGGACTTTTTCAACAGGCAGGTCCTGAATGGCAGTGGAACTAAATGAAAAAGCTTGTTAAATAATTCATTTTGAGAATGAAGTCTTAATTTTTTTACTTCTTACTGACATGACATTTTGCAATACACAGTCATCACATTATCTGCACCTGTTTGACAAGCATGTTTGAGTACAAATTCTACTCTGGTCCTCAGAAGTGTGCTTATGTTTCCAGACTCTGGAGTACTTTCATATCCTGCTGTCTGTTTTGCCATTGTCTAAATACATCTCTGTCTGTACACATTGTGTCTTGTATTTAATGTACCATGTAAATGTATTTATACTCTGTTTTAGTCAACAGTATCAAAGCAGGAGTTGTAGAGGTGCCTAATTGTCTGTGCAGTTAGTTTGTAAACCTCAGAAAAGAAATCTTTGTCTAAAAATTTCTCTTGGAAAGCAGTTACCTTATTGCAGTGGGAGAATGAGGAAGGCTATTTCTTCTTGAAATAATTGCTCTGCTTATTTTATTTGTTTTCTTTTGCAGTGCTATCCATGATTCTGATGGTTATAATCAGGTACATTTCAAGAGTACTTGTCTGGATTTTAACAATTCTTGTCATTCTGGGATCACTTGGTAAGTTTCTGAATACACAGTTCTAATCTTTGTTCTCCTTGTCTTCATGCCAGCTACACACTGCACATATCTTGGACCATGCATTTTCCTTCAGCTTTTCTTTCAGTCCCTTGCATATGTCAAAAATACCATACAACCTTTGTAATTGCAGTCCTCTCCCAGAGGGCAAGTTGCTTCTTAGAGACTTGCTGCACAGCTGCTTGGCTGACAAGCTTCCTGTTGGTGTAGCTCACTCAGGTCCACATAGGCAATGCAAGATGTTCCTTACAGCACTTGTCACATGGCCCTACACATTGCTTGCTTCGTAACTGGCCTTCCAAACTTGTTAGCAAGGCAGCTGGGCTGGGTGTGCCTGATGGCTCTACCCAAGCATTGTGGAATCAAAGGGCAGTTGTTATTTAAGCAGCTTTGGGGCACCTCAGGATTAAGATTTGTGCATGCAACCCTGAAATGTTCATCATCATCTTCAGTTCTCTGAGGAGCTCTGTAGGTGTATCTGTGAGCTGTTCTTAAGGGGAGGACGTAAATGCTTTTCTCGCATTTCTAAATCCTTGTATTTCCATATGACCTCTGTCATGTATAAAATGCAGCTATCTATGCCGTCTTGAGAATGGCCAGAGATCATCTCATCCAGAATTATACAGCTTGCATGAAAATAGCCTTAACTTTTCCACATTGGCCTTTACATTTGTAAAACTAAAGTTTTCTACTATTGGTATCAGTAGCTAAGCCAAAATGTATGAGCAGATGACTGTAGGGAAGGAATAAAAAAAGAGAATTAAATTAGGAAGGACTGGCAAAGTAATTCTGATCACAAGGGATGGAAGAAATCAGCAGACTAACTGTATTTTTTTCAGGATCACTGGTGTCAGGACCACAGAAAAGGAAAAAATTGATTTTTTTTTTTGTTTTAGTCTCTTTAAAAGGTGAGCAGCTATAGTGAGTGACAGATTTGAATGATTTATCTTATTGCCATTTGTTACTATGTTCCAAAAGATTGCATCCATTATGCAGACTGCATAGGAGCATGTCGTACATGAGACATACTGCTTACTCTGTATTCACTGTTTGTTTAGGAGATGCCAGAAGAGCATCCTCCATTTTAGTACCTTCAGCAATGGGAGAGATTCTTTCCCCAAGGAACTAGAGTCCTGTATTTATGAGAAGTTTTACCTTGGAAAGATAGCTAGAACAGGAAAATGATACTCTGGCCTAGTAAGGCTAGGACTCTGACACAGGAGGTAGAAGAAAGTACCTTAATTTGCCTTCTGTGCCTTTCACTGATGCTTTTTCCAATGTCCAGAAGACATTGTCTGATGAAGGTGTAGCTGTAGGTCATCAACATGTGCTGTTTTCAGCCACATGGCTATTACTTCTCTCCTTGGTTAGTCTTCCCAGGACTTGGAGGCTCCTTGTTTTGTTCCTCTTGTTATTTTGTAACCTAATACAATGGTCCCTCTCTGTTCCCTGTATTAAATTCTTACCTCCCTACCTTATACAAATACATCCTACCAGGTAATTCTTCATTCTTCTTTATATTCGTCTATTTCCTGTCTAAAGGGAGCTGTGATGTTCATTGTTCAGGCTCCCCATGCACTATTCCTTTCATGGACTTCACCCTAAGACACAAAGGAGCTGGTCATACTGGGGTGAGACTGTGAAAAGAGTATATCCACTTCACAAGAAGGCTGCAGAAGCGAATTGAACACTTCTCTGAAGTTCCTGCTAGGTTAAGCATCACTGCTGTTCAGTATTCTCTATCAGGCTGGACATAAAAAGAATGAACAGTTTAATTTCTCTGATACTAGGTAGCATAACTGTGTCTCAGAGAAACAGAATCTTTCATCATCTTTCTTTTATCTCCTTTTTTTTCTCTCTCTCTAAAACATAGGCGGTACAGGAGTCCTGTGGTGGCTGTATGCGAAGCAACGAGTATCTGTTGGTGTCGTTGAGACTCAAATAGCCAAAGACAATCTTCAGGCTCTCCTCGTCTATGCCATTTCAGCTACAGTCTTCACGGTACGCTTTTCTAATGGCTGTGTTATGTTCTTGTTCTGGCTACCTGGTGATCTCTACATTTTTACTCAAGTCAAAGGTTTATATTGCAGACATCTTTGAGAATTTTATTTCTACCACAAGCCCTGTTACAGTGTTTGGGGGGTTTTGTTTGTTTGTTGGGGTTTTGGTGTTTTTTAGTTTCCAGGCATTGTTTTCTAATACCTGGTTTTGAGTCAGGATACAGTTCCTAACCCTGAACTGTGAAACTTCTCCTGTGAAATGTCCACATTCTTCCAAGAATGGGTGCAATATTGTACTCCTACAATTTCACTTCAGGATTTTTTGTTTTCCTCCTCTGAGGTTTCCAGTTCAGGGTACTTAGTCATTTAAGCCTATTTGATAAGTCCTCAGACTACTACTTGTGAAATTATTTGTTCCCAAACTTCTTCCATTCAGTTCGTTGTGAACTGAAATACTAAAACTAGTTACTGAAGCAGTTTTATCTTCTTTAGGCTTTGCTGTTCTTTTCCAAGTCACTGACTTTACTCCTAACAATTCACAATGTTTAACTAATTTACAAGATAAGACTACCACACCATATTCAAATATAAATGTTCAATAGTGCTCTTTGTTAAATCGTTCTGATTGGTTTGTAAAATGTAATTGAGGATAGAATCTGGTCTGCTTTCATCAGCCTGAGACTTCTGATGATTCCAAATACCTGAGACTGGAATTCACCAAAAATGTATTTTTGAAAGTTATTTATCACCAGAAGAAACTTATAGAGGTTTTACAATTAGATCTTGTCATCTTGTAGATAAAGAATGTGTCCACTTGGTAAGTTTTTAATATCCTACCTCTGAAAAATAACAGGTTGCTTGTTTTTCAGTGCTTTCAAATATGATTGTGAAATTCCTCTCTCCAGGTTATCTTGTTCTTGATCATGTTAATTATGCGCAAGCGAGTAGCTCTCACCATTGCCTTGTTCCATGTGGCCGGCAAGGTCTTTATTCACCTGCCCCTGCTAGTCTTCCAGCCATTTTGGACATTCTTTGTGCTTGTCCTCTTCTGGACTTACTGGATCACAGTATTACTTTTTCTTGGTACTACAGGTAAGAGCTACCACTTGTTTTCTTTAAATAAATTCCACTCCATTTTCTTATGTTTTCAGGCAGAGTTAGTTAAAAGCATGTGGCAGCCTTTAGGAAAAAATCCCCCATACTGTGCTTCTGTTCTGGTTTGCTTTAGTGCCTTCAAAACATTTGTTTGAAGGAAGTTGTGGGTTTGACTCTGCATTACAATATGTTACTTGGTGCCTTAGGCTGGCTATTTTATTTGATGCAAATTGGTATGCTGCAAACCACAAGGCTCCATTAATAAGACTGCTGTAACATTTTTTTTGAGTAATTCACTCCAATTTTACACAGACAGGTTAAAACCAGCCTAATCTTGCAGCTAATCTTAAAAATTAGTGTACTGTGGCCAGCACTCAGATAGATAAAGGCCTAGTAATGAAAGGGTTGTTGCATACAATTACTATTTCCCAAAATGTAAATACACTGGAGTTAGTTTTCAGTGTTCGTAACTTAGGTGCCAAATTAGTGAGTGTGTTGTGCTGTTTGTACACTGTATTCTGACAGCAGCCAATGTAGTCTCAACTTCTGCCTCCCAAGAGAACAGAAGATGAGAGCTTTGTTTGTATTCAGGGTCTGACAAGACTTTCTAGAATTAGTTGATCCTGTAGGTCCATATCATAGTTACTTTAGCAAAGAAACATAGCAACTGCTTTTAAAAATCAATATATCTCTGTTATGCTATAGGAAACTGTATTCAGTAGGAACATCATCATTATGAAAACCTTAGAATTTTGCAACTTGTTGTTCACTGCTGATCTAAGTGTAGCAGTGTTTCAGGTCACAGGGCTATTTCAGGATAATACAGGATAAGTATTTTACATAGCCTGGACTCTTAGAAAGAGGTTTATGTAGTAGAATTTGTATGTTCCTGTTCTTGTTGAAATTTTCAGTTTTCATTACATGCTCTATGTGGAGAAAATGTTCACTTCTGTGAATAAGTCTCAGTCCCATGCTTCATGGTTAAAGACCACTGCCCAGAAAAAAAAATTTGTAGCAGAACCAATACTTTATTGTAGCAGGCTGATTCTTTATTTTACTGACAGAACTCTTCAGTTGGCCTTGATTCTGCAAAGACTTCTAGCTTTTAAAATGCTTTTGGATTTTTGAAGTGCTTTCGGCTTTATATGCACTCTTGTATTTTCACCAATACCAGTTAAACAAAATCTTTGTGTGAATAGAGCCAGATCTTTTAAATCCAGAACAAGGATAACTGTGTGTGAGAAGACACCTACACTTAGAAAGAGCTTGTTCACTAAACCCAAAATTATTTCAATAGTTCAATTTAGTCACAAGCAAATAATAATGTTTATGTAAGTGTAAAAGCATAGCTAAGAAGTTGGAGACAGTGTTACAGTGCTTAGTCCAAACAGTGCTTTTTGAGATACGTGTTTTATACACATGATGTTAATTTGGTACTTCACTGAATTTCATCAGCTGTTCACATAACACTTTTATAGGATGAAATATCTCAATGTGGATTAATATACTGAAATAATGCTTAGCTGCTTAGCTGAGGAGAGTTCTGCCATGGTTCTGTTTGCTGTCAGTCTTAATATATGGTGATCTGTTATAGACCATCCAACCAGGATGAAGAGATAGATAAAATATTCTTGAAGCATCTGGCAGAGGTCTCATAATTGCTGACCCTTGTTCTTGTGGTGTACTTCAACTTGCCTCACTTGTGCTGGAAATACAACACTGAAGAGAGGGAGCAGTCTCAGAGGTTCCTAGAGTGTGTGAGGGATAACTTCCCAACACACCTGCTGAGGGAACCAGCTAGGGAAGGCGCCCCACTGGGCATGCTGTTGGTGAACAGAGAAGGACTTGTGGGTGGTTGGGAGCTGTCTTGGGCACAGCAATCATGAAATGATAGACTTCTCAGTTGTTGGAAGAGTAAAGAGTGATTTCAGCAGAGCAATCACTTTGGCCTATTTTGGAGGCTGGTGGATTGTGTCCCTCGGGAGGCAGTTTGACCTCAATGCCAGGGAAGGTCATGGAGCAGATCTGAAGTGCTATTATGCAGCTGTGCAGGACAACCAGGTGATGAGGCCAGGTCCTGCTTCACAAATTTGGTCTCCTTCTGCCACAAAGTGACCCACTTAGTGCATGAGGAGAAAGCTGTGGGTGTTGTTTACCTGGACTTCAGTAAAGCATTTGACATAGTCTTCCACAGCATCCTCCTGGAGAAACTGGTTGCTCACTGCTTGGATGGTTGGATGCATTGCTGGGTAAAGAACTGGCTGACTGGCTGGGCCCAAAGAATGGGGGTTCATGGAGTTAAACCCAGTTGGTAGCAGGTCACAAGTGGTGTTCTTTAGGGCTCAGCACTGGGGCCAGTTTTGTGTAACATTTTTATCAATGATCTAGATGAGGGGATTGAATGAACCCTCAGTAACTTTGCAGACAACACCAAACTGAGTAGATGTGTTGATCTGTTTGAGGGTAGGAAGGCTCTACAGAGGAATCTAGACAGGCTGGATCAGGGTGTTGAGGCTAATTCTGTGAAACTCAACAAGGTCAAGTGTCAGGTCCTGCACTTGTGTCACAACAGCCCCACGCAGTGCTACAGGATTGGGGCAGAGTGGCTGCAAAGTCGTCCAGCAGAAATGGGCCTGTGGGTGTTGCTCAAGAGCTGGCTGAACATGAGCCTGCAGTGTACTCAGGTGGCCAAGAAGACATACAGCATCCTGGCCTGTACCAAGAATAGCATGGCCAGTAGGAGTCCCTGATTAGAGGAGAAGCCACACCGCTAAATCTGTGTTCAGTTTTGGGCCCCTCACTACAACAAAGATATTGAGGTGCAACAAAGCTGGTGAAGGGTCTGTGGGAACCTGGGTTGTTCAACCTTGAGAAAAGGAGGTTGAGAGGAGACCATCTTGCTCTCTACAACCATGTGAAAGGAGGTTGTAGTGAGGTAGGTGTTGATCTTTTCTCCCTAGTTTCAAGTGATAGGATGAGAGGAAATAGTCTCAAGGCTCACCAGGGGAGGCTTAGATGGGATATTAGGAAAAATTAGTTTCCTGCAAGAGTGGTTGGGCATTGGAGCAAGGCTTCCCAGGGAGGTGGTAGAGTCACTGTCCCTGGAGGTGTTAAAAAATATGTAGACATGGCACTTCAGGAGATGGTTTAATGGCCATGGTAGTGTCAGGTTGGCAATTGAACTCGATGGTCTTAGAGGCCTTTTCTGTATTACGATTTAGATTAGGCAAAGAGTCAACACCTTTCTGAATGTGTGAAATCTGAAGAGGTTGATGAAATTCAAGAGGTAGATGCAATTTTTTATAAGTAGTTGGGAGATGTTTCACAATTGCTACCCCTTATTCTCATGGGAGACTTCAACTTCTTGAATGTCTGCTGGGAATACAATATAGCAGGGAGAGAACAATTCTGCAGGTTCCTGGAGTGTGTGTAGGATAACTTCCTAACACAGCTGGTGAGGGAGCCAACTAGGGAAGGTGCCCTCCTGGACCTGCTTCTTGTGAACAGACAAGAACTTTTGGTATAAAGAGCAGAACTCAATCAGGTGATCGAGTTCTCTATCCTTGGGGAAACAAGGAGAGGGGGTAGTAAAACTGACACCTTAAATGTCCATAGTGCAAACTTTGTCCAGTTCAGGAGACTGATTGACAAAGTCCCTTGGGAGGCCACCATGAAGGATGTAGGAGTCCAGAAAGGCTGGACATACTTCAAGATGGAAATCTTAAAGGCTCAGGAGCAGGCTGTCCCTGTGTACCAAAAAGCAAGTCAGCGGGGAAGATGTTTCTGTAAATTCATTAACAACAAAAGGAGGGCTGGGGAAAATCTTCATCCTTTATTGGATGCAGGGGGAAACATAGTGACTAAGGATGAGGAAAAGGCTGAGGTGCTCAATGCCTACTTTGCCTCAGTCTTTTGCACTGGATCCAGCAGTTCCCTGGACACCCAGCCTCATGAACTAGGGATCAGGGAGGAGAATCAGAGTGAGGTTATCACCATAAATGAGGAAGTGGTCAGTGATCTGCTATGCCACTTAGACACACACAGCTCAATGGGGCTGGATGGGCTACTCCCAAAAGTGCTGAAGGAGTTGGCAGATGTGCTTGCCAAGCCACTGTCCATTATTTGCCTGAAGTCCTGCCTGACTGGGGAGGACCCAGTGGACTGGAGAGTAGCAGTTGTAACTCCCATCTACAAGAAAGGAGGATCCAGGAAACTATAGACCTGTCAGTCTGACCTTGGTACCAGGGAAAGCCATGGAGTGGGTCATCTCAAGCACCATTACACACCATGCAGAGAACCACCAGGGGATCAGGCCCAGTCAACATGGGTTTATGAAGGGCAGGTCCTGTCTGACCAACCTGATCTCCTCCTGTGACAAGATGACCTAACTGTTGGATGAGGGAAAGCCTGGATATTGTCTGCCTAGACTTTTGAAAAGCCTTTGACAGTGTTTCCCACAGAATTCTTGTGAAGTCTGGCTGCTCATGGCTTGGATGAGCACAAGCTCTGTTGGATAAAGCACTGGCTGGGTGAACAGGCCCATAGAGTGGTGGTCAATGGAGTCAAATCCAGCTGGCAGCCGGTCACAAGTGGTATTCCTCAGGGCTCAGTGTTGGGACCACTTCTGTTTAACATCTTTATTGATCACCTTGATGAAGCCATCAGGGTGTGTGATCAGTAAGTTTACAGATGACACCAAGGTAGATGGCAGTGTTGATTTTCATGAGGACAGGGAGGCTCTACAGAAGGAATTGTATAGATTGGATCAATGGGCCAGCGTTTACAGGATGAGCTTCAACAATCATTGGAGTCGCCATCATTGGAGGTATTCAGGAGGAGACTTGATGGGGTGCTTGGTGCCATGGTTTAGTTGATTAGGTGGGTTGGATTGGTTGATAGGTTGGATGCGATGATCTTGAAGGTCTCTTCCAGTCTGGTCTGGTCTGGTCTGTTCTGGTATTCTATTCTATTCGATTCGATTCGATTTGATTCCTAAATGCCAGGTCCTGCACTTGGGTCACAACAACCCCAAGCAACAAAACAGGCTTGGGGAAGTGTGGTTGGAAAGCTGTCTGGCAGAAAGGGACCTGGGGGTTCTAATTGACAAGCAGCTGAATATGAGCAAGCAGTGTGCCCAAGTGGCCAAGAAAGCCAATGGAATCCTAGCCTGTATCAGGAATGCTGTGTCCAGCTGGAGTAGAGAGGTAATTATCCCCTTGTACTCAGCTCTGGTGAGGCTACACCTTGAGTATTGTGTCCAGTTTTGAGCACCTCAGTGCAGGAGAGATGCTGTGGTGATGGAGTGAGTGCAGAGGAGGGCAATCAAGCTGGTAAAGGGCCTGGAGAATAAGTCTTATGAAGAGCAACTGAGGAAGCTGTGACTGTTTAGTTTGAAAAAGAGGAGGCTGAATGGAGCCCTCATTGCTCTGTACAACTGCCTGAAAGGACATTGTAAGGAGGCTGGTGTTGGTCTCTTCTCACAGGTAGTCAGTGATAGAAAATAGGAAATAGCCTCAAGCTGTGACTAGGTAGGTTTAGACTGGACATGAGGAAAAAACTTGTCACAGAAAGAGTGGTCAGATGTTGGAATGTGCTGCCAAGGAAGGTGGTTGAGTCATCAACCCTGGATATGTTTAAAGGTCGTTTGGAAGTGGTGCTTGGGGATATGGTTTAGGGGTGAATCTTGTAGAGTAGGGTTATTGGTTGGACTTGGTGATCCCAAAGGTCTTCTCCAACCTGAACATTTCTGTAATTCTGTGATATGTTTAGACTCTCTGAAGCCGCTCTTTATATCTATGAATAACTTCAAAGCTACAAATATTGTTCAACTACATGTACAAAGACTTAGTACAAGGAAAACAGAAGCAGTTCATTTTGCTATCTAAATGTAAGGAGCTATTAGTTTTACTGTTGATTCTTACCATGTGAATAATAACAGAACAACACACTGAAATAAGGAATGACTGAAAGCAAGATACTGTTGTGTTTAATTATAAGAATTTTTGCTACTTGGTGGTGATTAATTTTGCAAATCTTAACCATGTGGCTTAAAATTAAAAGAAGTGGTGTGTGATTTTGAGTACGCTGTGAAAATGGTGTTGGGGTTTTTTTTCAGGTCCTTTTGAAATGTGATTGTACTCATTGTCTCAAACATGAATCTTACTTAGGAACAACCTTCCTAAATATGATGTTTTGAACTGTCATTAGAAGCTAGAGGGGTTCTGCTGTAGACAGTTATGAACTACTAATACCATGCTTCCTTCTTTCTGAGGTGATGTAAGCAGCATTTCCTTGTTTTATCCTCATTTTCTTCTAGGTAGTCCTTTCCCAAATGAAGAGGGATTTGTTGAATTTCGGATGGTAGGTCCTTTGAAATACATGTGGTGGTACCATGCAGTGGGACTCATCTGGATCAGCGAGTTTATCTTAGCCTGTCAGCAGATGACAGTGGCGGGGGCTGTTGTGACATACTATTTTACAAGGTAAGGACAACTTAGCTCTACTGTTGTGAGTAGACCAGAATGGAAGTAGCAGAAATAATGAGGTACAGAGCTTTGTGGGAGAATACTTGCTTTTATCCTGAAAACTGGGGAGCAGTTGAATTGTATCGATTCTTTTAGATCGTGTCAAGTCCTAAAATAATATGTTTTGCTGGTTATAGATGTATTCTTTACATTTAGGACTTCAGGTATTGTTTATTTTGTAACCTGTGCACATTATATAGACACGAATGGCTGCTTGCAAAGCAGGATGACCTGGAATGCTAATAATTGATACTGATAACCTCTACAAGGATTTGAAAAAATATTGAAAGCAATTGGTTATATTCACTGCAAGACAGTGCCCTTTAAATTATTTGCAGTGCTTTATTTTTTTACATAAGATTGCTTAAGGTCTTATTAGAGTCATAGCTTACATATAGATTCTGACAATATCATGTACAAATAAGAAGTGATTCAAAATGTATGTGTGTTAAAACTCCATATTTTATCACTCTGTGTACTAAACTCTGAATCAGGGCATACTTTACACTAGCTATTCTGCATGTGTCTGCTAGCTGTTCAAGAAGGCAATACTAATTATTAAGCAATGGTTTTACCAACCAAAATTTTGCTTCACAGAGGTAAGAAAGATGTCAGAATCTCAAGTGTAGTCTCTAGTATTTGAAAACTTCTGAAATTAAGATTTCTTAAAATATACTTTAAGTGAAGATTAAAGTTCTTGTTTAGCCATCTAAACCTCAGGGTTTTTTTAGAAATAAAGTGGCAGTGAGAATAAATGGTGATCTGAAATATGACATTTTGGTATAAAAAGCAGAACTATGTCAATATTTTTGATAAAGAGAAGAAGCAAGTACATTGATGCCTATTTTGTAGAAGTATAGTTTATGAAGCTTCTTCACATGTCAGCCTAGATCTGGTAGTTCATGACCCTGGAACTAAGAGAGAAAGCCTGGAGGAAGGAAGACTCTGCAATGGTTGATCATTAGAGATCGTTTGGGTAAACTGAACATGCACAAATCTGTGGGCCTTGATGTGCGGCACCCACAGGTGCTGAGGGAACTGGCTGATGTTGTTGCTCTACCACTCCATCATTTTTCAAAGGTCATGGAGAATGAGAGAGGTGCTTGTGGACTAGAGTAAAACCAGTGTAACATCAGTCTTCAAAAAGGACAAGGAAGACCTAGGCAGCTACAGACCAGTCACATTCACTTCCATCACTGGAAGGGTAATGGAGCAGCTCATTATGGAGGTGATCACTAATCACATGAAATTAAAGAAGGTTATCAGACATAGCTGTCATAGGAAATCACATTTGGCTGATAGCATTCTATGATGGTGTGACTGAATGGGTAGATGCAGGGTGAGCAGTGGATGTTGTCTACCTTGACTTTAGCAAGGCTTTTGGCACTGTCTCCCGTAATATTCTCCTAGGTAAGCTCAGAAAGTGTGGATTTGAAGAGCTGACTGGTTAATCAACAGTTGGAGACCTGTAGCTAGTGGTGTTCCCCAGGGCTCAGTACTGGGTCCAGTCTTGTTCAGCATCACACCTGGAATCAATATTGCATCCAGTTTTGGGCTCCCCAGTTCAAGAGGGAAAGGGATCTACTCAAGAGAGTCCAACAGAGAGCTACCAGGATGATTAAAGGACTGGAGCATGTGCCCTATGAGGAGAGGCTGAGAGCCCTGGGGCTTTTTAGTCTGGAGAAGACTGAGAGGGGATTTAAGAAATTTTTAGAAATATCTGAGGTCTAGGTGTCAAGAGTATTCAGTATTCAGTATCACTAAGGTTGGAAGAGACCTCAAAGATCATTGAGTCCAACCTGTCACCACAGACCTCATGACTAGAGTAGGGAGGACACTACTGCCCACTGCAGGCTTGAACTCATGACCTTCCCATTAAGGGTCTTATGTACTACCAACTGAACCACCTCAAGGCCTGGTAAGAGGGAGGGGACAGGCTCTGCTCTGTTGAACCCTGTGATAGGACAAGGGGTAATGAATATAAACTACAGCACAGGAGATTTCCACCTCAACATGAGGAGGAACTTCTTCACTGTGAGAATCATGGAGCACTGGAACAGCATCCCCAGAGGGGATGTAGAGTCTCCTTCTCTGAAGACTTTTGAGGCCCATGTGGATGCATTCCTGTGTGACCTGTGCTAGACTCTATGGTCCTGCTCTGGCAGGGGGTTTGGACTGGATGATCTCTAGAGGTCCCTTCCAACACCTAACATCCTATGATCTTCATCAGAGAGGATCTGGATGTGGAGATAGAGTGTGCCCTAAGAAAATCTGATGGTGATACCACAATGAGAGGATTGTCTGACACACCAGAAGGTGTGGACAGAGTGGAGAGCTGTGCAAAGGGGAACCTAATGAGATTCTGTGATGGTTTAACCACACACATCAACAAAAGCTTGGCTGAGTGCAGTCTGGGAAGCAAATGAAGCTGTATTTTACAAGCAATAATGGAATGCAATGAATATGTACAAAATTATACAGTATTTACAATGTTACACAAGTATTTACAAAAAGCAAACAGTGCAGAAATCCTCCTTGGGTAGGAGGATTCCACCTCAGGTTGCCTTCCAACCTCTCCCCTCCCTTTTCCTTCTGGTTAATTAGACAAAAAGAGAAAAAGCAAGATGTTAGAGGGATTTTTAATTAGCTCAAAGCATCGTTAAGAGGTTAGTATTGCTTATTTCAAGGCCGTAGATAAGAGGTCTCTCTGTCCAGAACAGCAGCATGCATGCCAGCAGAAAGACAGAAGACAGAGTGAATGGAATGAGAAAAGAATGTGAGAGATATTGCTATGGTACATCTCACATCTGACAGATTAAATTAATTTAGAATTATCTTTCTTGTTTTTCTTTTGACACCCAACTATTTAGCTAGAGAATTTGCAGCTGTCTTTTCTTAATGGCACAGCCTGAAACAATCACAGTCCACCCCTTCTAAAGAATTTCATTGGCTGTTAGCATTGTCCGTCTAATCTAAAGCAGTATCTACAATTCATAAGTAAAGTTTACAGCCCATTCTGGCTTTCCTCAGATGTAGATGATTCAGAAGTCCAAGAAAACCAGGAAATAAGAAAACACAGAAAACAGTTTGTCTCTTCACAGATGAAGTGAAGAAAAAAAGGGACTCTCAGGTGACTCAGGGCTCTCAGGGTTTGTGCACCATAGACTCCTCATAGATTCTTCTTTGGTGCAATGTTGTATCTGTACAAAACTCTGAAATTAAACTCTCTCATCTAAAGTTAGATTTCTTCATGGAGTACACTGAATTTTACCATTCCCTTGCATTACCTAATAAGTGTGACCAGGACCTTCAGCAGAAACCACCCCTCAGACAGATTTGGCCTCTCCTGAGGGAGGAAATACCTGAACAGTTTTACCTAACAGATTTTCTCTAACAACAGGAACTCTATCACTTTCTACCTTTCATAGCAAATCTGAATGTGCAGGTCCAACTCAATTCACTGAACCTGTCCTATTTACCAGCCAGGTTGCTTGTGCTAAATGTTTCTCCCAGTTTTTCAAAGATCCACCCTCCATAGCTTTGAGAGTGGTTTCGGCAAACCATTGTAGCGTTCAATCTTCCCTGCAGCTGGTGCATAGTAGGGAATGTGGAATATCCACTCAATGTTGTGCTCTTTGGCCTAGTTTTTTACAAGTTTGTTCATGAAATGAGTTCTGTTGTCTGAATGAATCCTCTCTGGAGTTCCTTGTCTCCACAGGATTTGTCTCTCGAAACTAAGAATGGTGTTGCGTGCAGTTGAATGTGGAACTGGATAAGTTTCCAACCATCCAGTGTTTGTCTCTATCATAGTAAGCACATATTGTGGTGTGGAACCTTTACTTTTGAACATCCAATTCAAAACTGGTAATCTAGGAGCTAAGAGAAGTTGTGACTCAGTTCCCATTACTTCAGAAGCAGCTTTTACTTCTTCATAGGCAACTAGAATCTCTTTCTCTGTTGGAGTATAATTTGCCTCTGAACCTCTGTAACCTCAACTCCAGAAACCAAGAGGACATCCACATGTCTCACCTGGAGCTCTTTACCACAAGCACCAGGTTGGACCATTGTCACTTGCAGCCGTGTACAAAATGCTCTTAATGTCTGGACCATCTTGGACATGTCCCAGACCCATTGCTTGAGCTACTTCTTGCTGTATGTGGTCAAAGGCTGCTTGTTGCTCAGGTCCCCACTGGAAACCCTTTTGAGTCACATCATACAGAGGTTTCACAATCTGACTGTATCCAGGAATGTGCAGTCTCCAAAATCCCACTATCCCCAAGAAACGTAGGGTTTCTTTCTTGTTCATGGGATTTGCAATGGTAGAGATTCTGTTTACCACATCCACTGGAATATGTCAGCACTGCACTGTCACTGCACTCCCAGAAACTGGATCTCTCTAGCAGGTCCTTTCACCTTGTCTCACTTAATGGCGAAACCTGCATTCAGGAGAATGTCAACAATTTTGTTACCTTTCTCGAAGACTTCTTCAGCAGTTTTACCCCAGACAATGATATTGTCAATGAAGTGGATATATTCTGGAGCACTGCGTTTCTCCAGAGCATCATGGATCACTGCATGACAGATGCTTGAGTTGTGCATCCAGCCCATTGGCAATCTGTTGAAGGTGTACTGGATTCCTCTCCAGGTGAAAGCAAACTGAGGCCTGTATTCCTCTGCTATGGGAATAGAGAAAAATGCATTAGCAATGTCTATGGTAGCGTACCATTTGGCCTGTTCGGATTCCAGCTCATACTGGAGTTCCATCATGTCTGGTACTACTACACTCATAGGTGGAGTTACTTCATTCAGGGCACGGAAGTCGACTGTCAGATGCCAGTCTCCGTTCTGCTTTTGCACAGGCCACACTGGACTGTTGAAAGGTGAAAAAGTTTTGCTGATGACTTTCTGACTCTCCAATTGACAAATCAGATTCTGAATGGGCAACAAAGAGTCACAGTTGGTTCTGTATTGTCTGTGATGCACAGTCTGAGAAGCAACTGGCAACATTATATCCTCTGTCTCATGTTGTCCCACAACTGCAGATTCATTCAGAAAGCTCAGGTCTAACAGACAACTTCAACTTTTGTCCTTCAGTTTCCACAGATGCTGCTCTAAAAGCCCATTTGTAACCTGTGGGGTCTTTGAAATGCCCTTCTCTCAGAAAATCAATTCCCAAAATACAAGGTGCATCAGGTCCTGTCACAACAGTACGCTTCTTCCATTCTTTACCAGTTAAACTTATATCAACTTCTATCTTAGTTAACTTTTGAGATCCACCAGTGACTCCCAGAATAGTTATAGGCTCTGATCCCTGATAATTTGATGACATTATGGTGCATGGAGCTTCTGTGTCAACCAAGGCCCTGTACTTCTGAAATTGTGAAGCGCCAGGCCACTGGATGTACACATCCCAATAGATTCTGTTATCTCCATTATCCCTCTCCTCCCCCTGGCGGGAGGCAGGGCACCCCTAGTTATGGAGAATACATCTGCATGTGCAGTTAGTACAGTGTTCAGTGTAGGAATTGAAATCGCTGTTGAAGCTATTAGAGTTGTTCTGGGAAACTGAGGAAGTAACAGCCACCCTTCTGACATTGCTACCTCGGGTTCTGCCACTGCAGTTCCCTTAGTCTCCTGAAAAGATAAGAAGTTGGTTGACCATCCCTTCTGTTCATATTCTCACTAACCTGATCACACAAAATTGTCCAAACACCACCACCGCCACCACTACTACTATTACTACTACTACTAATAAACAACAACCAGGTTGGAAGAGACCTTCAAGATCATCATGTCCAACCCATCAACCAATCCAACCCACCTAAACAACTAAACCATGGCACCAACATGATTGCCTCTGTGGTCTATTTTGGTTTGACCTGGTTTGGAATGACCTCCTTGGAAGATGTCTGTTTGTAACAGCTGAAACTTGTATCCATCTGGAAGAAGAATTGGAATTATCTCCTTGTGTCAATTTGGATATGGAATTTTTAAATTCTTCCTTTGGCTCTTTCATGCAGTTCTTTATCTCTCCAGACAGAGTTTCAGTGGCTGAAACCAAAGAAACAAATGTGAGACTATCCTCCAGTTGTGTCATTTGGTCAGTGAAATGGCCAACCGTAGGAGGAACTCCATCATAATTTCTTGCCACAATTCTGCTTACCAAAATAGTAGCATAATTAGGAGGAGCAAGCTTGATGACCTTTTTAGCAAGACCAGTTCCCACAGGAATTTCATCAGAGTTCAGAGTGCCATGATCGCCATACATCACTTCTCTCACAACAAACTCTCTCAAATGCTTAATTCCCTCATCCATGGTGTTCCAGGGTTTGGGATTCCATGGAAAGTCATCTCAAGATGGGTATCTCATAAGAGCTGCCAGTGAAAGGTGTGTCCACAGAGAAACCTTACCAAGACACCTGCCTAGATGCCTATCTATTCCACTATCCT